>OW203765.1:492357-1092357 GCA_934045905.1 Leuctra nigra | reverse complement strand
TTAAAAATGAAGGATTTTCAAGAATTAAAAAAGTCTACAAAAAATTTTAATAGAAATGTTATCAAAATATATTTTTTTTACAACTTTGCGAAAAATATTCTTTGAAGATATCATAATATTAAAATCCAAAAGTTAAAAAATTAAATCGTACATGTTTCTTTTATTAAAAGAAGGAACCTTAAAGAACCTTTGAGAACCTTTAAGAACCTAATTGATTATAAAGCTTCGGGTTCCGGTTCCGGTTCTTGGGGAAAAAAGTATAACGGTTCCGGTTCTGTTTCCAAAATTATAAAGGTTCATACCGGTTCTAGGTTCCGGTTCGGGTCCCTGTGTAAAACTCAATGTGCGCTCTTCTTAACCGATTACCTGCTCCTAACCCGTCAAGCTCTTGAAGTTTGTGGAGTTCGATGGCATATATCCACTGTATCCGTTGTCCATCTTTGTCGACATCCGACATGTTGATCGGATGAGCTCGAGCATGTGACGTATATCTAGAATCGCAACTCTTCAAATAATAACAATATTTAGGTACACTGTAAATAAGATAACACATTTAAAGCCCAATTTACATCGTACAATTTCTTGTTCAACTTCTTTGCCACACTTCTTGTCGAAATTAGAACATTGTCTAAATGATATAAAAGTTGACCTCAAGTTAAAAAGTTGCATCGTGTAAATACTAAATTGTATGAAAATGGGAATGTGACAGAAGTTGATCAAGAAATTGTACCGTGTAAAATTTAAATAACACTCGGTTGGCCTCATTTACAAAAATAACCTAAAAGTTCAAAATTAAAAAAAATCATCGATTCCTAGAAATTACATGCTACCTATTTTCTTTGTGAGTCTTCTCAACAAATCCGATATATTTTATGAATACGTTTACTATATCATGTATGTGCCCACAGATGAGCTCCCTGAGCTTTGTGGATTGTGTGATGTTTGTGTGTATGTGTATTAAATAATAAAGGAGTAAAAAAAAAAAATAATATAAATCTATAAAAAATAATAAAAAAAATTGTACTATCTAATTATTATTATTAATTTTTTATTTAGAATAATGCAATTCAGTGGCAAACATACAAATAATCAAATATACAATCTAATACATCAATTATACAATAAATTTTACAATCAAATAGAGTCGAGTTTTCTTCTCATTACAAATTCAAATTGAGATATTTTCTTCTTCTCTTCTAACATGGCATTCGCCAGTTTGATGGATATTACTTGATCACCAATGACTGATATCTTACGCTTAGCGAGTTGGGTTTTGATCTCATTCCCTCGAAGATCCTGCAATGAGATAAAGTGAGGCGTCCCCTCAGCACTCTCATCTTCCAAGCTTCTAGCTGAGATGTTGTCCAGCATCAACCTGAAGTCATATGTCGATTCTGGGATCTTGTCAAGTTGAAGGTCATTCCACAATCGAGAACCATTAGCAGTCAGTGAGTGGAGTCCAACTGACGACTGAAATCTCACAAGACCAAGCTTGTGCGGATGGTCGAGCCTTCCTCCTCTTCGTCCGGGCAGTGTCATAGAAGATTGTAGTTCAGTCCAGGCCTCCTTGTTCGTCATTACTTTGAACATTACCATAAGTATGGCCTTTACTCTAAATCTCAAATCTTGAGCAGTTTGATCCGCATTCTACGACCATCCGATACGTGCATGGTAGCTTCGGGAATAACTGGTTTATTTAAATACACACCAACATCGTACGCGCTGGTCTGAAAATGTTAGACCAGCGGCTGGACGTCCACCTTGTAGCCGCTGTTGTAGCCGAGACGTGCGCTGTTGTAACGCTAGAGTATGTTGTAGGTCTAGTTTGTTATGGAGGACACTGCTTTCATTCCACTGTAGCCAGTTCTGGAAGTCATAATGATTGTTGCCATTGCCATTCTCAAACCAGGCCCCTGCTCCCCCCTATTCTGTTGGGAGAGCTGTAGCACCTTCAGGACTCCCTGAATTTGTGCGAATTTGTCCCTGAATTCATGCCAAGAGCAGTGCACTGCTTTAATTTTTTGTAATGAATTAAGCAATTTTCCTTATTGTTCAGATTTGGAATAAGTTTTTCAATTTTGCCATTGTCCACTTTCAAATCATCTAAATGCTGAATCTCATATGAAGAGAGAGCATGATATTGACCACCTAAAAGTAACCCATTGTCATTGTGATCGGGAACGTTCACAAAGTCAATTTCTTCAATTTCGTCTGAAGACAGACATTTGAAGTATCTATGAGTTGCCACTTCGTAGAGATAGTTACAATCTAAATACACTATGTATGTTGATGGTTTGCTGGTTGATGGTTGAGGGTTAAATTCAGACATATACTTATTGTTTGCTTTAGAGAAACGATGAGATATCATTGCTACACCCCCACGGATTCCATTTGTTATGTTAATTCATTTAAATAGATCCTCAAAATAGCATAACTCAACACATAACTCTTACTTTAAATAGCCGTTTTAATAATATTCAGGTTTGCTTGCTGTGAACAGAATTTTATTATTAAGTGATCTAATAAGAAGAAAGGCTCGATTTGTACTACGGTGTTGTACTTACTTCAAATATTTATACAGGTTACAAAGTTATAAAAATGCCAACTCGGTGTGTTGAGAAGTGTCCTTTGTAGTCAATAGATCCAGAAATGTTAACATTGAAATCCTCTATTTTGTGCCGCAGTACACTTGACTCCGACCTGATCAAGGTTCCTAGTTTCTTCCTCAAACGTTTGTTTTTCCTTTTTTCAAGATCAAAACTATAGCGAGTGGCTCGAAAGTTCTTCTGCGCCTCTTCCCGAGTCATGTGAACGATTTTCCGAGATACAGCTAATCTTGGTTTCGACAGCGCCATCTTTGTTTTTAAAAATCTTACCATATTATGTCGGCAATGAAAACACACCTCACTCCGTGTTAAAAGGCTGCACTCGGACGATCTCGAGGAAAGCGTGATAACATAAGCAGTTTTCAGGTTTGATTTCATGTTTTCAGAGTTGGTTGGATTGGTGCAACCTTGACAAAGATGCCAATTATCAGTACATAGTTAAAGTTTTATGTCCATCGATTGGGATGTTCTTTAATTTTTTTCCTTCTTCTTCTTCTCTTCTTGTGTGGATTTGTGTTATTGTTGTTTTTGTTGAAGCAGCCTGGTTGCAGTCATTGTTGCAGAGTCTATTGAATCGCAGCTAGTGATTCCTTATTGAAAACAATTCAAGTTTAAGTCTCTTTATCTCTGTTTCATAAGACGTGATCTGAGAGTGTATTCTTGTTACCATCAGAGCAATGTGAGTTTCACTTCCAAGGCGCTTAGATGACAACTGTGGGTTGACGTCGTGTGAATATAAAGGAGCGTGTGAAGTTGCATTGTCTCATTCACTGTGACACGGAGGTCGTCTGTCATCTGTGGTATGGACCTGTGAGAATTGGCTTGAGCGTGTGGAGTTGATAGTGTCCATGTTGCCTAATTCACTTTGTAGCGAAGGTCTCGCAGAATTTCCCCCCAACGGCTGCCACCTTATCGCGGTGGTGGGGTTTGTGTTGGCCAATGATCCATTGCAGCTACGCCGGCGAGCATATGCTCATGTGTAAGGGTTACCCATGCCGGACAGATCAGTGGTGAGGCCCAGACCAAGAGCAGCCAGGGTCGGCCTAACCATGCCCTCCCTTGAATTTGCGGTCCCCTCGGGCCGGCCTCCCCTCTCGAGATGGTGATCCCCCTGAAATCGGGTTCCACCGGCCCGAATCCTCACTCCCCCCGGTCCGTCCCCATTCCGACCTGGCCTTCCCACCAGTGCTGGACTCCCCCGGATCGGGCCCGTTAGGTCGACCCCCTCCCCTTGCCCTCCAATTATGATCAACAAAGTTAAATATAACAATTAATGTGCGCAATATAACCTCGTCGTTGACGCGCCATTAAACCAAACTAATCTAATCTAAAAATCTCGCAGAATTGATAGCTTCATAATGACTTTTTTTGTCTTCCTGCCAATATTTTAAGAAATTTACTTGTGTAGAATAACGAACCTGATTTGCGGATTTTGTGTGAGATAATGTTTCCTCTCTAAAACATGGTTATGCGGCCGATTTCAATTAAAAATGAACAGAGCAAAACACACGACTACTACATGGACGCATACGTATATGTAGATGAAGTACTCTCCGATTTGAATTGGCCGCTACGACAACATGCGTAGTACGTTGTGATCGTCTCTTGTTGTTCGTCACTCACTGCTCGTCTACGTCCATTCACGCGATATTGTGAACACGCATCTATTTCTCTCGCATCTTTCCAAATGCTGGATTCTAGAATTAAAAACCTATGTTATGTTCCTGCGTTGTTCCTGCGTTGGAAATAAGTTTGCCAGCATTTAATCAGATGATTAACATAAAAATAAGCAAATTCCATTTTCTTACCTTCTTTGGATGCAAACGTTTCAGTGGTAGTGCTGTCTTTGATGTAATGACATTCAGCTAAGTGACGTCTATAGTGGTGTATCATTTTGAACTCATATTGGGAGTCTTCAAAATGGCATGTCGGATTGTTTTGTGAATGAGAAAATAAACCACGAACTTGCTTTTTATGATGTGCAAGTGCCTGGCTAGACGCATAAGGCTTGTCGCAGAGGTGACAAACATCAGTCTCCTCCAACAATGTAGAACAAGTAGTGGCCATTTCTTTTTATGCAAAGATAGAGCCTGCTTGGTCGAGTTACGGCTCTGGCACAAAGTACACAACCCTTCCTTTTAGAAGGAGATAGTATTTTTGGCATTATAGTTGCTAAAACTACAAGTTATTACTATTTACTAACCTACACCACCCCGCCAACGGCTGTCACCTTATCGCGGTGGTGGGGTTTGTGTTGGCCAATGATCCATTGCAATCTAGTTTGTTGGGTTCTATCATACCAATGTAGTGAGCATCGATGCATTATTTGAAACGCATTCAGTTATGTGGAGGTGCCTTGTTAGAGGCATGAGATCTCTTGTTCGGTGTAATAGTAGAACTGCCAAGTCTAGTCACTGTATACGAGAGATCCTCTTGAGATTTGTATATTGCATTGAAACTGATTAAACATTATTTTTGCAGTGAGTATAGAGGGCAAATAAATTAAACCTGGAGACTCAAGTTTTGGGCAATACCAACAAGGTTGTCCAATACTGGGCGATTGCCATAATTTTGAACTATGTTCTCGATGCGCAATGCGCAGTCTTTGCACTTCTGTTTTGTTTCTGGCGGATTAGCACCTGCTATATACTGCTCAAGTTGCACTTCAATCAAAGAATGTTCTTTTTCTCCAAAATATCTGTAGAATATCTATAATAAACCCATAATAACTTTACCTCCTCATAGTTAATAAATAATATCATTAAAATATTGTATAGATATTTGTTCGGGCCATAACATTGTACGGCCGTTTTGCACCATATTTGAATGTCTATAGGATATTTGGTGCAGTGAGGGCATGAGTCGCTCACTTTACGATATAATACTTTTGACATTTGGTCTGTTTAGTTTGTGATGTGAGTGTACAATTGGCGGCTGTGCTGTACTAACTTCGGGTTCATCGTAGAAGATGGGAACGACATAATTGAATTCCTGGAATTCCATCTTCTGGAGCACTGGTTGCTGCAAGTGCTTGCAGACATCAGTTCTTCAGATGTAACAAGTAGATGTAGAGGATACGATCACAATCTTCATCGTCGGGAGTCATACTCTCCTATGCCTCTGTTAAAGCAGGCCTCAGGAACGGTACTAAATCCAGCTTACCTCAAGCAATTTGAGGTACGCGTCTGACTCGACGGCATTTGCTGCCGCTTCCTCCCGAGTTGCTAACTTGTCCACAATGCATTTGCGATAGTCCACAGCATCCGGGTTGCGACATTACTTTCCCTATTCGAGAGCAACTCTTATTACGAAATTTAGCATTTCATTGGCCGAAGTTAAGTTGGTAAAAACTGTTTTTCTCAACTTGTAAACAGAAATCGGCATCGAGGATTGACCAATGAAATGATAGATTTGGACATACAGAGTTGTACTCGGAAAGGGAAAGTAATGTTGCATCCGGGTTTTAGTGATAAATCCCACATGTTCGAAATGCCGACATGATGTTAGTGGCCGTAACAGAACTTTCCATTTTCGATAACAGACAATTGTATCCTTACGTGAAGTTTTGAGCTGGAATCATGGATTATTTAACGAGGTATTTCGTCAGCTGAGAATTGGAGTGTTCTATGTCCGCAATTGTCAGTTTGGAGAAAAAGGCATTTGAATGTTTAGTAATATGGGAAACAGTGTTTATAGCAGTAAATGTATCATCTTAATACCTTAAATTACTTACATTTATGCACTATTGCTGGGATAAATACCTCGAAAATATTAAAACATTGCTAATGCCCCAAATTTGATATTGATTTTGGACATAGAACAATATGTTTTCAGAAATAGTAAAATTGCTAAATATTTTTGATCTATGTCAAATTATTTTATTAGAATAATGTTAATATGATGGTGATTTGAGGTAATAAAAGGTATTTGAATCACACAAAAACTCACAGAATTATACTTATTATATTTGAGAAGGAATTGTGATTATAATAATTGATATTAATTACAGATAATGATTTCACAGATTTTTGTAAGTGATTTATGACGGAATTATCTGAAAAACCTGGCGATCAACCAGCGGCATATACTTTAACATTGACGTAATGTCCTTCTTTTTGTCGGCGGTCATTACCGGCTTCAGATTGATTCCACAGACGACACTCACGAGATCTTGCTGATTCCTTCCACGGGTGGGTTTTCGCGCGAGTCGTACGACAACCTCTTCGTCACTAAACGTGCACTTATAAGCGATGTGGAGCAGATTTGTGGTGCGGATAATGCTATACTTGATTTTTGTATAAGGAACTTGATTGTAATTAAAAAACTTGCTTGATTTCTGGAAGTCAAAAAAATCTCTTGCTTTCATCTGCAGGACTCGAAGTTTCCCGGTCTTTTCACCCAAGGCACATAAATTTCGGATGACTGATACAGGGCTGAAAAGTTCGCAGTGTCGCAAGCTCTTTTCTATGAAGCTGTGGATCGCGTCAACCTCCTGCACATTTCCATGGCCGGGCTCCGAGTACTTCTGTTCTATGCTTTCAATTTGAGGGTTTGATTTTAGGAAATGTGCTAAACCAAATGACATGATACTGTTCTTGTTCTGAGGAATGCAAGAATCAGACCACAAAATGATTTTCAAAATTCCTGGGTTCCTCAACACAATTTCATCAAGTATTTTAAGCAGTGCACTGCAGATGTGGTTGCCAGCTCGCCCACATAACATCTCATGCCACACGGCACAATACGTAACCTTGTCCAGTGAGCAATGCCCGGTTAAGTTGTACATGTTTAGCTTTCTTTTATAAAAAAAATTGGACACATTCGCTTTCGGCAAAGGCAGTACGTTTTCCAAGTCAAATGAGACTACCGCTACAGTAGGATCTTTGCCATTCTTGTGTTCTCTTCTGTCTTGATCACGCTCTTCCTTGCACTCTAGTTTTTTCGATAAATGTTCCACATATCTTTGTTCTTGATCTTCAGAAGGGGTCGTAACTAGTTTCATTTCCTCGCAGAAGTCGCAGCGATCCTTCTTTGGTTTATGAAAAGCGATATTATATTTAGTGTTGAAGATTTCTCTATATTTACTGACAGTCGTAAGCTGATCATCAGGATACTTTCCCTTATAGAGCTTGTACATAATCTGTAAATTGAGATCAGTTTCTAGATACTCCTTCTTCGTATTCGCTCGATTGTAGTGGCTTTCCACTCTTGGGAACATGTTTATATGGTCACAAATGTTTTGGAAGACGTTATCTGGCAAACGTTTCTTCGTGTTCCTACCCTTCACAGGGGTTGTGGCAACTCCGCTGGATGGACTATAATTGTGGTCAAAAAAGTAACCTACTCTGCGAGCACTAACGTTCAATGTTTTCAGAAAATAAGTCTTGCACATCTGAATCCTTTCACCAAGGATCTCAAAGAAGTATTTATAAGTGAACTTCTTCTTGCTATCACCAGGCGTTTGACGTCTTAGTCGTTCTCGAAGTTTTTCACTCCGTTCTACAAATTTTGCGTAAAAGTGTGCTTTTTTCTGATCATTTAGTTTCCAGAAGTCTCTGTGGATTGTTTCTCGCTCACCTGGAGTAATCTTCTCACGGCATTTCATACGACACGATGGCGGGCACGCCTCCCCTAAGGGTTTCGCTTGATGCGTTTTGCCTTTAATATCAACATATTCTTCCCCAGCTTCTCTGAGTCGCTTGCGGATGTTTTGCTTCCAGGTGTTGGGTTGCCGAATCCGTTTCCTTGTAAGCAGCTTTGGAGTCGCGCTGTAAAATTTTAGTACAAAATTTTTTATGTAGGTAATTTAAATACAGGTAAATTAGATTATTAACATCATGTCACGATACGAAAAATTTCACAAACAAAAAATACGTACGTTATGCGGTTATCATTTTCTGCAGCGACAGATGTAGTCTCACTTTCATCGGCGAGCTCATTAGCATCTTCATCGTTTGATGCAGTGTCGTTGTTTCCATTAGCTGCTAGAACTGGGATATCTTCCATTTCATCGGCGTCATTATGACCACTACCGCCTTCGACAGCCATATCTGTGTCTGCATTGACGTCTTCGTCTCCCGATGCATCATTATCACTGTCCGTCTCCGAGCTTCCACTTTCGTCGCTATCTTCATGCCAGCTAAATAAAATGAATCCCAAAACTAAATAATATGTGAGCGCTACAAAACAAACATAACCTACGTTCTGACACGAGATGTAAATAAAATAAATCAATAAACATGAATCCCAAAACTAAATACTATGTGAGCGCTACAGAACAAACATAACCTACGTTCTGACACGAGATGTAAATAAACCAATAATCACATGAAATAATCATGCCCAATAACCATTTCTCATTTCAATTACGTCAGTAAGAACATAAATATCAATTTACACAATTGGATTGTTATATAGTTTCGTTTACCTTTCATCTGAATCAATTTCGTTGAGAATTTGACGTATTCTCCCATCGTCATCGGCCATCTTGCTCAGTGACATCTAGAAGGCTGTGAGCCTCTCTATTGGTTGGCGGGACATAGAACACTCCAATACTCACCAGACACACATAATTGGACATAGTACAAATGAATAATGATTATAATCATACAAAATGTACACAGATTGTTACGAAACTTTCGGACATAGAACATTTCAATACTAAACACCATATTTTGCATCTAACTCAAAAAATTAAAAAATGGACATAGAACACTCCAATTCTTAGCTGACGATTTGTCAAGGGCATTGTAGGAGGGGGATAATGTTGCTAGGTTTGTTTTTATTCAAATGAAATGGATTTTCCTTTATATTTTTATTATTTTCAATAACAATTTATGTTTTGTACGGTCCCCCCATAGTTGGCTGCAAGATAAAATTATAATGTAACGTGGATGAAGTATATTATCATCGAAATCAGCAGCGAGAATATGAAACTTTCAGTTTCAGTATTGAATGTATGAAACATAATCGCGGCTAGTTTGGTTTACGATTGAATTACGTACCAACCCTGTTTCCTCCTCGTCCTCGGCTTCCGCCCTGGCTCGCTGCGGCCTCGCGACGCCGCCGGATTTGAAATTCAGAATTTTCCAAGATTGCAAATTCAGAAAATACTCGACTTCTCCCCAAGATTTAACAGCTCATAATTTCTAGTACAAAAAAAGTTTCGAAAAAGTGGGCAATGTCCTTCAAGAGCAATTCATTCTCAACAACTTTGTCGCCTCAATATATTGTCTATCTTCTTACGACACGGGCGTAATCTGAAAACTGCCGGACAACGCCGGAAGGCAAACGGTGGTCCTTGGCCCTAAAGAAAATATCCACGGTATTTTCCAATGAATGTCGAACCTTGACTCTAGTTTTAACAGTAAAATGCAATCAGTAAGATAGCAAGTTTACACACCTTCCTCCAATATTTCAACCATATTGCGTATCATTGTAACAGCACTGGACGCCGGTGCCTTTGCCTCTTCTCCCTTGGTAATCATGGTAGGGTCACTGTACTAGTGACCGATCAGACCCCTAACCGATCAATCACCACTAATTTGACGTTTGCTATATTAAAAATTCCGATCAGGCGTCTTATTTTATTGCCACACGTACCTTTGACCTTCATCCACTTCCTTGAATGTGATTGGTTCACGTAAAAGCCATGTTTCTTTGTCTCAGAGGGTAAAGAAGTTTCCGCGCCGTTTTTGAATTACTTAGGTCGGTTACTGAGGTTTTTCATGGTTTCCCGCTTTTTCACATTTCAACATTTATACCATTTTGAATATCAGCTTCCCATTGGTTCAGGCCGATTTTTCGTGAACCAATAACATTCAAGAATGTGTAGAGACTGTTTGATCGACACTTGGGTGAAGGGTTTTCTAGGAACAAGCTGTCAAAGTCAAGGTGTCTCTTAAGTGGTCGGTTACTAGTACGCTGACCCTATTGGATTCCGTTGCCTTTGCCCCTTCTCCCTCCTCTGGCTGTTCCTTGTACAGTGATGCTCGTATTATCTTGGACGATGAAGCGACTTCTTTCCCTACAATGAAAAGTTACGTCCTAAAAATAACTAGAAAAACTTTTGCAATCGAAGGAGGGTCATTCCGCCTCAGGACAACCAAAAAATGACGAAAATGACCTGACCTCTTGCGATTTTAATAAAAAAATTAATATTGTCTACCTAAAAATAGTCGACACGTGTATTTTTGTTTGAACTTGAGGTCAACCACTTTCGAAATGCAAGCCTGCAAAATGTCATGATTTCGTACTTTTTTTACATTCCGCTCGCACTTTCATAGCTCGTAATATTTGATCCAAACATCGTACGACGATTATTTTTTTTCCAAATTGAAGCTATTTTTATGCTCTATTTAACTATTGTATACACATATTGTTTCTATTAACAATATTAACATATTGCCTCGCCTCCACTACACTCGCGATTTCCCCCAGAGTCTGAAAAAGGTAAATGTAATCTCACTAAATGAGTTGCCTTCCAAAAACAGTGATAGATCATAGAGCAAATTAGCAATGACAATTTGCTGGAATATATTCAATACAATGCGTTTCGGGGAACCGAACAAAACCACATCTCCGGTCTTGATAGCGCTTAAAGTGAAGTACTTCCCAGCAAGGTTCTTTATCAGCCTTTCTGCTTCAGGAAGTCAATTCTCAAGCTGAGCACTTTCCATCACCTGATTGATGTGCCATGACTACACATCCAACACACGGCAAAAATTTTCGACCAACATACGAGCTGACCTACTTGAACAAGCCAACAGTCACAAGACCTGTAGCTATAAGGTGGAGCGAGCTACTTCAAGAAACTTGACACCTCTCTGCCTACCATCCAGCAGATTGGTTTCTGCGAAGTAGCTCCTTGGGCTGTGCCCAGACCCAAATGCCTTCTGCACCTGACACAGTTCCCTAAGTCAACGACTCCACCTGCCATGTACCAGCAAATGTTTTTATCCATATGTGACCTATATCCTGACTATGCGAAAGTGTATACTGACGGTTCTAAACTTGACGACGCTGTTGGATGTGCGTACGTACTCGGTGGCACGCAAGTGTGTTTCAAGCTAAACTCACTCTGCAGTGTGTTCACATCAGAGATGTACGCCATCCTCCGAGCCCTTAATTTTATTAAACATGACGACCGAACTAGATTTCTGATATGTTCTGATTCTCTTAGTTCTATTCAAGCACTACAAACTTTGTACCCTAAGGATCACCTTGTACAGCAAATACATGGTGCTCTCCTAGACCTCCACCAACAAGGGACAGACGTCTTATTCTGCTGGGTCCCAGGTCACTCTAGGATACTGGGGAATGACCAAGCCGATAAAGCAGCTAAAGAAGCCGCTGCGAAAAATCATACAGACTATAGATCCGTCCCAGCACCAGACTGGAAACTACTATTCAAGAGAGAGTCCATGAAGATGTGGCAGTCTTCATGGGACACTCTCTTGGATAACAAACTCCAGGCGATTAAACCCCGCGTTGGATCATGGCACTCGTCAGCACGTCGATCTCGGAGGGAGGAGGTCGCCGTCGCTCGATTACGGATTGGTCACTCTCGCTTAACCCACGGGTATTTAATGAATAGAGAGGAACAACCGCAGTGTGACACCTGTGGTGTTCCTCTCTCAGTCTATCACATGTTGATGGACTGTGAAGAACACCGTCAAGCACGCCGTCGCCATCGTCTCTCGAGTGATCTCAGCGAGGTGCTCGGAGACGATGAGAAATCTGTTGACAAGCTTATTAACTTCCTGAAAGATACTGGGACCCTTGATTTCATCTAGCTACACACAGCAACACGCTGTAAGAATTTTTATCATTGACAAGTAGTTAGCTATAGTTTTAGACGAGCCAGGGCCAGTATTTATAAAAACGGCACCTGACTCAATATGACCTCAGTTTTCACTGTAATACCAGCTCATATTTTATCCAGACTGACTACTTTATTCTACATTATTGACACGCACTAGCGTAGAACCTACCTGATTTTAACCAAGAGGACAATCTTATACACCATGACTTCGCTTAGCGATATATATATATATATATATATATATATATAAAGGAATACAATGTTTCTGGTATTGCCGTGTTAATTGGCAATACTGGCGTTATTAGCGTTATTGGCGTTATTAGCTGTCAGATAATATTGACTTGAATGTTCCCCTGAAGATGTAAAAGAAGTCTTTTACGAAACGTAGGGATAATAAAACAATTAACACGGCAATACCAGAAACATTGTATTCCTTTATAAATAATCCGTGGAATGTTTAGTAAAAATATATATATATATATATGATGTGTTAGATTTTCGCAGTTGCTATTTATTGATTGCATTTTATAAGGTATTACTGCGTATAAGGTATTAAGCAGATGACACTTCTTCGCAATCGTCAGCACCCCTTGCTTCAGCTCCAGTGTTAGCACGACGGCGTCGGGTTACTCGACCAGTGTATTACACCTCTTCACAATCGTCAACATCCCACGATTCTGCTCCGGTCTTAAAACGACGGCGTCCAGTAGCTTGCCCTGCTTCACAGTCTGCTGTGCCATCAGCCTCAGCTCCAGTCTCCACACGTGGGCGGCGAGCAGCTCGTCCCGCATTTTCCCGAACTGCTGTACCATCAGCCTCTGCTCCAGTCTCTACTCGCCGACGTCTCGCCTCCCATCAAGCAGACGGCTTAAATGCGAGACAAGTGATACCACAACCCGACGGCACCTCTCCCGCTGCTGGTCCGCTGACCAGAGCTAGAAGCCGGAGAGCGAACGCCCATTGACACCGTCCAGATATTCTCAGTTCTGGCCGTTAAACATTATGACATATTGTGAAATAATTTTTTACAAAATATACAGAATTGTTGGATTTCTAATTTATTATTAATTTTGTAGGCTTTGTTTTGTTTGATATTTAGTGGCCTTGTTTTCATTTTAATCCAACTGGTTCTGCATATTTTGTGAAATATTATTTGTTTTCATTAATTTTCAAATGTCAGATAGACTTTATTAGATTTTGTTACATTATATTCCTGTATTTGCTCCCTGAGGAAGGTTTTTAAAATAAAACCGAAACGTCGGAGTTAAATCAGTCTTATTTCTTTCACGCAGTAATACCTTATAAAATGCAATCAATATATATATATATGCATTTTATTACAACACCTCGTTGTATGATTTGGCTGGCGCTAATAACCTCGCTGTTGAGCGCCATAAACCATAATATCTATCTATCTATCTTGAAAATCTGTGTATATATGCTTTGTGCCCCAGAAAACAGAGAGAAGAACGCCAACCATTAGGCCGTTCATACATAAAAGTAGAGGAGCTCCATAGAGGTCCTAAACGCTCAACAGCGGCAGGCAGATGCAAAAGTAAATGGAGATTGAAATGAGAAACTTCTCGAGAAACTTTGCTCTTAGCTCCCCAGAATTACACTTTGTTACAAGCTGGTCAATTGGCTTTCTCTTCATTGTTGTTGGCAAAATCACAACTCTTCAAGCTCGTGACAAATTGGTGAATGCTCTCTTTCTTGTCAATTTCCATCTGGCAAAACTTGTAGCGCAGAAATATTACGCTAGCTATCCCAGCGGAATGATTGTTCAGCGCCTGCACACATACGTGGTATGGGTTGAGCGGCCTTGGAGCGGTGCTCTCAGGTAATGTGAACCATACATCTTGTACCTACCTCTTGGCCAGCGTGATGCTGAAGTTTGAAGGTCTTTACTGATTAATCAGTGACGTTATTTGCTCCAGCAAATATTTCAAATGACTGTGTCCACTTTTTCCACCTCGCCGCGACTGAAGCATCGTCACCACATGTGTCGAAATTTCCAATTGCCGGTTTTTCAATGTTGGACTCCGTATTTAAACAGAACTTTCGAATTTGATCAATTAGAATGTCTGGCACTCGACGCCGCTACACTGGCGGTCAATGACGCTAGCTGTAGAACTTGCTCGAGGTCGCCCTCGGCTGCTTGACCGTAAAGTCGACCCTTCATATGCCCTCCACTTATAATCAACAAAGTTATAAGTAAACATTAATGTGCCCAATATTACCTCGTCGTTGAGAGGCCGTTATACCATAATAATCTAATCTAATCTTATTCACTCTCTCTTCAATGCAGCTGGAGCAGAGGACCTGGAAAAAAACATTGAACTGCACTTATTATGAGCTATTGTTCAAACAGTAAGCGCGATATTTCAAGTGTTTATGTTACTTTTAGCCTAAAAATAGTTACTTTTATGCTGTCAGAAGTCTTTCATCGGATTGAAATTGTCTGTTAAAAATATTTAATGTAAAGATTGTTTAAAATATGTTAATGCAAATAAATTGAAATGTTAATTCAATTTGTAATGGTAACAAAATGTCAAAATGTATAAATTGCACAGACACTTGTGGTTTTATCCTCGAAAAATTGTGTTAACTCCCTGAAGCTGTCCTGAAATCACCAGCCAGCCGCGCTATGCTGAGATTGTTAGTCGGCAGTCGGAGGCTCAACGTGTCGGACGTGCGTGTGTTGCTGCGCGCTCTGTGTGTTTAACATGCATTGCTTCAATATCGCGGATAGAGGATGAATTTGTGAGATGTGACTTGGCAACAATGTCTGAACAAGACGCAACATTGAGATGGAATGGCAAATGCGTGGATTTATTCCGCATTTCTAGCTATTGGGAATTTCGTGGATTTATTCCGCATTACTAGCTATTGGGAATTGCATGGATTTATTCCGCATTTCTAGCTATTAAGAATTGCGTGGATTTATTCCGCATTACTAGCTATTGGGAATTGCGTGGATTTATTCCGCATTTCTAGCTATTGGGAATTGCGTAGATTTATTCCGCATTTCCTTGCTATTGGGAATTGCGTGGATTTATTCCGCATTTCTAGCTATTGGGAATTGTGTGGATTTATTCCGCATTACTCGCTATTGGCTCAATAGCTCATTTAACTAGCTCTTTTAATACAGTTTGGACAGAGGTTAGGTAAACATTATTTAAGGAAATAAGCAAATACAAAACCTTTGCACACGTAACCCTTCACTGGGCACAATTTCGCCTTCGCTTGCTCTTCTGAGTTGTGGGCTTTCCTGCCCGTGAATGAGCCGTTGGACAGAGTATTGAATCTAAAGATTGCGACAACAAGGTCGCGGATGAACATGGAATTCCCCTGGGTTAGGCCCACCGCCAAACAATTCTTATATGCCAGTTGTGGGATCCAAACGTTATGGCCCAGATGAATCTACAAATGAGACACAAAGACATGATAAATCACTTTGTACCAAACTACAAGTCACTAAAGATGCTGAGCTCATGAGTCCTCTTGAATGTAGTAAAATGTGTTGTTAAAATTCTCTTATTGATAGTTCTTGACATGATTCACATACAATCACACACTATCGCTCTTAACCAATCAGACGACTTCAGTAAAACTTAGTCTGCACACTACAGTGCAGTGCAAATATCAGCTCTACTGGTGAAATAGTGCAACCTGTATTGCAGTAGGTACTATGGACAACAAAAACAAAGCGGTCCTTCCAAACCGAAATAGTGGCAAGTAGAAGGCTTGCTCAATGAGAACAATAAAGTGAGCAGAACATCATGACTCACCTTCCCGTCCTCCACCGCGATATAGCGCGTCCATCGGGTCTGGTTCTGCAGCAACCTGCTCGGCAACCGCTGCCAAAGGCTGCTGTGCCAAATTGAACTCTGTAAAGAAAAATATATACACGTGTTAATTATTGCTCTAATTTACTTCAGAAAATACTTACACACAGGAAAGTACTGGCATTGGTTTTTCATGTTGATTAAAATGTTCCTTGTTAATATTCATACGTTGAAGCTCTCATCACTCAGGTATGCAAGCAAAAGGTTCTCATCAACCATGAGCCAGTTTTCTTCAGAAAGCAGTACACGGACACATGGTGGTACAGCGTAAGTTCACCTACCACCATCACAATAGATTGTCCAGAGCCAACTCTCTTCTCTACCGGCACAACTCAAGTTCATAAATTGACAGGTATGGGAAATCTAACTATACCTAGCCCATGTCGAGCAATCGCAGACAAATTCTTGCTATTACCTCATTCATCCCGAACCATTTCCACTGACAAAAGAATGGACTATTCAGCTCCCAAAATTTCTCAAATTCAACATAATCCTCTTCAATTAACTTCTCTCGAATCATCCCTAACATTTGTGTGTATTACTTTACGTGAGACACAAGACACAAAGTACAAAGTAAACATTCAATCGTCATCCAGAGCAGTGTCAAGGTCGCGAATGGAGCCGAGGTCGACGATCTCTTCTAGAAAACTAGAAATTCTAGAAAACTCTTTTGTGAAATCTTCATCGCTTTCATCTTCGGATGAATCAGTGATTATCCCTATTGGCATGTCATCAATATCATCACCTTCCGATGGGAGACTGGACAAATTTAAACTCCTTAAATTCCAAGGGTTATCTTTATATGATTCAGGTGCAATACCCTGAATGGGATTGCATGGATTGCAATATCCTTCTGGCGTTTCACTGATTTCACTTTCTGATGAACTGTCCGACAAATTTAAATGCCATCGGGACATAGTGATTTATTTGATGGATGTTGTTCGATGTTGCGAATCGACTCGATTGTTGAATACAGACCAATTATGTACCTATTTTATGTGCTCAATAAATTACATTATTATTATTATTATTATATTAGATAGCCGTGAAAAGCGGTACTTTTACGCTTTTCGGCGTGGTCTCGGGGCTGCGTGCCCCCAAATGGCCCCCCCCACGAAGATAACGATGTCAACTGGACAGTTTCCTCGGCAACTATAGATAGTTCCCTCATCAGTCTCTTTATGGCAATAATATTGGTGGGAATCTTGTTTTAGATACTACAGCCAAGGTTACAGAGCTATACAGACTCCTCGTTAGCTTTGTTCGCTTCACAATTGTCCCCTCTACCAGATTACATTGTCGCAACACTCCTTTTTTTCTCGATAAAGTACCAAAATATGCGAAACATGTAAAAAATAAAATCATATCAAAAAGAGGGTACCGATCCAAAACGCTTATAATAAGATGTGCGGGCGAGTCATCGAAATCAACTTGATACAAAATCTTCTAATGTGTCTGTAGAAGGTAAATCGATGGTATGGATTCAAAATTCTGGTCCAATTTTGGGTTTGAATTTCGGAATTACGTTTTCAAAAATCGACTTGTTGAAAATTTCTCTCTTTTTTTTCTACACTCAATTTTGAGTAGGGACCTACCTACCCTTTATTTAAAAATTTTCTCGCACTTTCCCTTTCAAAAGCGTAAAACTATTTTTTTTCAAGGCTTATTTCGGCGCCATCTTGAATTAGCGAGTCGGCGTTATGTCCATCGGAATCGACGTGTAAACATTAGTTATGTTTTGCAAATTCAAGTCTTTCCTCCGAAAATTGCGAGCGTGTGCTCAAACTCGATTTTCGAGAAATAATCCAGAGTTACCCCCGTCTGGCGGTGCTACGTCTTGTTCTTGGATCTGTTACGTTTCAAAAATCTTTCAAAACCCCGAAGTTCATTCAATTGGTTTGCAAATAGACTCTACCTACCGTAAATGTCTTCAGGATCAACAGTTTTCCTATGGTTACCTGTCGAAATGTCACGTTTTCCCAAGAATTTTGCCGCTTTTGAAAAATATGGACTCTTCGAGGTGGGAAATTATTCTCATTTTTATTCGTTTCCCTTCCACAAGGCACTTCTCGGATTCTGCTCATTTTTCCGCGTCTTTGGAGGGGCCAATCGTTTTTTTGTGTTATTAAATTCAATTATTAATTTATTTAAATTTTTAATATCAAAAAAAAATATATTATATCACATGTTAATTTGTTTCAGCAATGTCATATTGTCATCAACTTTGACGTTGCCGAGCAAGCCTTTTGACTCTCGCATCTATTTTCATAGCATTTTCAGGTTTCAGGTTTCAAGATATTTTGCTAAATATTTATTTATATTCCTATGTTAACTTACGAATGGCAAACCTTTCCGGGCATAGTTTTCCAAAAAAAATGGTGTCCTGTGCGCTGCATATTGTTGCTTGCTAACTCCAAAAAAAAACATACAATGTTATACTGTTTCATCAATTGTATAATTTTTTTTTATTTAGATTAGATTAGATTAATTGGATTTAACGGCGCGTCAACGATTGAAACGTCAAAATTAAAGGTTATTTAATATATATATTTAATATATTATATATATTAATATATATATTAATATATTTAATATATATCTACGGCTGGGTAGTGAGTTTGACCTTTGAAGAGTTTTTTAATCGATTTTTATCAATATCTTTTTCCAGTGCAATTGTTAATAAAATGGGGCTATGGACGTGAATTCAGAACAGTTCAATGAAAATAATTTCATAGCTTGGAATAAGTTATTAGTTTTATTTTGTCCAGCAGGCGTTTAGAACCCGAAAATTATACTCCCGCCGAAGCGGGCACCGAGCTCGCGGGACTCGACGAGCACGGGGCTCGAAGGTCTCGGGTTCTAAACGCCTGCTGGACAAAATAAAAATAATAACTTATTTCAAGCTATGAAATTATTTTCATTGAACTGTTCTGAATTCACGTCCATGGCCCCATTTTATTAACAATTGCACTGGAAAAAGATATTGATAAAAATCGATTAAAAAACTCTTCAAAGGTCAAACTCACTACACTGTGGAAAATTCTTTCGCTATTTTACTTATAATGTATGTGGCAACCGGTTCACCCACTACATTACAAGTAAATTCCTCAATGCAATGTAGTTGCACAATTACAATACAAGTGTTGCTAAAAAGTTTGCCTATTAGTTATTTCACAAATGCAATGTATGAAATATATCACACTGCAGTTTATGTAAATAGCAAATTGAAGTTGAGATTTTACAAATGCAATGTCTGAAATATATCACAATGCAAGTTATGCGAAATCAAATATGATGTTGAGATTTTACAAATGCAATGTATGAAATATATCACACTGTAGTTTATGTAAATAGCAAATTGATGTTGAGGTTTTACAAATGCAATGTATGAAATATATCACACTGGAGTTTATGTAAATAGCAAATTGATGTTGAGGTTTTACAAATGCAATGTATGAAATATATCACACTGGAGTTTATGTAAATAGCAAATTGATGTTGAGGTTTTACAAATGCAATGTATGAAATATATCACACTGCAGGTTATGTGAAATTAAATATGATGTTGAGATTTTACAAATGCAATGTATGAAATATATCTCACTGCAGACTATGTGAAATCAAATATGATGTTGAGATTTTACAAATGCAATGTATGAAATAAATTACAATGCAGGTTATGTGAAATGAAATATGATATTGAGATTTTGCAAATGCATAATGTATGAAATATATTAGATACAATGCAAGTTAATGGAAATCAAATTTCATGTTGAGATTTGACAACTGCAATGTATGAATCACAATGCAAGTGATGTGAAATCCCTAAAAACTCTAATTGTTGATATGCATATTATGCAGTGTATTGGAACAAGTCAATGTTCACAAATTATTTAAAATAAAAAACACTGTTCACAATATTTTGCAATCTAAAAATCCTTCAATTTGTATAACAAAGGAATTATTAGTGGATGGAGTTGTGTCAATAAGGTACTGATTTAAAAATTCATATCGGATAATATTCCGTTCAAATAGATTTATTGTAGTAGTTCTACACATTTTAACATTGAAAATGACGAAACTTTAAAATAACTGTATAAAAGAAAATGCCATAACGTAAGCCAGTTGTAGGGATCAACACGTAAGAATTAATATCGGTTAAATTACCGAAGGTACAAATAGTAATTACTTATTATACACCTTAATTTTTTACTCTGAAATTCAGAAAGTTAAAAAAATCTACACAATTAATAAAATGCTTAAACCTAAGCTTCGTCAAGTTCATTAAGCTTCCACAATTTCTTGTAGGCAGCTACGCTTGTTTGCAAGGATAGAACTTTATCATTATACGGTGCTGGGGGATTCTTGTTCTTGACTCGTTCCGTCTTTGTGCCAAGGTCGTCAATCTTCATGATGGGTCTGTAAACAGAGAAATTAAAAATTAATACTCAGTTCCATACTACCTTTTCCTTATTCTTTACATCAGGCAAACAAGATGCAGTACTCAATCCTGAAATATCACAAAATATCATGCATCTATAATATTGAATTGATTGATTCTGCTATGGTCATGTCCAACTTTGCAGATAGGTATTACCTGAAAATAAGTTGATTAGTAATTAATTATTAAATACAAATGATTTCCTTGCTCTGTCTACAACGGACAGACAAGTAGCAAGCGAGCTAACTACAATGCATGGATTAGTTCAAACTTCAATATCATATCACTGAAGATATTCTAAGTTAGGTATTTAATTAATTATGAATTAATCAAAATTATCCTCATATCTCTGGAATTGTAAGATCTTTTTGACCTTCTTGATATCCAAAACTATGTTCACACAGCCAGTTACCGCTTTGATGTTTTTAACAGGCATTCTCTCTAGACCCTTGTTCAATAACATGCAAAGTTCGAAACCTACACATTTCAACTGTTTTTCTAGGTCACTGAAGAGTTTTTTAATCAACGATTTGAAATGTTTGGAAACAATCGGCGTTTGAAACGTCTGTGTAAAGCAACGTTAAATGGTTTGGAACCAAACTGAGATACAGGTCATTCAAATTTATCAACCAATCAGAGGGTAGCGCTAAAAAACTATACCCTGTAAAGTGAGAATGATATTAATATGTGTGCAAAATTCCAGCTTGTTGATCGGAAAAAATAATTTTACTTTTGGTGTCCATAAACAAACGGGCAAAAAAACAGAAAGTGTCCAAAAGTGCCAATTGGAGACGCTCTCTCGAATAGAGCAGCCTAGCGATGGGTGATTCAGTCCCAAAAGTCGATTCAACTATTCAATCTTTTTCAAGAAAATCAATTATGTGACAATTTTTGGTAAAATCGAATCAAATTTTGCTTGAATTTTATCAAAAATAATGAAAATTTCCACACAATGGCGCAATATTGAAAATCAGTCTGAGAGAATCGATACAACGATTAATCGAAATGCAGAAATTTGATTTAAGGAAAATCGAATTGGCCATAGCGGTGTTCTTAATTTCAGCGAAACACCTATAGCGAATGTAGCAAAGTGTTAATTTATTCAGCAATCGAGCGACTGTGCATCAAAGTGTTCTTAATTTCAGCGCTGTACAGCGGCTATCTAGCAGATATTTTGATAAAAATCTTTGATAGATTGGATAGCGGCGTTCTAGAATTCAGCGAAAACATGCAGCGATCGAGCGGAAATCTTATTTCCCTATCCTTTTCCATGGGACGCCATTTTCTTGCTACATTCGCTAGATGTTTCGCTGAATTGTAGAACTTAGCTGATGCAAGTGTTAAAATGGCGGGTGAATTTGAATATGACAGATGGACTATTTGGGGAATTATGTATAGATACCTAGTGCTGTCTATATCGAACACAATTAGATATTGTTTATATTATTTCTAAGTTTCTTCAATGGTAACTTAGCTCAGAGTGTTCTAAATTGCCTGATATATTGGGAAATTACCACAAGATTTGAAATCTATATCACAGGCGCCATGGAAATCTAGCAAAAAGCGTTTTTTTTTAGAAAGATATTCATTAATTGCACAATCAATATACCTACTGTGCCTGCTGTCGGGACTAAAATGCTAACTTTCTTATTGACGAAGAGAGTAGGTTTTGAGATTTTTGGTCTACATTAACCTCACACATGATCTCGAAATGTTGTACCTAATTATACTTTGTTAGTAGGCTTTAAGTTCAGAGTGTTTGTGTGTTGTTTTCAAGTGTACCTAAGACATTCTACCTACAATCAGTATTCAGTACTTTATTTGTAGGCACTACAAACTAACTCAACTCACTCGCTGCAGTCGTTTCTTTTTACGATGTGTTAGGTTCTAGGGTAGTTTACCGAAGGACAGTTTACCGACGGACACATTACCGAAAAACAGGGGGGGACACTTTACCGACGGACAGATTACCGAAATCTACCCGGACACTTTACCGATTTTTTTTTTACATTTTCCACAAATATTATTTCCAAATTTTGACAAAATTTTATAAAATGTTTACATATATTTTTTCCAAAATATTGAAAAAAAATTATAAAATTTTCACAAATATTTTTTCCAAAATTTTGAAAAAAATTTATAAAGTTTTTACAAATATTTTTTCAAAATTTTGACAAAATTTTATTAAATTTTATGAAATGTTGACAAATATTTTTTCCAAAATTTTGAAAAAAAACAACAATTAATTTTGTAAATTTTATAAAATTTTTACAAATGTTTTGACAAAATTTTATAAAATTTCCACATTTTTTTCCCCAAAATATTGCCAAAGTTTAATACAATTTTTAAATAAAAAAAAATAGATATTTGATGTTAAAGAAATTTTATATTTGTGTAAATTTTATAAAATTTTTGCAAAATGATGAAAAAATTATTTGTAAAAAAATTAAAAAATTTAATCAAAATTTTTAAAAAAATATTTGAAAGTTTGAAAAAAATATTGTGTTAAATTATATAAAATTTTATAAAATTGTGGAAAAAATATTTGTGGAAAATGTAAAAAAAAAAAAAAAAATGTCGGTAAAGTGTCCGGGTAGATTTCGGTAATCTGTCCGTCGGTAAAGTGTCCCCCCCTGTTTTTCGGTAATGTGTCCATCGGTAAACTGAACTGTCCGATTACCGATGTGTTGCCGGTGTGTTGCAGAAGAAGGTTGCTAGACTGCACCACGATCATAATGCTACGTGTTGCATTTTCTTGGGTGAGTGGTTAACGCTCTCAGCTTGTATTCCGGAGGCCCGGGTTCGATTCCCGCGGCCGTCCTTCCTGACTGGGTTTTTTTCGTGGTTTTCCCTCAGTCTTCAGGCAAATGCTGGGAAGGTACCCTACTAATAGGCCACGACCGCCTCCTTCCCACCTTCCATCCTACCTACTCTTCACCATCATCTCCCAATCATCATCATAATCATCCATCCGTCGCCATTAGCCTCGCTGCAGAACAGTGCGACGTTAAGCCCCAGACAAAAAAAAAAGTATTGACTTGACATTTTACTCAATTGACTGTAATTCTAAACTGTATTATCCCATAAAGATTGCCCGGCGACTGTTAACGAAATGTAAAAAATTGTTTGAAAACATTGCAATTAAGTATTGCATCTTGAAATTCTCACCTCTGAATAAATTCCATGACGGCAGAAAGGTGACGAGGATACTCCATCGCAAAAACGAAGTAGAGTGCAAATGCTAGCAGAATGGCCGTGTATGATGACTCAGTTTGCTCCATGGCCTCCCTCTCCACTACTGCGAAGCAGCTGACGTCCTCGGCTAGGATGTCGCCACCCAGCACTGCCACGTGAGGGTTGCTGGGTGCAGTCGTCCTGGCTTCCACTTCATCTGCTGATGTTGAGTCCTGTAAAATTCAATTGGATAAATTATAAAGTCGTAACAAGGAATGAATTGACATCTTTGACATCTTGAATTGATATCTTGCTGTGGAAAAATTAAAATGTCTAGAGAACTTTAATGAAGTGAGTGTCACCACGCGAGACTTACGGCACTAGGTCTGTTCGTCGGGGTGTTCCGAACCTGCTCGGAGCAAGCGGAAGTCTCACTGAATATGTTAGGTGCATGAATTACGAATCAAAACTCAATGGATAGGTATAAGTAAACTTTTACGTGACGACTTCCGGTGTTTCCGAGCAGGTTAAAACACCCCGACGAACAGAACTAATTTCTCTGTAATTTTTCTATGATTTTTTCTCTGCACAACTCCGGGCAAACTGTTCAACCAATCGAGCTGAATTTTTGTGCACATACTACTGTTATATGAGTGTCTCGTGCCTAAATTTTGGATGAGCTCCTGTGATTGGTTGGAAATTAATAAAAAATTCAATAGTTATTGACATCTTATGGGAATTTTTGTGGCACTTTGTTCCACTGGCACTTTCAATACACTCTCTTCAATGCAGCAGGAGCAGATGATC
This sequence comes from Leuctra nigra, assembly GCA_934045905.1. Lineage (NCBI taxonomy): Eukaryota > Metazoa > Arthropoda > Insecta > Plecoptera > Leuctridae > Leuctra > Leuctra nigra. The sequence continues at coordinate 1,067,658 of OW203765.1, read as the reverse complement.
TGGGAGAACACATTGTACTGCAACTTACTATCAGCTGTTGTTCAAACAGTAAGCACGATATTTATGTATTCATGTTAATGTATTTAAGTTACTTCTACCCTGAAAATTTATATTTTTATCATGTCAGAAGACTTCCGTCAGATTGAGATAGCTTCTGTTGAAAATATTGAAAGTAGTGATTATTGAAAATATGTTAATAGCAAATTAATTGAAACTTTCCCCATTTCTAAAGGTAACTAACTGATAGTCGAAATGTATAAATTGCACAGACACTTGAGGTTTTGTCCTCGAAAAATTGTGTAAACTCCCTGAAGCTGTCCTGAAATCACCAGCCAGCCGCGTTATGCTGAACTTGTTAGTCGGCAGTCGGAGGCTCAACGTGTCGGACGTGTGTGTGTTGCTGCGCGCTCTGTGTGTTTAACATGCATTGCTTCAATACGGAGCCATAGCGGAACTACATCTAATATTATTTGTTGTATAGTTCGTCGGTAATCTCGTTCATTTAATGAATTCCCTCCTAATGTTGCTATGGAGAACTTACATATGCATTTTTTTTAACTGCTTTATTATTTAATACACATACACACAAACATCACACATCCACAAAGCTCAGGGAGCTCATCTGTGGGAAAAAAACAATATGAAAAGAAAGAACAGATAATGTTTTAGGAGCGTAAGAGAACAATACAAAAAAAGAATTAATGAAGTAACTTAAGAATAATAAGATAGAGAATAAATATTACATAATAATCACATAGCATGAACATTCAAACACTTGCTATATACTATCAAATAAGGGTAAAATATTCTTAGGTTCTATAGTGGTTCTATAGTAAACAACCATCAAAGAGAATTAATAAAAATAACTCTTGAATAATAAGAAAAAGTGAATACAATAACACAAAAAAGAATGATTAAATTAACTCAAGATAAAGAAAAGTGAATGTATAATAATTCCTAATAATGACAAAATCGAATAATCAAAAAAAAATCATTTGCACATGCGCTTTGTAGCATTTACTACTTTATCGCCATGGTTGCAAAAATTTCAAATTTAATAATTTGATATCATTAACTGATATTTTAAGTAAAAGAAAGTGCCTTGGTCTATCAGTAACGTTGGTCATATTTTCTACAGAATTCTCCATTGGTCTTCACAATGGTGCCTGGAACCCATTGCCTCAGAAAAGCTGAAGAATGTGGTCCATCTTCAGCAATGGCGCTGGGTGCGGCATCTCTGTCCTCGGAGACAACGGCATTGTCTCATTGTCAATGCCGTTGTCAATTGTCGGCATTGTCAACGGCATTGTCTCGCAGCTTATGTAATATTAGCCACTGCGGACAGAGAGCAGCTAAATGCATTTCTAACAATGGTCCTGAAGACAGTAGTGGGAGTAAGGTACCACTTTTATGAATAGGAAGTACCCAAATCCCTACCTTTGGTCCATCTCCCTCCAAGTCGGGTATTTAACTGGCACTTGGAGTAACTGGCACTTGGAGTAAAAACGTCAGTTTTTAATCAAGTGGTCGAACCAGTCTTGGGACTTCGCTTGGTTCCTTGTTTCGGCTTCAATGTTTGTTGCTGCCGAATTATCGATGGAAAGTGAAGCAAACGTTGCCTCACATGTGTTGAGAAGATCGATGAAGTTTAATGAAGTTATCTGATGATTGAATAAACTGCTGGTGAGAGGCTCTGGTAAAATGATGGGGACAAACACGTGGCTGTGTTGGAGTATTAAACTAAGGATAGCAGCAGTACTGCCAGCTGCAGATTAATCGGCATAAAAATTGCTAATTTCATCATAAAGAAATTGGCAGGGGGCATTGCGGCTTGTCGTGTTTTTTGAGGATTTGTTTCTTTGGAGGGGTGCAAAGAAACTGTTTATATTGTCAATTAGATTTAGTAAAAATTGCAATGCCACCACATTTATTTACATATCTACAATATGAATTGGCAAGATGATATCCTTGTAAAACAATATTATTCATATCGTCTCTTCTTAGCCATGAATGCAAGCTAACTTCAGTTCTTAGTACTTCAGTTTCCCATCAAGTTTACGTGTGAGCGGCAATAGACCTAGAGGCTCTCGTCCAAAACTTGCAGTAGTTTGCATCACAATATTGACAATAGTGTACGAGAGAGTACTTATTTTAGTACTAATTATTTGTACTTCAACTTGAAATTGTACCGTTTACCTACCTTGTCGAACGTGGTTTAATAGCCGTAACGTATTGGGGGCCGGCGGACGTGCTCGGATCGCCTCAACTTTGGGCGTTGTGCTTGTGCCTGTGCCACTGCTGCCGCCGCCACTGGTGGTTCTCCTGGTGGGGGGCCTGCTTGTGTTGCAGCTGGTGGGGGGCCTGCTGGTGCCACTGGAGCAAGGGCCGCCGCCACTGGAACCGGGCCCGGCATGACGCCGTACCTCACCGGCACTCAGCGGATCCTGGGCGGATATCTCGGGGCCTGTAAAAATAATGCACTTAAGAGTCATTCCATGAAAATGTATACTTTTTAAGAAAAAAAAATATTTTTTTCTTCGTTTTTTTTATTTAAAGATGGTATAAAGTTTGTTGGCATACAATTTTTTTGGGGCTGATATGAATATTCTACAATTGACCGCACTTTTAACGATTTAATTTTGTCGAAAACGCATCATTTCCTAGAAAATCTTTTTTTAGGGAAGTTTAATTTCGTCAACTTCAACTAATTTACAACTATCTGTATACGTGAGCCAGAAAAAAAGTTTTGCATTTTTTAATATATTTTTGAAAAATAAATATAAAAAAATATTTTGGTATTGAAATTTTTTTAACAAATTTTCTAATATTTATCACAATGAGTTTATGCTCTGTTCAAGATGAATAACTTCCCTTTTTAACTCGTGTTTTGACTAATTTCCTGTTTAAAAAGGGATGTGTAACATGAGTTACCAAAAAATGTAACGTGAGTTACCAACTAATTAATTTATCGTTTGAAAACTATTGTATTTAAAATTATGATTTTTTTTTTGAGAACTCACTACAGTAGTTGGTTTTATAGAAAAAAATTACAGTTAGTTTCAGCAGACAATTGAGAAGGAATTTTGAAAAACATGCAAAAGTACCAAATTATTCAAAACATGCTGTATGAAAAGACAAAATAGGCAACAACATTTGCGAAAAGCGGAAGTTTTGTTAAGTAAAAAATAAGTTCAAAAACACTTTTTGTCCTATCAATTATTTTTTGTTTATTAGACAAGTCAGTTTGTCCAACTTCGTCCCGCAATGCTTAATAGCGTTGATTGTCATTAAGTTTGTGGAGCCAGTAACACTGCGTGTCATCTTCATGCAGCCGTGCGGAACAAACCACCGCCAATGGCTGTGACTCTCAGCAATTAACTGGATATCGGCAAATCTATCAGCCCTATGAAAAAACATACTTTCAATTAATTATACTGCTAATTTCAAATTATATTTGTCTACTTGGAAGGTCCAAGTAAAAAGTCTCTTAAGGCTCCACTAAAGACTCCTCTAACGGCTCCACAGCCATCAGGATGGCGATCCAGAGGTCGGACTGGACCATAAGCGGGACCAAGTTCGGCTCCCCTAATGACTTCCTCTTGCTGTACCCTCCATCCTCCACGGTGCGGCGTGGTCCCTATCACATGGTCAGGTCCGTTCCGCAAGTCCTTGGCCAACGTTGCTACCAGAGCAGCTGAAACCTGTACCTGGGAGTCGGGTACAGGTAGATGCGAGGCAGCGTGGGTGACGTCACTTCGAGCAGCAGCCGTCAGAGCCTGGATTCGGCTCTTCAGCTCATTCCGGTGCTCAATGACGTATGCGGCGGTGCTGGCCTTGAACTTGCACATGTTTTTACCATGTGATTGCGGCACTTTATGGAATTTATGTATGTCTAGTTGGAGGGTCCAAGTAAAAAGTCTCTTAAGTCACATTTTGATCGTTGTGAGTAAGGAGCAATTTGTCACTAATTTAATAGGTATACACTCTCTCTTATGGTATTAGGTTTTTTGAAACTGTACAATCTATAAATAAATTATTCACAGTGTGTAACAAACAGTTAGTTCCAACATATATCTAAATGATCAATGTCGAATATCCCAAAACCAAAAAAAACCTTATGACTTATAACTTTATGACATTAAAATATATTTATATATTAAATTTTTTTATATTCTATATTAATTTTATATATTAAAATATATTTTTTCATGCACGTTGACTGCAGTACTCCTGCGCGGTCTGCGACGAAGGGTTCCACTACAGCACGATGATGAGGTGGAACATCCCTACAAGCTGGAGACGCTCAGAACGGATGTGTTCCCGAAGAAGCTGCGTTACGATCTTCTTCTGCAGCGAGCCGAGAGAATCCGTCTTCAACATGAAATGGAGACGCTCCTCCGATATATCCGCGGCGTTACTTTCCCTATCCTCCGAGCATGTTGCACGCTCCATGTATTCAAAGCACATGCCGGCCTATCCAGGCAGTCAGTGTCGAGCGGATATTTTAATGAAAAACTAGCTTTTTTGTTAAAGAAAAAAGGCTTATAATACGCAAGTTTTCAGGGCAATTATACAAATTGGGTGAATTTGAATCACCCACTTGTAATCAGTGGCTAAGCTTGAAGTGATAATTTTTTCGTATGCTTATATCACGTTTTGAAGAACTGGTATCGCTTTTATCTCTGAGTGAGAAGAAGCCCTCACGAGAGAGTTTTTTTGAGTCGTAAAAATTTAGAGATTACTGATAAGTCACAAGGCTTTTTGATTATAAAACATTCTATAGGTAGCAACTAGGAAAGTGAATATTCATTTTTGATGATCGATAATGATTTCATTCCGAAAATTCCCAAATGTAAAAACTGGCAATACACACATCATCTAGCCATTTCTCAAAGCATTCTAAGAATTCTACATTTGACTAAACGCTGCTAGGAGCTGGCACTGGCAGCCTTGCGGATCTTGTGTTTTGCTTTTGTGCTTTTCTTGTGCCATTTGCGTGTACTTTAAACTTTATTCTTATCTCCATACCTCCACTTAAATCGCTTAGGTCCTTTGCATTCGTTTGATGCGTCGTGCTGCACCGCCTGTCGCGTCAATGCTTATTTGTGAGGCCCGTGGGTTTGCCTAACAATATGCACGATACACATGCGCCTGGATAGGACTCCAGTTATGTAAGAAATATCGTGGGCCTCCCACATCGCGAATTACGCCCTGATACGGAGTAACATCAATGACTTTCACCAATGAATTGACAGTGTCTGTATCCAGGCGCGACTTATTTCTTAGCTCTGCCTGGAAGCTCTCAGTACACTGCCGGTTGGTAATTCGATCAACGTTGCTTGGGCTTGCCTATAGACACTAGCCGGGATGTGTTCTTTGACGAGTCTTGAGGAGACTTCTTGCCGTCTGGTTCCAGAGAGAGGGCGCTCGGCTCCAGTGTGTTTGTTGGTGAAAGACCCAAGTACTCACTTTCAATTGGCACATCTTTGTGCGGCATTAGTTCCTTACAGAAAATCCAAAGGCTGTTTAAAAAAAATCTTAAAAGACAAAATATTTACTAAGCTTACCTATTATATGACTTATGGTTATAAGACGACTATACTTCAGCGCGGCCCTTACATTTTTTAAACTAATCCATTTAAGGTGGCTGTATATCACGTGACTTTTTAACCAAAAAGCTACACATTTTCTATTGGAAGGGTTCAGTTTATCAAAGACTTCTCACTCATCAGATAAGTTAGGACACATCTGTTGGAACTAATCTACGCAGTAAAGAACTGCGAAAATAACATATTAGATGATTTTACTTCTTGCACCTAAATATTCTCAAATCAATACCTGAAGTTGAAGGAAATTCTACGAGTTGCTAAGAACAGTAAACATTACTCTAATAAAAAGGCATGTATGCATCACAAACCTGACGCAATGTCAGAATGTATAACATGCGCTCTTTCTTCCTCTTTCCAACGAAATGTTGAGATATTAATTATATCCACTATTATGAATGTAATGATTAAACGGACAGCACTTGGTTTTGACAGTCGTCACACGCGTACGTATACACGATATTTGTGTTGTTTTTATTATTAAACCACTGCAAAATTAAATAATATTGACTGCAAATCGTCGGGTAATTGTTTATTTGTTGCATACGCCCATTTCCTGATTTTTCAGGGGAGCTGCCTAAAGATAAATTTAGTAATATCTCTGAACATAGATATCTGTAGGTCGGCGGAATCTTATTATGATTGTAAAACATGTCAGAGGTAATTATGTAATGGTGTATTAGTGTCATTTGTCTCTTGTTTTTCATAAATATTGCAATTAAGTTTGGATATGAGACACAGGTTCGCACATTTACCAACTATGACTATCTCGAGTGTCCTATATCCAAATTATTTAGCTATAAAACCACCGTACAGTGGCTATACAGTTCATTTTTTACTAAAATATTATACTGTCTACTGTTTCTTTAATTAATAATCAAAATAAATTATAAAATAAATTATAAATAAAATAAATTGTACATTATTTTTGTTACATTTAAAACGGTTAAAACTGTTTCGAAGAATGTCAGAACAAAATTATCTTAATTATAAACAATTAATTAGACATGTGACATTATAAATTGAACCTTGGCGATAGTGTTTCTGGCGTTCCTAGTTTTGCTTCGCGAGTCACGTGACCAAATGAACACATTCTATTGGCTTGCCGAGGATATGGGACAAGCTAACAATTAAAATATTTGCATTGCCGATGATATGCAACAAATAAACATTAAAAAAAACAAATTTCCTTGTAATTTTCTGCACTGTTTTCAGTGAATATATATGACAAGTAAGTACTCGGGAATATGTAGATGCATCTAACTCCAAAAGTGAAAAAACCGGATATGCAACAAATCTAGTGGAGCGGTCGCTCCACGCCAGCCAAGTCGTACGGCGCGCGCACACTCCTGGCGAAACACGGTACCTGGCGAAATATGACTTCAGTTTTTACTGCAACACTACTTTCATATATCTTATCCAGACTTGACTACTATATATGACATGATTGACTCGCACTAGCGTAATATCTAGTTGCTTTTAACCAATATGACTAATGTATACACCATGACTTCGCTTAACAATATATATATTTTTTTTTTTTACATCACTTTGTTGTACGACTTGACTGGCTAATAACGTCATAAATACGCAATATTTAACTTATTTCAACAAATTATACTTAAAATACGTACATAATTAACTTACATTGTAACATAGACAATACAATTTATATATTCAAGGTAGCAGTGTTCTCGGCCGCCATTCCTGAAACCGGAAGTGACGTCATATATCTAAAACGCCTGTACCGATTGCAACTGAACTAGCTCATGCGTATTCATTCTGCTATTTATTTGAAAAATCAATTGTGAAAAATGAATAAATAAATTAATGGTACCGGAAATGGCGGCAGGAACCACTAAATGAAACCGGAAGTGACGTCATATATTACAAACGGCATGACCGATTTTACGGAAATATAGGGATTAGTAATTCAGATGGTCGTTCATGAAGGTATCAACTAGATAAAACTAGATTGTTTTCTTATTACCTATACCGGAATTCGGCCGCTATTTCAAAACCGGAAGTGACGTCATGTATCGAAAACGGCTGGATCGATTATAACGAAACTTAAGCTATTCTTCTTGGATAATCATTGTCATCTTATACCAAACGCAACTTTTCATAGTAACCAAATCGGTTGAGGCGTATTTTTTTAAAGAAATTAGTCCCTGCTCGGACATGTGCTACAAGCTGTATGTATAAACTAACAAAAGAAGTGATATCCCAGAAAAAACACTCCGTGTAAAAATACCAGCCAAGTCTCTTTAACTATAAAAAAAAATAGAAGAAATCTAAAAATTCAGCACTGAAAAGGAGTGATATCAAAAAAGGAGCCAAGTCAACGAATTTTCCAAATTTTAATCGTACCATTGAAATAAAAATATCAACCCCCGAGAAATACTTAAAAAAAGGACTTGGCGCATCGTTTTTTTAAAGACATTTTTCTATTCTTAAGCTTAAGCCACTCACATACTACGTAGTTCAGAAATGCCTAGAAAAATTGGGACAAAACTTTCAAATTAAATATTGAACATTCTGTAAAATATTTTAAATTTAAATATAAGTACGCAAAGAAACATAGCATTGTCTTACAAGCAATAAATGCAGAACAGTTGTGTTTGTGATTGGTAGGTACCTATAGTTTTGTGGGTACATGTAATTAATTGCTATTAATTAACATTTTATACCAAAAAAATTCATAAATTACATAACGTATTACTTTAGATAAAAATCTAGTCAGTAATTATTTGAGCAGCATGGCTCAGTGCACTAGTCACTTATACAAATCTCATTGACGGCCTTCTTGTAATGAGCGCTTTCGCTATTTCCCTCAGTCACGATATTGAGAAGTATGATTGATTAATATGACCCTAGAAATAGTGGCAATAACGAATAGACTAGGCCGCTTCCGTTTATTCGTTATTCGTTTATCCGTTTATTTCCTCTGAATATTGACAAAATACCAAAACTGCCAGTAGGTAAGAGTACTAGTTATATTAAAACGTAGTATGATTCGTCGATAATGAATGTGATATACTCAGGAAAATATACTTGTAGAGTTCTTCCTATACTTTTAGGATAGAAAAGTGTCTTTAAAAAAACGATGCGCCAAGTCCTTTTTTTAAGTATTTCTCGGGGGTTGATATTTTTATTTCAATGGTACGATTAAAATTTGGAAAATTCGTTGACTTGGCTCCTTTTTTGATATCACTCCTTTTCAGTGCTGAATTTTTAGATTTCTTCTATTTTTTTTTATAGTTAAAGAGACTTGGCTGGTATTTTTACACGGAGTGTTTTTTCTGGGATTTCTTTTAAGTTAGCCAGAATCAATCTCTTTTGACGATGCACTCGACTTCCTCCTTCATTAACAGAGACGAAGTCTTTCTTACCGGGCATCAGTCGGCTCACCTCGTCGTCTTCATAAAAGGCACTAACAAGTTTGATTGTTTCATCCGGTAATGTTGGTCCAGGTTTGGGATTTGGTGACACGAATATTCCTTTTTCTGCAACCAGCTTCTTTACCTTCGTTGCCAAGTAATAGGACACGTTAAATTCAGTAGAAATTTTCAGGACACTCCAATTCTTAGGAAGAATGGATAAAATTACAAATCGTTCACTACTCGAACACGATGGAAATTTCTCTTTCAACTGACTAATCATTGTCTTAAAATCGGCATCATTAGACCTTTCCTCTTCCTCGTCAGACGACAATGCACATTCATGGATGCTTGTTCCTGCAGGTGCTATCTTTTGAAAGCTCTGTCCCCATGTTTTCTTGATTTTTTTAAATTTTCTTTTTGAATAATTTTTCTGTTTGAGTTTCCCTGCGTCTACCGGGGATTCATCGACAAGTAAATCGGCAACATTTAAATGAGCAGGTGGGAAAAATAGTTCGTCACCTACCGATGATCTTGAAGGAGCAGCAGGAATCATAGAAACGTCAAAGTTCTCTTCATGAGCAGCAAGACGATCGGCAAGCGGCTTGCGGCAAATTGTGCATAATTTTCTTCCTGGATAAAGTTGTGTGATCTGTTCGTATTGGTGCATAACATCCGTAGTAATTTCTCGTAGACCTTTACTGTGGCAAACACTTGGATTATTGTTTAAAGGATTAGAGCAAGCCGACTTGTGATCTATTGCGTAATACCTCAAGTATTTGTCTGTATGACGTTTACATACTGTGACGATTTCAGCACAAGAAGATCGAATCTTTAATAACTCTAAGTCCCGCTTCGTAAAATCCTCAATTGTTTTAACTGTTGATCCTGGAGCACAAACGTCACCTGACAGCATACCGATTGAACACATGATTACCTTTACAAATACACTGTGCAATTTACTAATACAGAATATAAAATAAATTTAAATTAACCCATTCAGCTTAAAAACGAATTTCCAGCGAAAACACACTTCAAGAAACTTTGTTCGTAAGAAATTCAATACACAAATTATCAACACAATGTTACTGTGTGGATGTCTCAGATCAACTGATCAGTTTTAACATTATGACGATATTTGTTTCTTGTAAATACAGAAACAGCTAGCTCGAGTAAAGACATGTGTTCCTGTTGTCATCAAAAATATAAATAATGCGAGTGATAAGCACGTGGCTTGAAGTGGCGCTCTGTGAAGTGGCACGTGTCCTGTGTGGGGCCGGGGGTGGGTTGAATATCATTCCAAAGAATTACTTTCCGAGAGAATATAATATTGTTTAATGAAAACAAACTTTTGATTAGAACAGCGTGAAATTCTTTTTAACAATGTTGAAGACTCTCGAATAACCAATAATGAGAACAATAGCGCACACAAAAAATCGAAAACTTTTGACAACAGCTGAAAATTATCTGCTATTTTTACAAAATGTTGTAATATGTACACTCAACAAATCATAAAACGGTATTTGAGTGAAAAATATTGGCTGCTCATAAGGTTCATTGACATCAATCCTTGTTACTATCAATGAAATCAGAGCTCATCTACAAGAGGTAGATGACATGATAGCACATACTTTATCAGAAATGCCATTAAATCTTTTTCAGCCAATCCATTTTCCACACACATTTATTTAACTGATTGTTCTATCAAGATTGTAATTCTATCAAGAATTTTAAACTCGTTTTGTTGTCGATATTTGATATATCGAAAAGGAAATGCACCGCGCCGTGATCACTTATTTTTCACTCCAAAAGGTATAGAGAGCCTTTTGAGTTGAAATGACGAGTTGACCAGACGCAAAGTGGGACATTTTGTATTCTTTAATAGTTCACGTCAGTTGTTTAGTCGTTTTATTCATGAGAGGTAATTTCAGTTTGGGGTAATGCGCGTGCCGGTGCTCGCTTTTTAACTTTACTTCTGATTTTACTTATGCTTACTTATGCTACTATTAGTGCAGGTTCAAGTGTAGAAAAAATGCTTTCCGCTCGATTGGAGTGCCGAAATTGATTTTTTCATAATTATCGATTATTTACATCATTCTTAATATTACCTGACGTGCCTTTAATTTTTTTGGTGGCCATCTTGGAAAATATGGCGAAAAACGTAAATTTTACAAATTATTTAATTGTTGGTAGAGGAAAGGTTGAAAAATTATGAAATAATTCACTAAATCTAAATCTAATGTGGAGACTTGAAAAAAAAATACGCCGTGAACGACATTTTATTTTTTCATTGTTGGAATTGACCAATCACGTTTCTGTGTTTTTTTGCTCTCAATTTATTACGAAACGCGTGGACTTACACTAAAATATGTGGAATTAAAAATTGTAGGCAATTTCATTGTGAACAATATGCATTTTACAAAATTTTCCTGCGACCAACAGTTTTCAGTTTAGAGCAATTATTGTGCGTCCTTCCGAGTTAAGTCATCACCTCAGTAGATGCCATGGCCCCATACACGGTCAATAGTCCAGAGTCTAAGCTGCAAAAAGGGGCCTAACCCGCACCTCTGTAACGTATGAAAAGTTCTCCGAAATTAGATTAGGGTGGGTGGGCCAAAATGCCAAATTTGTCAAAAAGTCATTGTTGTCATTATCAAATAATCAAATCATATCAACCTAGTCGAGTAGCATATCAAATGAAAGCTTATCTTTAGAACAATTATTAAAAATATATATCACCATTGTATAGTTGATACAGAGGTCAAAAGGGGTCAAAAAGTAGTCAAAATCACATTTTTTACGTATTCCAGGAAAATGCGGTATCTTCGTCCCTAATAAAGATCATAACAAACTTTTTTATATTAATCGATCCGATATGAATCTGATTATAACATATTAAAAGTTATCCAAAATTGTTCTTTGAACATGAATGGGCTAATGAATCTGTCATATAGTTTATAAGGGCAATTTTTATTTTGAGTGCAAAATCTAAGATTATACCAATTTCCTAGCCACTAGGTACTTATAACTAAAGGTTTTTTGGTGTAAAACGATACAGAACAATGCTGTCTAAAACATATCAAAAGTTCTCCAAATTTTGATTAGGGTGGTTGGGCCAAATTTCAAAATTTTGATAAAACTCATTGTTGTCATTTTCAAATTATCAAATTATATCAACCTAGTCGAGTAGCATATCAAATGAAAGCTTATGATTAGTACAACAAATTAAAATAAATGTGACCATTAAAAAGGTCGTACAAAGGTCATGAGAGGCCAAAACATGGTAAAATTTCCCATTTTTAAGCGTCCAAAGACAATTGACATTATGTCATCGTTAATAAAAGTAAATAATATACTATTTGACACCAATTAACCCAAAATTAAATAGTTTATAACATATAAAAAATTCGCCAAAATTCTATATTTGTGGATGTGCCAATTAAATTTGTATTCAATTTCAAAATTGTGACATTTATAGTGATTAATAGACATTTAAAGTCATTTATTGTTGTCATTATCCAATAATCAAATCATATCAACCTAGTCGAGTAGCATATCAAATGAAGCTGATCTTTAGAACAATTATTACAAATATATATCACCATTGTCAAGTTGATACATAAAATGACGATTATCCGTCATTTTATACTATTCGCCAGATTTTTCTTCACTACAAATGTCACAATTTTAAAATTGAATAAAAAATTAATTGGCTAATCGACGGATTTAGAATTTTGGCGAATTTATTATATGTTATGAACTATTTAATTTTGGTTTAATTGGTGTCAAAATGTATATTATTTACTTTTATTATTATTATTATTTCGTATGGTTTATTACAATTACAATAAAGTTACAAAAATTGGTAATATAAAACACAAATCAAAGGACATCATTATCATAATAAGAAATCAATGTAAAACATAAAAAATATTGCTTTTATTAACGATGACATAATGTCAATTGTTCTTGGACGCTTAAAAATGGGAAATTTTACCATGTTTTGGCCTCTCATGACCTTTGTATGACCTTTTAAATTGTCATATTTATTTTAATTTGTTGTACTAATCATAAGCTCTCATTTGATATGCTACTCGACTAGGTTGATATAATTTGATAATTTGAAAATGACAACAATGAGTTTTATCAAAATTTTGAAATTTGGCCCAACCACCCTAATCAAAATTTGGAGAACTTTTGATATGTTTTAGACAGCATTGTTCTGTATCGTTTCACACCAAAAAACCTTTAGTTATAAGTACCTAGTGGCTAGGAAATTGGTATAATCTTAGATTTTGCACTCAAAATAAAAATTGCCCTTATAAACTATACGACAGATTCATTAGCCCATTCATGTTCAAAGAACAATTTTGGATAACTTTTAATATGTTATAATCAGATTCATATCGGATCGATTAATATAAAAAAGTTTGTTATGATCTTTATTAGGGACGAAGATACCGCATTTTCCTGGAATACTTAAAAAATGTGATTTTGACTACTTTTTGACCCCTTTTGACCTCTGTATCAACTTTACAATGGTGATATATATTTTTAATAATTGTTTTAAAGAAAGCTTTCATTTGATATGCTACTCGACTAGGTTGATATGATTTAATTATTTGATAATGACAACAATGACTTTTTGACAAATTTGGCATTTTGGCCCACCCACCCTAATCTAATTTCGGAGAACTTTTCATACGTTACAGAGGTGCGGGTTAGGCCCCTTTTTGCAGCTTAGACTCTGGACTATTGACCGTGTATGGGGCCATGGCATCTACTGAGGTGATGACTTAACTCGGAAGGTCGCACAATAATTGCTCTAAACTGAAAACTGTTGGTCGCAGGAAAATTTTGTAAAATGCATATTGTTCACAATGAAATTGCCTAAAATTTTTAATTCCACATATTTTAGTCTAAGTCCACGCGTTTCGTAATAAATTGAGAGCAAAAAAACACAGAAACGTGATTGGTCAATTCCAACAATGAAAAAATAAAATGTCGTTCACGGCGTATTTTTTTTTCAAGTCTCCACATTAGATTTAGATTTAGTGAATTATTTCATAATTTTTCAACCTTTCCTCTACCAACAATTAAATAATTTGTAAAATTTACGTTTTTCGCCATATTTTCCAAGATGGCCACCAAAAAAATTAAAGGCACGTCAGGTAATATTAAGAATGATGTAAATAATCGATAATTATGAAAAAATCAATTTCGGCACTCTAATCGAGCGGAATTACATTTGCTCCTGTACTATATAGTGTTAAGGCCCGGTTGTACAATGTCCCGACAAAGTTAGCGGTAGGAATTATCGGCTGAAACCATGTCAACAGCCAATGAAACACAGCCATCTAGACCGCTAAAGTCAATTTTAGGCTAAAGTGAACTTTAAATCTAACTTATCGGGACATCGTACAACCGGGCCTAAGTCTATTGAATATTGCAAAATGCCATTCATTAATGTGATTTACTATAATAATGACATCGCTTTAGAAAAAAATGCATATCAGCTTGACACCCTCGTAGCCTCGTATTCGTCCATATCTCGCATGGCGTATTCTACAGCCAAAAGTGTGATGAACAATATGAATATATTACTCAGTTCTCTTCTTAGCCACTGTTCACACAATCATTCGCTCTTCCCCACCGATGGCTGCCACCTTAGCGCGGTGGTGGGGTTTGCGTTGGCCAATGATCCATTGCAGCTATGCCGGCGAGCATATGCTCATGTGTCGGACAGGTCAGTGGTGAGGTCCAGACAAAGAGCAGCCAGGGTCGGCCTAACCATGTCCTCCCTTGAATTTGCGTTCCCCTCCCCTCCCCTCGGGCCGGCCTTCCCCCTCGAGATGGTGATCCCCCTGAAATCGGGTTCCGCCGGCCCGAATCCCCACACCTCCCGGTCCGTCCCCATTCCGGCCTGGCCTCCCCACCAGTGTTGGACTCCCCCGGATCGGGCCTGTTAGGTCGACCCCTCCCCATGTCCACCACTTATATCAACAAAGTTAAATGCAAAAATGCAAAAATTAATGTGCGCAATATAACCTCGTCGTTGACGCGCCGCTAAACCACAATAATCTATCTAATCTATCTCATTCGCTCTTGCCATTCTCGGGCTCCAACACCATTTACATATGTGCATAGATCATCTCGGATGTCCCTTGCAGCTCGCGATGTTCTGTTGCCACCTTGATGCCCAATGGCCCGTATCCCAGTAGGCTGGGCCTCGTTGCGCCACTGTCCGGGATGAACGGTACCACCGATTACGTCCTCCCAGTCAATGTAGTCTGAAGGTGTGTACATGGGTCTGTTTATGGCTTGCGTTCGTAGCCAATTGTGCAAACTCACTGTTGCACACACAACTTTCTCCGCTTTATCAGGTAGAAGGCGAATTGGTGTGCGATACACCTGAAAGCGATTGGCCAGAATGCCAAAAAAGTTTTCTGACCTGTTGCGACACCTTGACAACATGTAGAAAATCATAAATGTTACAACTAACTATTTGAAAAACAGCTTTCAGAATGTATTTCATTATCGCGTGATGTAAGGGTGGTCAACAGTAAATTTACATTAACGTAAGTAATTTCACCCGTGGAATGCACGAATAGAAATATTACAGTTTCTGTTCAGAGATTTTCCAGTGAATATTGGCAAAATTACCGAAATACAGGACTTTAGAGGATCACTTTGTTTAAAAACATTAGAAGATTACCAATGAAAATAATTTTATTTGTAGATAGTACTACCTGTAGTTGAATATTCTTCTCTGCAAGTTGCCACGCAAGTCATTGGCCGAGTATGGCTTCATGAGCGTCGGGCACAATGCAAACGCATCGTCACCCACAATGTGGTAGGGCACGATGATGTTCGGTGCGTGTGGGATTGGAGCGGGTGGTGGAATGTTGATAGTATTTTCGTCGATCTTCTTCTTTAGGCTGCATTTCCCCCACACACCACCGTCGCTCATCTGCCCGTTTCTCCCTACATCTACATAAATTGCCCTTATGTCGCCATCAACGAGAGCCATGAGTACGATTGAAAACCCCCCTTTGTAGTTATAAAAATGAGTGCCAGTTCCAGAGGGTGGATCAATCAAGACATGTTTGCCATCCAAAGCCCCAATGCAATTGGGGTAGTCCCAGCGGTCGAAGTTGTGCTGTGCCACAGCCTATAATTATGAATGAAATGTCTTAATACATACTTAATGCTATACATAGTTATCTATACATTATTATTATTATTATTATTATGGTTTAACGGCGCGTCAACGACGAGGTTATGTTGCGCCGAATTCATTATATTATATCCAAACATTTAGCATGTAGTGATAATATACGTGTATAAAATAATATGTATAATGACTAGATTGTTAGTTAATAAAATATAAGTAACACAAAAGTGTGGATAAATACAAAACTACAAAACTCTGCTGCTTCGAGCCCTCCCACATCCCCCAACAACAAAGTTATTTTTCTTTCAGTGCTTCTTTTTTCCTCAATTATACTACCTTCGACTAAATCACTACCCTTATCTTCATTATTTATTTGTGCCACATGTATATTGTCTTCATTTCCAGTGTCATCTGCATCACCTTCGAGGTTTTCATAACTTATTCCGTCATATTCCGTATCCCCTTGAATTAATATTTGTATCTCATTTTCCTCATTTTCTTCGAGAGTATCCTCTATCGATATACTTTTCTCATTTTCATCTTCCGAATCCACAATATGAACAGTTGGCTCCCCTTCTGATACTTTTTCCACACTCGCTGTCAATTTATTTATGTTTCCCGCATTTTGATCATTTAGTACCTCAATCCCGTTTGACTCTGGTACTAAACCACCTGGTGGTGTGGACTTTGCACATGGTACATAGCATGATGTATGTGTTCTATCAATCTCCAAGCTCTTCTTCCTGCTTTGCATCAAGTTCCACTTGGTTTTCTTTGATCTTTGCTTTTGACGTTTATTTTTCTCTTGAGTTTCCCTTATCAATGATCCATGCATTTGGTAGCTTCAACTTGATTTCTCAAACATCTTTCCGACATTCGGTGCTCACATGTATCCATAAAGAACTTTAGCTTATTATTTACAAAGTTCTTGGTTAGTCTTATCTCTTCTCTCAACACCTCAACCTGTTCTTCCAATGCTCGTACAACTGCCCACAGATTCTGTATGTATTCTTTCATCTGCCTATTTTCAGCCTCTATATCTATCTGGATTGAAATTACTTCTGCAGTTTTCGCATTTACCACTTCTTTCAAATCTTGGTAGATCTTATCCATCACTGCTTCCTGTTCCTCTCTGTACCCTTCACCAGACATTACCATACTACATCCAGGACTTTGCACATCCACCCTAGGTACTTTCTTACCATCCCGGCTATCAATACATTTCTTACATGTCCAAGACACTTGTCCATTCAAATATTTATTTTTCATTGCCTTGCACGGTCCTGCACATTTAAAGTGGCTCTTACATGCACAACTATTACATACAACACCCTTTCTGACGACTATGTCACATTGTATGCAAATGCCATCAGTTTTCCCATCAGATTTTTCCATTTCAATATTGCTAGTTGTCACTTGTTTTTGATCGAGTCCTTTCTTCTTGCCAGCTACACAGTGCAATTTACTTATCTTGCTCAATTCTTCTCCAATTTTCTAAATGTATGTCTTAATTAATTAAGTTTCTTACCGTCTTCAATGCACCTCACTCATGTATCCAATCCGTTGTTTAAACCTTTATAATCTATATAATTTCACGGCCTCCGTGATAAAATTTTATAGATACTTCTATAAAATAATATATAATATTATATAATAATATTATTCTATAAAATAATAATATATAAAATAATAATATAAATAATATATAATATTATGTATAATAATAATAATAATAATAATAATAATAATAATAATAATAATATATAAAATAATATTCTATAAAATATAATTCGTGATAGAATTTTCATAATAATAATAATAATAATAATAATAATAATATATAAAATAATATTCTATAAAATATAATTCGTGATAGAATTTTCCGTGATAGAGTTTAATATTCCTACTTATGTTTATGGGAAGGTAGAACGTACTAAAAGTATGTAGTAAGATATGATAACTATTTGAATGAAACCAAGCCTTGCTAAAATAAAGGTTATGTCGCCATCGTAACTTTGCTGACACTCATTTCTCGCGCACTTTTAAGTGGCTATACGTGTTTCATAAAACTTAACTATGACCATTTTGTTATCCCAATGTTCCATGCCTTCATTTAAAACCTTGTTATCAGTCTTACCTTCAATAGTTTGCCTTACCTGACTTAAAATGTTATGAACATTTCTTACTCTGCCCATTACAATCAGCATTCTATGTATGTTAAACTAGGAGCACCACTGAAATGAATGTGAATATTTTTACCTACGGCATTAATGTACTTAGGCAAATGATCACGGAAAATCAAAAATTAAAAAGTGTTTTTGATCAATTTTAAATTTTGTCAAAATATCAAAATCGCACTTCTTAAAGAAGCTCACAAACACTAATCGCTTTTTTCTTGCATGAGTGAAAGAAACCATTTCCTTCAAGGGTCTAACTGCGGTCAGTAGTGGGGTGAAGAGAGAGAGTGGGAACGGATGCAGCCATTTTCGACTTGAAATTTATATTGAAAGGTTGTTCCACTAATTTAGATATAACAACAGAACTAAACATGTTAATTTATTTACATTCAATAATTCTGCATGCATGTCTGCATTCACATGGAATGGCCGATTGGTTTGTATGAGGTTTCAAACCTTGTTATTATGAAAAGAGCTCACTACATAGTACACAAATCTTTATAAGCACATCTCAATCTTTCAAAAAACATTTTTACTTTGCCAGTAGGTACCTGACACTTGAATAGGGTTCATTTGATTAAAGTGATACTGGTCATCAGACTAACACAATTTGCTTTCTGGAGGAGATTAATATATTTTTATTTGTAAGTCTTTTCTTTCTTTACTTCTTTTCACTTTTTCAATATATTCCAAAAGTTTTTCAGCTCTTTTCGCTTCCTCACTTAAGCTGAGGCAGCAGAAATGAAGTTTGTGCGGAGCGTACAAGGAGTAGGTAACTAAGATGGACAAGATCAGGAGTGAAAAGATTAGAGGAGACTTGAGACTTGCAGAGGTTGGCATTTAAACTGGGGAGAGAGCGGCTACGGTGGTTTGGCCACATGAAGAGAATGCAGAGGGAGAGAATACCGCATCGGGAGTTTGAAGCTGCAAGTAGTGATAGAAGGAGAGTGGTTAGACTGAGAAAAAAGTGGAGAGAGCTGGTAGCAGAGGATGTATAGTCACCTCCATTGTCTTGATAAAACTTACTCCTTGCAGAGGCCACCAGTCCTATGCAGGCGTAGTATTAGTTGCCTACCAAGACAGGTATTTGTATACAAAGGGATGATTTGCAAAACTGGTTTTATCATGCCTTTTATCAAGACAGAGGCGGCTGTACAAGAGGAGATGTGGGAAGAAGTGGAGGAAGGAAGGTGGTGGGAAGACAGGTAAAAGTGGAAACAACTGGTGGAGAAGAAGAACGAGGATGAAAATTATTGCATAATTGCAAGAAAAATGTAAATTCACATCCTGATTTGATTTTTGATTGGACAATTTGAATTTGATTTTGACAGTGATTCTACAGTATTTTTTTTAATGATATTACAATTAAAATTATAGTAAATTCAAAGAACTTTTTATAAAAGTTTTAAGCATACTAGACTCAATAAATAATCCTGTAATTTGCAAATCCTGCCCAATAATGCAGTTTCAGTTTTATGTCATCTAACATGGAAGGTATAGGAAATTCATTTCGAATATGGCTTATAACTTTTAAAATAACTCACGATGGTATTGTTTTCAATTCTTTTCTGATAGTTTGCTATCAGAAAAAAGTTTTTTGTTCAAATCTAGCGAAGGGTACCAAAAAATTAGATCTTCATAGCTTAAAAATGACTCGATTTTACCAGCTGCCATAAGATAACATGGGGGTCATAACCCAAATTATCTCAGAAACTAGACACGAGAAGTGTTTTAAGGGATTGTGTATGGCATGAATATCAACAAGTACACCAAAATTAAAAATACGCAATTAACATGGTTATACGTTTTTTCCTGTTTCATTACTACAATTAAAAATACGCAATTTACATGAAAAATGGTGATCGGAGCTTAATTTGACTGTTGGGCTGTATTGTGCTTCAGCAAGCACCTGATATGTTTGGAGCGGCGCACATAGGCTAAACAGCAAGAACTCCTCTCAAATTTTATTAGAAACTTACGCTTCTACATAATATTTATGAAAGTTTCCATTTTTAGACCTCAATGTTTGGAAAATTAGTGTAAAATTGCAAGAAAAATGTAAATTCACATCCTGAAAAGATTTTTGATTGGACAATCAAATTCCTCTCAAACTCAATCAAACTCCTCTCAAATTTGATTTGATTAGAAATTCAAGCCTCTACATAATATTCATGAAAATTTCCATTTTTAGACCTCAATGTTTGGAAAATTAATGTAAAATTGCAAGAAAAATGTAAATTCAGATCCTGATATGATTTTTGATTGGACAATCAAAATTACATGAAAGAAAATCATTAAAAATGAAATAATCACATGAACCTCAAAAAGATTCAAATAATCACATAAAAATAACTAAATCAATTGAAAATCTAGAAAATGAAATAATCATAAAATACAAATTAAAAAGGTAATAAAAAATCACGGAAATAAGTAAAAAAGTACATAAAAGGGGTCACAGTCTAAACTCCGCCCACTATAAATTTGTTTAACATTGATCAAAGCAAAATCTGATGTACAAATAATACACACAACACACATTTCATTTACTATTTTCTTTCTAGAGCTTGATAAATCACGTGTATATACATCTGAATTATCCATTATTTCACTGGGCTGCATACACACGCCCACCTTTATCCCAGACCGGATGTTTCCTTCTTTTCTCGCTAGAGGGCGGACCATTTGCTCGAAAGGGCTAATAGCGATTGCCTGGCTTCCTCGGGTAATGCATGGACTGACCGATGAATGACTGATCGCTAGAGTTATGTCTTGTGCAACGGACAGCTGGTAGGCACCCGATGCGTAGAATCCCAGGGCGATGAGGACCTGAAAATTAAAAGACTTGTGACTGTACATGCACATATTTTATAATGTTTAATAAAAGTACCTGTACCTACCTAGTGGGTACAGCCCCACCGACAGCTGCCACCTTATCGCGGTGGTAGGGTTTGTGTAAGGGCTACCCATGCCGTACAGGTCAGTGGTGATGCCCAGACAAAGAGCAGCCAGGGTAGGCCTAACTATGCCCTCCCGTGAATTTGCGGTCCCTTCGGGCCGACCTTCCCCCTCGAGATTGTGATCCCCCTGAAATCGGGTTCCGCCGGCCAGAATCCTCACACCTCCCCGGTCCGTCCCCATTCCGGCCTGGCCTTCCCACCAGTGCTGGACTCCCCCGGATCGGTCCCGTTCCCGTTCATAACTATTAAAATAATCTTAATATTTTTCAAATATTAGTGAAGTAGCAGATGGTAATTAAAACTCTTCGCTTCGTTTGGACATTTATCACAAGTTCTTTTTAATTATTTAATACAATATTTCGGTTATTTTCAATAACATTCATCAGGTAGCGAAGTAAAAATTTGATAAAAAGCAAAACACATGAAACAAACATTCAACTAATCTAGGTAACTCATATTCAAAGAAGTAAATAAAAGCAAAGAACCTTTATTAATTTTTACGAAATAGGTACCTACTATACAACAACCTTGGGAACAGAAACAATTGATAAAGAAAAGAACAGTAGATGCTAAACTACTTGTTGCATTTTTTCTTCCAT
The DNA here is from genome assembly GCA_934045905.1 of Leuctra nigra. Taxonomy (NCBI): domain Eukaryota; kingdom Metazoa; phylum Arthropoda; class Insecta; order Plecoptera; family Leuctridae; genus Leuctra; species Leuctra nigra. The sequence goes on along the minus strand of OW203765.1, from coordinate 1,045,765 downwards.
TTGACATTTTAACGCTGATATCCAAATATTATTAAATTCATAACTAGGCTGGCTAATTATGCCTAATCCCTGTTTCCTTAAACACGCCATTGTAGCAGCTTCTTTACATTTTCTCTTTCCCCAATGCCTCTCCTTCCAAATCTTCTCACTTCTATTCCAATCTATTTGGTGCATATTACTAAATGCATGATCCGCAATTAGAGAAGAAGACAGCTGATTTTGAAGACCCTCAAAGCTTCCAACATATTTCCAATTGTTTGGCAAGCGGTTCTGAATCTTGAGTGTAAAGACATCCGTGTACTGACCATAGTGTCCGATGGCGCAGCTGCCAACCGATCTTTCTATAATATGTCATCGAAGAAAGATCGGTTGGAAAGAAGTTGGTATACAGAAAATCCTTGCGCACCGGAGAGGAATATCTATTTCATTTGCGATGTTCCTCACTTGATCAAAACAACAAGAAATGGAGTGGCAAACAGTGGAGCGCACAAGAAATCGAGATTCTTGTGGAAGAATGGAAAGACGATCGAGTGGGCTCATTTTGTAAGTGCATACAATCAAGATCTGTCATCGTCATTCAGAATTTTGTACCACATAACAAATGACCACCTATATTTAACGCCGACAACCCTGATGCGAGTAAAGCTGGCTGCGCAAGTGTTGTCGAAAAGAATGGCTGCTGCTATTGAGAAGTTGGGTGGGGATGCAGTGACGGAGACTGTCAAATTTATCCGATTGTTCAATAAATTTTTCGATACGATGAATTCACGTCACTTGAAAGAAGGACTTCTCACACGCAACCCGAACATAAACGCCTACACGAGCCCAGACGATGAAAGGTTGACGTGGCTTTTCGAAGACTTCCTTGGTTACTTGGAAGAGTGGAAGCAAGAAGTGAATGAACGCCCTGGCAACTTCTCCAAGCAAGAGAGGAAGAAAATGCTGCTGAGCCGAGAAACGCTTGATGGACTTTACATAACAGGTACCTACTATTGTTGATTTTTTAAAATGATGTCATTCCATAAGATCAAGATTTTAACGTTCAACCTTACTTTTATGTTCACAGTTAAGTCGGTCTCGGCTGCCACTCGCTTCATGCTAGCTGCAGGTGCACCTTTTGTGTTAACCAACAAGTTCAATCAGGACCCCCTGGAGCTTGAATTTTCGAAACAACGAGGAGCATCGGGAGCTTACACAAATCCGAATGCAGCCCGGTATGGAGACAGCTTCGGAAAATTAAAGTGTCTCAAGGAGTATGCGTATTATGGTAAAGGGAACTGCACAAAGTGAACATTTTGACAAAAGTTGTTTATTGAGTAATAAGTTGATACATAAATTATGATCTAATGTCTAAATTTTAGTTATAAAGTAAAGTGATATTGCTAGGTAACTTTTAACTTAAAAATTATAAGTCAGTTCATGGATCAGTCTCTCATTCAGTCTGACAGGAATTATTTTCACTGAATTATTATATTATCAATTGTTAGAAGTAGATGTAATATTTTATATTGGCTACAAACACATTTTTAAATATATGTGGCAGCAGCCCGGTAGCACCAATTTCATTTTGATGTCGTGTCTAGTTTATAAACAATTCTGCACTATCACTCCCTGTCTAAAGTAGTACCTACATGAATTAATATCAATTACTGTCAGCTAGATTTATTATTTTTATTGGGTAGGTACCTAGTACAAATACCTGTAGCTACAATTTAGCACCAATAATATATGGGTTGTTCATTTCTTGTACCTACTTAAACAAATCAGTTGACATACCTATCTAAGAGTTTCCTTCAAAGTCTGTAACATTTGCTGCAAATAAATGTTGCTAGGAAACAATTCATTATAAAGTACTCTCAATTATGTTCAGCTACAATAGATTTTGGAGGTAACCTGCGAAAATAAAAACGCGCACCCCGACTGGGAATCGAACCCAGATCCTTCGGGTTACCGGCCCTATGCTTTAACCATTAAGCTATCGGGACGCATTCTTAATCAGCAGGTTGGATTGCCATACAACTCTTGCGAGTCCGAGTATCTGACCTATAACGACCTATGCGTTTTTATTTTCGCAGGTTACCTCCAAAACACCATCCCTAAGTGAGAGATTCACTAAATTTTCCATCATTATCATACAATAGATTTATTATATTTATTGGGTGAAATTATTTTCAAATCTAGGTAGAATCTGTAGATACAATTTAGCACCAACAATATATGGCCCAGGTATTCATTTTTGTACTTAAAAATCAGTTCATACCTAGGAGTCTCTCACTATATTTGACTAATTCAAAGTCCATGGTTCAACACAAGACTTGTGTCAGCTTACATTTTAACATTTGCTGTAAATAAATGTTCATATGAGACACTATATTTCACTATTACTATCTAAAATATTAGAATTAATACAGTCCAGCTGTCGCGGTGTCCGTCTTAACCCTCCTGGTTGCCTCCTGGCACCGTCAGCTGACCCCGACAAATACTCGGCCTGTCGTGGCCGAGGCTCCGGCTGGCTCCTCGAGCATTGAAGGTCGTAGGCTCGTGATTAAAACAACAACAAACAGAGAACAGCCCAAAGTGAACTGTAATAGGGCGCCACACCTTTGATCAGTGAAAACAAATAGCTATAGCTCGCAAAGGTGAATGAGCTATGAGGTGAACTTGACTTTTATAAAAATTACTGAACTGATCTACTAGTAAAATTCAATAAATAACTTCCTATGAACCTTGATGACCTCGACTCTAAAGGGGGAATATGATAGGAATCTAGCTTCTCAAATCACAAAACACTTTATAATAAACCTGCCACAATCTTGGCCTTTATTACACAAAGGAATAAATTGTTGAAACTCATAGAAAAGCATTCCAGACTCATCCATCTGTCTCCCACCTACTGTGGTCACAATTGCATAGAAATGAAGTTACACAAATTGATAAATGAAGCCGAATCTAAATTGAAACTAAATACAAGGTTAGAATAAGAAAGAAATCATTACATTTTAAGATGAATTGCAGTACCTATTACAAGTTTAACTCTCTTTAAATACAATTTCTGAACCAATACCGAAAATGGTGACTACAGGTCACTGAGGGCAAACGCCTCGTGGTCGACCTGACCTTCCTCAACCTTTACATTCAAATTACCTAACTAAATCTGAGATCCTGTCTCCACTGAAATAGTACAATACAATACAAATTGAATTTAGTGTCTCTAGAACGAAATTATTGTAACAATGACTACTCAAGAATCTCTTTACATTTCATGTTGAAAATAACATAGCTTTGAATAATTTGGTAGGCGAATTTAGGAGGTTGTAATTTATCAGAGGTTTACCAAAAATACTTTCCGAAATAATAAACTCAGGGCCAAGATTGTTACACTACAATCTTGCCCGTACCATTGCCTCTAGGCTAGTCTAGCATTTCTCAAGACTACCTACCTACACAGTACACACTAAATTGAAAAGAAAGGAATGTTCTAGAACTAATGAAATTAAATAAATAATAATACCGCAGGTCTGGCCTGGACCTGGGGATCTTGTTTGCTGGGCTACTAAACACGCGGATCAAACCCTGCGCGGTCCTCAACTACTTTACTTTACATAAATAAATTTAGGTAGTGAACACTATTGAAAGATCCTACTCCAGACTTATATCTTATTCCCGAGGAGCTACCTATTGGGACATAAGACTATAATCTAGCAAATGATTCTCTAACTCTAGTCATCGCTCTTCACAACCTGGATGCGATCCCCGGTCTCTCGCGAAGTCGATGACCAAAGCAATAAAACTAGCACACGAGGCACAGCAAATTGTCCTAGTGTTCTTATCGTGAAGCGAGGAAACTAGATTAAAAACAAGAATCAACGTAAGCGACCTTACCTGTACGACCCAGCAAACAAGACAAACTTACTGTCGTAGCTTTACTGTACAGGAAACTTCTGTCACCTTGCTCTGACCTATCCGCCCCCCTGACTTGGGTCACGTAGACCAGCTGGTGACAGTCAGCTATCAGCTAGTCCTGACTAGTGGCGCTCTCATACTGAACTACGACTAAGGGCGCGAAAATGCAAAGTGTTACACAGCTACCTAGCTACATTTGGGTAGAAATATATTTTTCAATAATTCTAGCTACAATTTATCACCAATAAAATGGCTCCTCAATATTTGTACCTAAAAATCAGTTGACATATTACCAAAGAGACTATCATTCCCTTCCACTCATTCAACGTCCATGGTTCAGCACAAGAATTGTTTAAATTTTAGTTTAACATCACTGTAAGTATAGGTATGTTGTGCTGTTCAATACAATGAAATACAAATCAATGAGCTTTCATTTTAGACCATTGGAAATTAATGTGGCAAATTGGCATGTTTTAGAATCTCTGTAACTATGCTTTTTTTTTTTTTATTGTTTTATTTTTACAATTTTACAATTGACATTTTCACACATCACATTTCATAAATCACAATTCTTAATTTACAATTCACAATTTCACAGTTTTTCAATTGATAAATTCATACAATTTATAATTTTGCAATTCACGGATGACATTTCATAATTAACGTTCACAATTTTACAATTTACATTTCACAAAAACCATTTCACAATATTACAATTACATTCACATTTTTCACTCAAGTTCACAATCTCACAATAATCTTCTGTTCATCTAATGCTATTCATTCAGTTTCCCATGTTCCCAGTATTTTATCAATTTAATACACACATTTGAAACATTTGCCTTACACTTAAATTTTAAAAACAGAAAATATGTCTTGCAAAGTATTTGGTTCTACCTTGTTTTACCATTTCCAGTCTTTTCGTTCTTAACTCAGTTTTTAAAAAAGCCATGCTTTTCACATTCCCTTCGTCAGCTACCGCTGAAGCTAAGATTAGATTGCAGTGTACAGTTCCAGACACCAGCCAAACCACTGCCCTCTGCACATCCCCACATTTTAACCTAAAATCTAAATTATATAGTTGTTCATCGGTTATTTTAGCCTGATTTGTGATTTTATTAACTTTTTCTTTTAGCCATAGCCAGTTATGTTTCCCTATACATTCTGTTAATCTGTGGTCAAGGGTGTCAATATTATTACAATGTTTGCAAATGGGGTCAGTATTGATATAATGGCAGTGTTGTTTATATTTTGTAGCTATGCAGTCGTTTATCGTTAAATACATTGACTGCTGCCAGTCAGACTGGATATTATTATTGAAGTTATTGCTCCATATTCTCTTCCAATTTTTTTGGGGGTGTTTTTGGACAATCTTGTGTTCTTTTTTATTACAGTTTAAAAGTGCTATGTAGAGTTTTTTGGTAATAATTGTTTCTTCTTTAAAGTCCATCTGCGTTGTTGGTATCGCTTGTATTTTGTTTATCGTATCTTTGAAGTAAATTGGTGGGTTCTTCATCATTAATATTGTCTGTGCTTTATTAAAGGTATCCGATTTATCTTTAAGGGTGTTTATAATTCGTTTTCCAATCAGTGCCATACATTTGGGTCCCACTGCTATTAAGCCAAGACCTCCTTCTTCTTTTTTCGTGTTCAGCTGACTTCTTCCAACTCTATACCAAAATCCTCTCCACAGGAAATTCCCTATTATTTGTTCAATTTTTTGCGAAATCTTGACCTTTGATGGGAGAATTTGGGCGACGTACCACAACTTTGACAACATAAATGTGTTAATAATCCAGGTTCTTTGTATTATGTTTAGCTCTCGTGCTTGATGTTCCCTAGCTTTCACTCTTATTTTGTTGGATAGTTGATGCCAGTTGTTGTCTATTGTTCTTTCCATACTATCTTCAAAGGCTATCCCAAGTATTTTCAACGACTTGACTGTTGGAAAAACGCTACTTGCTTGTTGCAATTGTTGCTTAAAAAAGTTTTTGTAGAAGACGCAAAACGCTCTATATGGACAGTCCTACTAAAAACGGAGATGGTCAATGAGTAAAAACGGAAAACGCAAAACGGAAAACGGTCTATGTGGACCCAGCTTGACAGTTTGTGAGAAATAAGATGGACTAATATTCTTCACAGGTATGTAATTTAATATAATGTATCTATATACATTATACGATTACGAGAAAACCGATTCTCGAGATAACGAGAAAACCGTAAACTTAATAGTGGAAGATAGCTGTTCTCTACGCGGTGTAAATACTGTAAAACAGATTGACAGCCGTTCTGACATTGTTACACCAAGATGATGGCCGTGCATCAATGAGATGATAATATCTACGATCAATAATATGATGTCACGTGCAAACTATGCGTTATGCGGCAAAGTCTCCGAACTAGGTTTCCTAAAATTCGTTCGAATTTTCCCGCTAAATTTGAACGAACCAATCAAAAAGATCGATGTTTGAATCGATAATCGAAACAGCTGTGATCTTGTTTGTTTTACTTTTACAATAACATTGGTTTCCTACTGGCAAAAACATAGAGTTCTATTTAAAAGGTTATGTTTATTTCGTTGTGTAGGTAGGCTATACCTACCTAGTTAGTGGTTGTTTTACATAATAGTTAAAGCTTAGCTTTAATTGTGCAGTCCATATACCGCAATTTAGGGGTTAATAGTGCAAATAGTGATAGAACCACGAAAATTTGTGTACTTCCTAATTCGACCATGAGAAATACGAAAATTTATGGCCCCAAGCTGAATTCCTGCAACTTTTGGAGTAAAAATGCAAAATACTCAAATTTTCATATTTCTATCTCTCTTTGCACTATTGTTCAGTTTATGGACTGCACTATAAGGCTTAATAACAGTTTATTATTTTATCATTAAAAAGTAAGTAGGTAGGTAGTACTATCTGAACATGAGACCACAGGAGGACAGGAACAATGAAGCAAGTACTACTCATGAAAAGAAAGAAACAGAAGAGATTGTGGATGAAGGAGGTACTACAAAAATACGGTCATCGAAGTGATTATGTAACAATATAATATGTGGTGGAGGCTGTCGGACCAAGAACGATTTCGGAGGGCTCTGCGGCTGAGTATGGAAGCGTTTGATTGTGTGCTTTAACCAATCAGCGATTCAAAATTGCACCAAATCGAATGACCTTGAACCAAAATTTTCTCGGAGGCTGTGCCCCTGTACTCGGCCGTAATTTTTCAAATTATTAAGAATGTCCGCCTCCGCCCCAACCTCGATATGTCATCCTGCGTACCCCCTTGATAGGCTGCATTATCATTTATTGCGTACATCAAGAATGTAACCTAAGCCGGCCCTGTGGTATAAATGTATTGACAAGCAGCATAACCTCATGATATTCTAGAATCAATAGGCATTTCTTTTGTTACCAAAATTTGATTTTGATAATTTTGTGGATAATGGGTATTTAACACTAAAAGCACCTCTATAATGCACTAATATCAGTATGATGGCCACTCACGCGAGTATGCAGTCCCAGTGCGCGTGCTGACTCTGTGGGGAGATGTTAATTTTTGACGCTAGGTGGCATTTTGCTACTTTTAGTGTCGAATAATGAGGTAGAAAATACTTTGACTAAGTTGTAATAAGTGATCAATATATTTTGAACTGTTATTGTATTGTAAAATTAGATTTTTTTTAAATTCTTCCTAAATGTTCAAATTTTATATTTTCTCAAACTTGTCTACAGTTTTTCTTACTTTTTGTAACTTCTTGCTATACTTGACCATACATTACTGACTTTTGTTTTATTATTTTCATTGTTCTGCAGATCAAACGTAAGGCATCAGTCACATCCAAACGTTTTATAAACATATTGGAATACCTACCTACCTACTCTAATATGTGATTTCATAATAACTGTAAACTGTAGGTATGTATTATTTTTATCTGCTGTAATATTTCTAGGTATAGAAATATTTTGATGATATTTGAGGACAGTGGGATGGAGGAGGTAAAAAGTAATTTCAATATTAATAACGAGTCAATTAAGTTCGCTTATAAAGAAAACCAAGGTCATGACAAATAATTAATGATTTTTTTCTATGTTTTCGTAATTTTTATAAAATTGAACACCTGCCACAACTTGATATTTTTTATAAGCTCCCCTTAAAGATCTCAGCAATTGCTTTTGTTATTCTTTTCACTATTGAGAAATTTTGAAATAGGTACCGTCATAACAGAATTTACAAATATTTACATATTAATATTTAGGTACATTAAATATTTAGGGGAACATGGGGCACAGTTGATATTAAATTCGATCATGAATCATGATTCAGATTTCGATTGCGTAATGATACAGTAATGATTAGACTATAAAGGATATCCACAAACCCCATGTTATTATAGGCACAGAATCGTGGCTTACCGATGAAATCACAAGCAATGAAATATTCCCGAAAGATCTGCAAATATTTAGGCTTGACAGAGAAGTTAAAAGGGGTGGTGGGATGTTCATTGGTTAAGGTAGATTCACACGGCCGTTCCAAACTTCCCAAGTTTGCCGAAGTTACGAATCGCCGTTCCAAAAACTCCCGTGTGAACTATGAAAGTTTGGAACTCAATCTTCGCAGTTCGAATCTTTTCATAGTTCACACGGGAGTTTTTGGAACGGCGATTCGGAACTTTTGCAAACTTGGCAGGTTTGGAACGGCCGTGTGAATCCACCTTTAGAGAACGATCATTCTAGCACACTATAATGGACAGACCCAAACCTGGAGATGATGTGTGTGACCATTAACTGTAAACCTAGAAATTAAATGTTATAGGGGCTTATAGACCACAAAATTGTAACACACTACAGTTTCTTCAAGCACTAGATGCTCATCTGACAAACTTACATAAAGATGGAATGTTATCTCAACCATGTATCATAGAGGGTGATTTCAACCTTCCGAATGTATCATGGGCACCAGGAATGGAAGCATCAAATTGTGCCATCCAAGCAGCCGTTAGTAACATATTAAACGACCATAACATGATTCAGGTAATACACTAGCCAACACATGCTCCAAACAACATACTACTCGATGTCTTTCTCGTGTTTCCCCCGGAAATCTGGCTTACGAGTTCTGTCGAGCTTGGAATCAGTGATCACAAAGTAAAACAATGGAAGTTTTAATAAACAAAAGTTCTCCTAGCACCCGGCTCGCAAGATGTGTGGTCAGGGTCTTATGGTAAGGCAGATATACCAGAAATTACAAGTTTCTTGATGAAATCCCTTCCTAAGTGGGCTGCACAAAGTGGAGATATAAATATCTTCTGGTCTACCCTGAAGGCACTCTTAGAATCAGCACCGTATCAGTTCATCCCACTGCGTAAAATAAAAAGTAATAACGATCAAGTTTACTACAATAGGGAAGTCAAAACACTGAAGAAGAAATGTCGTAAAGCGTACCCTATGAGAAAAGAAAATCCAAATCAGTTCAAAGTAATTGTCTCAAAACTCAACGCAGCCAAACAATCAGCTTTCGAAGAACACATGTTGAATCTGCTAAATGATATTGATAGCCCGGGAAATTGGACGAAATTTTACAGTTATATAAACAGCAAGAAGGGAAGTCAACATTCCATTCCTACACTAAAATCTTCCGACTCCCTCTGTACCAGTGATGCAGATAAAGCGAATCTCCTCAACTCAACCTATCACAAGGTTTTCAACAGCAATCCCAGATGGAGCATTGAAAACCACATACAATCAGATTCTTTCCCACAAACATTCAGCTTCACAATGAGTGACTCATCAATAAAGAAAGCCTTAACTGATCTTAAGTTTCGGATTGGCGTAGGACCAGATGGTGTAACATCGCAGATGCTGAAAGTAGCAAGACTCGCTATTATCCCATATCTAAAAGTCATGTTTAATATTTCAATTAATAACTCTCAGACTGGAGTGCAGACACAATCCACCCTATCTTCAAGAGCGGCCCACGTAGTGACCCGTCAAATCACATGCAAGATCCTCGAACGGCTGATTGTGAACTACATCCACTCCGTGTGGTCTGAAAACAACTGGCTATTTGGTAATCAGCATGGCTTTCGGAGGGGCCTCTCGTGCGAGTCATCACTTTCTGATTTTACTCAAGAAATATCCGAGATTGTGGATAGCGGAAACCAGGTGGATGCTGTACTTGTCGATTTCTCTAAAGCCTTCGTTGTGGTGCCCCATAGCCTCCTCTTTGATAAGTTTGCCTCGATGGGGCTAGACAACCGAGTGGTAAAGTGGATTGGCACGTTCCTTACAAACCGCAGCCAGGTAGTACAAGTAGGCTCACAGACCTCCGCACCAGTAAAAATCTCCTCCGGCGTGCTCCAAGGCACAGTGCTTGGTCCTACCTTATTCCTGGGCTTCATTAATGACGTGGCAAAAACATACAATCACCCATGGTTTGCGGATGATCTCATCTTGTACAGGGCTATAGCAATGAAGACCGTGTCCTTTTGCAAGCTGATTTAGACAATATCCAGTAGTGGGTTTGCGATAACGGGATGTCTTTAAATCCCTCAGAAACAACGGTTGTCAGCTTCGCAACTAGATGTTCGCCAATACCTACTTCTTACTTAATGAATGGGGAGAAGCTTGTGAAATCTAACACCTGCAAGTACCTTGGTGTGACCCTTGCTTCCAATCTCAGCTGGGCACCGCACATCGTGCGGTGCACGATCACTGCACTTTGTCATGCAGAATCTGAAGGGCAGTCATCCTAGAACCAAGCAGCATGCAATCAATTGCCTCATCCGCCCACTGTTGGAGTATTGCTGCGGGATCTGGGATCCACACTCTGCTGTCCACATCAATGCCATCGAGATGATTAAGAGAAAAGCCGCCAGATATGTAATAAACTGTCACCGCAGGTGGGACAAGAAGAAGAAACAGCCAGCTCTAAGGGTCAGCAGGGTTGTTCAGGAGTTGAAATGGGACTTACTAGAGACTCGGCGCGCCAAAGTTAGCCTCCGATATCTTTTCAAGGCGCTGTCCGGGCAACCTGCCTGGCAAGATTTAGAGAAGTTAATACATCCCCCAAAGTTTATTGGCAGAAAGGACCACAGGAAAAAGCTGTTTGTGAAGAGGTATCGGACAGCAGTGGGACGATACTCTCTGTTGGGACGAGCTGTTCGTGCTTGGAATGATGATAAACTTGAAACCTGATTTACGCAATTCACATGTAAATACGAACAGTAGCCGTCACCAACCCCCGGCAAACAATGCAGGTGTTTGGCCGATTGTGCAAAAGGTTTTGCGCCTCGTACATTATGACACATTCGTTACACATGCTCAGGTGCCCGCACGGGATTGCCGCATGAGTTTTTGGATTCGTTACGCAAGTCATGCACAGTGCCACTGCTGGTTCTTCTGGCACTGTTGCTGGCTCGGGCGCTGGCTCGGGCGCTGCGTCCTCTTCCCGTTCAGTATGCACACCTCGGGTTCCAAGGACGTTGAAGAACCCAATCGTGCCGCCGATAGCATGTGAAGAACGAAGCAGGAAGGTTCGGACAGCATCCGGAAGATTGGCAAATTCCAGGTCGTCACTCGCGGACTTGATGTTCTTGTTGTTGTTGAAGTATCGGGTTAGGGTTGGTCGTCGTATCCGAATTCCTCTTGCTGCCTGGGCCGCTTCCTTCCTCTCCGTGATGGCCACAACCTGAAGTCGTTCTAAAAATAAAAAATAAATTAAAACAGAAATTAATGAACAGCCAAATGGATAGGTACTTACATGAATAAGTAGTACCGACCTACATTGTAAAATATGCCTTGATATTTAAAAATTTTGGCAAGTTTCGTAATTGTTTTGAGGGAGATTTTATTTTTGGAATGTTACCGGCCTTGAAACTCAGCAAATATACGTCTGAGTGTAGCATGACTTGGAAGCTTCTCTTTAGAGTTACTCTTGAAAGAAACTGTTCGGTTATGACCAGGGGATCAAAGCCAAACCTGAACCGGAAACCCACAAACGATCGGGTTCGATGCCCTGGTTAAGCCAATTCAATCGAAAATTTTGAAAATTTGTTCTACTTTCAAATATTGTTAGAGCAGTTGGTAACCTATGATACCGAAACGAGTGAAGTCATTTTTCTTTGAATTGTGGGCCGGGATTTTGCATTTTTTAAATTCATTCTAAACAAAAAATGTTTGAATGTACTGGATTTTACACTCAATATTACTGTTATTTAGGAAGTTGTCAAAATAGGAGCAAATTTAAGCATTTTTAAGGCAGCTTTGAAAGGCTGCCTTATAAAAAAGTTAATAAGATTGGTACAAACCCAAGAACTTCCAAAACCCTGGGTGGACCGTTAGTCTGCCTAGCAGGGTTCTGTGGAACGACTCCACGTTGTTGTTCGTGCGCTTTGCACGCCGCCACACGGAGAGGGTAGTCGCCGGCACTCCATCAATCCACGTTGCTCTTAGGTATGTGAGGAACGGCAGGAAGCTGTCGATGAGCAGTGGCTGGGAGAGTTGTTCGCGTACAACAGCGAACCCTTCCTGCAGCTTGTCTGGAGGCAAGAGCGGCAAAACCATTGCCATTCTTACCCCCAAATTTGCATTTTCCTCACATCTGGTTTGCTGAACCAGGCCCAAGATCTGAATTCTTGCCCACAGAGCCTGAAGACAAGGATGGAAATTCCATGTTAGAGCATGAATACTGTTCAGTGTTTCAAAACAGATAAGAGTAGTTTGAGATTTATTTTATCAAATTATTTAACTTCAGGATAGTAAGACAAATTTGCAAGAAAATGTTTCACTACTCCTTGGTATCCTTCTTCAGAAATGATGCCAATTGAATGATGAACGAAAGTGAATGATCACAACAGCTCGATCAAGTCTGAGCAATCTACATTCCACAAGTCTACTTAGGCTGCACATGTCCAAAATTCTCAATGCTAAACTATGTAGACAAAATTAATGTATAGATTTGAAAAATCGAATGGCGAAAGTCCATCTAGCGGATTTAATTTAAAGTTGAATAAGTATTCGTTCTGCCACCGTGCATTGTTCACTGAGCGGATCAATAAAACATACATACATACATACATACATACATACATACATACATACATACATACATACATACATACGAAGCTACATCGATGGCCCACTAGGCAATCGATTAAGAATCTTTTCAAATTTTATAACAATTTTTCAAATGATTGTAGTTAATAGGAATTCCAGTATGGGAGTAGGTCGGGAGTGGCACGCAATTCCTCGACTTGTTTAGGAATGTTTTTGGTAAGCTTCACATATTGTTCCACATCGAGACTCGTAGCCGTGTGCAGCCACGTATGTTTATAGTCTCTTTACTAAAGCCTTAATGATAAACTAATCTAGTTTGTTTTCTAGACATCTCTGTGTAGGTACCTAATCTTCTTACCTTTGCATAATGAAACCAGCATCCAGAAACTGTTGCTGCGGGAAATACATCCCGAATTGCCGCCTGCAATGGCTTCTCGAAGTCTGTCATGAATTCGGTTGGACTCATACCGGGTGCAATGACTTGCTTCACAAAATTTAGTAGAAGCTTGTATGAGTCCGTGTCCTTCTTCGTCATCAGGGCATACACTACTGGAAAGGTCTGAAATAAAGAAAAATCAATAAAATCGTGAGCGAGCATCACCATTCGGCACTTTTGTTGGACACTTTCTCTGTTTTTTTGTTTATTTGATTTTTTGAGCTGTCGCCGCATGTCGCTGCACTTGCTGAGATTGAGAGATAAGGTACCGGTATTCCCGGAAATAGTCATTAAGCGGCGTGGCCTAGAAGGTGACGGCCCGAAGGGGTTTGTGAAGATTGTGCTGTGGATTTTTGTAGTAGGTAAAACCATAAAAAACACTCCATGTAAAAAAACAGCCAAGTCTCTTCAACTAAAAAAAAAAATTATGAAATCTAAAAATTCTGCACTGAAACGTAGTGATATCAAAAAATGAGCCAAGTCAAAACTTTATTTGAAAATTAAAAAATACTTGGCGCATCGTGTATATAAATAGCTAAGAAGTATAGGCTAGATATAAATACATATACTTATAGTACCTATACCTACAATGCCTTAAAAAAACGATGCGCCAAGTATTTTTTAATTTTCAAATAAAGTTTTGACTTGGCTCATTTTTTGATATCACTACGTTTCAGTGCAGAATTTTTAGATTTCATATTTTTTAAGTTGAAGAGACTTGGCTGGTATTTTTACACGGAGTTTTTTTTATGGGGATATCACTTATTTTTTTAGTTTATTTACACAACTTGTAAAACTTATTGGGGAAACAATGGATAATTCCTTAATTCCTTTAAAAAAATACGCCATTTCCGAATTAGTTACTAAGAAAAATTTTGTTTGGAGCTAAATATAAACTTAAAGTGATATGCCATGAAGAATTGCGAAAGCATCGTTCCAATAGGTCCAGCCGTTTTCGAGATATGGCATCACTTCCGGTTTTCAAAATGGCGGCTGAAAGTTCTTACACATTGTATTAATATGTATATAAATACTAATATTTCATTATAAGCCTTCTGAATATGTAGTTGGTTTTTATATAAAGGGGAAGTGAATTTAGGCAGATTTCGCTAAACTATGACGTCATTTCCGGTTTCAGTAATTAGAAAACTTTAATTTCACTGTTGTTATTTCATATAAAGGACCGTCTGAATCGATTGCGCAAATTTCGTTCCGATCGGTTTAGCCGTTTTTGAGATATGACGTCACTTCCGGTTTCAAAATGGCGGCACAAAAAATTCATAAGGGCAAGGTATCATCAGGCAGACGAGCTGTTAATGTGGTGAAAATTTCGGGTTAATCAACCCAGCCGTTTAATAAGAACATACCTCTAGTGGACCCAAAGAAGAAAACAATGCACAGGTATGAAGGCTACTGTCTCAGGCCCTAACCTTTTCAACCCATAAACATCCTTTATTCCTCTGATTGAGAAAAGGGTTGAAAAGATTTTTGTACAAATACCAATTAACGCATTTCAAGCATGATCTAAACATGCGATCAATTAATAAGATTATAAGTTGCGAAGTAGCCGGAGTTAACAATTAGGAAGTGGCAATGTGCCTGGGTGCACCTCCTGTCTCCAATGAGGATGGGTAATGTGCCTGATCGAGCACACTTCGCGGATGTACCACCTGGGCGCAACCGGAAGTGTCGTGAAACGCCAGAGCTAACTACTGGCAGCATGCCCTGACGGTTGAGGGACGGTGAATTGACGCTTGAATTGACCGTGGAACATTCATGGATTTTTAATAATTTCGCTTGTCACGTTATATGTAACGTTTTGTTGCAGAAAGAGAAGAAAACTATCACGGACCACGTCGGGGATTCCTCCAACAATGTTCAGACCGAACCCGAGGATTCTGACAACACAACAATATAACACAAAATCACGACATCAACATCCATCCAACCAATAGAAGAATACTTTCTGGAGCAGAAACCGAAGATCAGCACAGACACAAACATATTAAGTCGTATTGAAGGAGACGCTGCATTTTCTCGCAGTGAACCAGAGAAATCACTAGTGAATGTGAATCACTAAACCAGAGCCTCCTTCACCCCAGAGACTTTCCCTTTTCTTGCAATGTATGCACTTCCAAGGGTACCTCCAGACGCATCAGGCGAGATGACCGTCATAAAGTTCGCGCATTGTGACTTTGGATTTAATGATTCACCGAGCTCGGCGAGACACTCTCACATCTTGTTTTGATATATTTTAATTATTTCTACTTCTTCTCAGAAACATCCTCTACAGCCTGAGAGGAAGCGTAACGGATTCTTGTTCCCAATTGGACCAATTGTGAGACTATTGCCAAGGCTGGCATTCACCATCTTGGGTTACTGGAGTAGCTGGTAAGAGTTCATCTTGGGTATGTTTTCTCGGTTTCTTCTGGAGAAGAAATATAGTTGGTTTAGCTTTATGGTTCTTCGCAGTGGTTGTTTGGTAACCAATTATTATTTTATTCCGTCTATGAATCAATTTGAGATTCGTAATTTGAGAATCAGAAAGAGGTTTTGTTTATGTTCCTCTGGGAAAATTGATGGATGACATGAAGAGTCTATTTGACTGGAAATGTGAAGTGGGGGCCTGAGTGTTCCATTACGGCTGTAAACAAATAAGTACACATATCTCAGTATTGGATGTCTTGGAAACATGACTAGAACAACTAGGGCTAGAGGCAGTGGCAGTGCATCCTGTGAATGATGGTTGTCTGAGGGACTTAACCAAATTTTCACAAGAGGTGTGCTTCCTCATTTTGCAAATGTTTCCAAAATTGGATGCTGCCACTCTCTGCATCCTCTCTTTTGGCTCTCGCTTTGATTTACTGTCTCTCTCTCCAGTATGTCACGTTCCTCTTTCGTTTTTCTTAGTCTATCTTAACTCATTCTTTTTTATGTCAAATGTTTGCGGGTCCATATGTGGTGTATTGGCATTTGGTAACACACTGTCAGCACCTGTGGAGGAGGGTTCCTTGCTTAGTAAATTCGCATCTGGTCCGTAATCAGCGTCTGGGCCGGCAGATGTACAGAGTTTCTTGTTCCTGGTGACATGTGAAACTGCCCTCCTCTTCTTTGTCAGAGATAGTTACTGCATGTGCTTCTATACAAATGTTCTGGTTAACTGACCCGGACTTTCTTAAAGACGTCTTATTTTGAATTACGGATTGTAATCTGCCACGTTTGTTCAATGTGATGAAGAGAGATCACTTCGATATTCATAATCTCTTCTCAATGCCAAGTTTATACGCATACCACATGTAGCTTTGGCGATGTGGGAGTTGAGACTCTCAGCTGCATTGTTGGTAAGGTTTAGCACAATGTTAGCAGAGTTATGGCAACTCGATGAACAGCTGCCATTATTTTGAAATATAACCTGACGATTTCATTCTTGGCATTATGTTAACTCACCCTTCTTTATAGTCTGGGCATAAATAGCATCTCTCAGCGCATCGCAAGTGCTCACCAAACACGACTGTTAAGGACTGTTTAATTATGTGCAACATTTTGAGTTGATATTCTTCGAAACATGGAGAGAAGCACCGACCGATATCACGAGAGAGCCACAAATACCTTGAGATCTTCCTTTTATTTTCTCGCCTACATGTGTGTATACACACATAGCATTGCCATTGGTGGTGCTTCTTATTTCCATTGGCCGGGACGCGTATTTACGTAGGCTAACTGAATTCGAGACCTATCCAAGTCTCACGGAAGACACGGAAGAACGAAGGCAGCCGAAAGCAGCCGAGAACCGACGAAGTTGGTCTCGAATTCAGTTAGGCTACGGAGTTGCAAAATGCGACTACGAAGTCTATACGATTTCGAGACCTGGGTCTCGAATTCAGTTAGCCTACGTAAATACGCGGCCGGGACAAGGCTGTAGATATGTCGCTCAGTCGTTCGAAGAGGATTCTCCACTGATGATCGGCGTCCGCCCTTCGGTTGGAGCCTCTAAGTGCGATGCAGTTGACGATCAAGTTCAAGGTGGTTATGTGAAAGATGCGGTTCCTTTTCCGTCGTTAAATGAAACATGATGTATGAGATGATTATGGTCAAGAGCAATTTTATTCGGTAAAGGAATGTATATTGAAAAACCAATAGCCATTTTGTTGGCAATGATTGATTGGCAATGGCAATGATTTGTTGTAAATTTGAACGTCTTACTGGTGACTGCGAGTCCGGAATGATGGATAGACTGTTTGTGGAAGAAATAAAAAATTGCATATTTAAGATGTTGTTAGTGCAATACAATTTGCAAATGAAGCAATTATGTAAAATATAGTTTAAGCAAATAGTGCTTCTTTGTGTATTATTTGCTAACAAATTGCAATTTAATCATTTATTGAGCGAGCGTCTCCTTTTCGCTGACGTTATGAACATAATATGTACTTCATAAGATATGAAGTATTAGAAACATGAATTGTTAGGATGGTCAGACTTGTTGACATGTGTTAAAGAGGTTAATTCATCGTTGTATTAAACTAGGAAAACGCTCGGTGTAACGCGTTGATAAGCGAGCACCGGTGTGCAGCACATCTAACCATGATCTATAAAATAATCACAAATAATTCCTCAAATAATCACTTGCAGGATAACATAAGAGATCAAATTTTCTTCAGAAACTGGGAAGATTGCCACAAAACATTGCATTCAATATATCCAAGAGAAGCAAAATACTTTCCCGTCAAAACTGCCTACTGATATACCTATACAGAAACAAAGTTATTATGGTCCATAGGTATTTCATGAACATTTCGTAGAAGATTTGGTTGCTACAATACCAAAATCAAGTTTCCGATGAAACCAAAGGAGCAAACTTGCTGAAAATCATTTTGACCACAACCAGTATAGTAATATAAGTTTCGTGAAAAAATTAGCCTGATCCATTACTTCGTTTGGGCGGAGACGCCAAAAGCACAGATACAAAAAAAAAAAAAAAAAAAAGAGATTCGAGCCATAAGTTTCAAGTGGAGACGCTCGCTCCGCTCGCTTAACAATGCATTTGCAGCATTGTTGAAACTTACCAGTGTCCTGCGTCTCGTCAGAGTCACGCTCATTGCCATCTGGATACATGATGTTTGTTTTGTTGGTGCGATGTCCTCGTGTCCTCGGGGTCTCAGAGTCACTCTCGGACGCTCTGCTTTGATGAGGTTGTCCTTGCTTCTTCATATGACGCTAAAAATACATACACACAAATTAGGTCAATACAAGTTGGTAGGTACTTTCTAAAGACTGTACTGTACAGTAATGAGAGCAGACTTTTAAAAAAAAAAACAGTAAGGTCGACACACACGACGTATGACAGTATCTCATCGACGCCACCTGAAACCAATCGCGAAGTAGCGGGTTGAACGCTTTGACGGCGTACAGTCAGGGAAACTGGATGGTTCATACTCTGCCTCTCTCTAACCCATAACATAAACATGTTTTTATATGGAGCAGAGAGAGATAGAGTATGAACCATCTAGTTTCCGTGACTATACATGTGTCTACGTCCCATGCGGGAGGATCCGCCGCACATGTAAAGTATGTTGCCCAGTACGGCAAACAAGCGTTGAATCGTGTCACGCTCGAATAGACGACCACGTTCCAACGTTCGGCCAGGCGATCGCCATCGTTCACATCAACACGTTTTTTGCCATGCTTTGAATAAATTGAGCTGCATTGACATAGTCTTTTGCACTTAGATGTTTGCCTTTCAGAATTGGGTCCAGTAGGTTTGCAGCCATGTGCACTGGTCTTAGGCAAAAATATTTCCTTTTCTTCAACTATCCCATAATCTTTTCTTCTTCAGACTTCAAACAAGTAGACTTCCTGACATTTTTATCGAAGGATTCCTCAAGCTCATGGAATATTTTTACACGGCACACAGTGCCAAACCCCACCGACGGCTGCCACTTATCGCGGTGGGGGGGTTTGTGTTGGCACATTATTACGGTGCAGAATAAAATGTTCTATTTGTGTGTAGATCTTGAATGATTTCTTAAGCCCGATTTACACGGTACAATTTCTTGAACAACTTCTGTGTCACATTCCCATTTTTCATACAATTTTGCATTTACACGAAGCAACTTTCTGTCACAGAACTTGAAATTCTCATTTCCTTCAAGAAATGTAACAAAGCCTGTGCCACAGACTGTGTGTGACACAGAAGTTTTTCAATAAATTGTACCGTGTAATTGGGCTTAAGTAACGGGGAAATATGATGGTCCATACTTAAAACATCAACTCGCACAATCCTACTGTTTGCTCTGAATGTCGCACCTCTTTCTTAAGCACCGCGACGCTCGGCACCAGCAGCTGTTGGGCTTGCTGCTTCTCCAGCTCTCGGTTCACCTCCTCGAGATCCTCCAGCTGCAGGTTGGCACTGGCGAGGGCGTCGGAGAGTTCGCAATCCACCTCCTGGAACATCGTTCACTTGGCATCAGCATCCCTCAGTCCACACTCACACTTCCATTCATGTCCACTCCAGCGCAACATTCATTCCGTTCAACAGTCTCGCGGACCCAAGACTTCAATAATAAAACCACAATCACATTTATGTAATTAAACACAATAAAACATTGGGTACATAGATGATGACGAATAGAATAGGTAAAGATTGACAGTGGGAAGGAGGCGGTCGTAGCAATTAACAATTTGTCAATAATTCAGTTTTTGAAGCTTTATTTTATGTACGAAGACTTAAAATTAACTAAACAAACGAAGGTTTGTAACTAAGCCATATATACGTAGAATATCCACAAAAATAATTGACTTGATATTTACAACCCTTAGGTAGTAAATCGAGCGTCAAATACAGTAATATTTGCAAAATTATACTCGATATTCAACCCCTGATTTGAAGGTCACGAAGAGGGTGTACGACAAACATTATATCCCAGAAAAAAACACTCCGTGTAAAAAAGGCAGCCAAGTCTCTTTACTTCAAAAAAATTCAACACTGAAAAGGAGTGATATCAAAAAAGGAGCCAAGTCAATTACATTTCCAAATATTTAATCGTATTTTTGAAATAAAAGAATAAACACCGAGAAATACTTTACAAAAGGACTTGGCGCATCGTTTTTTTAAAGACATCATTCTATCCTAAAAGTAGAAAGAAATTTACAAATAGGTAGGTACATTTTCCTCTTTCTATTAGAGCCAGAATCTATTCATCAAGCTACTTTTAATAATGGCTATTTTATAGTTTTGTCAATGGCGATAGAAGAAAGATTTCATGCTGTAATAGATAAGTAATATAAGGATGGAAGAATTAAATAACAATTGGAAGTGGGCTCATACATATTCTTGCAGTACCTACTGTTAATATGGTGATATTAGAAGGGAATCTTTTCATAATTTGATCTTGACTGAAGAAAATCATGAAACGTTGTCAAATAATTACTTACTATCTATGGAACACTATTATATATTTTTGAAGTGTCAAGTGTATAAAGTTATTTTTTTTAATAGAAATACAATGTGACTTCACTGTGTACTTTGTGAAATGTATTGCTATAAAATGCAGTAGAAATTTATTTCATGATGAGAAGGATTAACGCATTAGACTTACCTAATTAATATGTTGCCACGAAACAATATTACGAAGATAACTATTGTGTATTTATAGAAAACATAGGCAACAGTTTCATCGCGTATATATTCAAATAGAAAATATTTTACAGTAGGTATGTGTAATAAGTAATTGAAAGATGTTTCCCTATTATTCTAAAAATTCTTAATGACGGTTGTTTATAAATGGCATATGCTTATGAATAGAAAAATGTCTTTAAAAAAACGATGCGCTAAGTCCTTTTGTAAAGTATTTCTCGGTGTTTATTCTTTTATTTCAAAAATACGATTAAATATTTGGAAATGTCATTGACTTGGCTCCTTTTTTGATATCACTCCTTTTCAGTGTTGAATTTTTTTGAAGTAAAGAGACTTGGCTGCCTTTTTTACACGGAGTGTTTTTTTCTGGGATATCACTTCTTTTGTTAGTTTATTCATACAGCTTGTAGCACATGTCCGAGCAAGGACTAATTTCTTTAAAAAAATACGCCTCAACCGATTTGGATAGGTACTAAGAAAAGTTGCGTTTGGTAAAAGATTAAAATGATTATCCAAAAAAAATAGCTTAGGTTTCGTTACAATCGGTCCAGCCGTTTTCGATATTTGACGTCACTTCCGGTTTTGAAATAGGGGCCGAAAATAATGTCTTCTTGAAATCATAATTAGAAGTCCTACAAAATTACATAAATTGATAACAATCGGTTTAGCCGTTTTCGATATATAACGTCACTTCCGGTTTTGAAATGGCGGCCGAAAATAATGTCTTCTTGAATTCATAATTATTAGTCCTACATATTTCCAAAATTTGGTTGCAATCGGTACAGCCGTTTTCGATATATGACGTAAATTCATGTTTTAACAATGGCGGCCGAAAATAATGTCGTCTTTAATTCATAATTATTAGTCCCACACATTTCCAAAATTTAGTTGCAATTGGTACAGCCGTTTTCTATATATGACGTCACTTCCGGTTTTGAAATGGCGCTGGAAAATAATGTCGTCTTGAATTCATGATAATAAGTCCTACATAATTGCATAATTTGGTTGCAATCGGTACAGACGTTTTCGATAAATGACGTCACTTCCGGTTTTAACAATGGCGGCCGAAAATAATGTCGTCTTTAATTCATAATTATTAGTCCTACACATTTCTAAAATTTGGTTGCAATTGGTTCAGCCGTTTTCGATATATGACGTCACTTCCGGTTTTAACAATGGCGGCCGAAAATAATGTCGTCTTAAATTCATAATCAATATTCTTATGTCCTACATATTTACACAATTTAGTTCCAATCGGTACAGCCGTTTTCGATATATGACGTCGCTTCCGGTTTTAACAATGGCGGCCGAAAATAATGTCGTCTTTAATTCATAATTATTAGACCTACACATTTCCCAAATTTGGTTGCAATCAGTACAGCCGTTTTTGATACATGACGTCACTTCCGGTTTTAAAAATGGCGGCCGAGAACACTGCAACCTTGAATTTATAATTATTCACAATGTACGTTTACTAATATCTATTTAAAAGTATAAAGTGGTGAATTTAATGTCATTTAATATATTTATGACGTAATTCATCAATCATCATATTTATGACGTCATTTCCGGTATAGGTAATAAGAATACAATCTAGTTTTATCTAGTTGATACTTCATGAACGACCATCTGAATTCATAATCCCTATATTTCCGTAAAATCGGTCATGCCGTTTGTAATATATGACGTCACTTCCGGTTTCATTTAGTGGTTCCTGCCGCCATTTCCGGTACCGTTAATTTGTTTATTCATTTTTCCCAATTGATTTTTCAAATAAATAGTAGAATGAATACGCAGGAGCTAGTTCAGTTGCAATCGGTACAGGCGTTTTAGATATATGACGTCACTTCCGGTTTCAGAAATGGCGGTCGAGAACACTGCAACCTTGAATTTATAAATTGTATTGTCTATATTACAATGTAAGTTAATTATGTACGTATTTTAAGTATAATTTGTTGAAATAAGTGAAATATTGCGTATTTATGACGTCACTTCCGGTTTAGAAAATAAGAAAATAATTTTTTGTTATTGATACTTCATAAAGATGACCATCTAAATCGAATGGCGCTAATTTCGTTCTAATCGGTCCAGACGTTTTTGAGATATGACGTCACTTCCGGTTTAAAAGTGGCGGCACAAAAAATCACAAGAGGCAAGGTATCATCAGACGCCAAAAGTGCATATGTGGTAAAAATTTCAGTGTGATCGGTTCAGCCGTTTAGGCTGTGGCGGTGATAGCAACTTTTTCGGGAATCATATGAAGAAGAAGAAGAAGAAGAAGAAGAAGAAGAAGAAGAAGAAGAAGAAGAAGCAGATGAAAGCGGTGTAATTTCACGATTTTCACTGCCCTCTAGGTCGTAAACGGTATGACCGGTTGTTGTCGCGTGATGTATATGTAGTCAGGTGGGCCATAGCTCAAAATTAAGACATTTCACAACAATGTGAGATTTTCCATTGTTGAGATCCAGTAGGCCGAAAATGCTATGTTGTTGCTTACAGTAAAAGTAGTTGGTCTGCTCCTCAGTTTATATAGGCATTTACGGTATGTTGAGTGACTGTGAGTGTACGGTACGACTTGGCTGAGTGGAGCGACCGCTCCACTAGATGGGGACCAAAATGATATACGGGAGTATGTTGAAGAATACAAAATTTACTGGAACCCGTTATCTTGATTCGTTTGGAAATTACAGCGAGTTTTGAAAGATCTTACTTGAGCTATTTTTACCACTCAGGCTAATGTTCAAGGTCATGTAACTTGAGAAGGGTGAATCTGAAAAATCTGAAAAAATGAATTTGTCTTCAACTAGTATCAAGTTACAACTTAGCAAATTTTAAAAATTATCAAAAATCATGCCGCAACGACCATTGGACGTTTTTCCGCGGAACGACCCATTAGCTTGGTGTGTACGGCGAAGAGGTCGTCGTTTCTCCTCTAATTCTGTGATACTATCTTGATCGGTGTCGTCATCTTCAGGTTGCTCTTCTCGTTGAGGTTGTTCAGGTTGCTCTTCTCGTTGAGGTTGTTCAGGTTGTTTCATCATTGACAGCTCTGTTATTGCTACACAACAACGACACTATCCCGGTGAGATGAGCCATGGAAGCAACATTAATGCCATATTCTAATGGAAGTGAACACGGTAATGCTTGTCTCTGCACAACGTTTTATGGGGGTTAAATGATTGCCAATGAGTCTCAGAGGCTATGTGGATCCATAGCAACAATGTTGTTTCAATGCATTGTTTGAAATACATACAGTTGTGTGGGAAAAATTATATTGATTCGTTTTGCTTTTTGGTCTATAGTTGCACACTTACAGGCCAAGGTGGCCTGAGCTTCTGTTCCGTCGATTTCCATTAAAACCTTCAGCCCATTGTTCTGGTGTTTGTCTGAAATTAGAATAATGTCATTGTAATTTTTTTTTTCAGTACCTACAAGTAAATTTATGTTTTTTTGACCACACGATGAATAAATTTTATGTATTATTATTCGTTGATATCAACATTGATTTTATAATATTTACCGAGCAAGTGGTGTTATCAACTTCCCACCAAGGGCTGGGTATTTAGAGCTGCTAATAAATTGAAAACGTTCACCAGCCTCGCTGATTGCGAATCCCGGGTTGTTTTTCTCCAGTGCCTGAAAATTATAATTTTAGAATTAGTAGTTTGTTTGTAATTTCTTTAAATTGCAAGCCCAAATTATTCTTTTATAGTACCTACTTACAATCTCAAACCAGTTTTTCTTGGCAAATGTTTTTTCCATTATCTCTTTTCCTGCAATTGAACATGAGCAATAATTAGTACGATGGAGCTGTAGTACTGGGTGGTGCTCCTTCCATTCCACTGGAGAATTTGGATTCCTAATTGTCCCTTTGACCTCGATTGGGTTGGTTGGAATTTTGAAATGGTCGGCACAATGAGTGCACATTCTGCAGAATGTTTGTCAATGTGTGTGTGTGTGTTGTGAATGTTTGTGTTACTTACATTTTACGAGAATATCGATATTATATATAATGCAGCTAAGTAATAATCCGTCATTCGTCAATATTACTTTTATAAATCGAAAGTTTAGTATTATTTGAAAATTAGTTTTCAATAACTAAGCACAAGCGCATTGGTTTGAAATAAATAGCATATTGTAACGAGTTTTTCAGATTAATATCAATGTTATTTTATGTGTAAATATCAATGCATACATAAATAATGCATAATGTAATAATGCATAATAATGCATAATACATAATGTATACATAAAATGTATACAAATATAGCCACATCAATTCTTGCTAACCTGAACACAATCTCATTGAAAGTTATAACAATAGTGTCTTTTTAATAGCAATTTCACTGCTTATGCCAAAATAATAATTTTATAATGATAATGATAATGATTATGATTATCTGTCATCAACGATCATCAACATGATTACATTTTATCGTACTGTCTCAGTGGATTGAGATTTCAATAATTATCCAGGTAAATTTTTGGTTGAAACCTTCCTTCGCATTTTATGAGGGGGTATAATAAAGTTTATTACTGTCGACCGAGACGAACAAAGATAACCCAAACAGCGCTGAGTTTTCGACTGGCATCCCAAGTGTGCAAGCTCATACTGACACAAACTGACAATTATTTAAATTTCAGCATTTATTTTTTTCCTAATTAAATAATATTGACATTAAATTGTAACATAGTCATGTCACAAATTATAATAATTTCGGATGTGCACAAAAAAATACCAAATTTTTATAGTCATCCGTCTTCTCTGTGATCTGCTTAAATAATTTTCAAAAAAAGTGTGCTCACCAATAGCAAATCAACTCTAATTAGAGCAAATTGATCGAACTCAATTAAATATCGTAAAATAGCCCGATAATGCCAGGTGTGACTTGACCAGGTAACATTGCCGTGAGTCTTCAGGTTCAATTACAAATAATTGTTATATGTCCAAATCTGGACCACTTTTGGGTTTTAAAATCTCATCCGTTCCAGCAACCTTAAACATACATTCTTGAGTGTCATAGCTAGCCTATGATCAGCGCCTTCCTTCGGCTTCTCTTCAAAAGATACGGCCTGACTAAGCTTAAGAGATTGTCATACTGTGTAGGGGTCATTCTAGTGTATAAAACCATGATCGTGGTCACTCTGCTTGATGCTTTTAAGCAAAGTGTAGAAATGACCCCTAGAACATCTGTCTCGAAGAAGTGGTTTGACGTGCCAGCTTCTTAATGTCTTTCGCTGCTGTTTAATGTAGAAGTAGGCTGCACCAAGTTGCAACAACCAAGCGTACAATATTAACAGTTCAGCATCCATTTTAACTAATTTACAGAACAATTGACTATCTTACTTCTGGTCTAGACAGAACTGAGGCGCGCGCAGAAGCTGCATCATAAGGGCCGTCTGCGCGTGGGGCCTGGGTCTGAGCCCCAGAGTAATAGCCGTTAGTGAAATGAAGAATATTGTCGGTAAAAATAACAGGAGAGGTAGGACAAGAAGGAATTATTTCAGAAACCAGAGCCGCTAAGTTACTTTAGGTATCGTCTATTTTAAGTATTAGGGCCTCAAATCGAATGCCCTTTAGAATAGGGTCTTGGCCCTGCGTTATATGAAAATTAACTTATTTTAATGTTAAATTGCCCATTAGAAAAACACAAGCGTTCTGAAGGCAATCATGGGTATGTGCAACATTCTGACATGAATATCACTAAAAATGTGTAATATAAATATTATCAAAACCTAGTGACTTTGCACAATTAAAATTTCATTCACTTACAACTAATCTCATGATTTTCTTCGAAAAATACACAGGAAACACGCTCCATTACAGACACAGAACTGAACAGAAGTGTGGCCCTCCGTATCGTCTGGAGAACACATACAGAGTCAGTTCAATCACATTCAACACCCAAAGAACAATAACTGCTGTCCCCTTAAGGCCAATACATATCACGTGACTTTATTTCTCTACATCCGATCAAAAGAAATAGTTACCTATGAGTACATACCTTACATCGTTCATGTTGAGTTATCCAAGGTGATTTATGAAGGAAATTCACTGCATACTGGAGCTTATCAATATTTGCAGTCAATATTATTTAATTTTGCAGTGGTTTTATAATAAAAACAACACAAATATCGTGTATACGTACGCGTGTGAAGACTGTCAAATCCAAGTGCTGTTCGTTTAAACATTACATTCATAATAGTGGATATAATTAATATCTCAACATTTCGTTGGAAAGATGAAGAAAGAGCGCATGTTTTGTTGGCAAAATTGTGTCAGGTTTGTGATGCATATGTGCCCTTTTATTAGATTAAAGTTTGCTGTTCTTGGCAACTCATAAGATTTCCTTAAACTTCAGGTCTTGATTTGAGAATATTTAGGTGCAAGGAAGTAAAATCATCTAATAAGTTATTTTCGCAGTTCTTTTCTGCGTAGATTTGTTCCAACAGATGTGTCCTAACTTATCTGATGAGTGAGAAGTATTTGCTAAACTGAACCCTTCCAAATGAAAATGTGTAGCTTTTTGGTTGAAAAGTCACGTGATATGCAGCCACCTTTAAGATTAGATTATTGTGGTTTAACGGCGCGTCAACGACGAGGTTATATTGCGCACATTAATTTTTGCATTTTTGCATTTAACTTTGTTGATATAAGTGGTGGACATGGGGAGGGGTCGACCTAACGGGCCCGATCCGGGGGAGTCCAACACTGGTGGGGGAGGCCAGGCCGGAATGGGGACGGACCGGGGGGTGTAAGGATTCGGGCCGGCGGAACCCGATTTCAGGGGGATCACCATTTCGAGGGGGAAGGCCGGCCCGATAGGGACCGCAAATTCAAGGGAGGGCATGGTTAGGCCGACCCTGGCTGCTCTTGGTCTGGGTCTCACCACTGATCTGTCCGGCATGGGTAACCCTTACACATGAGCATATGCTCGCCGGCGTAGCTGCAATGGATCATTGGCTTACACAAACCCCACCACCGCGATAAGGTGACAGCCGTCGGGGGGGGGGGCAGCCACCTTAATATGTTCCTCTAGTAATGATATAATTGTATTCTTTTGTAGTTTAGGCAAAGCATAAATAACACTTACTACGGATTTATTACACTCTCCGGTAGAGATTTTTATACTAAGTGACCACCATATTTTAGCAATAGATTTACTCTGAACTATCTTATATTCTACGGTGTTTATAATATACGCAAGTACACCCCAAGTGCGTATCGTATCTGAATCGACTCTTTTAATTTTGTAATCTTCTGTGGCCACTTCCCAATCATCCGAACCGACTTATGGTCTAAACCGATTTAGACCATATTCTGAGTTTCCGCTGCTGTTCGCGATCTACGTTATTGTATGTCCTTGATGTGCTGGGAGTCCATTTATCATGTGGTCTGAGTCTTGATCTGGGAATCTTCTGCACCTCTTTGTGAGCTTGGTGGAATGTTTGGGCTCGCTATTTGTGCATTGCGATCCGGTCCACTATGAGGAGTCGCAGGTTCATGGTAAGTTACATTTCGAAATGCCATAGTTTCTTTGATTGACCTTTGTCTTCTCCACTCAGGGCACTCTCTATCGTTTGCCCTGTGATTAGCTCTACAGCTAAGGCAGAAAAGGATGAAGAACAAATGAGAAGTGTGTCGATGAATCCACATACTTCTTATTTGTTCATCCTTTGGGAAACGGTGGTACATTATCCCTTGATCGTCTTCTGACGCCTTTGTTTTGACACAACCATTGTGCAAACAGCCACCGTGCATCTTGCTCCAGGCATCTAAAAATATAAAAGATATCTATATGTTATGTTGGGCAAGGCGAATTCACTTATCAATCACGTATTTATAATGCATTTCAAAGTATAATTTATTGTACGCACTGTGAGCAGTGAAGTTAATAATAATAAGATAATGTTTAATAATAACTTAGTTTCTATTTTATAATGTGGGGACAATAATCAAAGGAAATCCCATCACGGCGCGGCGTGTTCTCGAAGTTAGTCGGTCAGCTGTTGGCGCTGCCCTCTCTTCATGCCCTCCCTCTCTTCATGTCCTCCCTTCAATTTGCAGTCCCCTCGCACTATTGTATTTACGCCCCAATGTGTGTATTTTCTTCCTTGTGAAGAAATACTTCTGTGTATTTCTTTCTGTGTGAATGCCCTCCATTCCTCGTACTCGAAAGTTATTTCGCCAACTTCCTTAGTGATTCCTGTCCAATTCCAGCTGCACAATGACTATTCGTCGGTCCGATCATCGCTGTCATGTACTATACTTACCTTTCAGGGACAGCGGGGTTTGTAAGGATAGTAAACATGATCTTTGTCGCGCCCAAACAGCTTGATTGAACTCTGTTTTCAAACGGGAATGTTGCCAGATGGTGGAGTTGAACTCATATTCTCGCTCTTGGTCCAAGTGGTCGGAAGCGCAGGTTTAATCGCCGTCGGGAGAGAAAGATCTTGAGAACGGAGTCTAGTTTCCTTATTTACACAGGTTTCATAATTTCCAATCGCTAGCAACTCAACAATTCAATTTAGAACAGTTAAATTTGTTAAATTCTTAATATTATAGACTGTTTCCTGGTTACCGTATTGAATTCAATTCAATCATTCTATCATGTACTTACTTAAAGAACTGCCACATATGCCTCAATCTTCCACTGGCACATCTAATGCACTCTCTTCAATGCAGTAGGAGCAGAAGACCTGGGCGAACACATTAAAATGCCTCTTACTATCAGCTGATTTCAAACATTAAGCACGATATTCGTGGATTTTCCAACCTGAAATTGATATTTTTATGATGTCAGAAGTCTTCCATTGGATTGAGATAGCATCTGTTGAAATTATTAAAAACAGGGAATGATTAAAATATGTTTATGGAAATAAATTGAGACGTAAAATCGATTTCCAAATGTAACTTATAGGCAAAACGTATAAATTGCACAGACACTTGTGGTTTTGTTCTCGAAAAATTGTGTAAACTCCCTGAAGCTGTCCTGAAATCACCAGCCAGCCGCGTTGTGCTGAGATTGTTAGTCGGCAGTCGGAGGCTCAACGTGTCGGACGTGTGTGTGTTGCTGCTCGCTCTGTGTGTTTAACATGCATTGCTTCAATATCGTGGATAGAGGATGAATGTGTGAGCTGTGACTTGGCAACTATGTCTGAACAAGACGCAACCCACGCGCCACGCGCGGGGACGCCACGCGGTACCCTGGTGGGAGACTTTTTAACTTTTAACAACTTAGTCCTTTTAAACACGGGAACAGCCACTCATTTTAGTTCTGCCTACGGGACATTCTCAATGTTAGATTTAGCGTTATGCACCCCTTCCATAGCCCTACAGATGGATTGGAAAGTACATGACGACCTTTGCGGAAGTGACCACTTACCTATAGTAATTAAATTAATGGCACACAATCAATCTCATATCAGGCACAAAAAATGGAAACTTCAACTTGGGGACTGGGTTAAATTCAAGGAGCTGGCAGTTTTTGATGATAACATAAATTTTCCTGACGTAAAAGAACAAACTAAATATGTGACAGACACTATTATCCATGCTGCCGAAGAAACTATCCCACAAAAAACTGGGAAATCTGGTCGTGTCCCTGTTCCCTGGTGGAACGGTGATTGTGCCCAGGCTATTTTAAAACGTAAACGAGCTCTAAAAATATTTAATAAGTATCCAACTCAAACAAATGTGCAGTCTTTTCGACAATTGAGAGCAAAAGCACGCTTTGTCATCAAACAAGCCCGCAAGTCCTCCTGGCAGAATTACGTTTCCTCAATAAACCAACATACTCCATCATCACAAGTATGGGATAAACTAAAGAAGATTTCAGGAAAATATACAACTACCCCCATTGCAGGTCTTAAAGTTAGATATTCCGTAATAACATCACACGATTTAATTGTTGAAACTTTAGCTGATCAATTTTATAACATCTCCAGCTCGGCCAATTACACTCCTGCCTTTGTATCAATTAAAAATAGGGAAGAACGAAACGCAATAAATTTTATATCGAACAACAATGAGATTTACAATCAACCTTTTACATTTTGGGAACTGTCATCTGCAATACAGGAGTCGCGAGACAGTGCACCAGGTCCCGACTCAATTCATAATAAAATGCTGAAAGCTCTAACAGTACCGTCCCTCAACTACATTTTAAAACTTTTTAATAGAATTTTTAGTGAAGATGATTTCCCTTCAGCTTGGCAAGAAGCCATCACGATTGCCATTCCTAAACCCGGAAAAGATCGCTATAAAGCAGAAAGCTATAGACCAATATCCTTGACAGCGTGTTTATGTAAAATTTTAGAACGAATTATAAACCGTAGACTAGTGTGGGTCCTTGAAACCAGAGGCCTTATTGCTGCAGAGCAATCTGGTTTCCGCCGTCATCGCTCCACAGTAGACCACCTAGCATATTTAGAATCACTCATTCAAGACTCTTTTATTTCTAAACACCATCTTTTAGCTGTCTTTTTCGATTTAGAAAAGGCCTACGACACAACCTGGAGGCACGGAATTTTAAAAACTTTGCATGAATGTGGTTTTAGAGGGCACATTGCACATTTTATTAATAATTTTATGACAAACCGGAGTTTCCGAGTTCGTCTCGGAAACACCTTGTCGGCACACCGTATACAGGAGAACGGAGTACCTCAGGGCTCCGTTCTTAGTTGTACCTTATTTTTAATTGCCATTAACGGCGTAGCATCTTGAATTAAAAGGCCTGTTCACTTCTCTCTTTTTGTCGACGACCTGGCGATATTTTATAAGTCAGCCGGAATATGTACAGCCGAACGCCAGCTGCAGTTAACGATTGGTCGTCTTTTGAAGTGGGCGGAGGAAACAGGGTTTAAATTTTCAACAAGCAAAACTATGTGTATTGACTTCCACCGACTTCGAGGTATCCACCCACAACCTATTTTAAGACTACTCGGACGAAATATCACAGTTACGGAGACGGTCAAATTTTTAGGAATGTTGTTCGACACTAAACTAAACTGGAAATCACACCTTCATGAATTAAAAGTTAAATGTTGTAAATCATTAAATATTTTAAAAATACTTACTGGCACTTCCTGGGGAGCTGACCGAGTGACGGTGCTTCGCCTGTACCGTGCCCTGGTGAGGTCTAGGCTGGACTACGGTAGTATGGTCTATTCCTCAGCCAGGGCCTCTTACATCAAAACATTAGACACGGTACACAATACAGCATTAAGACTGGCAACAGGGGCGTTTCGAACGAGCCCTGTTGTCAGTTTGTACTGTGATTCCGGAGAACCACCCCTTGAAGTGAGAAGAGAGTATCTACTCTGTAGCTACGTCTCTTCCCTTCAAGGCATACCCTATCATCCGACGTACACGAAGGTATTCCGTCCCAATTACAAGAGAATATACGATACTAGGATAAAAGCCACAAGACCGCTTGGAATACGTCTTTCGGAACTCCTGGAGAACCGCAATATTGAGTTGCCAGAGGTACAGAGGATATGTTTTATAAAAATCCCTCCCTGGACTGTCTCCCGACCAATATGCAACACTTTTTTAAGTATTTATCCGAAGGCTCAAACTGCAAATGTAATTTACCAGAAACTATTTTATAAAATGTGTGAAGGTTTTAAAGATTTTATTATAATATACACAGATGGATCAAAATTAAATGGAGCTGTGGGCTGTGCATACTCGGTATCAAGAACAAATATGGGATACAAACTTAACCCCGACTGCAGTGTCTACACAGCTGAGCTGTATGCTATCCGACAAGCCTTAAATTATATTAAAACATCTGATAGGTAACAATTCCTTATTTGTTCCGACTCCTTGAGCTCTATCCAATCACTTGACAAATTTTCGCCTAAACAACCTCTTATACAAGACATTCAAACAATTTTACATGATCTGAACAGCCAAGGATATGTGATCATACATCAATAATTACTAGACAGAACAATGACAGACGGGTATTTGAATATGTTGGCGCCACGCCCACACAGCCCCCTACTGTGACATCAAAGTGAGTGACAGCCCGCCAAGTTGTCTGCTATAACAGGCGGTGATTTTTCCGTTTTGATTTGACCCATGATTTGACAGTGGTTTTGTGTTCTTCCTATTTTATTCAGCTTTTCATGGTAAGTTGTTTATGTGGGGTACGCATTCTGTTGTAGGTAGTACATTTATATACTTTAAAATGTACCAAGAAATTATTTGTTTATGCCAAGGGAGAAAGAAAAGTGCAGCACTTGATTGTTGTTGGAACATGCTTGCATTGAACTCGCGTGTCTGTGCATTGCATTGTGCATTGCTAGGCTAGAGTTCTGGCGTCTCTCACATTTATTTATTATAATGGTACTAATTGTACATTGGTAGGAAATTATATAATATTGCTTGTAATAATGGTCTTTTGTGTAAAGGTTTTTAAAGATTGCAGTAAGTAGACTCCCAATCCTAGACAAGATACCTACCTAAGAGACACCTAGGTAGAACCTTCCATGGATAGGTGGCCAATAAATTCTACAGATATTTAATAAACACTATAACTAGACGAAGCAATCAAGAAAGGAAGGATTCCTAATATTCCTCTCTCTGATTGGTTGGAGTAGCGCATGCGCACTATGATATTCTGGGACTTAGAAGAAATTGCAAGGTGTAAGTAGGTGTAAGATTTGAGGTTATGACTTCTTTTGTGACTTTTTGTGTGTTTTTATGACGTTCGTGGTCATGGAATAGTGCTAGGTAGTAGGTATTGTGATAAGTAAAGTAATACTATAGGTATCTTTAGTCATGGAATCGTGCTATTTATGTGATAAGTCACTGTCAAATTCTTACAATCTCTACAAACATTTGCGCAATGTGCACAACATAGTGCCTCAACTCAAACAAGGATCTCCTGGTACTTTGAAGTCCTTTTCATGCCACTTGTGCGAGTCAAGTTTTCAGAAAAAGTTTAACCTAAATAAACATCTACGCAAGAAGCATTCCACTTGCCCGAAGACGTCTCCTCGCAAACTTGCTTCTACCGGGAAGGTGATGAGCAAAATAAAATGTTCTGAATGTTGCTTTGTTCTTGCCGACACCAAACATTTGCGGAACCATTTGAGCGATGTTCACGATATCAACTCGGAAAAGGAAGAATTGAAATTTAACTCACTGAAAGGTAAGTGGCTCTTGTAGGACTCACTAATAGAAATGTCATCAATTCATATTTTATGCTGATTGAAAATTAAAGTTAGCAAACACACTTCAATATCGTAACATTTTGGTTATGTTTTGATTGTTACAGAATTTCAATTATGGAAGGCAACGACCGAAAGAGAAACACGCACACAGTTCGTTTTGATGACAGGAGTGAAAGTACTTGGAAATCGGAAGAAATACTATTACAACTGTCATCGGTCAGGCAGTTTTTCTACAAAAGCAACTGGGAAAAAAAGGATGAAAAGTCAAGGTTCGAATAAAATTGAAAGGACATGTCCTTCTTCTATGGTTGTTACTGAGTCTGAATGTGACGTCGAAGTGATTTACTGGAAAACTCACTGCAACCACTCCAGAAGCTTCAGCCGCCTGTCACTCACATATGAGGAACGAACACAACTAGCAGGTAAATTGCACTTTCACTAGTAACAAAATATGAATATAGTCGTTAAATGTAACTACTATTGTGTTCTGATAGTCAGATTTTATTAAAAAAAATGTAGTAGGTATTTAGTTATCCAACCAATAAAACAAAATTTCTATCCACAGGAAAAATAGCCGATGGAGTGACATTGGAAAGAATTATGGATGACATCCGCGATGAAGCTGTGGACCAGATTACTACGAAGAGTTTTGTCACCAAGAACCATCTGCGAAACATCAGGAGAGACTTTAATCTCCACGTAGGCCGACAACACGCCGATGATGCAACGAGTGTTCACTTGTGGGTTGAGAGTATGAACAAGCTTGGCGTCGAAGAGAACCCTGTTGCTCTGTACAAGCCTCAGGGAGTGGAGGACCCCTCTGGGGTGTTAGAGAAGAAAGATTTCTTTTTGGTAATATTGACGTCATTTCAAAGAAAAATGTTAGAACAGTTTGGCAAAAAGAAAATATGTGTAGATAGTACTCATGGTACAAACCAGTACGACTTTGAGTTGACGACACTTCTGACCGTGGACGAGTATGGATCTGGCTGTCCTGGGGCTTTTTGCCTAAGTAATAGGAAGGATACGCTCTCATGGAACTTATTTTTTAAAACCGTCCGTGATAGAGTAGGAAATATTGAAACCGATGTATTCATGTCAGACGATGACCCTTCGTTCTACAATGCCTGGGAAATTGTGATGGGTCCATCAAAGCAAAGGCTTTTGTGCACTTGGCACGTCGATAAAAATTGGCGAAAAAGTATCAGAGAGAAAATTACGGGTAGTAATGAAATGAAAGCTCTTATCTACAAGGCCGTACGTGTACTTTTGCAAGAAACTAATCCTAATCAGTTTGCAATCTCTCAAGAACAGTTAATTCAAGAACTAACTGATGATGAATCGACCAAGGAGTTTGGTGAATACTTCCGAAAACACTATTCTACTCGATCAGAAATGTGGGCGTACTGCTTTCGTATAGGTTCTGGGATTAATACAAACATGTATTTAGAGGCACTCCATAAAGTATTTAAACATTTTTACCTTCAAGGTAAGAAGAATAAGCGAATGGATACATGTATAACGGCTTTGATTAAGTTCAGCCGTGATAAGATTTTTGAGCGTCTGATAAAGGTTACAAAAAATAAGCCTTCGCAGCGTGTCAGCAGTATACATTTGAGTCATCGGCGTAGTGATCAAATAACTGATTCAATGATACAGTCATTTGAGGGACCGGTGTGGGAGGTTACATCGAGTAGTAACTCTGATATTCAGTACACCGTACTGAAGAACTCTGAACCATCATGTGTAAACAACTGTCAATTTCTTTGTCCCACCTGTAACATCTGTGTCCACATGTACAGTTGTAACTGCATTGATAATCTTATCAAATTCAATATTTGCAAGCATATTCATGCATGTGTACGCAGGTCATCAGATCCACTAGAAAACGATGTTCTCTTGATGGATAAACTAGATGCTGATGTTGAAGATTCAACCACTGCTGATCTGCTCTCCGCTGTACAAGCGCACAATGCGATACTTCATCAAACTGCAGACACGAAGAAATTGATGATGGAAAAGTTAAATCTTCTGATGGGACAAGTCTCCTCCTTGGAGTTTACGGAAGAAGATTCGAATGTAGTCATTAAAAGACTTGACCAGTTAATTGACATTACTAAAGACATCAAACGCAGAAGTTCATTGGACGATGTCGACTTAGATGATGGTGGAAATAAGGAGCCTGCAAATAAAAATGTGGAGCCCCAAACTCGCTTTTATTCTACGAAGAGGAAGCGTTCTGTGAAAGACAGTAGTGTTACATTTTGCAAACCTTCTTCAAAGCAGCACATCAACATTATTCAAGGACTTAATGACAAGAATCATGAAGTGTTAAATATTCATTCAAGTTTTGATCATCTCTACTAACAATATCTACGTGATGGTAAATTAGTTGATGATGATAATGTGATGGTAAATTTGTATAAAAACCATGATTGAATCTCATTATTAGTTTTGGAAAACGGTCTTGTATTTAATTTTCATTTTGAGGTGCTATAATATCATCTTGTAATTAGGTAGACTATACGTAACTTATTAACTGATGTAATTCTTCTATGGACATGGCCATTTAAATCAGAAGACATTTGAGATAATTTTCTTGTATTTAATTTTAATTTTGATGTGCTATAATATCATCTTGTAGTATTTACTATTTAGGTATACCTATGTAACTTAAACTGATGTAATTTTTCTATGGACATGGCAATTTAAATCAGAAGACATTTGAGATAATTTTCTTGTATTTAATTTTAATTTTGATGTGCTATAATATCATCTTGTAATATTTACTATTTAGGTATACCTATGTAACTTAAACTGATGTAATTTTTCTATGGACATGGCAATTTAAATCAGAAGACATTTGAGATAATTTTCTTGAATTTAATTTTAATTTTGATGTACTATAATATCATCTTGTAATTAGGTATATAATCGTAAATTTTTATTTGGACATGGCCATTTAAGTCGGAAGATACTTCATGATTCTTGTGAACAAAGTGAAGTTGAATTGACCGTTATTGTGTGTTATAATCTTGAATTTAATTTTAATTTTGAGGTGCTATTATATGACCACTAATAAATGTTGTCTTAAACTTACCAATTTCATATTTTTCCCACATGTAAAAATTTATATTTAAAGGCTAACGTAGTAAGGGCCGGTATAACCAAAGTTAATCTGAGCCGGATTAACTAAATATTGGACTAAATTGGACTAAGCCAATCAGATACCTCAAAATGAGTGAAACAGTTGAATTTAATCCAGCACAATTTAACTTTGGTTATTACGAGCCTAATTGTTATTAAAAAGCATTTGAAAAATCGCGCCAAATCATTCTGAGCATGCGCTACTTCAACCAATCAGAGAGAGGAATATTTGGAATCCTTCCTGTCTCGATTGCTTCGTGGTAGGACGTAGAGGCACACATAGGTAGGTACTAGGTATTTAATTCTCACAAGAAACCAGACCTGATCAAATGTTAGAACAAGTAGGTGTATGTACTAGGTAGGTAGGTATACACAAGTTATAAGGTAGTAGGTACCTAGGTAGGCTAGGTTATTACAAAATTCCTCTACCTACCATACAAGGGATAGATACATGATGGTGAAACAAAGAAATCAAATGATTTTACATTAGAGGGCTTTGTTTCATAATGACTTATTAACATATTTTTCAAAACTTTATTACGAGTAAAACTAGCTTTTCCCAGTTTTACATGAAAAGCATTGTGAATGCCGCTTATGATGACTATAAGTACTGTATTTATCTTAGTGTGTACCACACTTTGCTCAAACTAGCGTGCACGACAATGACGGAAGAGGATTGTTTGGTGGAGCCCTTGGAATGCCCTTTCAAGTGGAAACTGCAGAACTGCAAGGAGACGAAGAACAAAAACATTATCAATGAGTTGATGGGGAAGAAGGAGCAGTATTCGAAGGAGGGCGACGATTGTGAATGGTTCCTGATCGTGTTGGACGTGATCCTATGCTACGAGCACTGCAATGTCGGTTAGTGACCGCAGTTCATTCTTACGGATGCAGTTGCCATATCCAGTACGTTGGAAAATGCCAGTGCAGCTGAATTCTCAGGGGTGTATTTAAATGTTGGTGTAGGAATTCAACTTTGATGACAAAGTTACTTCTAAAAAAATGTATGTTATCGGTAGTGGTTTCACTCAGTCAAGAGGCAAATGATGGGAAGGTTCCCTATCTTTGATATTTCTTTGGATAAATATGGTTTCAAAACAAGTAGGTACTATGTTTGACCTGTACTTCTTACAGCTTAAGTGTCTGCTAGGTAGGTAGGTACACTCAAACCAATAAAAATCAGTAGTACTCGAAAAGAATGAATAAGGTTTGATGGCATCATCCCATGAAGGCTGTGTTTTAAAACGCATCATCTACCTCTTGTACGTGAGCTCTTATTTCATTGATAATAACCAAGATTGATTGTCAAGGAACCTTACCAGCAGTCAATCCTTTTCTTTTCGAGTACCAATTTTAGCAAAATTGTCAATTTTACCAAGTAGGTGAGCTCTTATTTCATTGATAATAACAAGGATTGATTGTCAAGGAACCTTACCAGCAGCCAATCCTTTTCTTTTCGCTTCAATTTTTATTGGTTTGAGTGTACCAACCTAGTAGGACCTAGAGGTCGGAGTCAGAGAATTAATTGCTCTTGTGAGGGTTGTCAAAAAGCCAGCATTTTCCAGACCAGCGTTAAGACTGCTGGAAAATCTTTCCAAAGTCTTGCCAAGTTTTTTTCCTTGGGTTTGTTCTCATACCCCTAAAAACCTCTTCACATAGACCGTTTTTGCGGTTTTTTCTTATTGACCAATCATCAATCAATCACAAGTCCAGAAACAACTCACAGCAGACGTGATTGGTTATAATAGAAAAATGGACCCGGCTTCAATTTCACACCCCAACGCTGTGATGAAATGACGTGTGTAGTAGAGGTCTGCATTGCCGCTTCACTGTCCGCTGTTGGTTTCCAGGTCAGCAGGACATCGCGCTGATGTACCTGAACGAGTGCGGCGCGAGACTGGTGGCAGATAGTAAAGATGAGGTGAAAAAGAAATATCAGTAGGTAATTGTACATTTCACCGATACCTACCCACTTCTTGATTACTGATGATGCCGATACTGTCGCCCATACTGATCACCTTTTGCTGGATCCCTGGCCATGCGGGGATAGCTGGTAACGAGAAAGCCGACGAGACAGCGAAAAACGCCACGCTCAAACCTGACCTAGACTATCGATGCGTTCCATCAAATGATCTAAAAAACAAATTTAAAGAACAAATGAAGAATAATTGGCAGGAAAAATGGAACATTATATTGAATAATAAACTTAAATCTATTAAAACATCGATTGAGCCATGGAAATCATCATCTAGGGAGAATAGAAGAGAAGAAATAGTACTTACCCGCATGCGCAGTATACTCACCCATAGCTTTCTGCTACGTCGTGAAGACCCGCCTGAGTGCGATGAATGTCTGGAGCCGCTAACTGTCCGTCATCTGTTGCTGGACTGTGACGGGTTCCGGGATCTGCGGCGTCGGCTGCAGATGCCGCGGGACCTGGAACAGATCCTGGGGGACGAGACGAAGGCAGTCGACCGCCTGGTTAGTTTTTTTAAGGAAGCCGGAATATTTTATCTACTTTAAGACTTTCCTGTGATAACCATCTGTGATTTAGACATAAGTATATTTTATTGTTTTACACTATTTATTTACATATCATTTTAACACGACTCAGATGCAAGTATTTATAAAGAATGCATCTGGGTCAATTACACACTTTTGTGTGATGTGTATTTTAACTTACCATCTAGTCATTATACGTTTTTATTTATCCACACTTTTGTGTGACGTTTGTTTTATTGGCTGGCGGTCTGGTCATTGTACATATTATTTTATATACATATATTATAACTACATGTTGAATTTTTTGATATAATATAATGAATTCGGCGCAACATAACCTCGTCGTTGACGCGCCGTTAAACCATAATAATCTAATCTAATCTGTTACAGTCTAATGTGGTTTGGGAGTATATTAAACAGTTTGGCTCCGCTGTAGCGCAGTCCCTTCTCAAACAGTGTTGTTTTATGTTTATCAACGTCAATTAGACACTTGTGTCTGGTATTGTATTCATGAGAGGTTGAAACATATGTTTGGGGGTTACATTTGACAAACATGAGTACTTTATATATGTATGTAGATGGCATGGTTAGAATTTGAAGGTCCTGAAATGTTTCCTTGCAACTGGGCATTATCATGACGTTGGAATTTAGATTTGATTTAATTGATACAGAACGCCAGTTTGATTTTATTATAATTCGTATAGCCGTTTTCTGAATTTTAAAAATTAGGCTATTATTTTTTGAGTTTCCCCAGGATTCTATTCCATAACTCATATTTGAATGGAAATATGAGTGGTATACTGATTTGAGTGTGTTAAGGTTTGCAATTTTTGATATATTTCTTAAGGCGTAACATGCAGAGCTTAATTTTTTTGCAAGTTTTTGTATATGTTCCTCCCATTTCATTTTACAATCAATATGTACTCCTAGAAATTTTGCACTATCTGAGAAAGCTAATGGCCTGGATATAGAATTTATATTTAAAATATCTCCTCCTTTATTATTGAAATGAACTAAATTCGTCTTGTTTTCATTAAGTAGAAGTTTGTTTGCTATGAACCAGTTGTTAAGAAGATTGACGATATGATTGGCTGCGAGTTCCAAATCCGTGTTGTTTTTTGCTGTTACAATGGCACTGGTGTCATCCGCACAAAGAATGATTTGAGCTTCGGTTACATTTACATTTAATGGGAGGTCATTTATGTACACAAGAAAGAGAAGGGGTCATAAGATACTTCCTTGTGGGACCCCGCAAGTAATTAGTTGACTGTCTGAATAGTGTGATTCTAATTTTCCTGTGTTTTGGTTTTGGTATTTGATTTCCACTAGTTGTTGCCGTTCTTCTAAATATGATTGAAACCATTTATGTGCTACTCCTCTAACCCCATAATGTTCTAATTTATCTAATATGAGTTTGTGGTCAACTAGGTCAAATGCCTTTGACAGATCACAAAATATGGCCATTACTTTTTCATTTTTGTCTATTGATTTGAGGATCGTATTAGTTAATTCGTATATTGCAGATGTTGTATTCCTATTTTGCCTGAAACCATGTTGTTCGTCACATAGTTGTTGATGTTGGGAAAAAAATTCTAGTAGTCTATTATACATTATACGTTCAAATATTTTGGAGAATACAGGGAGCATCGAAATTGGCCTGTAGTTTTCTAATGTTGTCTTAATCCCACTTTTATAAATGGGATTTTTTTTTGCATTTTTTAGTTTATTGGGAAAGACACCCGTTTCGAAAGATTTGTTTACTAGGTATGCTAGTGGTACACTGATATACTTTGAGCTGAGTTTTACAATTTTGCAAGGGATGGTATCAATATCAGTAGATGTTTTGTTTTTCAAGTGGCTAAGGATTCTGTGTACTTCTACATCTGCTGTTTGGTGAAGATACATTGAGTTAGATGTTTTAGGTGTCGACTCGACTAAAATTTGCTGAGCGGTGTCTTTCGTTGAGGGGCGTGAAATTTTATTCAAATTGTTAGAAATGTTAATGAAATGAGAATTGAACTTATTGGCTAATATATCGGGGTCAACTGTTACTGCACTGTTTTCAATAATTTTAATATTGTCATCAAGTTTTCAGTCCTTACCACACTCCCTTTTTATTATGTTCCAGGTTGTTTTTATTTTATTATCTGATTGTTCAATTTCTTTGTCTATTTGCATCTTTTTTGCCGATGTCAACACTCTTTTATATATTTTCTTGTACTTTTTATAAAAGTTTCTTGTATTTTGACTATCATCATTATTATATTTACATAGTAGATGCAGAAATTTTAATGTAACACAAGAAATGCTAATACCTGGAGTTATCCAATTTTTCCATGGTTTCTTAGGAAAGGTTAATTTTAACGGAAATGCATCATTGAAGTATGACAGAAATTTGTGATGAAATATTTCATAGCTCTCATTGACCGTCAGATCACTGTGGTATACATCTTCCCAATTCTCCTGTTTAAGTGTTTCTTTAAATCTAAGTATGTTTTTTTATTATATTTACGAGTTGGTTTTTTCAAAGATATATTTTGGTTATTATGCCACTGAATGGATATGATTTGAGTGTCGTGATCAGAAATGCTCGAGCGGATGACTTCAGAGTCCCAAAGACTGTCTTCTAAATTGGTTATAATGTAATCAATTGCGGTTGCTGATGTTTTGGTGATTCTAGTTGGTTCATCTGTAGTTACAGTCATATTGAAAGTGTTGAGCAGTGCGTCTAGCTGATTTTTCAGGCTACTGTCAGAAATGTAATCTATATTGAAGTCACCGCAGATGATTAGATGTGTTGTGTTATTTTTCAGAACTAGGCGTAGTAATGTTTCCAGCTTTGAAAGAAATATTGTTGGGTCGCCATCCGGGGCCCTATAAATACTTGTTATGACTACTTTATTTACATTATCTATCAGTTCAATTGCTGCACATTCAAAATGTTTATCTACACTAAAAGATTGCAGCTTTTTTACTCCTTTAGCTACAAGTGTATTCTTTACATATATACAAGAGCCACCATGAGTCAGTGTATTTCTATAATATGCTGATACATTTATATAGTTACTAAAGGGATATGCTTTACTTTCTTCTTCGGATTTAAACCAGTGTTCTGTGAGACAAAGTATGTGAGGTTCAGGCTGTGTATTTTCGAGAAACACTTCTATTGATTGAATTTTATTCTTGAGAGACTGGGTGTTTTGGTTCATGATTGTTAATGTTTGTGGCTTGTTGTCTGCTGATCTCATGGCTGCTCGGGTCCGTCACCAGCGGGGATGCACTCGACGGCTACGTGGGGGAGTCGGAAGAGGTGGGTAACCTCTTGAGGCTATTGGCAGTGAATTGTCAGGTTGGCTGATGGCCATTGCAAAGTTCGAGGGCGATAATACTTCCTTTGCGATTTTAGAACACAGATTGATTTTCCCGACAGGATTTAAATGCAGTCCGTGATTCGTATAATAAGTTCGAGGTATGTCTGTTGTATTGACTATTGTAATATCTGGGAAATCTTTCTTTATATTGTTTATGGACTTATTTACACTGAATATTTTATTGTTTAAATGGGGAGAATCGTGCCTGTATGGTATGTTCACTACAATCACTCGAACTTGATGTTTCTTAAATGTTGAAATTGATTGCCGGAATAACTGAATGAGGCTTTTTTCTTCTGATTCTTTAAAAGTCTCATTTATGTCATTCGTGCCACATGACAGCACTACAGTGTCTGGAGCCTTCCAGATAGTTGGATGCAGAACACTGTCAATGTTCGCCAAGATGTCTTTGGCCGTGGCACTTGGTAGCATTGAGCTTCGTATTGTCGTAATAATAATTGTCGTAACAATAATTGTCGTATTGTATAATAAATAAACATAAATAAAAAAATATAAACATTTTTATCCCCCGACGACTGCCACCTTATCGCGGTGGGAGGTTTGTGTCGGCCAATGATTTGATTGACTTAAAACACTTTTTTGTTGTTAAAATTCCCTCACTAATGTAGGTAGCATGTGGTCAGCATACACATGGGAGAGCTTGTTAATAATGTCCTTAAGAAAGCTGGCATCTCTGTTAATGGTAAGGATGGCACAGGTATGGTCAAATAATGCATACTATATGATGGGCTTAAATTAACATCTGACTTGGATTTTAATATCGTAAGGCGGCAGACTGACTGACGTCTGTCTCACGACTTTGGAAGTGATGACGTTTCACTCACAACACGAAGACTCGCAAACATTCAGTACGTTGCCGGCAATAAATAATGCCAACCCTTTCTTGTAAGCTTCTTTGCACGGATCATATCCAGGAATAGTTGGTTTAAACCCAAAATATATTCTCACGTCTGACTTCTGATCTGCCATTTCCCCCACCGACGGCTGCAACCTTATCGCGGTGGTGGGGTTTGTGTTGGCCAACGATCCATTGCAGCTACGCCGGC
The DNA here is from genome assembly GCA_934045905.1 of Leuctra nigra. Lineage (NCBI taxonomy): Eukaryota > Metazoa > Arthropoda > Insecta > Plecoptera > Leuctridae > Leuctra > Leuctra nigra. The sequence goes on along the minus strand of OW203765.1, from coordinate 1,001,468 downwards.
GAGCATATGCTCATGTGTAAGGGCTACCCATGCCGGACAGGTCAGTGGTGAGGTCCAGACAAAGAGCAGCCAGGGTTGGCCTAACCAAGTCCTCCCTTGAATTTGCGGTCCCTATCGGGCCGGCCTTCCCCCTCGAGATGGTGATCCCCCTGAAATCGGGTTCCGCCGGCCCGAATCCTCACACCCCCCGGTCCGTCCCTATTCCGGCCTGGCCTTATTACCAGTGCCGGACTCCCCCGGATCGGGCCCGTTAGGTCAACCCCCTCCCAATTTCCTCCACTTGATTCAACAAAGTTTAAATTAAAATAATTAATGTGCGCAATATAACCTCGTCGTTGACGCGCCGTTAAACCCTATTAATCTAATCTAATCTCTGCCATTTCACTTGCATGCCGCCATGACAGTTTCATAGGTTCCTTTCCCATAGTCCAGGCGGCGCTGACTGTATAGTTTGAGCGCCGAAGCATCCGCCAGGGCGAGCTCTGACACGAAATCCAGGCTGCGCCATCTTCGATTACCAGGTGGTCTGAATATCTTTCAGCTTCCACTCAGCCTTGGAGCCTGTGCCCCATTGCCTTGGTTGTTCTGTGCCCCGTTGCCTTGGTTGTTCTGTGCCCCGTTGCCTTGGTTGTTCTGTGCCCCATTGCCTTGGTTGTTCTGTGCCCCGTTGCCTTGGTTGTTCTGAGCCCCATTGCCTTGGTTGTTCTGTGCACCGTTGCCTTGGTTGTTCTGTGCCCCGTTGCCTTGGTTGTTCTGTGCCCCGTTGCCTTGGTTGTTCTGAGCCCCATTGCCTTGGTTGTTCTGTGCCCCATTGCCTTGGTTGTTCTGTGCCCCGTTGCTTTGGAGCCTCCCTTGAATTTGACGAAATAGATTGTGCTTTACTCTTGGTGGACCCCGTGTACAAGTTTAGTGTTGATTTTGATGTGAAAGTTAAATTTAAAAATTAATCTAATTAATTAATCAAATCTAATATAATCTTTAGTTGTTGAGTTGCTGATGTTCCGTTGTTCTCTCCGCAAGGACAGCGAACAACGGGAAGAATCGCGTCCTGCAGCGGCCATGGCCATTTTGCCGTCAGTGTTCGGATATTAAGGGGAGGTATGCACGAAGAATTATTTTTTTTATGATTTTTTTTTATTTTATATTATTTTTCTTTGATATTTTTTCTATATGAATAATACAACTTAAATGCAAAATCATTGTTATATACTCTCTAAAAAAATATTTTGAAATTGTCTGCCCAGCTCTCTTCATGAATCTTATCATGTAAAATTATTATTGTGGAATTTCAATGGTGCGTATCTCAGAACGATACATTTTTAGCTTTGGGACAAGATATTTTCTAAACTATTTTAGCTAGAGTATTGAAATTTTTTGTGTTAATACATGATAGCATAAACAGCAAGATAGACTAGAATGAACTTTCTGGGTGCTATATTTTGTCTTAAATAAAAAAAAATTTGACAAAAAATATATGATTACTAATACATTCATAATTTTTTTTTTAAAAGTGTCATGTTTGAATCTAGTCTATTTTAATATTTATATCTGTTGCTATATCATATGAAAATTTAAAATCTCTACCTCAAACCGTTTCCAAGAAAAATTGTCCTAAAATTGTCTAATTTAACATGGCAAATCCTTCGTGCATACCTCCCCTTAAGTTAAACGCTGCTAATCGCGATTTTGGGTCAACAAAATGACTCTAATAATTGTTCTTCAAATGTCATAGACAACGCAAAGAACCTTTCAGCCGGGCCCTGAAAAGGGCCGTTGTTGTTTCTTCTGCTACTTGTTATTTTTCAGCCTCCGATCTTAATCTCTCATCATTTAGGAGCAAGCTCGACAAATCAACGATTTTGTCCTCGGACCAGGTTTCATTTCTAGGCAAGGAATATTGTACTTCTTTATTTTGCACCCAGGATTGGTGCAAGTAGCCATCAGTGAGGACTCTAGCTGCCTACAAAAGCGGCTTTCTACTAAAGCAAATGCTGGGTTGGCTGCCACCGTTGGCTGACTTGTGAAATAATGTCCTGTTATCTCCGGCAAAACAGCCGTCTTGAGAAACTGCGTTGCTCGTTTAAGAGTTTCTCTGCACACTGCCGGCCTTTCTCATTTGCCAGATCCTCCAGCCTCGCCACAAGAGCAGGAATGCCTGAAATAAAAATAAATGGGATGATTATTACCACATTACCACAATATACCTCTTACTATAAAAGTAAGGATGCGATAAAAATGAAAATAAATACTAACTGCAATGGTTGACTTCAATTTATGACACCATGCACGATGGCACACGATGGCACAGTCGCCTACATGCTTGTTCTGAATTTCGAGACGCTTCCTGTCATCAGGAAAGCGTATAATGGTGTCCTTGGCCAAACCAGCACTCATCTTCAAATCCTGGCTGACGCATTGAACAAAATTGTAAGGCTGTGGATTGGCAAAAACGTCGACGCTGTTATAGCTACAAGATAGTAGATTAGTGGCATCAGAACTCATTCTGGAACCGGATCTACGATATTCAAGCCCAGATTCGGAACTTGACTGTAATGATGATTTTTGTAGGTTAGCGTTCGCCTCGAAAGGACTTTGGCCTTTCTTGGCCATGGTGGGCTTAGCGGAGATTGGAAGATGCTCAATCTTCTTTATAACTTTTGAATTTCCTTCGTAAACTCTGGCTCTCCTGGCCTTGAACTCAGATCCTCCACTAACACTTTGCAAACTGAGTAGCTGCTGTTCTGTCAGATTTGACTGTGTAAAAGCGACCTTATTTGATCATTGTTAATAAAAATTAAGCTCATATTTTTATTATATTTTTGCAATACAAATTCAATAAAAGACTCATCTATGTGGGCTTATATAGGCTTGTCATGTCGAGTTGTCCAAGAAGACGTTTTGTCACGGAAAAAACTTTGATAGCATTATTTTTAAGGGTAGTTGGAATTAACAATTTCTCATCAATTATAATGTAAAATAACATTTGACAAGATTCATTTTTATAAGTTTAGAACCTAACTCAACATTTCTAAAAAATCGGTCCATTTTCAAAAGGTATAACTCGACAAAAAAGTCATCGGCCCAAACTTTATTTGGCAAAGCATTGTCCTACAAGTGCAACTAATATGTAAATATATTTCAATAATTGTAGGTCAGAGACTACCATGGGCCAACGTCTATACAGACGTTGACCATGGGCTAGGTTCACTCATTCTCTAACTAACAACTACCTACTTCAATACAAGTTCCTGGTGGAACTGGCACCCAATTGCACCCATGTATCGAGAGAAGTCGACGGGACCACTTGCGACAAAACATTGTTTGTGAGCCGCAAGTACTTGATGTTTTGTGCAGGTGGAGGGTAACCATTCTTCAAGTGGTTCGCATCTTCCTCCATCGTTTGCTGCATCGTCTCGAGTACATTGATAGAAAAAAGTATGTTTTGGGGCCTCTTGCCAGTGACAGCCGGCTGTAGGCTGTACCTACCCATCTTGCAAGCTTTCTGCTGAAGTATTTGCTCTGGCCAGGACATTTTCGACAGCCTCGTTCATGTCATTCACGTCACCAGGCTCCGCATTGGAACTGGATTCATCAGCATCGGACCGACAAGGAATGCAGTCGGGTCTTCATGCGAGTTATCATTGACATCAGGATGCCTAAACAAAACAGAATCCATTCTCTTTCATCTTGATTCGTATATCTTCATTCAATAATCTGGCCGCAATCGTTTGCAATCCAATAAAAACTACTCTCATTTTCGAGCCAAACGTTTTCTTTGTGGCAACAACCAGCACTACGAGTTGTTAATTCAATGTATACGTATTTATTCCGCCACTAACTTCCCTATTACCAACATGTATGATGATTGTTACAACATCTTGCATACAATCATCATTGGTGGACCCTGCAGCTTCAGAAAATGTCATGATTAGATAGTAAAATTTTACCTGAGTTTACTGTGACGTCCTTATGTGACTCTGGTCGGTTCGGCAAGTCTACGAATAAAGTAATCAAATATTATACAGTTCTAGGTATGTGCCGAGAATGTTTTTGATCTTCTTATCAAATGTCAAAATTATGTGGTAAAATATTTACCCGAGTCTGCTGTGACGTCCTGGCACTTCTACTTCTTCAGATTGTAATTTATTTTTTTTAAGATGTAGTTCGTTGCTTTATTCATGAAAGTGCCAGAAGACATCGAATCAATTAGCATGATCACATAAAGGCCTTTCCATAGTTCTGAAAACCATCCTCCTTTCCTGTCAGAACGTTGAAGGTTTCTTAAGAGGACCTCATTGCCAACGTTAAAAGAAGTGTGGGTTTTATTCTCTTCGTCGTAATAATGCGCCAGCACCAATACCTCACCAACGCGTCATATCGTGTAAACGAACATCACCATATGATCACAAACTGCAAACACGACATCACCACGCAAAATTGGTCACCAAAACGGTAGTCACCAACTCGTCACATTAAAAGTCGCGAATACGTCACAGGTAAACTAACATCACAAACTCATCGCGAATACATGACGCTCGAGATCACCTAAGTCGGAAATTCTCACCAAGAGTAAACCTAAAATGTGAAGTTCACCAACTGCAAACTATTTGATCACCGACTCGTCGCGAGTAAACCAACGTCACATACTCGTCACAAATACGTCGTGATTTATTGTCACTAACACGTCGCAGAAACACTACAATAGTAAACCAAAAGTGAGTGGCAACAATTGTTAACTAATAGATCACGAATTCGTCACTTAGTAAACTATATTCACCAACTCGTCACCGTATCATCACTTTATGATTGACGTAATAAATTAAATGTTACAAATTCTGATAGTATAATTAACAAATATAGATATAAGAATTTTTATTCCCGTATATTTTGTTATTCTTGTGTTTAATTTAATTTTTTCAAATTGCTTTTTATTTTGGGAATTTATCATTTTCCTCTTAATTTTTACAATAGGTACTACCATCCCAGATAAAAATTAAATTGCATTCATAGAAAAACTGAATGAAGTCAAATGTGAAAAGACAACTGAGAATATAATGTAAACCAAGTAATACACAGGATTTTGTAATGATCACTCACAAAATGATCACCAAGATAACCGATAAAATAGAGATCTTCCTGCTGCAAAATGATTTTTAAATATTAAATAATCCGAGGTTTGTTGGTTTGATGTAAAAATATAACTTATATATATATATATAGTTATATATAACTATAGTTAGTTATATATATATATATAATTAATACCAACTGCAAATTGAAAAGATTTGCCTACTGTGGGGATCGAACCCACGTCCCTGAATTGCCGGTCCAGTGCTCGAACCACTAAGCTATTATCATCACCCTCTCTGAGGTCATCAGAAAAAGCCATGTTAGTCACCTATAAGTACTCATCGTATATGAGAAAAATCCATACGAGAAGGTGAATGTCAGTTGTCAAACGTGGAAAGGATTCCACGGTCTTCTGACCTCTTCATCACGCGTCTCGGACTGTAGAAATCTAGTGGAGCGGTCGCTCCACCCAGCCAAGTCGTACCGTACACTCACACTCACTCAACATACCGTATATGCATAATAAACTGAGGAGCAGACCAACCACTTTTACTGTAAGCAACAACACGGCATTTTCGGCCTACTGGATCTTAAAATTAGAAAATCTCACATTGTTGCGATATATCTTAATTTCGAGCTATGGCCCACCCCACTACATATACCAAATTAGGGAACAATATGTTATGCCGTTTGCGAGCTAGAGGGCCGTGAAAAACGTGAAATTACACCCCTTTTAAAACCTATCTTGATCTGATGATGATGATGATGATATCAGGAAACACCGCAATCACCGCCACAGCCTAAACGGCTGAGCCGATCGATCTGAAATTTTCACCACATGTGCACTTTTGGCGTCTGAGGTGCCTTTTTATAAAACCAACAGGAAGCCGCCATTTTGAAACCGGAAGTGACGTATTATCTCGAAAACAGCTAGACCGTTAGGAATTAAACCAGCGCCAAATGATTCAGACGGTCATCTATATGGAATATCAATAGTTAAAGTAGAGATGTACTATTACCGAAACCGGAAATGACGTCATGAAAATGAAGAACTAGATTTAAATGACCTCTTACTACAATAACTACATATTCAGAAGGCTTATAATGATACATAACATTTATAGAAATAAATTCTATGTGGCAGTAATTTTAGTCGCCATTTTGAAAACCGGAAGTGATACCATATCTCGAAAACGGCTGGACTGATTGTAACGAAGCTTGCGCAATTCTTCATGGAATATCACTTTAAGCTTAGGTATATTGAGCACCAAACACAATTTTTCGTATTAACCAATTCGGAAATGGCGTATTTTTTAAAAGTAATTGGTCATTGTTGCTCCGATGTGTGTTACAAGTTGTGTAAATAAACTAAAAAAATAAGTGATATCCCCATAAAAAACACTCCGTGTAAAAATACCCGCCAAGTCTCTTCAACTATAAAAAAATAGAAGAAATCTAAAAATTCAACACTGAAAAGAAGTGATATCAAAAAATGAGCCAAGTCAAAACTTAATTTTAAAAACCAAAATATACTTGGCGCATCGTTTTTAAGGGCATTATAGGTATATTATATATATTTAGGTTCATTTAATTTTTGGCATATGCTTCTATACTATTTATATACACGATGCGCCAAGTATATTTTGTTTTTTAAAATTAAGGTTGACTTGGCTCATTTTTTGATATCACTTCTTTTCAGTGTTGAATTTTTAGATTTCTTCTATTTTTTTATAGTTGAAGAGACTTGGCGGGTATTTTTACACGGAGTGTTTTTTATGGGTACAGTTTATATGGAACAAAACCACTGCAGATTGAATAGCCTGCTTAGCTTAGTGGTTAGAGCACTGGACCGGCAGTTCAGGGACGTGGGTTCGATCCCCACAGTAGGCAAATCTTTTCAATTTGCAGTTGGTATTAATTATCATCACCCTCTCTGAGGTCATCAGAAAAAACCATGTTAGTCATATATATATATATATATATATATATATATATATATATATATATATATAACGATTTTCAACGATTTTCAACACAGACAAGAAAATCGGGGAGCTATTCCAGAGTGCAACAGATAAAATCACTCTTGAAGGCGGAGGAGTGTACAAGATTCCATGCGGTTCTTGTAGACAAACATATGTAGGACAGACAGGACGAAATATGTTTCAACGGAAGCAGGAACACCGTTTGGCAATCGAAAATGACGATTCAAGATCTGCTCTAGCCAAACACACTCGACAAAGCGGCCATGTGATCAATCTGGATGAAATGAAGCTACTGGCAAAGGAGGATCGACTGGTGCCGCGCATGGTGCGAGAAGCTATAGAGATTGATAGAAGACCAAACTCTCTAAATAAGCAACTGGAGAGTAAACGGCTTCCGGTGGTGGAAACCAATCATTTCACTTATCCAGGTGAATCATGAAGATCAGTGTCAGAATACTGATCCTTCGTGTCCATCGCCAACAGTAGTCCGGATTACTGAGGAAGAATGTCTTCAGACTAGTACATCTAGAGTCACTAGATCAATGACTGCCAGGGTGGATAAGTGTAATAAGAAGAATACTCTACAGTGTTCTCAGTCAACAAGTGGTGCGGAAACCAGGGTCACTAGATCAATGAACCAAGGTCGAAAATCCTAAGAACTCATCTTGTTAGTTATAAATTTTTACATCTAGTTGCATATACATTTTGTTTTATTACGTTAGCTTTTGTCTGCTGGGAGTTTTTTGATTTGTAAAGTTTTGGCAATCTGATGATGACAGTTGCAATACTGTCGAAACGTTATTGCACTATTAAATATCGCTTGGCATAATACCGAAAATGAGTTTTCTTATAAATAACGGCCACGAAAACCTTCATGAACAGATATATATATATAATATATATATATATAAAAAATATAACGGCCGAGACGGGCTCGATTCCTAAACTCTCACTTGCCGAGCGAGTCTACCGTCATTCCATTCTTTTTGGAGAACTCAATCTATTCGCTAAATATGAATCAAAACAATTTATTGACTTGCATGGTATATTATAGCAGTTCCAGCGCAAGAAAAGACAGCTGCCTCGGTAGCTCAGGACGTACGCCATTTGATCGTCACCCAGGGGGACCCGGTTCGAATCTTCGTCGCATCAACATCATTTAAATTGGCATGTTTGTTACAGTTGTCCAGTTGTCCACAAATATGTGGTCTAAATATTTTTACGGATGTTAATTAAGGTGTAGTAATTAATAAAAAAATTAATTTTGTTTTGTAATTATTGTTGACGTTTTGTTGCATGAAAGTGATGTATTGGTGATTAATTGATGACCATTTCGTGATCAAAAGGTGATGTATTGTTTTGCTCTGGTGACGTAAATGTGATCAGAAAGTGATCAAATGGTTTGGTTTGTGATCAGTTGGTAAGCAAATGTGATCATGTGGTTTTCAACTAATGTGACGTGAAAGTGACGTGTTACGTCGGAAACTCGTCACCCTATGAAACAAAACGACGTATTTGTGACGTACGCTCGTGATGTGTTGGTGACCTTTCAGGTGATCTGTTGGTGAGCTAATGGTGATCTAAAATTTTCATAAGGGTAATAATAATAGGTACAAAATATCAATTTTTGCATACCACGCCAGACAGCGCATTGTAGTTTTTCCTGTACGACCTTTTGCTCCAAGCGCCGTCACAAACGACAGTCAGTAGAGGTCGGTTTTGGTCATCAACGTCGCCTCTCTCCCTTGCCAGCGCAGCCTCTTCTTCGACGGCGGCTGTCATGTCTTCCATTGCTGTTTCCTCCCAGCCTGCAGATACTTGGTCATGATATTTGCTGAAGGTGCGGAAATTCATTCCGGGCGCATTGATTGCAGATGTAAATTGCTCAAGCCCGGCATGACCGATGCCAATGGTCATTGCTCCAGCCACCGACGCAGAGTTGATGTCAATTGATTTGTGCTCCTGATTGTCACAATGTATAAATATAGTGACATTGCACATATGACATTTAAATTATATGATCGAGTCCAAACCTCTAGCAGTCTCGCCGACTATCGTCATGTTTGAGATGTTGCAGGCGGTTGACTTGTTATGCTCGTTCATCTCCTTCATTTTATTAAAAAAATAGTTCATATCGACAATTCTTCGCCCTTCCATTTGAAACAGAGGAGACTCTGGCTCAGTATTCTCAACAATGAGATCTTCCAGCTGTGGTTCGGAAGTGGACACTTCCACAGAAGCTATGAGTTGGTTGGAGTCCTCCGTCTTCAGCTTGGTTCTGTAATAATGAGATCCCTTTACTATAATGTGCTTAAAAAAGAAGAGCGTCGTCACGGTGCCACGTGGCTAAAAATTTCGTTTTCTATACAAATCTTGCATTTTCCCCCGATCGTGTTGAAACTCACCAGTAATGTGTATCCCCATAAAAAACACTCCGTGTAAAAATACCCAGCCAAGTCTCTTCAACTAAAAAAATTTAAGAAATCTAAAAATTCAGCACTAAAAAGTGGTGATATCAAAAAATTGGCCAAGTCAAACACTTTCATTCAAAAATAATTTAAGAAATCAAAAAATACTTGGCGCATCGTGTATATAATAGCATAGAAGTATACCTAAGCAAAGAAATAAATTAAACCAACCCATATAATATACATACAGAGGAGTACGGGCCAATATTAAATAAAATGAATACGTTAAACGCACTAAAAAAACGATGCGCCAAGTATTTTTTTGATTTCTTAAATTATTTTTGAATGGAAGTGTTGACTTGGAATTTTTTTTTTGATATCACCACTTTTCAGTGCTGAATTTTTAGATGTATTCATTTTCTTTTTTAGTTGAAGTGACTTGGCTGGTATTTTTACACGGAGTGTTTTTTATGGGGATATAACCTATTTTTTTAAATTTATTCATATAACTACAACGTTTAATATAGGTATGCCAGAACGATAATAACAAATTAATTTAAAAAAATACGTAATTTCCTATTTGGTTATTAAGGAAAGCTGTGATTTTCTATACAATTATTTTCATGAAGAATAGCAAAATTTCGATTCAGGTCCAGCCGTTTTCGGGATAGGAAGTCACTTCTGGTTTACTTATATGACGTCAATTAATATTTTAAAATGGCGCCAAAGAACACTGTAAACTTGAATTTGTCAGTTTAATCTTATTTAACTAATACCTTTTTAAGATAATGTGGTGATTCTATATTGCATATTTATGACGTCATTTCCGGTTTGACCAATAATAAAAGTAAAGTCTTGTTCTTGAAAGTCCATAAAGATATGACCATCTAAATTCAATGGCGCAAATTTCGTTCCAATAAGTCTGGCCGTTTTCAAGACATGACGTCACTTCCGGTTTACTTATATGACGTCACTTCCTGTTTTAAAATGGTGACCGAGAACACAACCACCTTGAATTTGTTATTATTAGTTTTGGTGCTGTAAATGTTACACCGTCCTTCGGATGGGACGTTTAGCCCTTGGCCCCCTTGGTATCTTTCGTCAGGAGTAGGCTACATGCGCTGGTACCGGGTTTCCTCTCCTCCCTTCTCTATTACGTTCTCACTTGGAACCTCGGCTCCGTTGAGAATATAGACTTAATAATAATAATAATTTGTCCTGTTGATAATTATAAATTTACTGTGATAAAATTTCTCGAGACTTCCCTATTGCATATTTATGACGTCATTTCCGGTTAGAGCAATAATAAAATTATATTCTTGTTATTAATATTCCATAAAGATGGCCGTCTAAATTCAATGGTGCTAATTTAGTTCCAATCGGTTCAGCCGTTTCGATGTTTCTTGAGACACCATTAGGCCGGTAAAATTTCAATTTCTACTACCTATAGGTACTAATTTTACTGCTAATCTAATTGCTAATTTCTCTTGTAAATTAAAACCCCATAAAAAACACTCCGTGTAAAAATACCAGCCAAGTCTCTTCAACTTAAAAAAAAATAATGAAATCTAAAAATTCTGCACTGAAAAGTAGTGATATCAAAAAATTAGCCAAGTCAAAACTTTATTTGAAAATCAAAAAATACTTGGCGCATCGTGTACATAAATAGCTTGGAAGTATAAGCCAATTATAAATTATACATGAAATATACATATACAAAGTATATCTATATTGCCCTAAAAAAACCGATGCGCCAAGTATTTTTTGATTTTCAAATAAAGTTTTGACTTGGCTAATTTTTTGATATCACTACTTTTCAGTGCAGAATTTTTAGATTTCATTATTTTTTTTTAAGTTGAAGAGACTTGGCTGGTATTTTTACACGGAGTGTTTTTTATGGGGATATCACTACTTTTTTTAGTTTATTCTTACAACTTACGTGTGACACATATCACATGAACAATTACTAAATCCTTTAAAAAAAATTACCCTTTACAATTTGGTTATTCTCATGAAAAAAACAAAGGTTTCATTCCAATCGGTCAACCCAGTTCCGAGATATGGCAACACGTCGGTTTTTAAAATGGCCGCTGATCTTTCTGCCTGCCACATAGAATTTATAACTATAAATGATGTGTATCATTTTTATCTTTCTGAATATGTATTTATTGTATAGGAGGGGATTATAATGATTTATAAATTTGAATGACGTCATTTCCGGCCTCATAAATAGGAAAATTCTAGTTTGACTGTTCCTATTCCATAGAGATGGCCTTCCGAATTGTTTGGCACTAGTTTCATACCGATCTGTCAACCAGTTTTCGAGATATTACGTTTCTTCCGATTTCAAAATTGCTGCTGAAATCACTGACCTCTTGAATTATAATTTAAACATGATTACATTTTATTATAAGCAGTCTCAAATAGTATATTTATTGCATCAAAATGTAAATTTGTGCGATTTTTAAAATGTGTGACGTCATTTCCGGTTTCAGTATGGGAAACTGCAAATATTATTGATGATAATACATAAAGTTGACCGTCTAAATTGTTTATCGTTGGTTTCGTTTAAATCTATTAAGACGTTATTAAGATGATGTCATTTCTGGTTTCAAAATGGCGGCTTCCGGTTGGTTTTATATCAAGTCAAATAAAATCACAAAAGAACATACGTTACATAAATATCAAAATAATTGGATCAAATTTGTTGCCGAAATGCCAATCGATGAATTAAATTTCATGACGTCATTTCCGGTTTCGTTAACATAAATTTTAGTCTGTTGCTATTAATAATCCATATAGATAACCGTCCGAATCGTTTGGCGCTATTTTCGTTGCAATCGGTCCAGCCGTTGTTGAGATATGACGTCACTTCCGGTTTCAAAATGGTGGCACAAAAAATTCATGGGGTGAAGGTTAAATCAGACGCCAAAAGTGCACACGAGGTAAAAATGTGAGATCAATCGGTTCAGCCGTTTAGGCTGTGGCCTGTTTACCGGATTTGAATTCCAGGAGACTACTACTACTACTACTACTACTACTGAGATTATTATTATTATTATTATTATGAAAACCGCCCTAAAACACTGTTTTCACGGCCCTCTAGCGTGCAAAGGGCGTAACCTATTGTTCCCAAATTTGGTTTATGTTGTAGGGTGGGCCATAGCTCGAAATTAAGATATATCGCAACAATGTGAGATTTCCCAATTTTAAGATCCAGTAGGCCGAAAATGCCACTTTGATGCTTACAGTAAAAGTGGGTTTGCTCCAGCCTTTATATGAGAGTGTGCGCGCCGTACGACTTGGCTGGCGTGGAGCGACCGCTCCACTAGATATACAATAATATTACCTTTTTGCTTTGCTACAATTAGCATTTTGGAAGCCCTTTCTCTTCTTTGCCGGTCGCGATTGATATTTTCTTGACTTGAATCCCTTAATATTGTCCACTTCTGCCTCCATTCTTCTGTCTTAAGATTTCTCTTGTAATGCGAAGTTTAAAGAATGATGACAAACGAAAAAACGAAAATAATGTATTTATATTGGTTGTCAAGGTAATGGTTACCATGACAATAGTTCTAGCAATTCTTCTTGCATGATTAATGTCACCGCCTTCTTGAAGCAGTCTGAAGAAGAGGCAGCCTGTTGTCATTACAAGTCAACAAGTAGTCAACATGTCATTGTTGACAAGCTCGTCACTGTTTGGTGCCGATAAACGGAGCAAATTTAGACATGCTGATTCCTATATCGAACACTCACCCACATGATCCGAGCATTGTTTTCCAAATCTAGCATTCGTATGACTCTAAAGAAGGCCCGACAGCCAACAAAACATCCCCATCCACGATATAAAACGACGACGTGTCCGTGGCAATATCGCAGCAACTTTGCACGTCAGTTAAACTAAAATTTCGATCTTTGAAAAGCTGTGTCATGTCCGCAGAACCATTCGACAATAATTTAGACTGTCCTGTTTCCACGCCAAGTTCATTTTAAATCACTGAGCAACCACATGTATCTTATTATAAATAAATAAATACATTTTTATTTTATTTTATTTTATTTTATTTTTATTTTATTTTAAAAAACCACGAGGCCGTGGTTTGACACAGTTGTGAGGTAGAACTGCTGCTGAATTTATTGTATTTTATGGAAATGCAGCTTTGTTTGTGATTTGAAGTAACAGCAACATTGTAAGGAAAGGCAAGAGGAACAATCCGAGGTAAAAATCGTGAAAATTAAATGTTGTTTGGTTATATTTTAATGCCAATATAAATTCATTTAGTTTCACTGATTAGAATTTCTTGTGAGATAAAGGAACATTGTTTTTCACGGTGACGTGGATTGCGATTTCTTAAGTCAAGGTCACTAGAACATGGAGAGGAATTTACGATCTAAAGAGAAGGGAGTTTTGAGTGCGAAGAAGGACAAGAACAGCAGAAGAAGCAGAAAGATGGATACTTCACTAGGAAACGAAGTGGACAAACAGCAAGTGCGAGTAAAGCATGTGAGTAAATCGAAATCGTTGTTGTTAGGACCGCAATATGATCATGATTTCTTGGTGACAGAGGTTAAGGAAATGAGAGAAGAAATGAAGGAGCTTAGAAATGAGGTGAAAGAACTTAGGAAGAAGTCAGAAAGGGAAGAGAATGAAGTTTGTGACATGTTTGGAGAAGTAATAGTATGGGAAATGGAAATGGAGGAAAAGGTTAAACATTTGAATGAAATGTTATGTTTGAATGAAAGAGAAAATCGAGTAGCATGTGTGCAGATAGCAGTTTGGAAAGAAGAGATTGAACATAAAAACCACAAGATCTTGATGGAAATAGACCGATTAGAACAAGAAAATATTGCAGATCAAGTTGAAGAGATTAAGAGGAGGGAAGCTGAGTGTGCAGATAGTATGGATATCAGAATGAAAGGTTTTGAAGAAATGAAGGAGATGGGTGATAGGTCTGGAAGAAAAGAGCAGCAGGAAGGACAACAACAACAACAACACCGGAGAATAGTAACAAAAAAGAAAGCAGAACAAAACAACACAGTAGAAGGAGAAAATAGCATGATGACTGAGAACGATATATGTATTCATGGACAAGACGATCAAGATTATGAAGAAAAAGAGAAGAGCCAGGGGAAGAGGAGTGAAGAAAATGAAAAGTCGTATGAGGAGCACGATGACACGAGATCGTCTGACTCAGGACTCAGGACTCAGTCGATTTTGTTGGTTGGAGATGTAAGTGGTAGTGAAGCCTGGGTTTTCTCTCTAGGGGAAGGGTGTTACGTAAGAAGAGATCCCGGAATAAGAATCAGAGAAATGTCTGCGCGAATTGAAGAGGGATACTATGAAAAACATAGTAATCTGAAGAAAGTAATTTTCCAGTTAGGAAATATTGAAGTTTGGACACGAATGGATAATGGGGAGATAATGGAGGATTTTGGGGGTTTGATGGAGGTGTCTAGAAGCTTTTTTGGTCCAAATATAAAAATAGGCATTGTGGGACTACTAAGTAACTATTCAGACTACTCAGCCAATTTGAATAAAGGTTTGAAAAAGTTGGTGAAGGAGAATGAGGGGGAGTTTATTGAATTAGACTTCACGCCAGGGTTCATGATGGACAGAAGGAAGTGGGCCCGAGAAGTTGGGAGAAAGCTGAAAAATATGCTGGTTGAGGAGAAGGTGGTTACCAAGAAGAATCTATGGACTCAGTCGAAGCGGGTTTTTCGGACAAGTTGGTTTTCAAGGAGAATATTGTAGGTAGGAGAAAGAGGCAGGACAATAAAGGAAGGACACTGGACAATAATGAGAAGAAAATATCGAGAAGACGAAGACGTCAGTATTTGTTGAAAATAGGCACATTAAATATTGTCACGTTAACGAACAACATTGAACAGATTGTGGATTTGATGATTGACAAAAATCTGGATGTGTTGGGCCTTAGTGAGACGAAGTGGAAGGGGGCAGGTGAGAAGATGCTGCGAGGTCGATACAAGCTCATGTGGTCAGGTGGTGAGACGGGGAAAAGTGGAGTAGGATTTGTCGTAAGCAGCGCTTATAAAGAGAAGGTGTTAGAGATTGAGAGAAGAAGTGATCGACTAATCAAGATGAAGCTAGCAATTGATAAAAACATTGTCGAGCTGGTACAAGTGTACGCACCCCAAACATTGAGACCAAAAGAAGAAAAGGACAAGTTTTGGGAGGAGCTAGAGGATTTGGTGGAGTTAAAGGATGTCTTGATTATTGGTGATTTTAATGCCATGGTAGGGATGGACCGGACGGGGTGTGAGCTAGTGCTTGGTCCGCATGGGTGGGGTAGGACAAATGTTGAAGGGAAGAAGATGATAGAGTGGTGCAGTTCGTTGAATTTAAAAATTGCAAATACTTGGTTTGTGAAGAAGAAAGACAAAATGATAACAAGAGTCGGTCGAGGACAAAATGGAACAGTTTTGGAATCAGTAATAGATTATGTGTGTGTAAGCAGAAGCATGGACAGATATCTGCTGGATGTTGAAGCAGTCTCATCTGGGACAGTAATTAGTGATCATAGACTGCTGGTCACAAAGATGAGGGTAGAGTGGAGAGGAAAAGGAAATCGAAACACGGGAGTGAAACGAATAAAAACATGGAAATTGCAAGAAGAAGCGGTGAAGGAAGATTTTTGCAGAAGAATAACAGAGCAAGTTCCAATAGGGGAGATACAAGACGTAGAGGTGGAATGGTATGGTTTTAAGTCAATAATGGTGGCGGTAGCGGAAGAGTTATGTGGAAGGTCTTCAGGCAAGAGAAAAGAAAAAGAAACACCTTGGTGGAACAAGAGAGTAAAAGCAGTAGTTGAGGAAAAGAAGTTGGCCTGGATGAAGAAAGTACACGACAACTCTGAGGAGAATGTAAGAGCTTATAAAGCGGCTAAGATCCTGGTGAAGTCAATTGTTGAAGAGGAGAAGAGAAAGACGATGGAGGTTCTTGCAGACAAGCTGGAAAGAGATTATGATGGTAGTAAGAAAATGTTGTACAACATGGTTGGGATGAGACGACGGGACAATGAAGTGCAGTCGGTGATGAAGTTGGAAGATGGAACAGTGACAAATAAGCCGGAGGAGTTAAAGAACATATGGAGGGACTACTTTAAAAACCTGTTGAAGGGTGACGAGGAGAGGGAGGATACAGACGCAGATGTGAGGGAAGTGGATACTCAACTAATAGGAGTGAATGACCGCTATGTAAAAGAGGCACCAAGTAGAGTCGAGGTGAAGAACGTGATAAAGAGAATGAAAAATGGAAAGGCTACTGGAATAGACGAAATAAATGTTGAGATGTTAAAGGCAGCTGGCGATGAGGGGGCGGAATGGCTTCGTAGAGTAATCCATGCAGCTTGGATGGAATGTAAAATACCTGAAGATGGGGGTAGAGGTATAATTACTCCAATCTTCAAGAAAGGGGATAGAAAACTGGCTGGCAACTACAGAGGCATAACAATCATATCACAGGCAGCCAAAATATACGAGAAGATACTAGAGAGAAGGCTCATGCTATACTTGGAGGAGAAGATAAGGGAGGAGCAGTATGGTTTTAGGCGGGGGCGGTCGACCATTGACCTAGTATTTGCACTGCGGCAGCTGATGGAAAGCAGATGGGAAGAGGGATCCATTACAAGGATGGTTTTTTTGGACCTCGAGAAAGCTTACGACAGGCTACCTAGAGAGATGGTGTGGAAGTGTTTGAAGAGGAAAGAAGTGTGTGGAGAACTAATAAAGAAGATAAAGAGTACGTATAAGAACAGCTGGAGTTGTGTGCAGTGCAGTGTAGGGAGGACAGAATGGTTCCAAGTAAATGAAGGCTTAAAGCAAGGTAGTGTGTTGTCACCGACTCTGTTTGGTGTTGTAATGGATGAGATGGTACGGGAAGTGGAGAATGACGAAGTGGAAGGAAGGGATTCAAAAACATTTATATATGCAGATGACATTATGATATGGAGCGAGTCGGAAGATGAGATACAGTTGAAGGTGGATAAATGGAATTGTGTGACAGAAAAGTATGGCTCACATATTAGCAGAGAAAAGAGTGAAACATTGTGTATGGACAGAGGAAAGAAGGCGAGGTGCAAGATTGGAATCCAGGGAGCAATGCTGCAAGAACGGGAGGAGTTTAAATATTTAGGAAGTGTTGTGACAAGGGATGGTAAGGTGGAGCGCGAGATAAAGAAGAGACGAGCAGCGGCGGAGAGCTTTTACCAATGTGTTAGGAAGCTGTTATGGAAGGAGGGTATACCAATGAGGTGCAAACTACTGATATACAAACTGTACTATATTCCAATCCTGACATATGGGGCGGTAACATGGCCAATGGGCAGAAGAGAAATAGCAGAAATCCAGGCATCACAGATGAAGTTTTTGAGAGGGGTGGCGGGAGTGACCAAGTTGGATAAAATCAGGAGTAAGAAGATAAGACAAGACTTGGGAGTGGAGAAGTTAAGTTTGAAGATAAGTCGAGAGAGGTTGAGATGGTTCGGGCACATGAAAAGAATGGGAGAGGAGAGAATTCCTAGAAGAGAATTTGAGAAGGGAAGACAAGTGAAGAAAAAGAAGGCTGGGCGTCCGAGGACCAAGTGGATGGACAGCATTGAAGAGGATGTGGCGGAGAGAGGCGAAGATTGGAGGAGAGTGGAAGGAGAGAAGTGGTGGGAAGATGTAGAAAGATGGAATGAGTTGGTGGAGCGGCAGGTGGAGGAATCAGAGGAGAGCGAAGACGATGAGGAAGAAGACGACGGGGAAGAAGTTGGAATGGCCGGCCGACTTCGGCATCCCAGGAGGCCCTAGAAGAAGGTGGAGCTACCTCCACCCCCCAACCCGACTTTAGTTGGATGGGGTATAATTAATTGTTAATTAATTGATATAATAAAAAATTCCAACCAACCTTTCCAACAATGTCGGGTTAGGGGTTTACATAATATCCTAAAAACTATAGTTCTAAGTATTTAAAACGTAGTTATTGTAAAACCAATACTAGGGCATTTTACAGCGCCTGTTTGCCAGACTGTTCGACGCATCATTTTTCTTCGAACTTCTCCTTCCTCTATAACATCTCTTCCCACTTCTCTCCGTCTTCCCACCTCTTCTCCCTCTCAACATCTTCCCATCGTTCTCCTCTATCTTCCACATCCCTTTTGATTTGATCTTTCCACCTCTCTCTTGGTCTTCCTACTCTTCTTTTCGTATCTCTTCTTATCATTTCCCATGCTCTTCTTGGAATCCTGTTCTCATCCATCATCATTACTCTTCTAACCCATTTCAGCCTCTCTCTTCCAATCTTAACATTTAATCTCTCTACTCCCAACCTTTCTCTTATTGTATTACTTCTAATTTTGTCCATTTTTGTCACTCCTGATATTGACCTTAAAAATTTCATTTCTGACGCCTGAATTTTACTCTCATGTCTCAATCCTATAGTCCAAGTAACAGCTCCATATGTCAAAATCGGAACAAAAAAAACTTTATACAACAACATTTTGATCTTCTCCGGGAAATGTTCGTTCCAAAGCAATTTTCGTACTTGCTGAAAAAACCCTTCTGCTAATGCAACTCTTCTATCTATCTATTTATCTTATTTTGCATCTCTTGACATCACACTCCCCAAATATTTGAATTCATTATTTTCCACCGCAGTATCTCACCTCCCAATTTTATCTCACCACTTCGTTTTCTCTTTCCATTCATCATCTAGTGGAGCGGTCGCTCCACCCAGCCAAGTCGTAATGTACACTTACACTCACTCAACATACCGTAAATGCCTAATAAACTGAGGAGCAGACCAAACACTTTTACTGTAAGCAACAACATGGCATTTTCGGCCTACTGGATCTTAAAATTGGAAAATCTCACATTGTTGCGAAATATCTAAATTTTGAGCTATGGCCCACCCCACCCCATATACCAAATTTGGGAACAACAGGTTATGCCATTCGCGAGCCAGAGGATCGTGAAAACACTGAAATTACACCACTTTTTCTTCTTCAGATATCAGGAAACCCTATTGACAGGGCCACAGCCTAAACGGGTTAACCGATCGATCTGAAATTTTTACCACATGTGCACTTTTGGCGTCTGAGGTGCCTTTTTATAAAACCAACCTGAAGCCGCCATTTTGAAACCGGAAGTGACGTCATATCTCAAAAACGGATGGACCTATCGGAACGAAAAAAACGCCAAACGATTCGGATGGCCATCTATATAAAATATCTATAGTCGAAATAGAAATATACTATTACCGGAACCGGAAATGACGTCATAAAAATGCCAAATCTGACTAAAATCATGTATTATAACAATTACTAAGGCTTATAATGTTGATGCTGATGAAACTTGACGAGCTGTCGGAGCTTGACGAGCTTGAAGAGCTTGAAGAACCATTGGAGCTTGAAGAGCTGTCGGACACTGGCGAGGATGGACTCCTCCCGAACAGTTTTCGGAACCTCTTCTTTAATGCAGGTGTTCGTTCTTCCGTGGCAGGCGCCGATACCAGCTGATGAGGAGTCAGTGATGGCGGTACGACGGAGAGGCGTGATAATGGGATCTTCACCATCACCGACTCTCTCAATGACTCGTATGGGTGGAGCGGGGCTTGACCGGGGCGAGTGTACGGGGTAATTCGTGGCTTCCCAGCCACGAACTTCTTCATGTAGACGGATTTCTCGAGTATAATAAGTGGATGTTTGACTGCATTGTTAATTTCCTCGTACTCTTCTTCTGAAAGCTGTTGCCTCGGTTTATTTGCCTTACCGGCCGGCTTGCTGACTGGGGACTCAACCACGGCCTCAACCACCACCGGCTCGTTCACTACCTCGACCTCGAAAGCATCCCATGGAGGCAATACCATGGCTGGTGTGGAGGATTCAACGCCTATCATGTCCCGGTAATAAGCCGGCAACGGGTCATCTCGGACCACCACTACCTCCTCGATAACATCACTGGAGGTGTCAGTGGGTGAAGTCACATTCCATGGTGCCACATGGAAATGGGCCAATCTCTCCGCACACGACCTCCACGGGTGGAACTTCTGTCCACAAGAATAGCACTTTTTTCCTATCGTTATAAAACTTCTTGCAATTAAGGTATGTAAAATAATTTAATATTAATGTCTTGCCATCATTATTAATTCAAGCTCAAGTGAGATACTTGTGGACAATAAAGTAGGATTTAAATCATTATTATATTCTAATATAAATATTGTGGACTTATATTTATTTAACAGTGAGTTCTTGTTAATGTTTATAACCGAAATATAATTTAATTTTAGAGGATTTTATACTTATTTTGAATGAAAAGAAAAAAGTTGTGATTTGGAAAAAGCTAGCCAACATTACAATTCAAAATTAACCATAAAATGTATAAAACTTATATCACATACAATTACATTATTTTGACCTTAGAGTAAATTATTGATGTTTAGATGACATGCTTGTGGTCACATAAATGTAAAACAATTTGATTTAGTCGCGAATTATTGTTTTATAAGCATTTTGGGTATTATTGCCAACATACAAACTGCAGAGAGTTGGTTGCAACATTGCTCTTTCGTTGCCAGGGAGACAATTGTTTATCAGTAAAGTATAGAAAGATAATGGCTTGTGTCAAAAGTGTGGAATTCCAGTTGACAGAGGCATTTTATTAAAAAGAAAGATGATGCGAGATGAATGTCCAAATGTGAAGTGACCAAAAGTTCAACATAGTCTGAAGAATGTCGCGAAAACAGTGCCCGAGGAATACCTTGATTATTATTTGTTAGCAAATGACATATGTACTGAGTGTAATCCAACCACTAACCCTCAAAAACCAAATATCGAGAACATTGTGGATTAAACTTGCTTAAACAGAAGATTATTGCTTCTATGAATCGAATAAAGATTACTGCATTCTATAAATGAAGACATACTGTTAATTATTATTTGAATCGGAATGAATAATGATCAGGTTCGGCACTAAGCGTTGCATGATAATTAACCTGGTTATGGAAGGAAACGAATATCATCGGCACTTAGCAAATGATATTGTTTGGAAAGGTCAATAATTACACATGGAACTAATCCAGGAGTAATGATTTACCATGGGGAGTAATGATTAGACCCGGCACTGAGCAAGGTATAATAATTAGACTGTCTATTCATGGGAGTGTGTGAAATAATGATTATGTTCGGCACTAAGCGTCGCATAATAATTAGCCTGTTGGAAACAAGTTTATCGGCACTTAGCAAATAACATTGTTTGGGAAGGTAGAAGAATTATCCCTAGAACTGATCTAGGTATAATTATTCTACTATTGTAAGATCTTGAGGAGATGTTACCAGCTCGAGGTGTGATCAGGAAGTGATCACTTTGCATGTTAAATATTTTCTTTTATGGACCGCGGCCGGCACTGCTTGATCCAAGTATAATCTAGTGGAGCGGTCGCTCCACGCCAGCCAAGTCGTACGGCGCGCGCACACTCTCATATAAAGGCTGGAGCAAACCCACTTTTACTGTAAGCATCAAAGTGGCATTTTCGGCCTACTGGATCTTAAAATTGAGAAATCTCACATTGTTGCGAAATATCTTAATTTCGAGCTATGGCCCACCCTACAACATATACTAAATTTGGGAACAATAGGTTACGCCCTTTGCGCGCTAGAGGGCCGTGAAAACTGTGTTTTAGGGCGGTTTTCATAATAATAATCTTAGTAGTAGTAGTAGTAGGCTGGAGCTCAAATCCGGTAAACAGGCCACAGCCTAAGCGGCTGAACCGATTGATCTCACATTTTTACCACGTGTGCACTTTTGGCGTCTGATTTAACCTTGTCCCCATGAATTTTTTGTGCCGCCATTTTGAAACCGGAAGTGACGTCATATCTCGTCAACGGTTGGACCGATCGGAACGAAATTTGCGCCAATCGTTTCAGACGGTCATCTATATGGATTATCAATATCAAAAGACTGAACATTATTTTAAATAAACCGGAAATGACGTCATGAAATTTAATATACATCGATTTGCATTTCAGCAACAACTGTTGATCCGATTGTCTTGATATTTATGTAACGTTTGTACTTTTGATATTTCATTTGACTTGTTATAAAACCAACCGGAAGCCGCCATTTTGAAACCGGAAGTGACATCATGTCTCAAAAACGGCTAAACAGATTAGAACAAAACCAGCGCTAAACGATTTAGACGGTCAACTTTATGTAATCAGTAATATTTGATGATTCAAATATCGAAACCGGAAATGACGTCACACATTTTATGACCTATACCGGAAATGACGTCATAAATATGCTAAATGACGCTAAATTCACCACTTTATACTTTAAAATAGATATAAGTAAACGTACTTTGTAAATAATTATAAATTCAAGGTTGCAGTGTTCTCGGCGGCTATTTTTAAAACCGGAAGTGACGTCATATATCGTAAACGGTTGTACCGATTGCAACCTAAGTTTGGAAATGTGTTGGACTAATAATTATGAATTCAAGACGACATTATTTTCGGCCGCCATTGTTAAAACCGGAAGTGACGTCAAATATCGAAAATGGCTGTACCGATTGCAATCAAATTTTGGAAATGTGTTGTACTAATAATTATGAATTCAAGACGACATTATTTTCGGCCGCCATTGTTAAAACCGGAAGTGACGTCATATATCGAAAATGGCTGTACCGATTGCAACCAAATTTTGGAAATGTGTTGTACTAATAATTATGAATTCAAGACGACATTATTTTCGGCCGCCATTGTTAAAACCGGAAGTGACGTCATATATCAAAAACGGTTGTACCGATTGCAACCAAATTTTGGAAATGTGTAGGAGTAATAATTATGAATTCAAGACGACATTATTTTCGGCCGCCATTGCTAAAACCGGAAGTGACGTCATATATCGAAAACGGCTGGACCGATTGTAACGAAACTTAAAGCTATTCTTCTTGGATAATTATTTTAATCTTATATACCAAACGCAACTTTTCTAAGTATCCAAATCGGCATAGGCGTATTTTTTTAAAGAAATAAGTTCTTGCACGGACACAAGCTGTGCTACAAGCTGTATGAATAAACTAACAAAAGAAGTGATATCCCAGAAAAAAACACTCCGTGTAAAAAAGGCAGCCAAGTCTCTTTACTTTAAAAAAATTCAACACCGAAAAGGAGTGATATCAAAAAAGGAGCCAAGTCAATGACATTTCCAAATATTTAATCGTATCTTTGAAATAAAAGTATAAACACCGAGAAATACTTTACAAAAGGACTTGGCGCATCGTTTTTTTAAAGACATTTTTCTATTCATAAGCATGTGCCATTTATATACAACCGTCATTTTGAATGTTTAGAATAATAGGGAAACATCTTTCAATTAGGTACATATTATACATACCTTCTGTAAAATATTTTCTATATGAATATATACGCTATGAAACTTGTTGTCTATGCTTTCTATAAATATACACAATAGTAATCTTCGTAATATTGTTTCGTGGTGAATATAATTAAGTCTCATGCGTTATTCCTTCTCATCATGTAACAATTTCTATTAATACACATTTTATAAAAATACATTTCACAAAGAAGACAGTCATATTGAATTTCTATTAAAAAATTTAACTTTATACACTTGACACTTCAAAAATATATAATTGTGTTCCATTAGTTAGTAATTATTTGACAACGTTTCATGATTTCCTTCAGTCAAGATCAAATTATGAAAAGATACCAGTCTAATATCGCCATATTAACAGTACTGCAAGAATATGTATGAGCCCACTTCCAATTGATATGAAGGGATGTGTGTTGTGAAAAATATCCGACCGAACCGGGGCACGAACTTGGGACCTCTCACTTGCCGGGCGAGAGCTCTACCAACTGAGCTACCCGATCGGACGGGCGGACATTAGACACAACACACTGATGAGGATCCTGACTCCTGACTCCATGGAAGTTTTCCAAAGAAACCTACATTCTCACCACTTCCAATTGTTATGTAATTCTTTCACCCTTATATTACTTATATATTACAGCATAAAATCATGCTTCTATCGCCATTGACAAAACTATAAAATAGTCATTACTAAAAGTAGCTTGATTCATAGATTCTGGCTCTAATAGAAAGAGGAAAATGTACCTACTTGTAAATTTCTTTCCACTTTTAGGATAGAATGATGTCTTTAAAAAAACGATGCGCCAAGTCCTTTTGTAAAGTATTTCTCGGTGTTTATACTTTTATTTCAAAGATACGATTAAATATTTGGAAATGTCATTGACTTGGCTCCTTTTTTGATATCACTCCTTTTCGGTGTTGAATTTTTTTAAAGTAAAGAGACTTGGCTGCCTTTTTTACACGGAGTGTTTTTTTCTGGGATACTTTCTTTACATGGATAAAAATACTAATTGTTGTTAGATTTGGTTGAAGTTACTTTTAAAATACAGATAATAATCAAATATGATTTATTATACCTATTTGAGACTTAACAATGCTCTTTTTCTATTTCTAACCCTTTCAGTCATGATTAAATTTGGCTGGTTGTAAAATTCTGAAATTACACATTTAGGTTGATCAAATTATTTTAAAATTATTTTGTTTTTGATTTTTGTTTTGATATTTTGTTTGATAAAGATGATATGGAATGTCCATGACCATGGACAAAAGTATGAAAAGGTAGTATTTTACTAGAATACAGACTATGATATGAGATTCATTTAAACATATTTATTGCTCAAAGTTTAGTTACAAAATTGTTTATTTTATTAGTTAACTACTGATTAAACGTAATGATAATAAAAACATTCTTCAATCGAATACAGCTTTAGGAAACGATGCATCAATCGCTCAGTCGTTTGGCTCCAAAAATATAAAAAAATGAGCAGGGATACTAATTATATACATTCTTATTGCTTATGAGTACTAAAAAAGTAATTATCACAAGAGTGATTAATCCTGTTGATTTATAATGAATGTGAAAGCAATGTATGAACTAAATTCTGCCTATCGGTTTATGCTACAGCTTCCTGTGGAAGTCGCGGAAGCAAATTTTTGTCCTTCGTAAGACATAAGTGCACTTTGCACTTCTCACATTGGAGATGAGACTTCCCCTTACAGCCATCATTCTTGCATCTTGTTGATTCTTTGTGGCCAGAATGTATCGGCATGTGGTCCACACCGTCGTAACGAACTTCAATGATCGGACGGGTCTCGTCCCAGCTAATACCAGGCTTTCAGCCACTCTCAGCCGGAAGTGAAGTAGGTCAAGTACATCTTTCTTTGGGATCAAACATTTCACGCAGTCAGCCCTATACTCCAGCCAACTGTTGGTTATCGCAAGGTCGACTGCATGGAATATCATTCTCAACGTCCACTTTCGCGACCGCACATATATACGATAGAGTCCAATCAGCATGTCCATCAGGTCCACGCCACCCATGGACATGTTATACATTCTTACAACTTCAGGCCGGGAAACATCGATGTATTTAGCGGACTTTTTCTCCCAACGACGAGCGGTATCTGTTTCGCCAATACCAACAAAGTTTGATGCTAGGTGAACGGTCCTATTATCTAACCATTTCACAATGATAACATCACCATCCCGGCTCGAAACTTCTTCTGCACTTCCTCGTTCCATTTTCTTCATCGCTTTGTCCGATGAAAGCGGAGGCTCGTCTTCGCCTAGGACCTTGTTACGGGTTTAACCTCCCGCAATCCTTTACTTCTCCCGGCCTGGCTAGCTGGCAGTGAAGAATGTCGCAGACGTTCGTACTCGGAGCGAAGAAATAGAAAAATACATATGTAGGGAAACTAGGAACTAAACCAGTGGCATTGTGGAATGCAAAATACAAGAATACTCTCTATTACAAAGTGAACAAAAGTTATTTATTGATCCAAGGTCAAGGTCACTAAATTCAAGAAACAAAAGACCAGATAATGGAATGAAATTACAACATTGATGTCTGAGGCAATGTAGGCTCCCAATTACAAATTGATTATCTCAAACTCAAGTAACATTCAAACAAAATAGAAAGAATAAGAACTAACTTTGTTCTTAGCAAAAAGGTTTCAAATTACTAGTACACTAAATGGCGACTACTAATATCTAGCCCCATGACTCTCCTCAAAATTGTCTGGCAGCAAGCTGCGCATTTAATAATAATATTTGTGGAAACTTCCTCTTACCTTCTTCAAATTTTCAGGTTTAACAATTCGAAATACATGAAATTTAGATAGGTTTAAAGGTCTAAACAATTGCTACTTGCTGCGATGACTTTGGCTACTGTGAAACGCCTTCCCGGAACATTTGAACCTGGCCAAGTACAAATGCACTGCAACGAGAAACGTGGTTGCTAAATGTCGAATTTCTACGGCTATTTACTTTAAAATCCACACTACGTAATGCAACAACTAGTTACATTCAACGCGTCCCAAACAGGGTTAAGGCATAAGCACAAAAAGAAATTATCCTAATCAAAATAATATCACAAATACAATTCGCGATATCACAAAATCCAATACCACTGAAAGATTCGGATCACAGAAACGCGAGAGTTAAAAGCACGTCTTCACTGTTCAAGAGCACCGCAGCAAGAGAACGAATCCTATGCGGAAACGAACTCTCATCCCCTAATTGCACATGCGCAATCAGAGTTGATCCATAACGTCATTAACTATTAATAACTACCTGTTTCTGATAATTTCTGATCGCTGAAAAACCAGTCCTATTACATCGTGAAGTTATTGACAGTCTCGCCTACTTTCATCTGACATTAGTACCTAGTTCCTCATAATATCGCTAGGCGTCAGCACTAGATATAAGAAGAGCATAAGTAAAAGCGCGGTCAAATGTGACGTTCATTCAAAACAAACGTCACAAGCTATGATCTTGATTAAAACTATTCTTTTACATCAACAACAAATGAAAACTTGTGTTGTATTCTTTCGTTTGCTCCCTGAATATTGGGGAATGGCAGCACAGCAACGATATCTTTCAAGTCGGCAACAAAATTGTCCTTTTCGACTGCTTTGAAAACAGATTGATCACAAGATACCGATTTCGTTCCCATCACACGATATTCCCCGTCTTTCAGGATTTCCTGAATGATGCACACATATTTAAAAATTTGACTTTTACGCCTGCCAGACCTAACATTAACTAATATGAACTTCCCGACAGTAAGCAACTCTACTGTAGGCTCGATATACTTTCTGGAGCATTCACATCTTCTTCTTCTTCATGTTATGCTGAGCAGATATGCTCTGCCCGGCTGGTACTGCCATTTTCCTCTTCTTCCGCAGAGCTGGCTTCTCCCCGCTGGAAAAGCGTTGTTCCTTTAAGAAATTGACCAGTGTTTCATTCACTTCTGCTAGGTTTACACTTTCACAAGGAAGTTTATTTAATACTCTTGAAGGATCAAATGGGTGAATTCCAGTAGCTGCAAACCCACTAATCAAATTAACTTTGATTGGCGAATCAGCGTCTGGCATCTTCTTGACTGCATTCATTGTTGCCAGTAACTTCACCAGTAGCGAAGGAAATTGGTCTTTTGGAACAACACCTGCTCTTGGCTTCGACATCTTCCATCTTGTGAGAACTGTTCTCCATGCAGCCTTCATGGGCCTAAAGAAGGCCACATCAAGGGGCTGGCAGATGTGAGTTGAATTGCTGGGTAAGCAAACAAAATCAATGTCATTCTCTCGGCAGAGCTGCAGCACTTCGTCCGTAAAATGGGATGCAAGGTTGTCGCCCATGACCACCTTCCTGCCTTTCAATCTCTTGGCATGTGGAAGAAAAGTTGAGCGAAACCAGTCAGTAAAACATATCGCGTCCATCCACCCATGTACCGTTCGGTTGTAGCGAGCACTTTTTATGCAACATGAATCGCTGCAACAAGGTGAACACTTTGGACCATTTTCGGTCCATGTTGTCCATAAATGCTCACTTCTGTACACTACATATAAAGGTAATAGGATGCCAGAAGCTGATCCACAAAGCATTAACGTAGTTGCACTCTTGCTATGGTTCATGACTTTTTCTGCATATTTTACGCCCTTTCTGTAGAGGGACTTTTTCTTTCCAGGATCATCAGTAACATTCGTTTCATCATAATTAAATATATGTGAGGGTGGAACGTCTGCCAATGTGACCTTGAGGTTATCGTAATATTCAGTAAGAATTGTTCTTGATACTTGTGCGCGCGACCTTGTAATATTCGTCGCCATACGTTGGCTTAAGGTGGGCTTGTGACGCTTCAGCACACTTTGTGCCCAATCTTTACCAGGAATGTTGTTCCTGAATCGTGAAATTGTACGCCCTTGCCTGTCCAGAAAAGATTTGGTGAACATCTGCATATCAAATACTGTTAGTGGGAAACCCCAGTCTGAGCACGTGGCGATGGCTTCCACGATGGCGGTCTCCTCAGCTAAAGTTAAATTTGTTGGTGTACCGACTGACTTCCCATGCAGACCATGGAACCTATTATGTAATGTGCCGTATGGAATCTTGTACTTCGTAGATGCCACTTTCACAGGAGTCCCCTTGACAATCTCATTCAGCGCTTTCTCCAACGTCTCTTCATTGTAGTTTTTGTATGTCCTACTCCCAAGCCGCGGAACGTATTTGCGAGGCATCCTGTTGACATGTACAAACTATTTGTCAACAAGTTGTATGCTGTTTGCGTCTCAACCCGATTTTGATCTGGTCGAAATATGTTATTGTTGTTAAAATCACAAAGTACCTATTTAGGGTAAATAATTTGAAATGGGGTATCAAAGTTACCCCAACATAGAAATTGTAATTTATGAAGCAACAAGTGCATTTTAACCTCATTTTTTTCTGCCATTTTAGTTGGGATGGAGCCCATTATTATAAAAACCGATCAACAATAAAAATTACCTATCTCAATGTAATCTGCACTATAAATTTGTAAGCATTAAATTTTTGTGTAATTTAATAGCGTGTATTGTCAAATTTATTCACGAATAAGGAAAAATTTTACATACCTTGAAACAGACGCTTCCACGACCTTCAAGTTCAATGCTGCCAACCACTGAAAAAACTCCCTAACATTTCCAGTCATAAAAGAGTGGGAAATTTAAAACTGCATTGGGTAGAAGAAGTCAAAGTTACCCCTCCATATCAAAGTTACCCCATCTTACGGTACCTATTAATATGGTAAAACAATTTCATATAAGTTTCCAAATTTACACCAGAGTATTCGTACTAAGTAAAATTAAGAAAAAAAAATCAGTATGCGCCATAAAAAAATAAATATATAAAGGACCTGATGCCCACGACCTATTCTTTATTTTTTTGATGCTTATGTTGTTTCAAAATCATTATATCCTTTCCTCAGATGTAGGGCGGAAGTAATTTTTTTTTATTTTGCGATGCACTATTTTGGAATGTAATCAAGCTCTATCAAGTACCGTTTCACTGATGTTAAAAATAACGATATATTGAAGTATTCTCTTACAATGACTCATGTTACCATTACAAATGATTTGATGAAGTCAGAAATACTATTCTCTGAGCTCACTTCAAGAATATTGAAATGGACTTCAGTCCATCTAATAGATTGATTGATTGATTGATTGATTTATTAAGTTACAAATTGTATTAATACAGGTGGTAACACTTAATTTTTATTTAATAATAATAATACCTATAATTATTATTATAATAATAGTGTTGATATTATTAAGCAAAAAAATATCTTGATAATGTAATTAATCTAATAGTAATTATGATATGGTCATAATTAATAATTTATGTACCTAAAATATATTTGTAACTAGTAGGTCATTAATACAAACTAAAAATCTTCTTACTATGACTAACGTATTTCAGGAAAATTCATCCATGCCTCTTCTATAATCTATCATTCTATCAGACATTCAGTTAACAATGTAAAACTTAACATTGGTGCTTCTAACTTTATCTACAGCAACATGAATTCGTTGTCAATACATGACTCAATACAGACCACTCTACGAAATAAGAAAGGAATGAAAATGATTATTCTAACAACATTATTTAAAAACTTCGTCGGTTAGTTGGTTTGAGCATGGTTTGAGGGTTACGGAACCGTGTTGATTAAATGTAGGAAGAAAATAATACATTTGATCGTTTGCAAATTGCATCATGAGGCCAATGTTAAAAATCTATTGGCTTTGTTTGGTTTTCATGGCCCTCTAAAATACAGAGCATATGGATTTTATTTATAAATTACGTTTTGACGTTTCTTAACGCGAGGAAGTTTTACTATTTTGAACGGTTATTATGTGTTATAGTAATTTTTTTTACACACAGGATTACGTTTTAGGTAAGTTTTGGTCATTTCTTTACTTAGTGAAAGCAAAAGACGTATTTTTAGACACGGTTTGCAATGAAAGTCCACCATTTTAAATACAAAATAGTGTTAGCCTTCGGCCGTTTTCAATGTAATGTAAAGATTTTGACAGTTATTCTGTGTTAAAATACATTTCTTATAAACACAAAGGAATAAGGATTATTATTT
Organism: Leuctra nigra; assembly: GCA_934045905.1. Taxonomy (NCBI): domain Eukaryota; kingdom Metazoa; phylum Arthropoda; class Insecta; order Plecoptera; family Leuctridae; genus Leuctra; species Leuctra nigra. The sequence continues at coordinate 970,484 of OW203765.1, read as the reverse complement.
AGGTAAGTTTCAGTAATTGATATATTCAGACAAAGCAGAGGACGTAATTTTATACATGATTGGCAATGTAACATGGGCCATTTTGATTTATTTATTTGAATATTCGGGTGCGCGCGCAATAAAAAAGCGTTCCTCACAGAAGGACAGACAGACATACAGACAGAACTGGGTAACTATAAGTAAGATTATAATATTTATTTTAATATGTTTTGAAAGTGTTTTATTGTTTGTTTTGTTTTGTTTTGTGATAACTTCTCTTGGAGACCTCACATAGATGTTAACTGATCCTTGTGGTGCTCCCATTGTAGTTTTATTTCACATGATATGTAACATACTGACTGGAATTATTTCTATCACTTTTTATCTCTCCATATTGTTCACGATCAGTCAGATATGAGTGTATCCAGTAGTTCCTTTGATTCCATAAGTAACAGTTTACTGATTAGTTTATTGCAGTCAAGACAATCAAAGGCCTTCGCAAGGTCCAAAAATATTGCTGCCTCGGCAGCGATGAATTGTCGGCAGGGAAGTGTTTTTTGAAAAATAAACAATTAATTGTCATATAAATAATTGATTTGTAACAAAATTACAGTTACTGAGTGAAATTAACTGAATAAATATTTAAAAATAGAGTACACGTTTTGGAATCGGATCGGTGCGTTAGGGTACAGGACTCTGACTGACGGTAGCATTACGTCGTCCAGAATGTCTCTATATTGCTGCCCAGACGGAGAAGAGTCATGGGGGTCTATTCTATATCTTTTCTTGATCTCGTCGCGGCCGCCTTCGTTTCACTGCCATTAAGATAGCATTACCCCGAATCCGGTGATCCGCTGTCAGTTTGGCTTTCACTGCAGTTTTACGAGCAAACAAACCAACTTCCCGCAATTGCCTTCTTGCTGGAGGAACCAGGGAATTGCGACGCTGCTACGAGCTGGGGAAGAGTCATCAATGTCGCAGCAATGCTATTAAGTTCTTCACATTCCGAAGACAAGGGTCGAAATAAAATGTCTTCCGGCATTTCATTCTTCCATTTCTCAAATCCAGAATGGTGTCCTGTTTCCTTAGTTACAATGGTTCAATAATTTGCAATCGCTAGCAATTCGACAGTTCTTTTTGAGACAATATAAGCATTGTTGCCTTGTTATCATTATATACTGTTTCCGAGACAACGTAATGAATTCAATTCACATCCATGCGGGAAGTGATCTGGATGGAAATGTAAATCAATATGGTAACGATTAAACATTTTTCAATAATTAACACTGATGGGTTGACATTTCCGTGGAACTGCCCACATGCAAAATATGAGTTTGATCAGATTTTTCGCAGACCATTTTCATTTTCAACCTTTAAAGAGATCTTAATTTTACCAACGAAACAATGAATGGATTTCAAAAAATTAGGGCCTGCAAACAGAGAAGGTTGTCTCTACACGTGTGCAAAATTTCAGATCGATCGGTTAAACTGTTCGACTTCTATTGTGCCAGGTAGCAGCCCCAAAAAAAATGTCCGTGTCAAAAGAGTGAAAAGGAGTCGCTCGATCAATAACACCCAATCCCTTGGATGCGTTCATATCCGCGTAGGAGGACAGGTGGTAAGAGCGTTGCGTTGAATCAATCATTTATAACATCTGAATATTAAACCGTTTACTTCATTGAATAGCAGCACCAACTTTAACTAAAATAATGAATGCACTCTTGATATATTTTTCATTTCACATATTAGGATGATCTTTCTTCACTCAGGCTCGTACGAAGCAATGTACTTCTCATCACATTTGTACTGTCGAATGTTTGGACCTTCTTCACATCCATATTTACTTTCTCACATTTCTCCATAAACAATTTAGTGAAAGTCCGGAAGAGCAAGTGAAATCGAAGTCAATCGTGAATTTCTTGTAACCTAACCTGGTTGGTTCTACAGGAACAGAATTGAACCTCGACAACCACTTCTACTCCGAATCAGTGAATTTGTCAAAGACACATGTGACGTACATGGCCACTCCCACTTCGTAATACAGAATTATGAAATGAGGTACTATGATTTTCAAATCTCTTCTATCATTTTCCACTTTGATTATCTTGAGGTTGGAGCGACTCGCAATGCCCCCTAAGAATACGAAGATCTCCTCGAGAAACGAGTTTACACAAAACTGGTCACTGTCATCCTCATTGTACTTCCGGAAAGTGAAATTTGCATTGGGAAAGTTATACTGGGTCTTGACCCGTACAAGTCCTGTTGGATTGTTATGTACATGTGCAAAGTTCATATTTGCGAGGATGCTGCACTCCATCAAATCCAGAAGGGCAATGAAGCTACAAGCATCTTTCAGCAACAGACCCGTCATAGGGTATTCAACCTCATCGTGGCCAATCGTTGTAGCAAATCCTTCATAATCATCCATTTCATCAGATAATATCGGACTAAAAAGGACAAAATACGATGTAGAATGCTAGAAGATAATGTTTTGTACTCTACCTGGAAAGGATTTGTCTAGTTTTCAATATTTGTGAATTTTATAGCAAATTTTCTGGAACTCCCACAGAATATGGTCATGACTGTTACTTTTAATATGGTTTGAAATAGAAATATGGTTAAATTAATAACAAAGTAATAATTCGTGTATTTGTTTATTGTCTATAATACTTCTCTTTTGTAAGAAAAAAATTAATGTCCATGTAAATTTTATAATTTAAGAGTTTTCTGTCTCTTTGAATGTCATGAGTGTTACTTTGTTGCTGATTGCATGATTATTTGTTCCTATCCACAGTAACAGTGTCAATGTGCTTTGGCAGGCGGCAGTGGCAACAGATGTTTATCAGCTCTTTTCTAGTATCTAGCCGAAAGAATTATTGATTCTTTTGGTGAAATCTAGAAAAGTGCCCGTTTCCGAGGCACTGCAGATAGTGTTGTCTCATCGTCGCTTCATTGAAAACAACACAATTCATTTGCCCTGATAGCACAGTTCAACTGCATATGCAATTGCGTAAAAGCCACACAATCTGGAACCAGGTGATTGCCGCACTGTGAGTGAATGCAAAACCTCGATTTTCGATGATGTGGTTTCACGAACAAACTGTGCTATGTGCACCTCTACAATTGACCTTAAGACCATCCTTCAAAGTGAAAATTGCCATTATTTATGTATGTGTTATTCTTAGACCATTTATTCCATTTAAGCCAGGAAATCTCCCGCAAAATAGGAGATAATTTCATTATCTTTGCGCCAGAATAATGTTGAAAGACTTACGAATCTACGGGAAGATTTGTTTTAATTGAATTATTATTATTTGCTCATCCCCAAATTAACAAACATCCCTTACATTTTAGAAAATATTTAGGAAAACGATGTTTTTTAATAATTTATTGCGTCTCTCACAGAGCGAATATCGAAACTCCGCCACTTTACAGCAAAAGAGACATCTTTTGGGAATCTGCATTAAAAAAATCAGACCAATCGGGGACATATTGACCCGAAAATTATAGCCACAAAAATTCGATTATATTGAAGTTGAAATCTTAGTTTCCAACAACGAGTGGAAGGGGGGGATTTTGGATCGCTTACAATCTCTAGAGCCTGTCACATTAAATCATTCTGCGGACGTGACATTTCTGAATAGTGCGTTGTTTATCACTTTCCACTCGTTGCTTCTAGCTAAATTCCAAGTATCGTAATATGATCTCATCATGGACATTAACTCTCCTATTTGATCAGTATCATGAAAGTGTTAAAACCGAGAGTATGCTTTTTCAATTAAAACTAAAAAAAATAAATACTGTAGTTGTAATACCTGATCGGTTGATTTGAGTTTCAAACTCCGTATGTTATACATAAAACTGTTGAAAACGATGATTTCAGACATACGTAATGCGGACTTGCATTTTCAGGAATGGTATTTGTTTATGAATCAACTCACTTTGCTTCGAGTAGGATAGAGATAAGTAATTTGTAAAATAATCTCAAGAGACCAAAAGTAAGAAATTGAGTATTCCAATAGAATTTAGAATTGTCAACAAGTCAGGTGTATTTTCTGATGGGATGATTTTATAACATTTGTAATTATATCACAAGAAATCTTATTCATTTTTTAATCAATGGACAAAAATGTTATTAAAGAATATAAAATTGACTGTTCGATTATTGTGGAGTAGAAATTTGTTAGTTGTTGTTGACTTGATGAATACCACTTTGACATACGACCATATTTTAGTAATATAGATCGTAGGTCATCATAACTGACACTAATCACAACACTATCCCAATTTTGCTTGTCAATGCGTCTCATCACCTGGCAATGTTTAATAATGTTTCATAGTTTTGACAATGTATGTGAGAATATTGAGAACTTTTACCAATATTCATGATATTCTATGATATTCGAGAGTGCTAGTTTTGTAAGTTTTTAGAAAAACTATCTTGAATAATATGGAGCGGCCGCTCCACGCCAGACAAGTCGTACGGCGAGCACACTCTCATATTAATCTCACATTGTTGCGATTTATAATTGACGTGACTAGTTATAAATAGTATAGAAGCATATGCCAAAAATCAAATGTACAATATACCTATAATACCCTTAAAAACGATGCGCCAAGTATATTTTGGTTTTTAAAATTAAGTTTTGACTTGGCTAATTTTTTGATATCACTACTTTTCAGTGCTGAATTTTTAGATTTCTTATTATTTTTTTTATAGTTGAATAGACTTGGCTGGTATTTTTACACGAAGTGTTTTTTATGGGGATATCACTTATTTTTTTAGTTTATTTTCACAACTTGTAACATACATCGGAGCAACAATGTCTAATTCCTTTAAAAAAAATACGCTATTTCCGAATTGTTTAATACGAAAAATTGTGTTTGGTGTTCAATATAAGCTTAAAGTGAAATTCCATGAAGAATTGCGAAAGCTTCGTTTCAATCAGTTCATCCGTTTTCGAGATTTGGTATCACTTCCGGTTTTCAAAATGGCGATTGAAATTACTGCCACCTAGAATTTATTTCTTTAAATGTTATGTATCATTATAAGCCTTCTAAATATGTAGTTATTGTAGTAAGAGGTGATTAAAATCTAGTTCTTCATTTTCATGACGTCATTTCCGGTTTCGGTAATAGTACATCTCTACTTTAACTATTGATATTCCATAAAGATGACCGTCTGAATCATTTGGCGCTGGTTTCATTCCGATCGGTCTAGCCGTTTTCGAGATAAAACGTCACTCCTGTTTCAAAATGGCGGCTTCCGGTTGCCGCCGTTTAGGCTGTGGCGGTGATAGCGACGTTTCCTGATATCATTATAATAATAATAATAATAATAATAATAATAATCATCTTACTTATAGTTACCCAGTTCTGTCTGTCTATCTGTGTGTCAGGAACGCCTGCGCGCGCATCCTCTCAATTTCGCGCGCACACTCTCTATGTTGTATTTAAAATTAAATGGTCGACGTACCATTGCCCAAATCATGTCCAAAATACATCTACTGCTCTTTGTGCATAAATAAATAACTGAAACTTACCTAAATGGCAATCCTTATCCCTTTGTGTTTATAAGAAATGTATTTTAACACAGAATAACTGTCCAAATCTTTACATTACATTGAAAACGGCATTATTTTGTATTTAAAATGGTGGCCTTTCATTGCCAATCGTGTCTAAAAATACGTCTTTTGCCTTCACAAAGTAAAGAAATAATCATAGCTTACCTAAAACGTAATCCTTTTCCTTTTGAGTGTGTAAAAAATCTACTATAACACATAATAACCGTTCAAAAGAGACATAACATAGAAAACTTCTTTACTCCAAGAAACGTCAAAGTGTAATTTTTATAAATTTTTCATTTCCTCTGCATTTTAGAGGGCCATGAAAACCAAACAAGGCCGATAGATTTTTAACATTGGCCTCAAGATGCAATTTGCAAACGATCAAATGTATGATTTTCTTCCTACATTTAATCAACAAGGCTCTGTAACCCTCAAACCAACTAACCGACGAAGTTTTTAAATAATGTTGTTAGATTAATCATTTTCAGTCGTTTCTTATTTCGTAGAGTGGTCTGTATTGAGTCATGTATTGACAACGAATTCATGTTGCTGTTGATAAAGTTTGAAGCACCAATGTTTAAGTTTTACATTGTCAACTGAATATCTATACCTTAATTAGAGGTAGATGGGCTGAAGTCCATTTCAATATTCTTAAAGTGAGCTCAGAGAACAGTATTTCTGACATCAACCAATTATTTGTAATATTGACGTGAGTTATTGTAAGAGAATACTTCAATATAACGTTATGTGTTAACATCAGTGAAACGGTACTTGATAGAGCTTGATTACAATCCAAAATTGTGCACCGCAAAATCAAACAAATTTACTTCCGCCCTACATCTGAGGAACGTATAATATAATGAAACCGTAGATACCATGTAATAGCATAGCATCACAAATGAAGAAAAGGTCGTGGGCATCAGGTCACGGTATCAACGTAACGTATTATATATAGGTAATATATTTTTACGGCGCATACATTGTTTTTCTTCTTATTTTTACTTAGTACGAATACTCTGGTGTAAATTTGGAAACTTATATGAAATTGTTTCACCATAATAGGTATGATCAAATTGCTTTTCTTCGTTCCTCATTTGTTAACGTATTCTGTTAAGATTGGGTCATCAACGACGTCAAGTGTATTAACGACGCATACTCTGCTGACAAATATTGCTGTCGTTTTATATTTACGCATACCTCACTGGTGCACATTGGTCATGTTTTACATGACGGGACCCTCTAGTATAATAATAATAATTATTATTATAATAATAATAAAAGCGGTGTAATTTCACTGTTTTCACGGCCCTCTAGCTCGCAAATGGAACAACCTACTGTTCCCAAAATTGGTATATGGTGTCAGGTGAGCTATAGCTCTAAATTAAGATATTTCGCAACAATGTGAGATTTCCCAATTTTGAGATCCAGTAGGCCGAAAATGCCATGTTGTTGCTTACAGTAAAAGTGTTTGGTCTGCTCCTCAGTTTATTAGGCATTTACGGTGGTGTTGAGTGACTGTGAGTGTACGGTACGACTTGGCTGGGTGGAGCGACCGCTCCACTAGATTATTATAACTTGAAGTTCATTTTCAATTAAATTTTAATTGACTTACAACTGGATCAACCGTCGCACAGTAATAATTGTATATTTGTGTCAATACGACTATTTGACTGATTTGACTAGGATACCTGTGTTTTTCAATTGATAATTATTGATATATAAAATAAACTAATACGGTATGAATTCTAGGTTTTTAATTGGAGCGACGTTTCAAGTGAACTGTGTCACCCCTCATCAGGCTCGGAAATGTAACATTTTAAAAAAGAGAAAACAAAACAGATAACATCATAGAGACTTATAAAAAACAACAATTACACATAGAATCAGAAAGCAGAGTCAAAAATCATTGGGCATGCGTAGTCATCAGTCCAAAAACTAGCTGCGTCCCATGCGGCTCCTCGTGCAGAGTGCAGGAGGGTCTGAATCGCATTGAAGAGGATGGCTCAAAGCAGCTGGCTGGGAAGGCGTTGCAGGTTCTGTAGGCTGCACCCTTATTTTAGCCAACACTGGCTTCCAAGCATGAGGCAGGTAGATACTATCTTCTCTCTTGTTGCAGTTGTGAGGCCTTCTCTCAATTTCAATCGCCTCGCGGATAGACCGTATGGCACAGTTCTCAACTGCAACAAGAGGCCTCATAGCATCGAATCAAATTGTCCTGTAAGATTTTCTTTGACGAAATGATAGCCAGGGTTTCTTCGATAGGAATACGCGTAAAAAGTGAAACCACGTCAAAACTTACAAGAACGTCCCCTGGGTTTAGCCGTATGTCATGCAGCAAATTGACAAAATCAAACGAATTCTTCACGTATGAAAGAGCTTCTTCGACAAATGGTTGAAGACGAGATGCAAGATATTTTGCCAGAGCCTGGGTCGGTGAGCCAACAGCGCTAACGATAGGGCGTAGAGGAAAGCCTGGCTTGTGGATCTTAGGAAGACCATACAATCGCGGCACTCGCGAAGCATTCTTCTGTGGAATCAACTTCTTCTTCTTTTCGTCATCAATACAAAGCGACTCAATTATTTCCTTCGCAGTACTTCTCTCCAATGAACTAGTTGGATCATGATTAAGTGGAGCATATGTATCTGAATCGTCAAGTAGAAGCATAATCTTAGCGTGATAATCTATTGTATCTAACACAACAGTAGCGTTACCTTTGTCAGCTGATATCACAGTCGCTCCAATTAAAAACCTAGAATTCATACCGTATTAGTTTATTTTATATATTAATGATGTGTTCTGAAACATTAAGAAGCTAGATAATTATTGAATAACGATTATAGTTTAGGTACTTTCTTCGTCGTCATTCCACATAATATCATTTCATTCGTTTGTTGGATAATTTTAACATTGTGGATGTTAATGAAGGTAATGAAAATCTGCCCTATATAGTATGATTTTATTTATTACTCAAGTACAAAATGTGTATTCACTTATTTCTTGTCGTCTGTTACGATAATTTGGTAGTCGATGGTCATATGGTCATAATTATTAGCCGTTTAAAACCATTTTAATGTATTTTTAATGTGTTCATGTTTAATGTTTTCTTGCATAAAAAAATTATTCATTTGGTGTAATAAATCATGATGCAATTTGTAAATATATTTACCTGTATTTATTTCTTTCATAGATCAATTTTACTTTTAGTATAATTCCCTAGAAATAAATTTTCCAATATAATTTAACAAGTTGAAATTACTTTGGGTAAGAATGGTTTGTAGTAGAAAATATCTCTGTTCTTGCTATCGCATATGAATGAATGAATTCTGTGAGTTACAATGACAGGTTGTTGACATTCCACTAGCAATTTTATGAGCGTAACTGGTAACACCCCACCAATGGACTGCCACCTTGACGTGGTGGTGGGGCTTAAGGGGCCGGCTCACATACGAGTTGGCCTTAACCAAGTGCAGTCCAGGGTCGACCTAGTCCCATGCCCTCCCCAAATTCGCGGGCCCCTCTGGCCGGCCTCCCCCCTCGAGATGGTGATCCCCCTGAAATCGAGTCCCACCGGCCCGAAGCTCTCCACCCCCCGGTCTGTCCCCATTCTGACCTGGCTTTCCCATCAGTTTCAGACTCCCCCAGATCGGACCCGTTAGGTCGACCCCTCCCGATGTCCTCCACTTAGTTCAACAAAGTTAAAAGTTAAAATTAATGTGCGCAATATAACCTCGTCGTTGACGCGCCGTTAAACTCTAATAATCAATCAATAATCAACTGGTAACATGATCCCCTCCATGACGCTCGATCTCGAGCTGGGCTGGCGATGTTATCACGAAACTGTCAAGATGACGAATGTTCGTAAAGAGCTCATATTACACTGATATCTAAAATTTTGACTTGGTCTCTCGGTGAAGGGAGGTCTTAAATATGGTTCTTCAGTTGGCCGTGCACGGCCGTGGACTATCAAGAACATACACAACATTGGGATTTGGTTGCATGTAGCAACATATCCAGTGATCATATTGATGTAATATTTACACAAAAAACTTACTTTTGTCCCGAACAGAAAACCCCTTAGATTGTTGTAGAAGAGTACTCTTAAGACCACCAACTTTTTTTTTTTTATTGCACACAATTAAACACAATACAATAAATACACAAATCTACAAACTATCCCACATAGCCAAAAGGCTAGTCTGTGGGTGACAAAATAATGTAAATAAACAATCCGGAAACATTTCACGAAGAATGACTGCCGCTCGCTCAATATGTTCATCATCACAATCTTCAGAATCAGATGTATTTTCTTGATGAGAATCAGATGAGAACAGAAACCCTCTTAGTTGTTGTAGAAGGGTACTCTTAAGACCACCAACTTCCGGATCATTTCACGAAGAATGACTGCCGCTCGCTCAATGTTCATCATCAATCTTCAGATGTATTTTCTTGAAGAGTGTTAGATGAGGAACGATCTGCAAATTAAATATATATTTTCAGTTAAAGGCTAAAACCCAGAACCCACCGGCTGCCACGAATGAAAAATGCATACCTATCATTCGGAAAAGTCCAACGCTGAAAACGCAAAGATTCTGCGAGGTCTAGTTTGAAAGTTATCCCCACATAACCCATGGTTAGAGATCCGATTATATTATGGTGATCGCGAAATTTTTGAAGAGTTGTAAGTGACTCATACTTCTAAATATAAATGTGTTTCCATATGTTTCTGGCCCAAATGCACTGGAATCTAATATCGACAAAACGCGAAATTTATATACTCAAATCTGATCCTTCTTTCATTCAATTATACCTAATAATGATTTAAAATAGAAAACATTTGTAAAGTGGAAATGAGTTTTATAATAAATTAAGATAATGAACCTATTTGGAATATATCAATGATTGAAATTTGAATTATGTGTATCAAAAATTGTAAATAAATTATTGAGATCATGAAACCATGCAAAAATTGGAGGCGGCATTTCGTATTATATGAGCATTTCTACATCCATGCGCTCTTTATCATGAATTCTTCATGACTCTGGATATAATTTGAAGATACCAGCGTTTATTTGATGATTTGTATGGCCATTATGAATTTTATAGGCTAGTAGCAAGCCAGTCTTCATATTTGCAGAAACTTTATAAAAGCGTCGCATCACTTTTTGAAGGTCCTAAAAATGTTTACAGCATTAGAAATGGGATGTAAAGGAATTGAAGATATTATTAAACGTGTTGTTTATATTATTGAGTTGGGAATAGGTCTCGTATAAAATATTGTCTCAATAATAATTATAATGTGGTTTGAGATAAAATATAATATCCTTCTAAAAAATAGTATTATTAACATTGCCGTGAATCCATGGCAACAATGTACTCCCCAAGGTAACACATTGTTGTGGGTTCACACAAAACACAAAATCACACAAACATTCCTGTATCCTGTACGCAATGGCTTCATTGTTGTCACGTATCAGAATCCACAATATTAATTTGAACAAATCGAACCCATGCTTTGTTAATTTAATCATTATTTGCGGTTTCCAGACAACATGGTATTAATGAACTTATTTCACATGCCAATGCGAACATGATCTGGATGGAAGTGTGATTCACAGTCTATAATGATATATTATAATTGTATTTGATAACTTGCATCTAAAAATCTAAAAATTAAACATAATGCTAATTTACTGGGAGTTAGAGTACTAATGGCCAGTCCTTCAATACGCTGCTAACTTGAAAACGATTGATTATGACTGTATTGTCATGGCAACAACCAATTGAAAGGCGGAATTTTGTACTAACTAACTAACTAACTAACTAACAGCTAATTGAGACTTAAACAGAGTATTGAAAGATCGGCCCTAAGAGACACCATCTGTTATCTTGATAGTTCTAAACAGTACTTATCATAATATATTTTAAATGACAATACAAATATTTACAACCAATCAAATTCAAATATCGTCAACATATTCTCAATTTACCAATCACATTGCCGCATTCTCGAAATAGGAACGGCAGTTGATTTCCATGTACAAGCTTGACCTGAACTATATTCTGAGATATTACTAGGGTAATACTAGGATGGATTAAGGACTTCCTGTGTGAGAGAAAACGACGTGTCAGATATGGCAATGAGATATCAGAAGCTCGAGATTGTATGAATGGAGTGCCACAGGGGTCTGTGCTTGGGCCGATATTATTTAATATTTACATAAACGATGTTATCATGTGTTGTAATAGTTGCTTTTTTAACATGTATGCAGATGACATGGTTGTCTCAATTCAGGGTGTTAGTGTTGAAGAAATGGTAGAGAAAATGAATCAAGAACTAGGAAACATAGCTGAGTGGCTGTGTGTAAATAGACTTAATCTTAATGTTACAAAGTCTAAAGCTATGTTTATTGGTGTATGCAAGTACCGTAATCGTAAAATCAAAACTGTAAACCCTAATTTACAAATTGTAATTGAATCTGAAGTAAAAGTGTAAAGTCCAAACAGTAAAAGTGTTTGGTTTGCTCCTCAGTTTAATTAGGCATTTACGGTATGTTGAGTGAGTGTGAGAACACACTACGACTTGGCTGCTCCACTAGATTTGTCTCCCCCCGACGGCTGTCACCTTATCGCGGTGGTGGGGTTTGTGTTGGCCAATGATCCATTGCAGCTACGCCGGCGAGCATATGCTCATGTGTAAGGGTTACCAATGCCGGACAGATCAGTGGTGAGGCCCAGACCAAGAGCAGCCAGGGTCGGCCTAACCATGCCCTCCCTTGAATTTGCAGTCCCCTCGGGCCGGCCTCCCCCCTCGAGATGGTGATCCCCCTGAAATCGGGTTCAGCCGGCCCGAATCCTTACACCCCCCGGTCCGTCCCCATTCCGGCCTGGCCATCCCACCAGTGCTGGACTCCCCCGGATCGGGCTCGTTAGGTCGACCCCTCCCCGTGCCCTCCAATTATGATCAACAAAGTTTAATATAACAATTAATGTGCGCAATATAACCTCGTCGTTGACGCGCCATTAAACCAAACTAATCTAATCTAAACTAGATTTGTCTTGAATGGTGTTGCTTAAAACATTGCTATCCCTTCCCCAGAGCAGTAAAACATTCAATCGTAGGAGTGCATTTCGTTTGAAAAACCTGGCGCCAAGCCCCGTGAACATCTTCACTGCAAGTGAAGACTAAGAGAACATCGAGAAATGCCCGAAGGCAGATAAACCCAAGTTGGCTTTCGTGATGCATATTAAAAATATCATTACTGTGAAGTCATATCATACGACTTTATCTACGATATTAGATTTAGTATTATTCACTAGTATCGTGAGAAAACTGTGTTAGTTAATAAAAATACATAATTGATTAATAATCATATGAACAACAATGGTTGAAATATAAAAGATGTTGCAATCAATCATTTATTGACTAACTACATTTTTTAAATCTTGAATTAAAATGGCTCCCATATTTTGCTACTAATTAATGTAGAAAGATTGAACTTTTTAGGCATTTATAGTAGTTAGTTAATTAAGTACTCATTAGTTAAACTTGTGTCATGTTACTTCACAACACTGTCCATTGGTAAAAAAATTTAATTTAAAAAAAGTACGTTACTCCGTCGCCGACGGCTGTCCATCGACGCCCGACGTCTCCGCCTCGCGAGACTCGTCGTCGTCGTCGGCGACCCCCAAGCTCAATTGCCGGCCGTCGGCTTCCTGTTGAACCGAGACAATGATCACATGTTACACTTGCGTCGACCTAAAAGGTATAAGTTATTGATGTGGGATGGGGGTGGTCGTGGCCTATTACTACTAACTTTATCGACCTAAAAGGTATACATTATTGATGTGGGAAGGAGGTGGTCGTGGAAACTGTGGTGGTCCTACAAACTACATGAAATTACATAAAAATTTCCACATGAAAAATGTAGACCAGTAGGTCGATAGTTTACTCTGGGACTAAGCTTCTGTTTGATATCGAACATGAATTATGAAGTATACAATCGGAAATAAAACCCGAGAATGGACTGAAAATGGACATGAGCGAATGAAAAATTACGCCACGATAGATGACAACGCGTGCCGACTGAAAACTGCGTCGCAATGTAATACGTAGACTTAATGTAATTTAATTCAACTCACCTGGAATCTGTTTATGAAATGGCTCCACTCTCGCGGCGCGATGCCGAAGGCGGGCGAGTGCTGGATGAACACTTGCATGGCCCTCCGGTAAATCTCCACTTCCACCGCTCCGGTGCCGCAAGCTATGATATTATGAAAGTATTCAATAACTTGCTCGACACCCAGGGGTAGTCCTCTACCCCACTTTCCCGATCACAGTTGCTCCCCATTCAACATTAAACACATCAAAGGGCATAATTTACTCAAGGGACCTGCTTAACTTTTCAGAGGAAGAATTATTAAAAGAATTTGAAAGCCAAAACGTAATATTCGTAAAGCGCATAATGTCTCGCGTAAATAAAGTACTAATTCCAACACCAATGATTTCTCTTACTTTCTCCTCAACAACTCTTCCTGAATATATTTTCGCTGGGTTTGTTCGAATACCTGTCCGACTGCACATCCCAAACCCATTCAGGTGTTTAAATTGCCAGCATCTCGGTCATACACATCACAGGTGTGAGAAGGCATATGCTTGCGACAGATGCGGCTCTTCGACAGAACATGGGAAACCATGTGACGGGGAGCCCTTCTGCGTCAACTGCAAGGGAGACCATCCATCTTGGTCCCGCGAATGCCCCACCTGGAAGAGAGAAAAAAAGATAATAGAAATTCAAACTAAAGAGAAAATAACACCACAAGATGCGCGACGTAAATTTTTTCAATTATATCCTAATTTTTCAAAACCTCAAATTTCATATGCTCAAACCGTAGCTACACCTCCTGTTAATGTCCACAAAGTACCTGAAAAATCCGAAATGGAGAATGTATTAAAGATGATGGAACGTTTGCTTGCAGGACAAGAAGAAATGAAGGCCAAAATTGAAGAACAATCTAAACAAATAAATGAACTACGAAAAGAAAATGAAACTCTAAAATTAGAAAATATTAAAATGAAATCTAAATTAGAAACAATTAAACCACCCCCTCAAAAGGTCGCTCCAGTAAAACCTGCAGCACCATTAAAAACAAGCCCTACCGTGAAATTAAACAGATCCTCCTCAAACTTGAGTACAGAGGATCTGAGAGCTGCCAAAGTTAAAAAGACTGTAGGCGTCAGTGGTGATAACGATCCTATGGACACCACTGAAACCAATCCTGCATCGACGGTGATTGGAAATACTAACTTAGGAGTAGGCTAGTCAAATCATCTGTGATATATTTTATTTTATTTTTTATATATCAATTTTATCATGGATTTTATACAATGGAACTGTAATAGTTTTAACGTTCACAAAGAGGAAGTGAAGATTTTATGTGCTGATTTTAATCCTATTGGTTTCCTTTTACAAGAAACTCATTTTAAGCCTTCCTCTACACCTATCCTACGTGGTTATTCTTTTTATCGTAAGGACAAGATCTTATGTGATCGGGCTAGCGGAGGCGTTGCTATAGTAATTAATGATAATTACTATGCAGACCCCATTCATTTACAGACTCCACTGCAAGCAGTGGCTGTCAGGATGCACCTTCCGAACCCTGTATCAATATGCAGTCTTTATTTACCACCGACCGAGCGTCTAAATCTCCAAGACCTAAACAACCTTATCGCTCAATTACCACCACCACTTTTATTAACTGGAGATTTTAATTCGCATAATATATTATGGGGAAGCGATCACACTGACCCACGCGGTACCCTGGTGGAAGACTTTTTAACTTTTAACAACTTAGTCCTTTTAAACACGGGAACAGCCACTCATTTTAGTTCTGCCTACGGGACATTCTCAATGTTAGATTTAGCGTTATGCACCCCTTCCATAGCCCTACAGATGGATTGGAAAGTACATGACGACCTTTGCGGAAGTGACCACTTACCTATAGTAATTAAATTAATGGCACACAATCAATCTCATATCAGGCACAAAAAATGGAAACTTCAACTTGGGGACTGGGTTAAATTCAAGGAGCTGGCAGTTTTTGATGATAACATAAATTTTCCTGACGTAAAAGAACAAACTAAATATGTGACAGACACTATTATCCATGCTGCCGAAGAAACTATCCCACAAACAACTGGGAAACCTGGTCGTGTCCCTGTTCCCTGGTGGAACGGTGATTGTGCCCAGGCTATTTTAAAACGTAAACGAGCTCTTAAAATATTTAATAAGTATCCAACTCAAACAAATGTGCAGTCTTTTCGACAATTGAGAGCAAAATCACGCTTTGTCATCAAACAAGCCCGCAAGTCCTCCTGGCGGAATTACGTTTCCTCAATAAACCAACATACTCCATCATCACAAGTATGGGATAAACTAAAGAAGATTTCAGGAAAATATACAACTACCCCCATTGCAGGTCTTAAAGTTAGTAATTCCGTAATAACATCACACGATTTAATTGTTGAAACTTTAGCTGATCAATTTTATAACATCTCCAGCTCGGCCAATTACACTCCTGCCTTTGTATCAATTAAAAATAGGGAAGAACGAAACGCAATAAATTTTATATCGAACAACAATGAGATTTACAATCAACCTTTTACATTTTGGGAACTGTCATCTGCAATACAAGAGTCGCGAGACAGTGCACCAGGTCCCGACTCAATTCATAATAAAATGCTGAAAGCTCTAACAGTACCGTCCCTCAACTACATTTTAAAACTTTTTAATAGAATTTTTAGTGAAGATGATTTCCCTTCAGCTTGGCAAGAAGCCATCACGATTGCCATTCCTAAACCCGGAAAAGATCGCTATAAAGCAGAAAGCTATAGACCAATATCCTTGACAGCGTGTTTATGTAAAATTTTAGAACGAATTATAAACCGTAGACTAGTGTGGGTCCTTGAAACCAGAGGCCTTATTGCTGCAGAGCAATCTGGTTTCCGCCGACATCGCTCCACAGTAGACCACCTAGCATATTTAGAATCACTCGTTCAAGACTCTTTTATTTCTAAACACCATCTTTTAGCTGTCTTTTTCGATTTAGAAAAGGCCTACGACACAACCTGGAGGCACGGAATTTTAAAAACTTTGCATGAATGGGGTTTTAGAGGGCACATTGCACATTTTATTAATAATTTTATGACAAACCGGAGTTTCCGAGTTCGTCTCGGAAACACCTTGTCGGCACACCGTATACAGGAGAACGGAGTCCCTCAGGGCTCCGTTCTTAGTTGTACCTTATTTTTAATTGCCATTAACGGCGTAGCATCTTGTATTAAAAGGCCTGTTCACTTCTCTCTTTTTGTCGACGACCTGGCGATATTTTATAAGTCAGCCGGAATATGTACAGCCGAACGCCAGCTGCAGTTAACGATTGGTCGTCTTGAGAAGTGGGCGGAGGAAACAGGGTTTAAATTTTCAACAAGCAAAACTATGTGTATTGACTTCCACCGACTTCGAGGTATCCACCCACAACCTATTTTAAGACTACTCGGACGAAATATCACAGTTACGGAGACGGTAAAATTTTTAGGAATGTTGTTCGACACTAAACTAAACTGGAAATCACACCTTCATGAATTAAAAGTTAAATGTTGTAAATCATTAAATATTTTAAAAATACTTACTGGCACTTCCTGGGGAGCTGACCGAGTGACGATGCTCCGCCTGTACCGTGCCCTGGTGAGGTCTAGGCTGGACTACGGTTGTATGGTCTATTCCTCAGCCAGGGCCTCTTACATCAAAACATTAGACACGGTACACAATACAGCATTAAGACTGGCAACAGGGGCGTTTCGAACGAGCCCTGTTGTCAGTTTGTACTGTGATTCCGGAGAACCACCCCTTGAAGTGAGAAGAGAGTATCTACTCTGTAGCTACGTCTCTTCCCTTCAAGGCATACCCTATCATCCGACGTACACGAAGGTATTCCGTCCCAATTACAAGAGAATATACGATACTAGGATAAAAGCCACAAGACCGCTTGGAATACGTCTTTCGGAACTTCTGGAGAACCGCTATATTGAGTTGCCAGAGGTACAGAGGATATGTTTTATAAAAATCCCTCCCTGGACTGTCTCCCGACCAATATGCAACACTTCTTTAAGTATTTATCCGAAGGCTCAAACTACAAATGTAATTTACCAGAAACTATTTTATAAAATGTGTGAAGGTTTTAAAGATTTTATTATAATATACACAGATGGATCAAAATTAAATGGAGCTGTGGGCTGTGGCTATTCGGTATCAAGAACAAATATGGGATACAAACTTAACCCTGATTGCAGTGTCTACACAGCTGAGCTGTATGCTATCCGACAAGCCTTAAATTATATTAAAACATCTGATAGTAAACAATTCCTTATTTGTTCCGACTCCTTGAGCTCTATCCAATCACTTGACAAATTTTCGCCTAAACAACCTCTTATACAAGACATTCAAACAATTTTACATGATCTGAACAGCCAAGGATATGTGATCACCTTTTGCTGGATCCCTGGCCATGCGGGGATAGCTGGTAACGAGAAAGCCGACCAGACAGCGAAAAACGCCACGCTCAAACCTGACCTAGACTATCGATGCGTTCCATCAAATGATCTAAAAAACAAATTTAAAGAACAAATGAAGAATAATTGGCAGGAAAAATGGAACAATATATTAAATAATAAACTTAAATCTATTAAAACATCGATTGAGCCATGGAAATCATCATCTAGGGAGAATAGAAGAGAAGAAATAGTACTTACCCGCATGCGCATAGGCCACAGTATACTCACCCATAGCTTTCTGCTACGTCGTGAAGACCCGCCTGAGTGCGATGAATGTCTGGAGCCGCTAACTGTCCGTCACCTGTTGCTGGACTGTGACGGGTTCCGGGATCTGCGGCGTCGGCTGCAGATGCCGCGGGACCTGGAACAGATCCTGGGCGACGAGACGAAGGCAGTCGACCGCCTGGTTAGTTTTCTTAAGGAAGCCGGAATATTTTATCTACTCTAGGACTTACCTGTGATAATCATCTGTGATTTAGACATAAGTATATTTTATTGTTTTACACTATTTATTTACATCCTTCTTTTAGCACGACTCAGATGCAAGTATTTATAAAGAATGCATCTGGGTCAATTACACACTTTTGTGTGATGTGTATTTTAACTTCCCATCTAGTCATTATACGTTTTTATTTATCCACACTTTTGTGTGACGTTTGTTTTATTGGCTGGCGGTCTGGTCATTGTACATATTATTTTATATACATATATTATAACTACATGTTGAATTTTTTGATATAATATAATGAATTCGGCGCAACATAACCTCGTCGTTGACGCGCCGTTAAACCATAATAATCTAATCATTAGTTAAACTTGTGTCATGTTACTTCACAACACTGTCCATTGGTAAAAAAAATTAATTTAAAAAAAGTACGTTACTCCGTCGCCGACGGCTGTCCCTCGACGCCCGACGTCTCCGCCTCGCGAGACTCGTCGTCGTCGGCGACCCCCAAGCTCAATTGCCGGCCGTCGGCTTCCTGTTGAACCGAGACAATGATCACATGTTACACTTGCGTCGACCTAAAAGGTATAAGTTATTGATGTGGGATGGGGGTGGTCGTGGCCTATTACTACTAACTTTATCGACCTAAAAGGTATACATTATTGATGTGGGAAGGAGGTGGTCGTGGAAACTGTGGTGGTCCTACAAACTACATGAAAATTACATAAAAATTTCCACATGAAAAATGTAGACCAGTAGGTCGATAGTTTACTCTGGGACGAAGCTTCTGTTTGATATCGAACATGAATTATGAAGTATACAATCGGAAATAAAACCCGAGAATGGACTGAAAATTGACATGAGCGAATGAAAAATTACGCCACGATAGATGACAACGCGTGCCGACTGAAAACTGCGTCGCAATGTAATACGTAGACTTAATGTAATTTAATTCAACTCACCTGGAATCTGTTTATGAAATGGCTCCACTCTCGCGGCGCGATGCCGAAGGCGGGCGAGTGCTGGATGAACACTTGCATGGCCCTCCGGTAAATCTCCACTTCCACCGCTCCGGTGCCGCAAGCTATGATATTATGAAAGTATTCAATAACTTGCTCGACACCCAGGGGTAGTCCTCTAAGCCCCGCTCTTCTAAGCCCCGCCGCCCCGGGGGCATGTTTTCCTACCTCTCAGCACAGGCCGTATTACACTAGGCATCTTCAGCCATTTGGCGGGAAAGAGGATATTGGCGGCAAAATACAAACACGATTTCGATACGAACACGATTTGAACACGAATGTTCATGTTCCTTCTAGTAAATTTAAAATGTGTAACTTTTTACTTTTTAAGGCTTTTATGATTAAATAAATTGAGATCTTGAGGAAATTTTCGTCACATTTTAATGTCCAATTTCCTTCTAGTAAATTTAAAATGTGCAACTTTTTACTTTTTAAGGCTTTTATGATTCAAATTAATTGAGATCTTGAGCAAATTTATGCAAAATTGTGATACATGCTGAAACGTTGGGAGAGATGGGTTTTACAATCAGTCAAATAACACTCCATAGTTTCAAATATTATATAATATATTTATTGCCTACTAAGAATCGATCATTATAAAATAGACAGTCACTACAAACTACTATGTACATCTTACGCGCTGTGGAGGCGAGCACCAATCGCAGACCTGTACTGGTCCAGGAAAATATCCCCGTTTTCAAAACGTGTTTTCAAGCTCCTCATTGCGTCATGTAATTTGACGTATTTGGCATTTTTCTTCGGTGGATGGTGGCCAGCTTCCAGACTTGCCATCGACGTCTCCGCTTTGTTTTCCATCCTCCTCAGCACGTCGATGTACCCGAAGATGGTATGGCGTCTCTTCCCAGTGACTTGATTCAGTCTCGCATGCCAGCTTTCAACGTTGTTCGTTGTTCTCGGTCCACCGTTTGAGTAATGATTCCAGAGAACTCTGCGGAGAAAGTGTAATTTATTTTTGCGAATAAGTTGTTTACTTGTACTCCAGTCACTTTATAATTTGACCCCAAACTAATTATTTCAAAAAATGATTTTTAACAATATTAATGAGGTCTATCCACATAACTCATAAACGAAAGTTTACCAAATTTTGTACCACCATGAACAGGACAAAAAAATTGCCTTGCAAACTTTTTTTAAAAATTGACTTGGAACTTACAGCACACCTAATGCTCCGTCGAAGTGACAGCACTGTTAAAGTGACAGCACTGTCGAAGTGACAGCACTGTCGAAGTGACAGCACTGTCGAAGTGACAGCACTGTCGAAGTGACAGCACTGTCAAAGTGACAGCACTGTCGAAGTGACAGCGCTGTCGAAGTGACAGCACTGTCAAAGTGACAGCACTGTCGAAGTGACAGCACTGTCGAAGTGACAGCACTGTCGAAGTGACAGCTCTGTCGAATGTTTACTGATAGGTATTTCAATCACAATTCACACCAACATCTCAGCTCTCTCAATCATTGCATCCATACTTTACACCCGGCAGTACTTATGATTCATGAAATTATGTGCCAGTTTCTATCAAATAACATAGAAGACAAAATAACCGATTAGCATATACGACAACGTCACGTAACAGCTGCAGCCAATGAGATAGCTGCTCTTCACTCATGCTTTAATGTAAACTTGATAGAGTGTGGATGAAATTCAGTGCACAGAGTGCACCATTGTCAAATTAACAGTATAGAATTTTGATCAGCTTGATCAGTTTGATCAGTATAGATCAAACAAAATTCTGACGAGTCCTTCCTTCGTATATTACAGCTGTCAAATTGACAGTTAAAGTGAATCTGACGACTTACCGTGGAAACTGAGCATGGATTTTAGAGACAAATTTAAAATAGAGACAAATTTAAAATGGTATTAAGGAAATTTCTCATGGAAAAATGTTTTTATTCTGTTTGTAGTTTTGTTGATTATTGTCATAATGAATGTTAATGGATTTTGTGTTTTGACGTGACTAATGTTATGTATGTAACCAATCTAGTCAAATAAAATAAAATAAATAAATATCGTCCACCCACGTCTCAACCATGTAATCTAGGAGACGCCGAGTGTTTTCACGATCAACGATGTTTCCATGCTGATCCTCGATCTGCGGGATGCCATTTTCAATGTATATAAATGCTTCATCCACAAGATTGATCGGCACCAACGGCAAACCGAGCATTTGCCGGATCCAAAACCGGCAGTAATCCAAAACTCTGAACCTGTAGAATTGAAAACTTTTAGTGTATGCTTCATATTATACCTAAATGTAAGTATTTAAATTCAGTTGTCAATCGCGTCAGTTTAAAAACTAAACATATATTATCAACATCAATTACCTATTTTTTTTAAGTTTGATAGAATAAGGCAACGTAAATACTTTTCACTCTACACAAAAGCAAAATATTACTATTGTCTTAGGATCATTGGAAAGCTTCATGTTGACAGTGATTGATTTTGGTAATTTTAAATTTAGAAGAGACAGTATCACATCGCATGGTAATCACTAATCAGAAATATAACGCACCTTCCTCCAAATGATCTGCGTGAAGTGGAAAAGACAGCCTCGATGGTGTGTAGTCGAGTCTCAGAGATTCCAGTCTCAAAATCTGTCTGGATCACTTGTGGTTCAAAGTGAAAACCATGTCGTGCCGCAGCATCCTTGATTCCCTGGACCATACGTATGTACACAGCCGCAGTCTTTGCAGTTAAAAGACAGTACACCAGTGGCTAAATCTGAAAGAGATCCATTAACATTTCTGTTTTGTCAAAAATATATTTATTCCATCTGTCCTGTATAATGTAAATAACTGTGGATTTTTCATCAAAATATATTGATAATTACCTGTCCCATATAATTGCCGTGGAGGCTGTACATTTGATAGAAATGGTTGGGTAATGCCGCAAACGTGCCATCCATATAAATGACGGGAGCCGCACATAGAGCCTTAAGACATTTCTCTGTTGAAAATATCTGGAAAATAAATCACAACCCGTCAATAAATTGACACCATTTGGAGCAAAAGTAACATTGCATTTTAGAATGAGCTCAATCATGTTATGGGAATTTAATATAGATTAAAATATAGATTTTTAAGCTTTAAGTACCAATGTAACGAGTATTGATTTAATATTGATGACCGTTTGTCCTAACTTCATGAATCCAATAAATAACGATATAATTTGAATTTAATTATATTCAATTCATTTACCAGAATCTTGTCTTCGTATCCATCATTCATTTGGAGGAACTCGTCACCTCTGAAGTTAGTCGTCCACTGTCCCTCCAGGACAATGTCACCAATGTCACGAGGAATATCGGGAAGAGCACCCTTCCTTGCTCCATACAGCTGGCCGCGGATGTCTTTAAACACTACTGAACTGTCATCTCCCATTTCCTTATTGACGTCTCTGAAATGGGAAAATTGTGCAATGTTTTAAAATCGTTTATTCGCATTGGTATGAGAGGCAGGCCCCATAAAATGGGTATTGTCTCCTAATTGAAAATGCATTTAAAAATGGTTGCGTAGTAATAAATGATTTTTTCGACGAAACGTTTTGTCGCGGCCGTGGTGTTAGCAAGGCAACAATTGCGACTGAGAGAATGAAACTGATAGTTTGGCCCCCCGAAGGACTGCCACCTTGACGCGGTGGTGGGGCTTAAGGGGCCAACCCACGGGTTGATCCCAACTAAGAGCAGTCCACTCATTGCACATCGGGATTCGTGCATGTCATCATTTCATCATCATTTTCCTCTCTCTTTGTTTTCTCTGTCTCATTTTTAAATGCCATTCCTGCATGTGCAATGAGTTATGTTGACGACTATGCGATACGGACATTCTTGATATATTATTTCACTTGCACCCGGTCGAGTGGGTTCCAGATGGTGACTGGAGTGTGGCTTTGGGAGCAGACAACACTTCCTCATTTCACAACATCATCCTCATCATCATTCTCGTCATCTCTTACTTACCTGTTTCTTCTTTCCTAAGTTCTTCTTTCTTCTTCTTATATTTTCTGTCAGCTTCCAGGTCGCACTAAAACGCCCACCCGCGTGTTTGCCGTGCGTGGAGACCCGTAAGGGAGGAAAGGACGATCCTGGTAGCTGAGGATTCGTGGCATATAAAACCACCATAATCCAACACACTGCTTTGGCTTCTGCTTCTTCCGAAACGGGAGGCTGGGGACTAATCCATCCCCAGCCAACCGGCTTGTTCGTATGTGTTAAAGCTGCAACATGGATGAGCGGGTGGTCTACATTGGCATGATGACTCATACTGGTGTCCCAGTCGGTATGCTGTCACTCATGACTGGTGTAGCGCTACCCGCTATACCTTCTGGACAACCCTGGTATTTCTAAAATATCCCATTTGTGGCTCCGTGGTGGGTGGGGATCCAGAAGATGAATTTATGATTGATTTTATTATGACGACCACAGCAAACTCCCCCCCTCCCCCAACTTTCAACAAAAATAATACAAATGACAACGAAATAACTCAAAGTGAACCAATACCTAATTTACTCGATAAAATTATTGATCCAAAAACAATTTATAAAATGAATTCAAACACTAAGTTTTTCATTATAACAAGATCGGAGCAGGAAGCCACTTTCAACGACGTCTCTCCCTTTAAGTTGCAAAATTTTATCCAAAAAGACATTGGCAGGGTACAAGTGAAGAGACTTAGAGACGGCTCTTTACTTATAGAAACTGAAAATAAAGATCAATCAACTCTTCTAATGTCACTCAAACTGCTGGGCACATTCCCAATCAACGTCGCTCCACACGCAACTCTGAACACTTCCAAGGGCGTGATTTACTCGAGGGATTTACTTTGCTTTTCAGAGGAAGAATTATTAAATGAATTTGAAAGCCAAAACGTAATATTCGTAAAGCGCATAATGTCTCGCGTAAATAAAGTACTAATTCCAACACCAATGATTTCCCTTACTTTCTCCTCAACAACTCTTCCTGAATATATTTTCGCTGGGTTTATTCGAATACCTGTTCGACTGCACATCCCAAACCCATTCAGGTGCTTAAAATGTCAACAACTTGGACACACACATCACAGGTGTGAGAAGGCATATGCTTGCGACAGATGCGGCTCTCCGACCGAACATGGTAAACCATGTGACAGGGAGCCCTTCTGCGTCAACTGCAAGGGAGACCATCCATCTTGGTCACGCGAATGCCCCACCTGGAAAAGAGAGAAGAAAATATTAGAAATTCAAACAAAGGAGAAAATGACACCACAAGATGCGCGACGTAAATTTTTCCAATTATTTCCAAACTTTTCTAAACCTTAAATTACATACGCACAATCAGTAGCAACTCCACCTTCAGTATTTACACCTAAAACATCTGAAAAGTCCGAACTGGAAAATGTATTAAAGATGATGGAACAATTACTCGCAGGACAAACTGAAATGAAAGCTAAAATTGATGAACAGACAAAACAAATAAATGAATTACGAAAAGAAAATGAAACTCTTAAATTAGAAAATATTAAAATTAAATCTAAATTAGAAACAATTAAACCACCCCCTCAAAAGACCCCAGTAAAACCTGCAGCACCATTAAAAACAAGCCCTACCGTGAAATTAAACAGATCCTCCTCAAACTTGAGTACAGAGGATCTGAGAGCTACCAAAGTTAAGAAGACTGTAGGCGTCAGTGGTGATAACGATCCTATGGACACCACTGAAACCAATCCCGCATCGACGGTGATTGGAAATCCTAACTTAGGAGTAGGCTAGTCAAACCATCTGTGATATATTTTATTTTATATTTTATACATCAATTTTATCATGGATTTTATACAATGGAACTGTAATAGTTTTAACGTTCACAAAGAGGAAGTGAAGATTTTATGTGCTGATTTTAATCCTATTGGTTTCCTTTTACAAGAAACCCATTTTAAGCCTTCCTCTACACCTATCCTACGTGGATATTCTTTTTACCGTAAAGACAAGATTTCATGCGATCGGGCGAGTGGAGGTGTGGCGCTAGTAATTAATGATAATTACTACGCCGATCAAATTTTATTACAAACACCATTGCAAGCAGTAGCTGTCAGGATGCACCTTCCCAATCCCGTTTCAATATGCAGTCTTTATTTACCACCGACAGAGCGCCTAAATCTTCAAGACCTCAACAATCTTATCGCTCAATTACCCCCACCACTTATGTTAACCGGAGATTTTAATTCCCATAATGTACTATGGGGCAGTGATCACACTGACGCACGTGGTACGCTAGTGGAAGACTTTTTAACTTATAATAACTTAGTTCTTTTAAACACCGGATCAGCCACTCATTTTAGTTCTGCCTACGGGTCTTTTTCAATGTTGGATTTAGCGTTATGTACTCCTTCACTATCTCTTCAGACAGAATGGAATGTACATGACGACTTATGCGGAAGTGACCACTTTCCTATCAAGATTAAATTAATGGCACACAATACATCTCATATAAGACACAAGAAATGGAAACTTAAACTTGCGGACTGGGACAAATTTAAGGAGCTGGCTGTTTTTGATGAAAGCGTAGTTTTCCCTGACATAAAAGAACAAACGAAATACATTACCGATACTATTATTCAGGCTGCGGAAGAAACGATCCCACAAACATCTGGAAAACCTGGGCGTGTCCCTGTCCCTTGGTGGAACGAGGCATGCGCCCAGGCAATTTTAAAACGGAAGAGAGCTCTAAAAATATTTAACAAATACCCAACTGAAACAAATTTACGATCATTTCGACAACTAAGAGCAAAAGCACGTTTCAGCATTAAACAATCCCGCAAGTCCTCCTGGCAGAACTACGTATCTTCAGTAAACCACCGTACGCCATCGTCACAAGTTTGGGATAAATTAAAAAAGATATCTGGTAAATTTACTACTGTTCCCATTGCCGGCCTTAAAATTGGAAACTCCGTAGTGACATCACATGACCTTATTGTTGAAGCACTAGCTGACCAATTTTATAACATTTCGAGCTCTGCCAATTACACTCCAGCATTCGTAACCATCAAAACCAGGGAAGAAATGAACAATATTAATTTTAATTCAAACAACACAGAGTTTTACAATCAACCTTTTACCTTTTGGGAATTGACTTCGGCAATACAGGAGTCGCGAGACAGTGCACCGGGTCCCGACTCAATTCATAACAAAATGCTGAAAGCCCTCCCAGTATCGTCCCTTAACTACATTTTAAAACTTTTTAATAGAATTTTTAGTGAAGATGATTTCCCTTTAGCTTGGCAAGAAGCCATCACGATTGCCATTCCTAAACCCGGAAAAGATCGCACTAAACCAGAAAGTTACCGACCAATATCCCTGACAGCATGTTTATGTAAAATTTTAGAACGTATTATTAACCGTCGACTTGTGTGGGTCCTTGAGACGAGAGGCCTTATTGCTGCTGAGCAATCTGGTTTCCGCCGACATCGCTCCACAATAGATCATCTTACCCACCTAGAATCTCTCATTCAAGACTCTTTTATTTCAAAACATCATCTTTTAGCTGTATTTTTCGATTTAGAAAAGGCATACGACACAACCTGGAGGCACGGAATTTTAAAAACTTTACACGAATGTGGTTTTAGAGGCCATCTTACTTATTTTATAAACAATTTTATGTCAAATCGGAGTTTCCGAGTTCGTCTCGGAAACACCATGTCGTCACATCGTATACAGGAGAACGGAGTACCTCAGGGCTCCGTTCTTAGTTGTACCTTGTTTTTAATCGCTATTAACGGCGTTTCTTCTTACATTAAAAAGCCTGTAAACTTCTCCTTTTTTGTCGACGACCTGGCTATATTCTATAAATCTGCTGAAATTCGTACAGCCGAACGCCAGTTACAATTAACGATCGGTCGTTTAGATAAATGGGCTGAGGCAACAGGCTTCAAATTCTCAACCAGTAAAACTTTGTGCATTGACTTCCACCGCTTTCGAGGTCTTCATCCACAGCCTAATTTGAAGCTTCTTGGAAGAAACATCACAGTTTCTGAAACGGTAAAATTCTTGGGAATGTTATTTGACAACAAATTAAACTGGAAAGCACATATAAATGAATTAAAAGTAAAATGCTCTAAATCACTAAATATTCTAAAAATACTTACTGGAACTTCGTGGGGAGCCGATCGAATGACGATGCTTCGACTGTACCGTGCCCTGGTGAGGTCTAGGCTGGACTACGGTAGTATGGTCTATTCTTCAGCCAGGGTGTCGTACATAAAAGCACTCGATACTGTACATCATACAGCTTTGAGACTGGCAACAGGGGCGTTTCGAACGAGCCCTGTTGTCAGTTTGTACTGTGATTCTGGCGAGCCACCCCTTGATGTGAGGAGAGAATATCTACTTTGTAGCTACGTCTCGACTCTTCAAGGTATGCCCAATCATCCGACGTACTCTAAAGTGTTCCGTCCCAATTACAAACGAATATACAACACAAAAACTAAAGCCACAAGACCGCTTGGAATTCGTCTCTCGGAAATCTTGGAGAACAGAAATATTGAGTTGCCAGAGGTTCAGAGGATTGGATTTATGAAAATCCCTCCCTGGACTGTCTCCCGACCAATATTAAATACGTCTTTAAGTATTTATCCGAAGGCTCAAACAACAAATGCAAATTACCAACAACTCTTTTATAAAATGTGTGAAGGTTTTAAAGATTTTATTTTAATATATACAGATGGATCAAAATTAAATGGAGCTGTGGGCTGTGGCTATTCGGTATCAAGAACAAATATGGGATATAAACTCAACCCCGATTGCAGTGTATACACAGCTGAGCTGTATGCTATCCGACAAGCCTTAAATTATATTAAAACATCACATAGTAAACAATTCCTCATATGTTCCGACTCCCTGAGCTCTATTCAATCTCTTGACAAATTCTCCCCTAAACAACCCCTCATACAAGACATTCAAACAATTTTAAATGATCTGAACAGCCAAGGATATGTGATCACCTTTTGCTGGATCCCTGGCCATGCAGGGATAGCTGGTAACGAGAAAGCCGACCAGACAGCGAAAGAAGCCACGCTCAAGCCAGAACTTGATTATCGATGCGTTCCATCAAGTGATTTGAAAAACCAATTTAAAGAGCAAATGAAGAATATTTGGCAAGATAAATGGAACAATGTCTCAACTAATAAACTTAAATCTATTAAAACATCGATTGAGCCATGGAAATCATCATCTAGGGAGAATAGAAGAGAAGAAATAGTACTTACCCGCATGCGCATAGGCCACAGTATACTCACCCATAGCTTTCTGCTACGTCGTGAAGACCCGCCTGAGTGCGATGAATGTCTGGAGCCGCTAACTGTCCGTCACCTGTTGCTGGACTGTGACGGGTTCCGGGATCTGCGGCGTCGGCTGCAGATGCCGCGGGACCTGGAACAGATCCTGGGGGACGAGACGAAGGCAGTCGACCGCCTGGTTAGCTTTCTTAAGGAAGCCGGAATATTTTATCTACTCTAGGACTTACCTGTGATAACCATATGTGATTTAGACATAAGTATATTTTATTGTTTTACACTTTTTACACATTTATTTTAACACGACTCAGATGCAAATATTTATAAAGAATGCATCTGGGTCAATTGCACACTTTTGTGTGAAGTGTATTTTAACTTATCATCTAGTCATTATACGTTTTTATTTATATTACATCTTTCTTTTAACACGACCCAGTTGCAAGTATTTATAAAGAATGCATCTGGGTCAAATACACACTTTTGTGTGATGTGTATTTTAACTTACCATCTAGTCATTATACGTTTTTATTTATCCACATTTTTGTGTGACATATTTTACTAACTAACAATCTAGTCATTATACATATTATTATATATACGTATATTATCACTACAAGTTAAATGTTTTGATATAATATAATGAATTCGGCGCAACATAACCTCGTCGTTGACGCGCCGTTAAACCATAATAATCTAATCTAAAATCTAATCAATTTGTTCAATGGTCTCTTATACTCGCCGGTTGAAGTGCGAATGGAAGCGACGCGGGCGATGTCATCTTAGCCTATAATACCTACGAATACCTACGAATAAGTAACAAAGCTTACAGTAAAAAAAAATTGAATAAAATTAAAATTTGTTATTACTTTTTTTTGCGATTGTAAGTTACGATGTAAGTTTACGATGGCAATACTGAATAAAAGAAGGTGTTAACATTTATCAAACTAGTAATGAGCTCTACACGATTTGGATGGAAACGATTCAAGATTAGATAAGAAGATAAGAAGGTGGAAAATAGCTTGTCAATGTGAAATTTAAGCTATTTTTAACCTTCCTATCTTCTTATCTGATCTTGAATCGTTTCCATCCAAATCTTGTAGATATCATTACTAGTTTGATTAATGTTAACACCTTCTTTATTCAGGATTCACGAGTTTATGTATAATTTGTATGATTACATTTTCGTCTTCATATCTTCGTGTAGGTATGGGTGCCGTAATGTTCGGAAAACATAACATTTTGTGCTGTTTTACGTAGAGTTGAATTTTGTAAACAAAAAAACTTAAAATCTTCATATCAAAGCGTCACAAAAACAAAAAATCCATGCGGGGCAAGGTGGGACCACCCACCACACCAAAGTGTCAACTTTATGTGTTTCAACAAAATACACCTCAATACGTTTCAAAATTGATTTCAATATGTCAAAAAACCTAAAAAACCGCCAGCAGTGTGAGGAGCCGCACCACCACAACCCCCTTAATCCATGGAAAATCGTTTTCCTTGCATTGGCCCCCCCTCCCCCCTCTGGCTGAAATCCTGCCGACGCCCATGTTTTTGTGAAACAATCTTTGGAATTTTTTAGGCCCAATGTAAAATTTTGTCTTGTTTGAATTTGTGAGATTTCGTTGTGTCACTATTAATCCATCCGATCAGGTGGTTACGGGGGGGGGGGGGGGGGGGGGTAATTTGCTCCTGAAGATCACTGAAAAGTAGAGGAAAACTCGATATGTCTAATGAAATAATTTTGTCGACCGTTCAAGGCATTATTTATAAAATTAAAATAGTGTATTACGCATTATAACTTTGATTAGCGATAACTAGAAACTACCTATTTCACCATAAGGTTCCTTTCCTCAGACCACATCACATTACTGTTTGGAAAGTATTATTTACGTCGAGCCAATGACTCGTGCTATTCGGATTGATTTGTTTACATCATTATCGATCGGTTGTGGTTCCCAAAGTATATAGCTAATAGGCAACATACATACTGCGATGTATGTAAAGTTGTCGAACCTGCAGGCGCAAGCAAGATGATGTGCCCTGAGGCGCCAGAACTAAGTATGGGAGGCGACTGTACATACCATTGTGTTTTATTCAGTCTGCGTTTCTATTTCTGTTTGTTAGAGACATTGGTATTGAATCAACTTCGTAATATCACACATTTATCAGGACATTGCTTGCTAATGTGGCTGATGTGTTATATTTTACTACTGCATGGGATTCAGTCCGCAATACGAAAACTCCATTGAAATAGTTGAATTCAATGTTTCTAAATACGAAGCACGTTTAATTGTGACAAGAAACTAACTCCAGGGATTTAGTTTAACTCCGGGATTTACTCCACCGACGGCTGCCACCTTATCGCGGTGGTGGGGTTTGTGTTGGCCAATGATCCATTGCAGCTACGCCGGCGAGCATATGCTCATGTGTAAGGGCTACCCATGCCGGACAGGTCAGTGGTGAGGTCCAGACAAAGAGCAGCCAAAGTCGACCTATCCATGCCCTCCCGTGAATTTGCGGTCCCCTCGGGCCGGCCTTCCCCCTCGAGATGGTGATCCCCCTGAAATCTGGTTCCGCCGGAATCCTCACACCCCCCGGTCCGTCCCCATTCCGGCCTGGCCTTCCCACCAGTGCTGGACTCCCCCCGGTTCGGGCCCGTTAGGTCAACCCCCTCCCAATGTCCTCCACTTAATTCAACAAAGTTTAAAGTAAAATAATTAATGTGCGCAATATAACCTCGTCGTTGACGCGCCGTTAAACCCTATTAATCAATCAATCAATTATTATTCAATCAAAAGGGGTGTATTTTCACTGTTTTCACGGCCCTCTGGCTTTCAAGCCCTAAAATTTATTAAAACATCACACAGTAAACAATTATTAATATGTTCCGACTCACTGAGCTCTATCCAATCTCTTGACAAATTCTCCCCTAAACAACCCCTTATACAAGACATTCAAACAATTTTAAATGATCTGAACAGCCAAGGATATTTGATCAGCTTTTGCTGGATCCCTGGCCATGCAGGAATAGCTGGTAACGAGAAAGCCGACCAGACAGCGAAAGAAGCCACGCTCAAGCCAGAACTTGACTATCGATGCGTTCCATTAAATGATCTAAAAAACAAATTTAAAGAACAATTGAAGATTAATTGGCAGGAAAAATGGAACAATGTCTTAACTAATAAACTTAAATCTATTAAAACATCGATTGAGCCATGGAAATCATCAAAAGGGAGAATAGAAGAGAAGAAATAGTACTTACCCGCATGCGCATAGGCCACAGTATACTCACCCATAGCTTTCTGCTAAGTCGTGAGGACCCGCCTGAGTGCGATGAATGTCTGGAGCCGCTAACTGTCCGTCACCTGTTGCTGGACTGTGACGGGTTCCGGGATCTGCGGCGTCGGCTGCAGATGCCGCGGGACCTGGAACGGATCCTGGGGGACGAGACGAAGGCAGTCGACCGCCTGGTTAGTTTTCTTAAGGAAGCCGGAATATTTTATCTACTCTAGGACTTACCTGTGATAACCATCTGTGATTTAGACATAAGTACATTTTACTGTTTTACACTTTTTACATATTTATTTTAACACGACTCGGATGCGAATATTTATAAAGAATGCATTTAGGTCAATTACACACTTTTGTGTGATGTGTATTTTAACTTATCATCTAGTCATTATACGTTTTTATTTATATTGCATCTTTCTTTTTGCACGACCCAGTTGCAAGTATTTATAAAGAATGCATCTGGGTCAAATGCACACTTTTGTGTGATGTGTATTTTAACTTACCATCTAGTCATTTTACGTTCTTATTTATCCACACTTTTGTGTTACTTATATTTTATTAACTAACAATCTAGTCATTATATATATTATTTTATACACGTATATTATCACTACATGCTAAATGTTTAGATATAATATAATAATTTCGGCGCAACATAACCTCGTCGTTGACGCGCCGTTAAACCATAATAATCTAATCTAATCTAATCTAATCTAATGTACATGTCACTCATCATTCTTCTTTGAATTGTGAATCTCTTTTGGTAGACACTTTTGTATGTTAATCATCACTCATCAGCTATTGACTGCTTTTTGTAGAAGTTACATGTTCTGTTTTTGATGTAAGAAACCTTGCCCTCAGACAATTGTAAGTGAAAGCTACGATCATGGCCCTTGATAGGTTGAGGCGAGACTGGAGGCTGGAGCTCAACATGATCAACATATATATTGATCAACATGGGACAACGGTGATTTGTTGGTTCAATTCTGCGCCGATAATGAACTTAGGATTAATATCAAATTTTTTGATCATAATCCTCGTTATAAATACACTTGATTCTTTTGACGAAGTCAGATGTGGCGCCTAATTTGCGACTCAAATATCTTTTAATTTTGACGACGTAATTCGTAATGACCTCTCGTGATGGCACAGCTCACTCTGACTCTGCGTCATTTCAAGCTCATGAGTATCGGCCAATGTTAGATCACATGGAAGGTCGATGTAGTTCATGATGATGTCCTGGCTCCACATTATGCGATAAGGCAGTGGTGGTGGTTGAATCGAATTGCTGGGGGTGGGTGGAAGGAGGGGTCATGGGTTATGCTTGTTACTGCTCCCTGAATGGATTGAAAATCGCTATCTTGCAAAGTGGCACAAAACATTGACTATATGTCGGCTTTTGCAAGTGACGAATTAACTGTTTGTATGGTCTGGGAAGAAAGTGACGTAGTGATTAGAGGGGCTTTCTTCACTACAATATTACTTTCCTTTCCTGGCGCATGTTTTACAAACACCAAGTCACTTAACTTGAAAGTTGACACTTTGGATTTGCGCACATGCTTCTTGTTCTGCCACACACTTTTGGCCCGAAAAGCAGCATGTCTAGGAGATAGTAGAGTAAAGCGCCTACGTGCTTGCCCACTCCTCCCCGAGTTTCGGAAATGGTTCCATCGCACGCACACAACTTCACCTCAACTCCATACATAACACTTGCTCACGGCCCTTTCAAAATATAATATTAGTAATAGAATAGTTCAAACGCACTTGAACACCTTTTGCGACTTATGCATCCTTGAACCAGCGAGATGGTGCTTGCCTCTGTGACACTACAAGCTACCCGGCTAAAATAAAAAAAATGCCCGCAGTCAACGGCCTTACCTTCTCCAATTGTAGTTAAGCAGGCGATGTATGCGATGAAGTAGTTATTATTTGGCAATTGTATTTTTGGACATGAATATACAGATGCTTTCGCCTGCCGGACGGTTGTTTTAGTCCAGTTGGTAAGAATCGGATGATCGGCCAGTTCACACGCGCACATCCAATGAGACTTATGGTAGAAGTATACCAATTAGTTGCGTGCGATCAACCGTGTGAATGGACAGAGCGGCCGGCACACACTTCCTGCAGATGAGATGGCCGCAACTCGGCACCAGTGCAGTCTTCTAGCCAGCCGGTCAAGTGAAGCGGATCCAACGGAAAGTGTTGTAGGCAGCGGGCGCACTTGGCAGTTACTCTTTCCATTGCTATCGATCTGAAAAAGTCGAAAGTCCAGAGCATATTTCATTCTTGCCATTTCACATTTGGAAACCACAAATGTAGTATATAGGTATGTAAGTTTTTACTGACTAAAACTTTTGAAAGTTTAAAGTGGGGTAAACTTTACCCCATTGATAGGTATAGTTCCTTTATAGCGATAATTTCTAATCGCTAGCAACTCGACAATTCAATTTGGAACAGTTTGAATTCTTGACTACTTAATATTATTGACTGTTTCCTGGATACCGTATTGAATTCTATTCAATCATGCTGTCATGTACTTACTTGAAGAACTGCCACATATTCCTCAATCTTCCACTGGCACATCTAATACACTCTCTTCATTGCAGTAGGAGCAGAAGACACAGTACCCAAGCACAATATTCGTGAATTTCCAACCTGAAATTGATATTTTTATGATGTCAGAAGTCTTCTATCGGATTGAGATAGCGCCTGTTGAAATTATTGAATATTAGTGAATTATTGAATTATGTTTATGCAAATAAATTGAGACGTAAAATCGATTTCTAAATGTAACTTGAGGCAAAATGTATTAATTGCACAGACACTTGTGGTTTTGTTCTCGAAAAATTGTGTAAACTCCCTGAAGCTGTCATGAAATCGCCAGCCAGCCGCGCTATGCTGAGATTGTTGCTATGCTGCCGACTGCAGTCGGAGGCTCAACGTGTCGGACGTGTGTGTGTTGCTGCGCGCTCTGTGTGTTTAACATGCATTGCTTCAATATCGCGGATAGAGGATGAATGTGTGAGATGTGACTTGGCAACAATGTCTGAACAAGACGTAACATTGAGATGGAATGGCAAATGCGTGGATTTATTCCGCATTACTAGCTATTGGGAATTGCGTGGATTTATTCCGCATTTCTAGCTATTGGGAATTGCGTGGATTTATTCCGCATTTCTAGTTATTGGGAATTGCGTTGATTTATTCCGCATTTCTTGCTATTGGGAATTGCGTTGATTTATTCCGCATTACTCGCTATTGGCTCAATAGCTCATTTAACTAGCTCTTTTAATACATATTGGACAGAGGTTAGGTAAACATTATGTAAGAAAATAAGTAAATACAATACCTTTGCACACGTAACCCTTCACTGGGCACAAATTCGCCTTCGCTGGCTCATCTGAGTTGTGGGCTTTCCTGCCCGTGAATGAGCCGTTGGACAGAGTATTGAATCTAAAGATTGCGACAACAAGGTCGCGGATGAACATGGAATTCCCCTGGGTTAGGCCCACCGCCAAACAATTCTTGTATGCCAGTTGTGGGATCCAAACGTTATGGCCCAGATGAATCTACAAATGAGACACAAAGACATGATAAATCACTTTGTACCAAACTACAAGTCACTAAAGATGCTGAGCTCATGAGTCCTCTTGAATGTAGTAAAATGTGATGTTAAAATGTTCTTATTGATAGTTCTTGACATGATTCACATACAATCACACACTATCGCTCTTAACCAATCAGACGACTTCAGTAAAACTTAGTCTGCACACTACAGTGCAGTGCAAATATCAGCTCTACTGGTGAAATAGTGCAACCTGTATTGCAGTAGGTACTATGGACAACAAAAACAAAGCGGTCCTTCCAAACCGAAACAGTGGCAAGTAGAAGGCTTGCTCAATGAGAACAATAAAGTGAGCAGAACATCATGACTCACCTTCCCGTCCTCCACCGCGATATAGCGCGTCCATCGGGTCTGGTTCTGCAGCAACCTGCTCGGCAACCGCTGCCAAAGGCTGCTGTGCCAAATTGAACTCTGTAAAGAAAAATATATACACACGTTTATTATTGCTCTAATTTACTCTACCTCTCTAATCTCTAATTTACTCTATTTACTCTATTTACTCTATTGCTCTACCTGTGGGGCCATCATCTACCTATGATGTGGGGCCGGCCCACATCATACGGGTTGGTCCCAACTAAGATCAGTCCACTCATTGCACAGCTTAAATTCGTGTATATTCATCACATTCTCATCATCATTTTCCTCTTCGTTTTCTTTTATCTTTTATCTTTTACATGCCATTTTTTGTCTGTGCAATGAGTAACGTTGACGACCCTGCGATCCGGACACTCTGGTAAATTATTGGATTAAGTTGTACCGGGCTCGTGATTGAATTGCGCCGGTCGCAATACCTGTGCGGGAAGGCTTGTATGACAATATCAGGCTGGACCGTGCAGGGAAAGGATCGGTTGCGTTCATGAGCGTTCCGGACGTAAAATTAGCACTTTCCTTGCTATCGTTCTTAAAGCCAGTCTTCACTAACGGCCCGGCAGCCATGCAGGTCCGTTGTCATGTCTAGCGCTGTGTGGCTGTTGGGTCATTTTTGTTAATAGGTCCGTCACGAGTCACGTGGCGGTAGGACCCCTAGGCCTGGTTGAACACACCCTTTGGAGGAAGGGGTATGCAAGGTTGTCCCCAAAAGCTGTATGGATACCCAATTTGTCAACTCCCCCCCTTATATGAACGCGAAACGATCAAAGAGGCCTCGACCTCTAATGAATCAACACCTGAGAATTGAGGATTTTTTCGAGATTCCCCCGGCTTTCTCGAGATTCCTAGTTATAGAAAGAGATGAGAAAGGTAAATCGTTCTTAACTGTATCACCATTCTCAATAGCTAAAGCCATAGATAACATTGCAACCGGAACAAAGAACATAGAAAAATTGGGAAATGGAACGCTCCTAGTTGAAACTGCTAACGCTACACAGTCAGAGAAGATCTTAAACTGTACCTCATTTGTAAACCTCTTCCCGATAAAAGTGACTCCACATCAATACTTAAACACGTCAAAAGGCGTAGTATCTTGCTACGACCTCATAACTTGTGACATAGATGAAATTAAAAACGAACTTAAATCTCAGAACGTTATCGACGTCTATCGAATCACTAGGCGCGTCAACAATACTAATGAAGCGACCACATCACTAATACTAACCTTCTCTTCTCCAGACTTACCATCAACTATCATCGCCGGCTTCCATAAACTTAAAGTGCGTCCGTATGTCTCTAACCCAATGCGCTGTTTCACATGCCAGCGGTACGGGCATACCAAGAAAAACTGTAAAGGAAAACCAATTTGTCCCAATTGCGGGAAGAACGCACACGAGGGCGAAGGATGTGCTGCCGAAACCGTTTGTGTAAATTGTAAAGGCCCTCACCCGGCCTCCTCTCGTTCATGCCCCAAATGGTCAGAGGAGAAAAAGGTAAACGAGATCATGACACTGCAAAAAGTGCAATATAGAGAAGCTCGCAAGCGGTTCAATAATATGAACCCGGCGAGAAAGCTCACTGCTTCCTACGCATCAATGGCTTCCAACAGCCAGCCTTCTGCGGCTCAATTAGAACAACGCAAGGATGCTGATGATAGCGAAAAATCAGATCTCCGAGCAATGGTAGAGTCACTCCTGAAGACACAGGAGATGTTACAGAAGCAACTGCACGAACAGGCAATTCTCATCCAGGACCTCGTGTCGCAGCTGAGAACCGGAGCAATAGCGCCAAATCCAACGGCCTCTCTTCCAGCCCAGCATTTAAAAAAAACGACCGCAACCAAGACCGCTTCTAACCAACCAACATCATCCGGCAGTAATCCAACAGAAAAACACCAAACCAAACCTCACAACTTAAACGCGCCCTCTAAACCTGTAACCGATTTTACTAAAGATCATAGGCAACAGAGGTCAAAAAACCAAAAGAAAGGTAAGAAGCGAACTGCTTCCTTATCACCAGGCAGAGCTCGCGACAGCCCGCTACCAGATAGCGACGAATTGGAAGTTGAGCCCCTGGAAATACCGTCAGCAAAGCATTCAACTGTCCATCTTCTTAAGGACTTCCTTAGGAAACCCACCAGCTAACAAGCATGTTTACAATACAGTGGAACTGCAATGGCGTAAGAGCGCACGCAGAAGAGATCAGACAACTTACGTCATCTTTACGTCCAGACTGTATTAGTTTCCAAGAAACTCGTTTTAAACCATCTGACAATATCTCTATCAAGAACTACTACTTATTCCGCAAAGACAAACCATTCCTCGCAAGGGCAAGCGGGGGTGTTGCATTAGCGATACATAACGACTCCTACGCGGAAGAAATCACCATCAACTCGACTCTGCAGACCGTAGCCGTCAGGGTTCACAGCCCTTGTCTGCTCACAGTCTGCAGTCTATATTTATCACCATCAGACATCGTCACGGTACGAGACTTGACTCAGCTCATCGCTCAACTCCCACCTCCATTCATGATCACCGGAGATCTGAATGCGCACAACGTGCTGTGGGGCGGAGACCGCGATGACTACCGAGGGAACCTGATACAGAAAGTCGTCACAGACCTCAACCTCGTGGTCATGAACAACGGCGACCAGACTCATTTCTCCGCCGCCAACGGCTCTTTTTCCGCGATTGACATGACCATATGCAGTCCATCCATAGCTCTTATGTATGATTGGAGTGTGCATTCTGACCTCTGTGGCAGTGACCACTTTCCTATTCTCATAAGACCGCTGGAGGAGCCGCAAGTCCAACCCGCGAGTAAGAAGTGGATCCTGGCCAAAGCAGACTGGGCCCGCTTTCGACAACTCGCTGTGTTTACCGACACTGTTGATGATGTAAACGTCCAAGTGGAGATACTCACAGACAAGGTAATCTCTGCCGCTTTACAATCCATTCCGCGAACTTCTGGGAACCCTCGTCGAGTCCCGGTTCCTTGGTGGACGGACGAATGCCGTGTGGCTATCCGTAAGCGACGCAGAGCGCTTGCGATATTTAGGCGTTACCCTACGCAAACGAACCTTCAAGCATTCCGCCAGCTGCGAGCAAAAGCAAAATATACAATCAAACAAGCCAAGAAAGAATCTTGGAACAGATTCGTCTCGACGATCAACCATCGTACCCCATCAGCGACAGTTTGGAACAAAATACGAAAAATATCGGGCAAATTTGCCAACTCTGGCATCCAAGCCCTCATGGTAGGTGGACTCCTGAGTTCCAGTCACGTCGACATAGCCGAAGGCCTGGCTTCTCACTTCTCCGAAGTGTCGAGCTCTCGCCACTACTCGGACTCCTTTAAGGTAATCAAGAACCGAGAAGAAGGCAAGCCTTTGGTATTCAAGGAATCTAATACTGAAGACTACAACCAGCCATTCAGTTCCTGGGAACTTGAGTCTGCGATCCAGGAGTCGCGAGACAGCGCCCCTGGACCAGTTCTAATACATAACAAAATGTTAAGAAATTTATCACCTGACGCACTACAGCATGTACTAAGAGTTTTTAACAATATTTGGACAAGCGACGAGTTTCCCGACACATGGAGGGAAGCGACGCTCATAGCAATACGGAAACCTGGCAAGGATCGACTGCTCCCTTCCAGCTACCGCCCAATATCACTGACAAGTTGCTTCTGCAAGATATTAGAGCGAATGGTAAATCGAAGACTGACATGGATGCTGGAAAGTAAGGGTTTGATTGCAGTCGGGCAATGCGGATTCCGCAGGAACCGCTCAACGATCGACCACCTCGTGAACCTAGAGGCTAGTATCCAGGATTCATTCCTATCTCGACAACAGCTCTTAGCTGTCTTCTTTGACCTGGAAAGGCATATGACACGACGTGGCGTTATGGAATCCTGAGAACACTGCACCAGTGGGGATTTCGAGGACATCTGCCCACGTTCATTTTAAACTTCTTGACAAATCGGAGGTTTCGTGTTCGAGTCGCGGGCACTGAATCCTCCTTGCACACTTTTGAAAATGGAGTCCCTCAGGGGTCAGTACTGAGCTGCACGCTCTTCCTGATCGCCATTAACGGGGTCACTTCTTGTATTTGCAGTCCAGTGCGATACTCATTGTTCGTCGATGATATCGCTATATTCATCAAGTCTGCAAAGTTACGCACAGCTGAAAGACAAATACAACTAACTGTCAATCGCCTGGGTCGATGGGCAGACGAAAATGGTTTTAAATTTTCGACGAGCAAAACCAACTGCATTAACTTTCACAGACTGCGAGGATTACATCCTGAGCCAACTCTTACATTGG
Source organism: Leuctra nigra (assembly GCA_934045905.1). Taxonomy (NCBI): domain Eukaryota; kingdom Metazoa; phylum Arthropoda; class Insecta; order Plecoptera; family Leuctridae; genus Leuctra; species Leuctra nigra. Next base: position 929,972 of record OW203765.1, on the reverse strand, counting down.
ACGGAGCAAATATCCCATGCGTTGACTCGGTCAAGTTCCTGGGATTGAACTTCGACCGTAAGCTCACGTGGCAACACCATCTGAAATACCTCAAGACAAGATGTATGAACACAACAAACATCTTGAGGATTCTAACCGGCACATCTTGGGGCGCGGACCGGACTGTGATGCTTCGGCTCTACCGAGCACTCATCCGGTCTCGACTAGACTATGGCAGCTTCATATTCGCATCCGCCAGACCCTCACACATTCGCACCTTAGATCCTGTGCATAACGCGGGTATCCGCCTGGCAATCGGTGCATTCCGGACAAGTCCCATTGTCAGTTTGTACTGTGAGGCCGGAGAGCCCCCACTCGACCTCAGGAGGAAGTACCTCATGAGTTGCTACATCTCTAAGCTCGAGACGCAAGCTGATCACCCAACGTATGGCGTGGTATTCCGCCCCGCATACGAAGCTACGTACATGGCGAGACCAAACTCTACCAGACCCCTTGGAATCCGTTGGTTGGAACATCGGCAGCAAGTCGATTTGAGACTTCCAACCTTGCAGAGGATAGAAGTCAGTCAGCGAGCTCCTTGGCTGGTGCCTCGCCCTATCTGCATTACGGACCTGACACTGCATCCCAAAGCTACCACAGCTTCTACAGTGTACCAGCAGCTATTCCGCCAACTTCGCGCAAGCCTTCCTGGACATACTCCAGTGTATACAGACGGGTCAAAGCTCAACAATGCAGTGGGATGTGCATACTGTCTACGTGACATCCAAGTCTCATTCAAGCTTGACCATCACTGCAGCGTATATACAGCTGAACTGTACGCCATCCTGCAGGCCCTGAAAGTCATCAAAAAAGATCACCGGAAACGCTTCGTCTTATTTACAGACTCTCTGAGTTCCATGGAGGCAATCCAGAGGCTCTATCCAAAGGAGCTCATGATTCAACATGTTCATAGCCTCCTAGCCGATCTGGAAACTAGAGGAATCGAAGTGATTTTTTGCTGGGTTCCTGGACATGCAGGAATAAGAGGAAATGATAGAGCGGACCTTGCGGCAAAAGACGCAACAATTAAGAATCACACAGATTACTCTGTAGTCCCTGCGTCTGACCTCAAGACTCTATTCAGAGCCAAGTTGACACAAGAGTGGCAGTGTGAATGGGAAAACACAACTGCCAACAAGCTTCGTGTCATCAAAGAAAACCCCATTGCATGGCAGACATCGACTCGACGCTCCCGACGAGAGGAGGTCGTCGTTGCTCGGCTCCGGATTGGACATACTCGACTTACCCACAGCCATCTAATGAATCGAGAGGAACATCCACAGTGTAACACCTGTGATGTTCCTCTAACAGTCCATCACATGCTGATGGACTGTGAAGAACACCGCCGAGCACGCCGTCGACATCGTCTCTCGAGTGATCTCAGCGAGGTGCTCGGAGACGATGAGAAATCTATAGACAGGCTGATCAGTTTCCTGAAGGACACAGGGACAATAGATTTTATCTGACCACGCACAGCACCAAGCTGTAAGAGTTTTTAATCATATACGATATTAACTAGCTATAGTTTTAGACGAGCCAGGGCCAGTATTTATAAACACGGCACCTGGCTCAATATGACTTCAGTTCTTACTGCAATTCAGTAATTATTTTATCTACACTTGACTCGCTACGTCTACATGATTAGACTCACGCTAGCGTAACACCTAGTTGATCTTAATATAATATGACTCCACTTTTTTATTCCTGACTTCTTTGAGCGACATATTTTATTACAACACCCCGTTGTCTTAAGGTATCCGACTCACTATAATGGGAATTCTTATTTGACGGTTTAGTACTATACTGTACTATATGTACCGTATTGACTTGATTGGCGCTGATAACCTCGCTGTTGAGCGCCACAAATCATAATATCTATCTATCTATCTAATTTACTCCAGAAAATACTTACCCACATGGAAAGTACTGGCATTGGTTTTTCATGTTGAATTTTGCGATAATCGAAAACCTTCTGTAGCTCGGCATTTTGCTGTTGTGTCGGTGACGGTGAGACTGGAGATAATGTTGCAAATTGAAGAAACTTGCAGATGCGGCTGAGGATGGGATAGAGGCTGAGGTAGACGGGATCGAAGAAGAGGACGGTGATCTGGAGGAAGGGATCTACACACTGCCGGCCGTTTCTCATTTGCCAGATCCTCCAGCCTTGCCACGAGAGCAGGAATACCTAAAATAAAAATAAATAGATTGAGTATCGCCACAAACCACAATATACCTCACACCACAAAACTAAGGATGCAATTAGCATACGCAAATGAAAAAATAACTGCAATTGTTGACTTAAATAAATGGCAATTAAACCAATTACAATCAACCACTATTTACTACACTGCATATTATTTGCTCATATTTCTGACATATTTTGTTATAGACAATTTAAATTCGCACACATCTTTGATCTTTGAACTTTGATCACATGGCTGTGTGTAAATTGTGTCGGAAGCATCGGGATCATCAACAGAGTCAGTTTTCTAGAAGTTGTCGAACCTCATGTTTGTGTGTCTAATTCTTAATTCCACTCCGTAATACTTTTTCCACATAAAATGTACTCAGGTAGATGTGTACATTTGGTAATATGGTACTGAGTAATTTCGTTGGAAAAAAACAAGCAACACTTAGCTTAACGCGAAAGCCAGTTAAGTTTTTCATTATTAACTTATTATGGTAAATGTCAATGCAGAGATTGACTGAAATGGTGCGAGATTTAAAATGGTTACGTTCGATTCCGCATTCTCCGTTTCTTTCACTGCAGCCACTATTTGTCTTTCTGTGCTGTCGCAGATAACCTCGACGAGATAGAGACATCCTGAAAATATTCATAACTGATCCATTCACACAATGGAGTAATTATACGCCCCCGAACCCCCATGTTTTCCACTGCACACTGCTGGCCGTTTCTCATTTGCCAGATCCTCCAGCCTCGTCACGAGAGCAGGAATATTTGAAATCATATTATCTCAGGCGTTTGATTGTTTCGGGTATAGTACTACAGCCTAATGTAAAGTGTGTCCCAAGTGTGGGATCCATTGTAGGGTGAAACCCAATGGTGAAACTAAACTTATGTCCGTAACACGAAGCTTACAAATAACTACATTACAGTACCTAGTGTAATATACACACTCTCACTACTTATACTCCTATCTATTAATGCTAAATCACATTATTTTTGTTGTAACGTTTCTGAGTTTTGAGTAACGTGATATACATAGGTAAATATATTACACAACATAACTTAAAACTAAATATGAAATAACCCTATTTAGACCTAACATTATACTCATCACAGTCTGTTTATTCCAGAAAGGCCACTTGTGTTCTTATGTGACTTTTGTACTTATTTGTTCAATGACATCAATTAATAAGACGTCAATGAGCTACCTGAATGGTTACAAGATTAATTTAAAAGTTGATTCAAGTAATTAAAATTACTTATCTAGACATTGGCATGAATGGTGAGCATTGAGCACGTCCAGCCTGGTAGGTCCTACCTAGCAGAAACATACATTGAAAAGTGTAGTAGGCACAAACATTTGAGAGATAAACCATTCATTCCATTACTTCTGAAAGATCAGCTGAAAGGTTCCTAGCATTGTAATAATAATCCCATGGTAATAATAATGCAAAAGAAAATTACAATACTGAAGATACTCCAAAGATCGCCTGAGCGCTCCAAAGAAAATTGTCTACTGATTTTATGATAGAGCTCTTCTTGAGAGAGAGAATGAGAAATGATATAATCTGTTTCTTGATTCATTTTCACGATTCAGTTTGGATTCTATTTTTCGTGTTATTGTGGAGGTCACACAGCTGCGTCCAGGTGCTTGGAAAAATTCCATTGATAATACAGCAATTAAATATATGTGTTAACCCCTTGGGGTCCGAATATTCTACCCATTTCTAACCAAAGAAAGTGTATTTATTTCGCCCGTGTAAGCGCCTAATCGTCCTCTCTTGCCGAAGTATTTACATCGCTTTAATCATAATTATATACATCAATACGTTCATCTAAATAAATAAAATCACTCTCACAACTATTTACTTCATTTTAACTGTCCAAAAGAAGGTTTAAAATGTCATCGGAACTAGAAATTGTATACTTGGTAGCCATCTTGGTTGTGCAAATGTCAAAAAGTTTTCTTGATCGACTTTCATGGATCAATATAAATCGATAGTTGCATATATCGATATGAGAAGAGGACTAAAATGTTGCTACATTCACACTCTTCCAAAAGAATGCATTGCAGCGCTATCTTACAACAACCGAATCAACTATAAAGTGAATATAGTAGCGCGGGATATATGACGATCAGAGATCGTCAATGGACCGCAAGGCCAGGCAAAACCATGACGAATGCCGTTCGTCAAAAGACCCCAAGGGGTTAAGGGTTGAGATATTTTCTTAATAATTTTCTTTACTATGCAAGTTGGCATGTCTATTCCTGAAGATTTTTTGGTTTTTTAATTTTGATGAATTTTGAATAATTTTTGTTTCACATGTGCTGTATATGAAAAATTAATATAAATTTTCTTTGCTTTTAACCTAACATCTAACATCGGACACATCACTCATATTGGGATAGGGTAACTCAGGAACAGCCTGCTCGAGAAAATCTTCCACTTGTGGAATGGCTATAGCGGAGGACGGTGGAACGATTGTAACACCTCTGGTGTGGGAGTTTTTTCTGTACTGATATTATTGTCAGTGTCTCGCGATACCTCTTGCCACTCCTCCTCTTCTTTAGGGATATTTAATCTCAATGTCATAATTTGCTTTAGTAATGAGTGTTTCTTGGTTCTTTTTGCCATCTTTTTCGAACTACATTAATTGCTCTTTAGAGAAAAAAATCCTAGCTACCTACGTGTATGGATATCTTGTCCTTCGATTGTCTAGAAAATCACCGCCCTTGTGTTTTCTTCTAGCTTATTTCAATGAAATCTAAAACTGTCTAAAACACTCTTGTCAGGTTGAACATTGACTTCTTCCTTGGCATCCTTTTTCTTGACCCTTCTTTTGGATATAATCATCCGTCAGTTATTCCAAAATTGAATTGGCTACATCAATAATGACAATATTATCCATTGTTCCGATGAGTATCACATCCTCGCCTTCTTCAATCGGCAGATATTGAAGGACATTATCTCTGTTAAGTGGCACTGTACCACACTTTTGAAACTGCTGGCTCTTTATGGCCGGGCCCTTTTCTCCATTATGTGAGGATCTTCCTCCATTCATTATGACCGGCCGAAATAATGCCACGTAGGGCCTGAGTCAAATGTGTTGAATTGGGAATTAGGAACACAAAATGAATATTGTGTTCAGTGCACATTTCAATTTCCCTGGGAGTAAACTAATCTAATCGAACCACCCGGACTTACTACGATTGTACCGGGTCTTCCTGGGGCCCCAACGGTCCAAAGGAATACGTGTTAGTCGCTTTGTACACCACATACGTTGACAGGACGCTGCATACACTGTTGAAGTAGCCGAGCGGCTCAAATTCATTTTCAAACTCGAAAACAAACAAACCTGATCAGTGGATGCAGATGCGCCAGCCAATCACTTTGATACATAAATACACGCGAGAAAATAGGTAATTGAGCGAGCGTAGCGAGCGTCACCACGGTACTCTTATGACACTTTCTCTGTGTGTTTTTTTTTTTTTTTTTTTTTTTTGCCTGCACTGCCCAGGTCAAACCGCACAACCAATCGATCTGAAATTTTGTACACATACTAACGTAATCTATGCGATCCCTGGGATCTTTTCTGAACGAGATCCTGTGATTGGTTCAAATTTTATAAAAATTATCTTTCGATTGGTTGGTTCGATCAATTTGAAATTTAGCAAAGTCATTGCAACCAACATTGTACCCAATCAAAAAATATTTCAGCCAAATCCTCCAATTGGTTCAAATTTGAAACCATTTTTCCTGTGATTTATTTAAATTTAAACTGGAACCGATTGACCGACCAAATAAAAACTTCGCATGGTCATTGGTACCAACATTTAAGGTATTTTTGCCAATTTTCACTCTAATCTGTCGTTATTTTCAAAAGTTTTTGTCATTTTAGGGACATTTTGCGTGTTGGCTGTCAAATTCACGGCGACTTCGAATCTCCAGTTCAAGGCAAGGTAGTTAGAGCAGAAAGTTTTAAACGATATGAAACTAATAATGACCGTTCAACAGATTGATCTGATATTGTGTACACACACTACATATCATATCATATGCCCCACCGATGGCTGCCACCTTAGCGCGGTGGTGGGGTTTGCGTTGGCCAATGATCCATTGCAGCTACGCCGGCGAGCATATGCTCATGTGTAAGGGTTACCCATGCCGGACAGATCAGTGGTGAGGTCCAGACAAAGAGCAGCCAGGGTCGGCCTAACCATGTCCTCCCTTGAATTTGCGGTCCCCATCGGGCCGGCCTCTCCCCTCGAGATGGTTATCCCCCTGAAATCGGGTTCCGCCGGCCCGAATCCTCATACCCCCCGGTCCGTTCCCATTCCGGCCTGGCCTCCCCACCAGTGTTGGACTCCCCCGGATCGGGCCCGTTAGGTCGACCCCTCCCCATGTCCACCACTTATATCAACAAAGTTAAATGCAAAAATGCAAAAATTAATGTGCGCAATATAACCTCGTCGTTGACGCGCCGTTATACCACAATAATCTAATCTAATCTAATCTAATCTAATCATATCATATGGGTGGTCCCAGGTATATTTTTTGAACGAGATCCTGTGATTTTTGAAAATAACAAGGAACCGTTCAATCATAAAGGTTTAATCGATCAACTTAAAACTTAGCAAGGATTGGCAACTTAAAACTTAGCAAGGATTGGCACCAATATTTTTCATTTGTATACTTAATTTAAAACTACCTATAGCCACACCACCATTTGACCTATCAAATGGTCTTCGATTAATCTGATCAATCAAACTCATATTTTGCATGGTCGTTCAGACCAACATTGTCTCTTATTTTACAAATTTTCAGCCCTACCAGTCAAGAACATAGATGCACTTTTTGACAGTTTTAATAACTGTCAGAAATGACATTTCAAAACAGAAATTCCACTGCATTCTGGGTTGCTCTATGTAGCAAAGCAAAGTTTATAGATGGCTATTCTCAATATCAAGTAAGACAGATTCTTTTCTTAGTTGATCATATTGCAATACATAATGTAGTCAAAATGTAATGTAGGTATTTCATATACATAGGTATAGGTATACCTTATCTAAAATAATTTATTTTACGATATGGATTGTGTTTCACAGTTATGAAAACGACGTTTTGACTAGATAACATCATATTTTACACATTTCCAGCCCAATCGGTCAAGAATTTACAGACTTATTGCTGTTTTAAGTGTTTGAATTAGAGGTGAGCGCGTGAGTGATTTTTGACTCATGCGCGGTCACGTCATGCGGTCACGTTTTTCACTCACGCACACTCACGCACTCGGGTTCCGCATTTCACTCACGATCACGCACACTCACGCATGAAATCTCAGGACTCATGCACGCTCACGCACACTCACGAATTACAACTCACGCAGTCACTTACTATGATAAATACCTATACAAAGTGTCATCGCAACTTTACATCGCAACTTCACATACCACCAAAATGACATCCCTAGCCAAAATGCACAAAAATCTGTTGTTTGTAATGAAAATATTGTGTAAAAATTAAGAAAATCATGCCCCGCAGGGCGTTGTTTTAATTCAATGTACGGAACAATTCTATTAAAAAAAGGTTACTTATTTAGGGCTGGTCTGTGAATACGACCCAAAACTATATTTCACCCATTTCAATATCTATTGAAAGTAAATGCTTACACTAAATAAAAAGTAACCCATATAAAATATAAATATTATGAAAATAATTTCGCATTTTTTCATTCTAACAATCTATTTTAAAATCTATATATTCAAGACTGAAGAAAACTCTTAAGTAGACCAAAAGATCACAGTTGTGAATATTAGTCACGCGTGGCACGCGTGTCACGATTCACGCGTGACTAGAAACTTTGCACACTCACGCACGACTTTTAGCAGTGGTGTGCACACTCACGCACACTCACGCTAAAAGTCGTGAGTCACGCGTGACTCACGTCACGCGCTCACCTCTAGTTTGAATATCTGTCCAAAGAGATTGATGGAAAAATATCAGTACAATAATCTGTTATTTAATTGATCCAGAGTGTTTATGAAAAGTTGCAAGGAAAATTGGTAATAAATAATGTATAGTTAGTTATCTTTGATTGAATGGATCGTGCTATGATTGGCGATGTCGTGCGTGTCGGTGCTCGCTCATCAACGCGTTACACCGAGCGTTTTCCTAGTAAAGATAACGTACAGTTAATTATGGGAGCGAAGTCCAGACACAATTCTTTACTATTCTTCCACCTAGATTTCGAAGTAATAAATTATAGTAATATATTTTTGAAGTAATACAAGTTCTTCATTCCACAGAACCTATCCAGTTACTGGAAAAGTGGACCAACAATAAATTGACGAAAGTTTCCATTCCACTTAGTGATGTCCAAGTTTAGTACCACAGTCTTGGAATGAGGGGAAAGAGGGTCAGTAAAATTAGCCATCGACTGCAGCCTTAGTGCTAGTCCCCCGTTCAGACATCTTCATCGATTGATGGATCAGCAATTTCATAGGACCCTCGGCTAGTTAGATTCAGTCACGGTTTGATAAGAGTCTGACCTCGTATGTCATTTTTGCAAAGCATCTCCCTTGAGGAGAAAGCTCCATTTCTTTATGGCACAATACTGTAACGAAGTTTCGAAAGTCAAGTGTGAATTCAAGTGTGGTCATACCGCATATGTTGTTAAAACTGCTAGTCCCTTCTAAAATGTCTGCTATACTGCGCACGGTTGGCAGTATACGAACAAAATTTGGTCCACATAATGAATAATAAGTTGTACTCTAATGTGTAATGTATTACAGTGTTTAGTACCTACTTAACACTAAATTTGTATCATGTCATACATAATATAAGAAAATCCTTCTAATCCACAATACAAAAATACTAATATTTAAAGTAACTATATTTACGATTAATATGCGCGACACATATGTCACCTGGGCGGCTTCTGTGAGGTTCAAAATCTTCGGCGAGAGGAAGTGTCCGTTGAACAACCGGGAAGTGGCGTTGTGATGTTCTCTGCAGATCTGAAAATGATTAAATAATAAGTATTCTCCACGTTGGAGATGATATTGCATATACCAGCCTTCAGTCTCTACTGGCATTGCCAGGTTTGCGGATTCTGCATAATGCTGCAGACTGTTATTCTGATCATATTTATCCGACAAAACACAGATTAGTACTTGGACATGGATTATCAATTCCCGACCTTTGAAAGTATACATTCGAAATCGTTTACGTTTGTTGGACTAAAATGAATAAATAAGACCGATGGGAGATTACTGAATGAAATTCAGAACAAGAATGAAGGCATTGAGGAGGTTGTCGCTCAGGGAATCCAGAATAGCTCGCTCTCTCGAGTTGACCTGGCGGAGCTTGCAGCGGTATGGCGCGCTGTTCCCGGTGTCGATGTGATGGACGACTCGAGCTGTGGAACCCGGCTTCTTCGTGAAGAGAGCTGCGTAACGCGTCATGACGGTCTTGAGCGCCGGCAACACTTCTGGCGGGCAGTCTGAAATCATCTCTGTTGGCTGACTGGACGTCTGCGGTGCGATTGACGAGCAAGTTGGCTCAGGAAGGCAGTACACTATGATCACTTGACAACATCCGTAGTGCTGCCATCACTGGCTTGGCAGCCCAACTACATGTCTTGCATGCCGCGGCGAGGGGGAAGAGAGTGTTTTGCTAGATTTCGAGCGCAGAAAATGTAACATGCCCGTCGTACTTCTATGAAACACCTTTATTGAGCGAGCGTAGCGAGCGTCACCACGTGTTCCCAACAAACTCAAGGCGATCTCAAGGCGATAAACCCCGCGTCGGAACCTGGCAATCGTTGTGTTCACAGCCCAGGTCAAACGGCACAACCAATCAATCTGACATTTTGCACATATACTAACGTAATCTACGCGGTCCCTGGGATCGTTTTTGAACGGGCTCATGTGATTGGTTCAAATTTAAAAAAAAATATATTTTGATTGGTTGTTCCGAGCAATTTGAAATTTTGACAAGTCATTACGACCAACATTGTACCCAATCATACAAAGTTTCAGCCAAATCCTCCCATTGGTTAAAATTTAAAAAAATCTTTCATATGATTTTTGAATATTAAACTAGAACCGTATGACCGAACAACTTAAAACTTTGCATGGTCATTAAGACCAACATTATCTGTATATTTGACAATTTTCAGACTTATCTGTGTTTAAATCCAAAAGTTATTGACATTTTACGGACATTTTGCGTGTTGGCTATCAAATTACTCAAAAATTTTGATCACGGCTACTCCGACTCTTTATAGTTCCAAGGTAGTTAGAGCAGAAACTTTCAAACGTATGAAACTGATATGACCGTTCAAAAGATCGTCTAATACTGTGTAAGTACACACACTTATATCACATGAGTGGTCCCAGGTATATTTTTTTTAAATAGATCTTATGATTTTTGAATATTAACAAGGAACATACCATGGCCAGCTAAAATTAAAAATAGCCAACAAAAGTTTCTTTGCCATGAAAACTTAGGTTTTATTTAATTTCTCTCTCAATACATAACGAAATGACATAAGATCACTTGCACTTCATTCAGCTCGAAATTGTGTACATAAAAAGTTACATTTAATAAGTAAATGCCGATTACCAGAGCCATGGGACTTAAAGCAACTTCAGAACCAGCTTGGACTTTTCAAGGTAAACTGTGAATTGTATTAGATAGACAGTGGGAGAGAGACAGACATATATGAATCAGAGACATCTATTGGTGAGGTTTATTATGAGACATGGGACATTCACAAATTCTCACAGAGAGATTTTTGAGCGAGCGTAGCGAGCGTCACCACGGTACTCTTATGGCACTTTCTCTGTGTGTTTTTTTTTGTGGTTACCGCCCTAGTGTGAATACATGTGCGAGGCTAATAGCGTGGACCCTGTGCGAGGCTAGTAGCGTGGACCCTGTGCGTGGCTAGTAGCGTGGACCCTGTGCGTGGCTAGTAGCGTGGACCCTCTGCGAGGCTAGTAGCGTGGACCCTGTGCGTGGCTGGTAGCGTGGACCCTGTGCGAGGCTAGTAGCGTGGACCCTGTGCGTGGCTAGTAGCGTGGACCCTGTGCGTGGCTAGTAGCGTGGACCCTGTGCGAGGTAAGTAGCGAGACGAAGAGGGGCGAGTGCCAAGAGGCACAACCAAGTCAGAAGAAGAGGTGGTCTGCAGCCGTGCAATGGGAGTGCCAGGAGGCTCACCCGAGCCATGAGACGAAGAGGGGGAAGTGCCAAGAGGGACAACCAAGTCAGAAGAAGAGGTGGTCTGCAGCCGTGCAATGGGAGTGCCAGGAGGCAACCCGAGCTGGAAGAAGAAAAGGTACGTCGACAAGGCGTTAGAGGAGGGAAATCAGTAGAAGTAGGCTGATATTGAATTGACTCTATTTTATTGGTGGAGATACAACTATACTCTCTTTATACCTCTTGCAGAAAATTGTTACCTAGCACCGAGGGGTGCAACCTATCTTTTGCCATGAGAGATTGTCTGTCCCATGTGTTGCACCACCCTCGGAGTTGAAAAAAAGGCTGCCACAGATTGCAGAATTCAATTCCCCATTCTGCGCACCTCACTCGTAGCTCGGCGTTGAGATGAGCTGCCTTCTCATTGAGGTCGAGATGATCATTAGTTGTTTTTGTTGCTCGGTAATTTTTATGGCGAGGGACATGGTATAAGTATCTCTACGCTCAGCCAGGTAGGTCCAACTGGCGGACGCGTTTGCGTCAATCTCGCGCATGACGTCAGCTGGCCCACAGCGCAGCCGTCTAGCGTCTAGGTTTTAGGGGCTTTACGAGCCATATCTGTAGCCACACACAGATGCTTTGATGTTTTTGTATTGCTCACAGCTAACTAATTAAATATAAAACAAACCTTGGAATCCTGGATGTGTGGAGAGTGAGACTGCTGAACTGTTGGAGGTGGAGAAGTGCAGGGCGAATCAAACTGAAGGGATGACGATCCTGATGATTTGGAAGACGACGGTTCAGATGATGACGGCCTCTGCGGGATGGAGATGGGCAGAGACCGGCTGGCATCGGCGGGTCTTTTTTGCGAATTTGTAAAGGTCTCCATTTTTGCCAGGAGATCAGGAAGACCTGAAATTAAAAACATTACAGCAAATATGTCAAGTTAGTCTCACAGTGACCAGCTTCTTTCAATTAATTTGAATGCTGTAGTCATAAGAAGTGTCTGAAGCTTGCTTGGCATGAAATTGTTATGAACTCCGACGATAAAAGACGGTTAAAATCTCAAGAATAATTGAAGTCCTAGCAATATCAAATGGGTAGGTAAATGGGTAAAGATGGCAGAGTTATAAAATTTGATCACAACATACCTTTAAGAGTTGAAATGACAATTTTTAAGTTGTCATTTTCCTCGCGCAGGACTCTGTTCGCTTGGCGCTGGCTATACACTTTCTCCCGAAGAGTCTTGTTATCCCTCTCCAGGCTAGATTCCTCAGACTGAAAGCATGGAAAGTAGTACAACTATCAATACAGAACACTATGATTATTTTAAAATGGTTTCTATGTCGGATTACTGAGCAACTAGGCTAATGGCGACTACTTAATGATCATGTCATTGAAAGACTATGATGAACAAAGAATAAAGGATCAATTTTGGGAAGAAGATTGTCTACTCCTAGGGAACCTTCCCAGCAATTGCCTCACAACTACAAATAATTACAAAAATCCCTGTGCCTGGAAGGATGGCTACAGTAAATGAATCCGGGCCTCCGGAATGCAAGTCTAGGTCTTATAATGTTTGATGTATCTATCAAAATTAACAAACTTACCATACGGTTACTGAAAGATGGCCTCTCTTTTAATTCAGCGAGGATATTTCGTGCAGTCGAGGATGAACATTTTTTTTTCAGTTTTTTTTTTTCCTTCTCCGTTATCACTACAACAGTGTCTTCGGATTCTTCCTGGAGAAACACAAAAACCAACATTATTAGTACATAAAGCAATGGTGAGGTAGGTTAATGTATACCTACCACACTCAAACCAAATAAAAACGGTATTTGAACAAAACAGATTGGCTGCTACTCAGGTTCCTTGACAATTAATCGTTGATATTATCAAAGAAATCAAAGCGCACTACTATAGTTAGATGATGCTAGCATAGACTTCATGGGATATTATGCCATCAAACCTTCATCAGCCAATCCCTTTCTTTCGAATATCGTTTATTATTTGTTCGAGTGTACCTAGCTACCTACTAACATGTGAAAATGATGGGGTACATAGGTACCGCTGAAGAGCAAATGAAGAAAAGTAGATAGTACTAGTACAAACACAATGCTAAACTTACATTGGAATCTGAGCTTGAGTTCACTTCAGCGATTCTCTTTCTTTTCTTCTTCGTTGACTGTGTCACCTCGACAATCTGATCATTAGCGCCGAGCTTTGAATTAAGTTCATTCTCGAACTTGTCACATTCTAGTTTCAGGATTGCTTCATTATCTGAAAGGGATTAAAAAAAAGTTTAACATCCTATGTAACTATGCAGGTAACAGATAGATCTAGGTAGTAGCTAGGTAAAGGCAACAAGACAAATCTGACTATAGTGGTATTCTCAGTGAGTGTAGTAAGCCACGCTGAACGAAATTCATCAAAACACATCGCTTTTAGCGTCCCTCCCATTGTATTCGGCTGAAAGCTACCTACACTTCCTACATGACAGACCATCCCCACTCCACCTCTCTTAGAGAAGTGTAGAATGGTGTGGTACTACACTTGCAGTGTAGTACACTATAGTAGTAGGTACCTAATTTGTTTAATTTCAAAGGCCGACCCCCCGAAGGACTGCCACCTTGACGCGGTGGTGGGGCTTAAGGGGCCAACCCACGGGTTGGTCCCAACTAAGAGCAGTCCACTCATTGCACAGCGGGATTCGTGCATGTCATCATTTCACCATCATTTTCCTCTATTTTTATTTTCTCTGTCTCATTTTTAAATGCCATTCCTGCTTGTGCAATGAGTAATGTTGACGACTATGCGATACGGACATTCTCTATATATTATTTCACTTGCACCCGGTCGAGTGGGTTCCTGAATGGTGACCGGAGTGTGGCTTTGGGAGCAGACAACACTTTTCTCATTTCACCACATCACCCTCATCATCATTCTTGTCATCTCTTACTTACCTGTTTCTTCTTTCCCAAGTTCTTCTTTCTTCTTCTTCCATTTTCTGTCGGCTTCCAGGTCGCACTAAAACGCCCACCCGCGTGTTTGCCGTGCGTGGAGACCCGTAAGGGAGGAAAGGACGATCCTGGTAGCTGAGGATTCGTGGCATATAAAACCACCATAATCCAACACTCTGCTTTGGCTTCTGCTTCTTCCGAAACGGGAGGCTGGGGACTAATCCATCCCCAGCCAACCGGCTTGTTCGTATGTGTTAAAGCTGCAACATGGATGAGCGGGTGGTCTACATTGGCATGATGATGCATACTGGTGTCCCAGTCGGTATGCTGTCACTCATGACTGGTGTAGCGCTACCCGCTATACCTTCTGGACAACCCTGGTATTTCTAAAATATCCCATTTGTGGCTCCGTGGTGGGTGGGGATCCAGAAGATGAATGTATGATTGATTTTATTATGACGACCACAGCAAACTCCCCCCCTCCCCCAACTTTCAACAAAAATAATACAAATACCAATAAGAAAATACGAACCAAAATACAACTCTACCTCAACTATTTGACAACATTATTGACCCGAAAACTATCTACAAAATGAACGATAACACTAGATTCTTCATAATTACGAGATCAGAGCAAGAAGTCACTTTCAATGGCGTCTCTCCTTTCAAGCTCCACAGTTTTATTCAGAAAGATATCGGAAGAGTACAAGTAAAGAGGCTGAGAGACGGCTCTTTACTTATTGAGACTGAAAATAAAGAACAATCTTCAACTCTTATGGCACTTAAACTCCTAGGCACTTTTCCGATCACAGTTGCTCCCCATTCAACATTAAACACATCAAAGGGCGTCATTTACTCAAGGGACCTGCTTAACTTTTCAGAGGAAGAATTATTAAAAGAATTTGAAAGCCAAAACGTAATATTCGTAAAGCGCATAATGTCTCGCGTAAATAAAGTACTAATTCCAACACCAATGATTTCTCTTACTTTCTCCTCAACAACTCTTCCTGAATATATTTTCGCTGGGTTTGTTCGAATACCTGTTCGACTGCACATCCCAAACCCATTCAGGTGTTTAAATTGCCAGCATCTCGGTCATACACATCACAGGTGTGAGAAGGCATATGCTTGCGACAGATGCGGCTCTCCGACCGAACATGGGAAACCATGCGACGGGGAGCCCTTCTGCGTCAACTGCAAGGGAGACCATCCATCTTGGTCCCGCGAATGCCCCACCTGGAAGAGAGAAAAAAAGATAATTGAAATTCAAACTAAAGAGAAAATAACACCACAAGATGCGCGACGAAAATTTTTTCAACTGTTTCCAAACTTTTCGAAACCTAAAATTACATACGCACAATCAGTAGCAACTCCACCTCCAGTATTTACACCTAAAACGTCCGAAAAGTCCGAACTGGAAAATGTATTAAAGATGATGGAACAATTACTCGCAGGACAAACTGAAATGAAAGCTAAAATTGAGGAACAGACAAAACAAATAAATGAACTACGAAAAGAAAATGAAACTCTTAAATTAGAAAATATTAAAATTAAATCTAAATTAGAAACAATTAAACCACCCCCTCAAAAGACCCCAGTAAAACCTGCAGCACCATTAAAAACAAGCCCTACCGTGAAATTAAACAGATCCTCCTCAAACTTGAGTATAGAGGATCTGAGAGCTGCCCAAGTGAAGAAGACTGTAGGCGTCAGTGGTGATAACGATCCTATGGACACCACTGAAACCAATCCCGCATCGGCGGTGGTTGGAAATACTAACTTAGGAGTAGGCTAGTCAAACCATCTGTGATATATTTTATTTGATATTTTATACATCAATTTTATCATGGATTTTATACAATGGAACTGTAATAGTTTTAACGTTCACAAAGAGGAAGTAAAGATTTTATGTGCTGATTTTAATCCTATTGGTTTCCTTTTACAAGAAACTCATTTTAAGCCTTCCTCTACACCTATCCTACGTGGATATTCTTTTTACCGTAAAGACAAGATTTCATGCGATCGGGCGAGTGGAGGTGTGGCGCTAGTAATTAATGATAATTACTACGCCGATCAAATTTTATTACAAACACCATTGCAAGCAGTAGCTGTCAGGATGCACCTTCCCAATCCCGTTTCAATATGCAGTCTTTATTTACCACCGACAGAGCGCCTAAATCTTCAAGACCTCAACAATCTTATCGCTCAATTACCCCCACCACTTATGTTAACCGGAGATTTTAATTCCCATAATGTACTATGGGGCAGTGATCACACTGACGCACGTGGTACGCTAGTGGAAGACTTTTTAACTTATAATAACTTAGTTCTTTTAAACACCGGATCAGCCACTCATTTTAGTTCTGCCTACGGGTCTTTTTCAATGTTGGATTTAGCGTTATGTACTCCTTCACTATCTCTTCAGACAGAATGGAATGTACATGACGACTTATGCGGAAGTGACCACTTTCCTATCAAGATTAAATTAATGGCACACAATACATCTCATATAAGACACAAGAAATGGAAACTTAAACTTGCGGACTGGGACAAATTTAAGGAGCTGGCTGTTTTTGATGAAAGCGTAGTTTTCCCTGACATAAAAGAACAAACGAAATACATTACCGATACTATTATTCAGGCTGCGGAAGAAACGATCCCACAAACATCTGGAAAACCTGGGCGTGTCCCTGTCCCTTGGTGGAACGAGGCATGCGCCCAGGCAATTTTAAAACGGAAGAGAGCTCTAAAAATATTTAACAAATACCCAACTGAAACAAATTTACGATCATTTCGACAACTAAGAGCAAAAGCACGTTTCACCATTAAACAATCCCGCAAGTCCTCTTGGCAGAACTACGTATCTTCAGTAAACCACCGTACGCCATCGTCACAAGTTTGGGATAAATTAAAAAAGATATCGGGTAAATTTACTACTGTTCCCATTGCCGGCCTTAAAATTGGAAACTCCTTATTGTTGAAGCACTAGCTGACCAATTTTATAACATTTCGAGCTCTGCCAATTACACTCCAGCATTCGTAACCATCAAAACCAGGGAAGAAATGAACAATATTAATTTTAATTCAAACAACACAGAGTTTTACAATCAACCTTTTACCTTTTGGGAATTGACTTCGGCAATACAGGAGTCGCGAGACAGTGCACCGGGTCCCGACTCAATTCATAACAAAATGCTGAAAGCCCTCCCAGTATCGTCCCTTAACTACATTTTAAACCTTTTTAATAGAATTTTTAGTGAAGATGATTTCCCTTCAGCTTGGCAAGAAGCCATCACGATTGCCATTCCTAAACCCGGAAAAGATCGGACTAAACCAGAAAGTTACCGACCAATATCCCTGACAGCATGTTTATGTAAAATTTTAGAACGTATTATTAACCGTCGACTTGTGTGGGTCCTTGAGACGAGAGGCCTTATTGCTGCTGAGCAATCTGGTTTCCGCCGGCATCGCTCCACAATAGATCACCTAGAATCTCTCATTCAAGACTCTTTTATTTCAAAACATCATCTTTTAGCTGTATTTTTCGATTTAGAAAAGGCATACGACACAACCTGGAGGCACGGAATTTTAAAAACTTTACACGAATGGGGTTTTAGAGGCCATCTTACTTATTTTATTAACAATTTTATGTCAAATCGGAGTTTCCGAGTTCGTCTCGGAAACACCATGTCGTCACATCGTATACAGGAGAACGGAGTACCTCAGGGCTCCGTTCTTAGTTGTACCTTGTTTTTAATCGCTATTAACGGCGTTTCTTCTTACATTAAAAAGCCTGTAAACTTCTCCCTTTTTGTCGACGACCTGGCTATATTCTATAAATCTGCTGAAATTCGTACAGCCGAACGCCAGTTACAATTAACGATCGGTCGTTTAGAGAAATGGGCTGAGGCAACAGGCTTCAAATTCTCAACCAGTAAAACTTTGTGCATTGACTTCCACCGCTTTCGAGGTCTTCATCCACAGCCTAATTTGAAGCTTCTTGGAAGAAACATCACAGTTTCTGAAACGGTAAAATTCTTGGGAATGTTATTTGACAACAAATTAAACTGGAAAGCACATATAAATGAATTAAAAGTAAAATGCTCTAAATCACTAAATATTCTAAAAATACTTACTGGAACTTCGTGGGGAGCCGATCGAATGACGATGCTTCGACTGTACCGTGCCCTGGTGAGGTCTAGGCTGGACTACGGTAGTATGGTCTATTCTTCAGCCAGGGTGTCGTACATAAAAGCACTCGATACTGTGCATCATACAGCTTTGAGACTGGCAACAGGGGCGTTTCGAACGAGCCCTGTTGTCAGTTTGTACTGTGATTCTGGCGAGCCACCCCTTGATGTGAGGAGAGAATATCTACTTTGTAGCTACGTCTCGACTCTTCAAGGTATGCCCAATCATCCGACGTACTCTAAAGTGTTCCGTCCCAATTACAAACGAATATACAACACAAAAACTAAAGCCACAAGACCGCTTGGAATTCGTCTCTCGGAAATCTTGGAGAACAGAAATATTGAGTTGCCAGAGGTTCAGAGGATTGGATTTATGAAAATCCCTCCCTGGACTGTCTCCCGACCAATATTAAATACGTCTTTAAGTATTTATCCGAAGGCTCAAACAACAAATGCAAATTACCAACAACTCTTTTATAAAATGTGTGAAGGTTTTAAAGATTTTATTTTAATATATACAGATGGATCAAAATTAAATGGAGCTGTGGGCTGTGGCTATTCGGTATCAAGAACAAATATGGGATATAAACTCAACCCCGATTGCAGTGTATACACAGCTGGGCTGTATGCTATCCGACAAGCCTTAAATTATATTAAAACATCACATAGTACACAATTCCTCATATGTTCCGACTCCCTGAGCTCTATTCAATCTCTTGACAAATTCTCCCCTAAACAACCCCTCATACAAGACATTCAAACAATTTTAAATGATCTGAACAGCCAAGGATATGTGATCACCTTTTGCTGGATCCCTGGCCATGCAGGGATAGCTGGTAACGAGAAAGCCGACCAGACAGCGAAAGAAGCCACGCTCAAGCCAGAACTTGATTATCGATGCGTTCCATCAAGTGATTTGAAAAACCAATTTAAAGAGCAAATGAAGAATATTTGGCAAGATAAATGGAACAATGTCTCAACTAATAAACATAAATCTATTAAAACATCGATTGAGCCATGGAAATCATCATCTAGGGAGAATAGAAGAGAAGAAATAGTTCTTACCCGCATGCGCATAGGCCACAGTATACTCACCCATAGCTTTCTGCTACGTCGTGAAGACCCGCCTGAGTGCGATGAATGTCTGGAGCCGCTAACTGTCCGTCACCTGTTGCTGGACTGTGACGGGTTCCGGGATCTGCGGCGTCGGCTGCAGATGCCGCGGGACCTGGAACAGATCCTGGGGGACGAGACGAAGGCAGTCGACCGCCTGGTTAGCTTTCTTAAGGAAGCCGGAATATTTTATCTACTCTAGGACTTACCTGTGATAACCATATGTGATTTAGACATAAGTATATTTTATTGTTTTACACTTTTTACACATTTATTTAAACACGACTCAGATGCAAATATTTATAAAGAATGCATCTGGGTCAATTGCACACTTTTGTGTGAAGTGTATTTTAACTTATCATCTAGTCATTATACGTTTTTATTTATATTACATCTTTCTTTTAACACGACCCAGTTGCAAGTATTTATAAAGAATGCATCTGGGTCAAATACACACTTTTGTGTGATGTGTATTTTAACTTACCATCTAGTCATTATACGTTTTTATTTATCCACATTTTTGTGTGACATATTTTACTAACTAACAATCTAGTCATTATACATATTATTATATATACGTATATTATCACTACAAGTTAAATGTTTTGATATAATATAATGAATTCGGCGCAACATAACCTCGTCGTTGACGCGCCGTTAAACCAAAATAATCTAATCTAATCTAATCTCAAAGGCCGATTCATACTAACAAAATTTGGCCAACAACTTAGTAGGCACAATGAATTCACTTGATCGGTAGGTACTTGGGTACCAAAGTGCCTAAGTACTCATGAGCCTCCGGTGTTTTCATCGGATGTTCTCCAAGTCTCAGGAGCGCGTCGCTCAGAACACTGATAGTCACGACTCTGCGTCCTGCAGCGACCTCGGAAGACTGTTTGTTAGGGTCTATGATCATCTATTTCTAACAGAAAATATCAAGTTATAATATGTGAAATGAAAATACAATCAAGTTTGATTAGTAGGGCTGTGCGAATATTCGATTTAGTCGAACAGTGGTACTACCTAACAGTTATTATAATAACTAGCTGAGTAAAATCACGAACTGAAATCATCTGGGTATTTGGCCAACGTACCAAAATGTCATGTATTTCCTCATCCACTTTTGGCATTGCCTGTTGTGGCTTTGCGATAGCATCCTTGTGGGGCCTTTCATTTTGTACGCATTTGCTCTGTACCCTTCAGCTTTGAACACAGGCACAAGTGCTTTGTACACATCACCATTCCGGTGTCTGCAATTGTTCAAGGAATTAAATTAGTATACTACCTAGGTAGGATCCTATTATCAATAAAGAAATGTGTCTTCCTAAGGTACCTAGCAAAAGCATGAATTGTATGGTTAGAATCATATCACTTAACCCTTCCCGTCCAGTGATTCCATAATGTTATTACTCTTAATAATATTGATTAAAAAAATCATCTCTTCTATATGTCCAAAGAGCTCTTGAAATGGAGTCTTGGCTTAGCTGCTCTTCAATATCATCTATAATAGCTACGATAATAGTAACTTTATGGACAACAAACACGTTTTAAAATGAAAACAAACTAAATAATGACAACAACAATAAATAGCTGATCGCCAGCGACACACGTCTCAAACCGCAACTATTTTTACCGGAACAAGAATTATGAGAAGATGCGCGCGCAACGTCAATGCGCATCAAACGATATATCAGGTTATCTCAAATCGGTTTACAACCTCCAGTTCACTTTGAGAAGCGACTTGTTCAATCCAATGTGTATATCACAGGTTTCAAACCGACTTCAACTCAAACCGAATTGACTCAAGCGGTTTGAACCTGGTATACGTAGTACTGCTTCTGTACGGAAGTTTTTACGCGTCTTCGCGGTCTGCGGGGCTCGAACCCCAGCTCTACTGGCTCTTGTCCATCGCCGAGCGATTTCACTTGTGCATGGATACTAAATACACAGGATAATACTTAAAAATACGTGTAAATTGCACATACACTTGTGGTTTTGTTCTCGAAAAATTGTGTAAACTCCCTGAAGCTGTCCTGAAATCACCAGCCAGCCGCGCTATGCTGAACTTGTTGTTAGTTGGCAGTCGGAGGCTCAACGTGTCGGACGTGTGTGTGTTGCTGCGCGCTCTGTGTGTTTAACATGCATTGCTTCTTGCCGTCGACTGCCGGCTGTAATGTGACTCCATGGAATATTCTCGACGTCCTCGTCTCTTGTTCTCAATAGTGATGGAATAGTGATGGCGTTTGTTGGATTTTTGGTTTTGATGGACCAATCCATCAAACGCACTGTTAATCGGCATGTTACTAATGCTCAATATTTGTATAAAAAGGAACGATTTGTATTGGGTACTCAAATTTGTATTTCATCTTGAGGAAGAAATATTTGCGTACCTGCCGAAGCTGGCTTACTTGACCTCCTGAGTAGGTGTATTTCATTCTGGTACATGAAGTGGGGCCCACACAGGTGTCGATGCGGCCCCCAATTTCACACCCTCAAAACTATGTACGTATGTGTGCAGAAGAGAAGCGCTTTTGAGACAATAGGCTTTGTACAACTAGGTCGCTGTTTCCTTGTGTCTTGAAATCTTTACCTTGTTCAATGAAACAAACTGGTCGGTATTAATAATGGGGAGAATTATTATAAAAGGGAGAAATAATTGTGTTACAACAAATAAATATGAAATTTAAATTTTTTTCTTATTTTCTAATACATTGCTTTAATATTGAAGACATTTCACAAAGTAAATTCGGCAACAGTTTGAATTTGAGGGGGTACTCGCAGCATAGTATGGGGGAAAAATTCAATTTGCAATTCGGATAAACATATTCAAGGCGAAATACTTGAAACACACCGACTCAATTGTAACATTAAACATTATGTTGTACTATCATAAACCAGATTGTTTAAGACTTGCAAAACAAACCTATTTAACCTTTTGAGTGCTAAGTTATATACCTGGTTTCTACCCCTCTGTGCTGAGTTATTTTTGTAAAATTGCAACTTTCTCCAAAAATATCAATACTTTATCAATTATTGTCAGAAACATTAAATATTTTGTGGGCACACTCCCATATATGAATTACAATTAAATACACCCCCCCCCTAATTATTTAATCCCCCCTACCCTCCCCCCCCAAAAAAAACACATGTTTTTTTCCATGTAATTTTATTTCAACTCATAACTCAATTCATTTTTACAATATTTACAGCTTGCATGACACAGAGTTCAATGTTTAGTATTTCTTCAGCGTATGGTAGACTTCAAAACAGGGGTGAACACACAGCGCCACACCCCATGGTGCGCACATGTACCGAGACTCGCGGCGCTTCTTCGCTGCCCTTTCTGTGTTTCCACACACATGGCAGTATCGGGTCGGCTTCAGCTTTTTTTCGGTTGGCGGAACCAAGTGGGGGAAATGTCTTTCCGTTAGACGGAAGGGAGTTTCTCCTTTTGACGGCCATCCTCCTTTTCTGTCCGGTCTTGCCGTGTGATACACCTCAACCAACTGTCGGATTACTTCCAGCTGGTAATCTGCCAATGGTGTATGCTTGCCTGTATGGGTTAGATACAAGGCATGTGCATTTAACATTGACAGATCCACCAGATGGAAGTACAGCTTCTTGTACCATTTAATGGATTTCCGGATGCACTCGACGGAGCTGAGCAGCATGTCAGTCCGGTCCACCGATCCCATGTTGGCATTGTAGTCAACAATGCATGCTGGCTTAGTTATTGGAGCCTGCGTTGCGCGGTCTACTTTTCCGGTGCTCACCATCTCATCAATATGGATTGTAGTAAGCATGAATACATCCCTCTTATCTTTCCATTTGATTGCAAGTAAGTTATCTGTGAACGAAGATACCTTTTGGCCTTTATCGAGTTTCTGCACAAGTTTTGGCAGTCCCTTTCTATTCTTGCGGACTGTTCCACACGCATTGGTGAGCCTTGAATGCAGATATGCGAAGAGGGTTGGACTTGTGTACCAATTGTCCACCCAAACCGAGTATGCAAACATATGCAATTTACAATTTTTCATCCAAACTTCAAAAAAATATTTTATTTTGTTATTTACAAAACGATTTTTTGGGAAGTATTTCATAGGTGTTATTGTGCTTCATACTTTTAATGTAATTTATTTATTGTGTATGTCCTTTGATTTTAATGTGTTTTTATTATATTCACGCTCGTGGAAATTTTTCTGAAATAAAGATTTAAATAAGGTACCTAGTTGGACAACATTTTTATTTATTTATTTTATTTATTTATTCATTTAGCTTGAAAGCTATTTTTCATTACAATATACATTTACAAAACAGGAAATTCATTATAAACAAATGAAGTACATAAAATTTTAAACATTTCAATATTTTCTTCTTCTTTTACGTTTCTACCTAATCTATTATAAAGTTGAATACCACTATAAAATACAGATTTTTGTGTCCTTGACTTGTTTTTTCTAGATATTGATATGTCTACATAACCATAACGTGTTATGTAGGTTACATAACATAACCTACCTGATTCCGAACGTAAATTTTGTTAACGCTGTATTCATGAATTTCGTCCATTACATTTTTTTTATTATTATTATTAAGTCTATATTCTCAACAGAGCCAGGCTCCACTAGTGAGAATGTAATATAGAGAAGGGAGGAGAGGAAACCCGGTACCGGCATGTAGTTTACTCCTGACGAAAGATACCAAGGGGACCAACGGCTTAACGTCCCTTCCGAAGGACGGTGTAACATTCACAGCACGAGCCTCCACAACCCGCGCCGTCGAGAGACTGATAACAGGTGGAGGGAGGTCGTCACACTGACCCCCAAACACCCCAGTCTCTCTGACCCAACGGCAGCAACCTGGCAAGGCAGAGTTGAACGGTCACCCATCCAACCGCTGACCGCGCTCAATGTTGCTTAACCTCGGTGATCTAACGAGAACCGAGGTATCCAACACACCAGCCGTTGGGTGCTACATGCTAGGTACATGCTAGGTAGGTACCTATTATTATACTTTATTTGTGAAAGAATACCATTAAAGTACACTGTAGGTATTTTAACGGAAAGATACTTATAGCAATTATTTACATCTGTCAACAAACACTCAACCAAAGACACCCAACAAAAATGTAGGTACACTCTTGACTCTTGACCTTGACCTTGAAAAATAAATCCATTTACGTCTCTATAGCTCACCTCCGTTTGCAACTTGAAACTGTGAAACGTTAAAAACTTCGACGAAACCTCTAAATTAGGTTGAATTGGAGCGCAATTGGAAGAAAACTATCCGAAATGTCTTTGTGATCAATTCTTTTCCTATTGTTATGGGTGAAAAAGTTAATTTTTAACTAAACAAAGTCCGTTTAAAAAGAAAAACGCCTTTTCGAACTGAATAACATGCCTATTTTTTATCTTTTTCTAATAAACGAAGCATCTATCATAATCTCCACATTTTTCCGCGTCTTAATAGACCCCGAGGGAAATTTAAAAAAAATACCAAGTGCCTAAAATTGTGAAAAAATACTTTTAAATGACACATTTTCAAACTTTGACCCCTGTTCTTGATATCGCATCTCTTAGCTAATGCTACCACTGATTCACATTGAAAATTCATATTTTTTGACATTTTTGGGGGCTCGATAGGATAAAAATTGACTTGGTAAAAAATTTAAATGTAATTTTTAATTATTTTTTTATAAATTCGATTGTAGAAAAAGTAATAAAGCTACAAACTTCAGGTTGACGCCATTACAAATTCCTTGTTTTGTTTCCTATTTTATGGTTTCGGTGTGAAAAGAATTGGACCAAGTTGACAATTTAGTACTTACCAACAAATAGTGGTGACGTCACAAAATCTTAGAAATTCGATTCCGGACGATAGGAAAGAGCTAGCGAGCTCTAGTTTTCGCCATTCGTCGCGATAAAACGCCGTCTATTATACGAAATTGTCACAACACACGTAAAAATTACGAATTTGTCAAAAAAATACTTTAAATAAAAATGCTATTGTGTTAAAATCAAGACCTAAGACTTCGGATTTGGAAAGTACAAAAGCACACAAGATATCAGTGCTCTGACCAGTACTTGCAGTCTATTGGTATCTGTACCAATACACCAATTGGTGTAAGTCGTGTCAATATAACTTAGTACGGATACTAATTACACTCGGGGTACCTACTGCGTACCATGATTTTATATTAAATGATTATACCTATAGCATCACATTATATATGAGTACTTATTTAAAATATGAATTATAGACTAGTTGTCATGTGCAAACCGACACATAGGCAAACCGACACAAGAAGGATTCAAGAATATGGACAAAATTTAAAAATGTTACCGTCTGACGGTAAATTTACCTGAGGAAAAATACGCTTAATTCCACATCACTAATACTTTATTCATTCCATTTATGTAGTTAGAGTTATGTATCGAACCTCCTTCTTTGATTACACAGCTTGAAAGGATCTCACTTATGAAGAAACTTGCATTCTCTTCTTCTGTGAGAGGTTCTTTGTGACATGTTGTGGGAGGGTTATTTACGGGAACCACGGTCTACAGCTGGTTTCTTCTACTCTCGTATTCGTTCACAGTTCTGTAGCAATGGCGGAGAGTCACTCGGCACAGCACATCACCGTCCGTTCCATAAGATTGGTATGAATGGGACACGTGAACCAGATGAAAACAATTAAATACCGTAAAATGGGGTGACAAGGAAGATTTTTCACCTTTGATGGCTCATATTTCCCAAAATAATTTGATTTTGAAAATTTTGAGAAATTCCATTTCAGGTCTTGGCTCAAGGAACACATAGGGATTGAAATATATTGAAAAAATTCCATAGGTCCATTGTTATTGGTCATTTATTGGTAAATTCTCATGAATCCATTATTGGGGTGACAAGAAAACAGTGGTGTTTTGGCTGATTACAGTGATTTATAATATGGGGAGGCGTTGAGAAAAATTAAATTGCATCAAAAAAGTATTATTTTACTCATTTAAAAATAATTAGACACTTTTTGATTAACGATCGTTAGAATTAACGCAAAAATTGAAGTTTTCTCCTTTTAACGGTACAATTGATTAATTAATTTATTATAAAATAATAGGGATGTTTATAAGGATAGTATAAGATATAAAGTAACATATTTGACCTATTATCAAACATTTATATCAGTAAGTATGCGATTACTATGCATAATTACCTACCATTTACTAAGATTAATAGAAAATTTGAAACCTCCCCTTCTTAACACCTGTGGGTTCAAAACTTTGCCAATCACCTGTTCAAAGCTAAACAATGAAATATCTTGAATATTAGGCTTAACAAAACTTGATTCTTTGTAATTTTGCACACGCAAGAAGTCACCTTGAAACTCGCCGTCGCTGTCTTGCAGCGCGACAATCTTGCCCAAAAAGAAATTGTTCTTCTTGGAAGAGGATGCACGTTGATTGCTGTAATCGACAACAATCCAGTCCTCAAGATTTAAGTCACACGCAAGCTCAACAGGGAAAATCCCAGACACTGCATGATTGTTTTCTTGTGTGGCCACCGGTAAATCACATTCATTCACCTCTCCTTCATTCTCTTCACCATCACTTTTCTCCTCACACATCAGATTTTCATCGTCTTCTTCAGTCTCAGATTGAGTCGACTCCTCAGACGATGAATCATCGACTTCTTCATCTTCTTGAAAATCAGCTCCAAGGACACTCTTCCCAGGAACCACGACAACTTTTTTTCTTTGCTGGCGCGGCTTTGCTACATCATATCTCATCTCTTTTAATAATGAAGAGACGGAATCATTTATGATCTCTTCATCTTCAGCACCATTCGTTTCGCTCACATTGGGAATAAGCGACAAGATTTTAAATCTGTCAATGGGAACAATCCCACACTTTTCAAACCCCTTGACAACATTGGCTTGCTGATTTGGCTCCAAAGCGGAGGACAACTGGTTTAGCAGACGAGGAAACACGTCCTTCGGAACACAGCTCTCCTTCCTCCCGGGTCCTTTCTTCCAGTCAGTTAGGATCTTTCGCCAAGCCCCTTTCAATGGACGGAAAAATGCAACATCCATTGGTTGCGTCAGGTGAGTGGAATTTGGTGGAAGAAACACGAATGAAATATTTAAATCTTCACACGTTTTAATGACGTCAGGTGACAAATGTGATGCAAGGTTGTCTCCAATCAACATTTTCTTGCCTGGAAGACGACGTAAGTAAGGAACGGCAACCGTGTGCACCCAGTCACTGAAGCAGCATGCGTCAAACCACCCCGATACGCTTCTATTATAGCGCGCTCCTTTGGGTCCTCCGGTTGTCCAAGAGCCATACATGTGTAATGACTTATAAACAACGTAAGGCGGCAGAACAGTCCCGTCAGCGGCAGCCGCATACATTAGGGACGTAGCCGACTTACTAGAATTCATAATTCTTTCGGGGTACTTTGTCCCGCGACGAATCAATACTCGCTTTCGACCAGGATCGTCGGAAAGGTTGGTCTCGTCATAATTGACGATATTACACGGCGGAATGCCTTCAATTGATTCAGATAGATGATCAAAATATTGATTAATGGCTTCTGGGGACACACCAGCCCTGCTTCTCTTTATGTTTTGACACATTCTCTCTGATATTCGCGCTTTGTGCCTATTCAAAAAGGATTGAGCAAAATCCTTTCCAGGCAAGTTGTTTTTAAACTTCGGAATTGTCATACCCTTCATGTCCAAGTAACTTTTTACTAGCATTCGCAGATCTATCGTATCTAGTGGGTACCCCCATTGCCCACAAGTAATTATGCGATCTACAATCAAATTCTCCACACTGGCAGAGAGTGTAGGTTGACCGCCGGCTGACTTCATCGAACCCGGAGGTGCTTTGAGGTGACGATACAATGTTGAATAGTCAACTTGGTATGTCGTGGCAGCTATACTGATGGACATACCATCTTTAACAGCTTGCATGGCAACTCCAATAGTTGCTAAGTTTGGTTTGATCCTTCTTTTCACTCTTGGATCGGCTTGGTATTTTCTGGGCATTGTGCTTCTTGTGACCCCACTTAACCTACAAAAAGCAACATAATCACATTTCAATATTTTTTATATTGAAGGATGCATTTCACAGGAATGATAAATTTTCTTTATAGCTATTATAGTACTGGAATGCAATAAAAAAATACGAGGATGCTTACCGTTCAGCAGAATTTTGTGGGCAGACCAAGTTTTGCCGACAACGTTTTGTGACACTTTTGGAGCGCACTTTCAAGATGCTGTCACTCAGTCACAGCCTTCTTGATTGTGAGCACTGACATTTAGTCAACTGCGTCAAGCTAGCTTCTAAGTGTGGCGCGAATTTCAAATGTTTTGTTCAGAAAATGTAAAAGATATTGGAAATTGAATTATTTTCCCGAAATTTTTTCTTGTCACCCCACGATTCCTTGTCACCCCCATTTTACGGTACATGATTACGGCAATAATAACTTTTAGAGATGTTGCACGTAGGTAGGTACCGGTGCTCGCTCATCAACGCGCTACAACTAGCTGTTTCCTAGTTTAAAATTTTAGAAACCTACCTACTACCTACCACGATAACGATAAGGTTTCCTTCAAGGCGGAGCGTTAGAAACACAATTATGCTGAACTTGTCTCGTAGTATTGACAATCATCCTCAATCCCTCGTCGTAGTACGTTGCCGACAGAAGTTGCTCTTGCGATCACCAAAAATCATCCACTAGAATGAAGATAGCAGGCATATAAATATTGACAATTAAGGCAACTCATGTCATTAGTAAACTGGCTCTTTGAGAAATATTCCATGCAGAGTATGGCCAATTTATTGTGCTTGGTGGGAGATAGTCTAACCATAGCCAAGTCTAACCATAACTAAATATTGGTTATTTCACTGATCATTAGGTCCAAGGTATATGTCATTTGCCCTGCCAAAACTGCCCAAAACTATACTTTCTACCTACATCATCACGATGAGGTGTAGCTTGTGGCAGTTAGCTACAGGTTGATGTATTTGACAGCTTACATTGTGTGTTATTTATGAGTTTTCTGTCGTCATTCATTAATGCAGATGTGCATAAAAAGATGGTTATAACCATCTTTTTATGCACGTCTGTATTAATGAATGACGACATTCATTCGTCCATTCGAATGACGTTCATTCGTTCATGACGTTCATTCGTTCATTCTGTCGTCATTCATTAATACAGATGTGCATAAAAAGATGGTTATAACCATCTTTTTATGCACATCTGTATTAATGAATGACGACAGAAAACTCATAAATAACACACTGAAATACGTAACTACTTGGTAAGGTAGGTAGTAGGATACCAGATACCTACCAAACATCTACGTTATAATATTTATGTAACTAGGTAGTACTTGACCTACATGGAAGCCAACAAAATAATGGACAGTGAAATAAGGTTATCTAGCGGATTATCTCCGGCAGGAAACATGCGTAAATCAGTTAGGTATAAGTTAAGTTAATAATATCACATTATAAGATAATTTTGTCTAAAGGACTGAACGAATTAAAGTAGGGTACCAAGTCCCTCTTTCGCCAACGAACTGCCACTTGCCGTCCTGCAGGGCGTTCTTCGGTTTCTTTAGCACTGCTGTCGCTGTCAGTATCGGACACATCTTCGTTCGCTGGCTGCAATAGTAAATCTTGGTTCCAATCTGCTTCCAACTCATCATCAGTCAATTCTATACTTCCATCAGAATCATCTCCTTCCAGGATAGCTGCAACATCATCTGAGGCTAATCGTCGAGGTCGCATAATGCGATCATGATTTGCCATCTATAAAAAATAAATTGATATCAACCAATATGCATCAACAGAGCACATAGTACTCGTATTAAAACAAATGCAAATTCAAATAAGAGTAAATACAAGCAAATTTTTTGCAATATATAAAGCTTTTCCCAATATTGTGAGGTTATGTTATGTCTTAGTAAATAGGTGACTCACAATCCCAGTGAGTCCAGCAGGAATCATGCATATTATTAATCGAAAATGTATTCAAACATTACGTCTGGTTGACAGAAAATACTTTCATTATCAAAATACATCTATACATTAATTTATAATGTCAAAGTAATAGATGAAACATAAAAAAATATTATACCTTGTTGCTGTCAAATGAAACGATGTATGGTCGGTAAGGAAGTTCACACTGAACATAGTTTGCATTTATTATAACTGATGGCAGTACTAGTCAAGTGTTACAATGAGCTACCAACCTAGTAGAAAAATACCTAGACAACAAATTCATGTAGTCATATGGAGTCAGTGGGCTTTTTACAAGGGTGTTTCATAACACCAAAGTATGTGATTCCACTTGTGGAGTCGTTGGGCCTCAAAGGGTTAGTCGTAACTCTTGACTATTAGCTTCATTTATGGATTCAAAGTGTTCTGATGTTATAGTAGTTACGGAGAAAATTTTGATCGGAGATGACGGCGGTTGAACGTCATCCTGAAGGGCCGGGAAACCCTGCGCCAATGCACTCTCTTCAATGCAGCAGTAGCAGAAGACCTGGGAGAACACATTGAACTGGCATTTACTATCACCTGATGTTCAAAGAGTAAGCACGATATTTCTTTTTCACAATGCTTTTCTTTTTGCTTCGCCCTTTCTCTTTTTGATTTTCTTTCCGGATTTGTTGCATCCTTAAAGGTTCGATCGTTACTTTTAAATACTCCTGTCTTTCGCGCATTATAAAAGCGTGTAGCGGGATTCTTAGGTCCAGGTAGAAGACGAACTGCCTGTGCAAGATACTCAGAAAACTCTTGAACACGCGTACTAAACTGTTCCTCGTTGCAGGGCTCTTCAAATGTTATAATCCACGCATCAAGGTCTGAATTAAGCTTGGCTATATCATCTGATGTAGATGATGATGTCACATGAGGGTTTTCAGCATTATGCAACGATTCAGCAGAGTTTTCAGATATACAAGGTAGTATCTTCTGATGTCTGCCTGAGATATTCTCACGTTGTTGTTCAGGGTGAGCTCTAGTGATGTGAGGTGCCAGGCGTTTATACAGTTTATTACAATAAGGGCAAGGTATGCGCGAATCATCCGACTCATCAATAACCAAAGATGCGGACATGTGAAAAGCAGAGTATTGATCAGAAGTGGCGTCTCGATTCTCACTATGCATTTTCTCGACATGATTGTTCACATTTTTCACATTGAAGGGTAACATTGTCTTGAGATGGAGTTATCACGAAAGCTGCCGAATTATTACCTTCTTTAGAAGTCACGTCTCGGTACTCGCCGTGCATTTTCTTGACATGATTATTCAGACCGCGTGTTGTTCGATAGGACTTTCCACATATTTTACATATTTCAGCATTACATTTATCAAAATGATCAAGGAATAAAACGTTACTAATATTAGGGAAATACTAATATTACTAATATTAGGGGCAATTCGGGCATATAACAGTGTGCTCTCAAACTCACTACCCAGCCGTCTTTAATTTTATCCCCTAGGTAATACGCAAGGTATTTCCATTCTAACTAGGTATGCTTATAAGCAGATACGCGATTATATCCCGAGGCTCTAGTGACGACATCGGCAGCGAACTGTGCACAAGTATCGGTCAACTAATCACCCTGCGTTTGTTTACATAGCCAACTGATATAACTAGGAAAACGCTCTGGGTAACGCGTTGATGAGCGAGCACGGATACGCGCAACACCTCGAACAGAAATTCTGTATATCGAAAATATCATTAAAAGCCAATCATTCTAGAATTTCGTCACAGACTTGTATACTAATCTCAAAATAATCCTATAATATTGGTCCAAATAGCCATGCAAAGTTTTAAGTTGATCGATTGAACCTTTATGACGGTTCCGTGTGAATTTTCAAAAATCCCATGATCTCCTTCAAAAAATATACCTGGGGCCACTCATATGATTGAGCGAGCGTAGCGAGCGTTACCACGGTACTCTTATGGCACTTTCTCTGATTTTTTTTTTTTTTTGTGGTCACACCCCAGGTCAAACCGCTCAAGCAATCAATCTGAAATTTTGTACACATACTAACGTACTCTATGCGGTCCCTGGGATCGTTTTTGAACGGGATCCCGTGATTGGTTCAAATTTAAAAAAAATTATCTTTCGATTGGTTTTTTTTATCAATTTGAAATTTTGACAAGTCATTACCACTAACATTTTACCCAATCATACAAAGTTTTAGCCAAATCCTCCCATTGGTTAAAATTTAAAATAATCTTTCATATGTTTTTTGAAATTTAAATTAGAACCGTATGACCGATCCACTTAAAACTTTGCATGGTCATTGGGACCAACATTATCTGTATTTTTGAAAATTTTCAGACTTATCTGTGTTTAAATCCAAATGTATTGACATTTTACTGACATTTTGCGTGTTATCTGTCAAATTTCTCGAAAATGTTGATCACGGCTCCATTTGAGCGACGACATAAAACGGTCGAGAAACGGAGTGTTTTCGTGCCCGACTAATGCTGACCACATAGTAGGAGCAAGGTTATGACAGTAAGCGATGAAAATGTAGATAAAGGTTCAATTCATGTCATGTCTTTCTTGCTTTTTCGATTTTCATAACCGATTGCCAAATATGGCAACTTATATTTCGAATTTCCCTTTAAAACCGCTCCATAACTACTTTTGGCGGGAAAAAATATATGACCGCCCTTAAGAATGGGTTTCACATAATATACCTTGTCACGCTAGGTCACTGCGTCTGACTTCTTATTCTCCACTACATTTTGGTACTTATGCACCAAATCAAGAAGTAGATGGCCCTCTTCCACAGAAAAATTGACGGCACGTCACCTCTTGTTGACTGGTGTAGCCATTTTAAACAGTACAATTCACTGCCTTGTAGAACAGATTCGGTGGGCAGTGGTGACCACGTGACGCAAATTTGCACTACCAACCTATGGACGAAAACGCTTATCCCCCCGACATATGTCGGCTGGATTTTTTGTGATTGTAAAACGCTAGTAAATATTTATCCTGCCGACAGGCTTATACGCCCGACAGCTGTCGGGGACATTTGTCGGGACATTGTAAAACCGGGCCTAACTGTAGGGAAAAAATCTTAAGTCTGAACAATAATTCGATAATGAGCAAATATCATAAATCTCATTCTAACTTCAATTTTCATTACTGGTGCTTATTAATTATGAGCCTATTCAACATGGAACGTACTTCAAGTGCCTTTTTGCTCTGTTATTTTCCTAAGTGGTATGGTGTAAGTAACCTATGATACGTAACTGCAAGTTTCATAAATCCTTCAAAATAAATCTTTCTCTTCAACTTTACTGCGACAGGACTGGACATTGAGGGAGATGATGCCTATTTGATTTGCCGTATCGATTATTTCGCAGAAACGCTGTCTGTGTGCATCTTTCGCCGTTGCAATACATGTTGAGGTGAACCGTCGTCAATTCGTTTCGGTAATCTTCTGATGACACGAGGAAGTTTTGGTTGTTCTAATTCCAACTCATCTACTCTAGCCAAGCACGTTTCCCAGAAATGTGAGAAGCCCAATTCGACTATACCCGAATCCGAACTCGCCTAGAATTTCTTGGACTGCCTTTACATTTGCCATAGCTTTTTGAAAGTGCAATGCAGACTTTTGAAAAGCAGCATTTAATGATTCCACCCGTTCAAAAATCTGCATCATTATCACACTCTCTGAGTTTCACAAACAATCATCCAGCTTTCGCTCCGATGTTAGCAGGCTCTTTCTGCAATTCATATAGAAACTTGAATAGAGTTTCGTGTAGTTGTCTTGAAGAGACTTCTAGGACTCGAACACACCACCTAGTTGGACAAAATGAGGACTTGCTAGCCTCACCGTCACTCTCAACATCTCTCTGCAGAGATTCAATGCAGGCCAGTCTCTC
This sequence comes from Leuctra nigra, assembly GCA_934045905.1. Classification (NCBI taxonomy): domain Eukaryota; kingdom Metazoa; phylum Arthropoda; class Insecta; order Plecoptera; family Leuctridae; genus Leuctra; species Leuctra nigra. The sequence continues at coordinate 895,357 of OW203765.1, read as the reverse complement.
ACCAATTTAGGGGGGGGGGGGGGGGGGGGTTTGCACATAGGACATGGGCATGGGGCACATTCGGACACATGTAAAAGCACTGAAATTTGTGTTTGTCTATACATACCTTTGCACAATAATAGAACACAATTGTTGAGCAGGCGTAGCGAGCGTCTCCATTTGGCTCTTATGGACACTTTCTCTGTCCCCCCCCCCCCCCCCCCCCCCCCCCGACGATGCTGCCACTTTTGAAGACCGCAGGAGCAGTTTCCTTGGTGAATAGCAACTGAAGAACTTGAAGTTTGCACGGCCAGTCTCACTCACATCTTCTGGCGGTACCAGTAGATGTGGGATTTGGACAACTTGTTGCCTAATTAAAACCTCATGCGCTTTGAATGTTTTTTTTCCGGTGGTTGCTCCAAGCAGGGTGTTAAAAGTCCATGGTTGCTCACTATCTTGCACTCGAAACACCCCCTCCTACATTTAGAGGTGACTGATATGAAATGATTCAATAATTGTCAATTATGAGCTTTTGAAACATTCCTTTATAAACGATAGGGATTCATGCATTCTTGCATTTAATCATAAAACTATGTTTCCAAGACAACGTATTGGAAATATTTCAAATGTCTATTCGGACAGTGATCTGGTTGAACATTACTGATGCCGCTAACAGAAGTTTGATTTTATAATGTAACTTAAATAACTGTCACATACGCCTCAATCTTCCACTGGCACTTCCAATGTACTCTCTTCAATGCAGCAGGAGCAGAAGACCTGGGAGAAACCAATAAATTGCCACATACTATCAGCTGATGTTCAAACAGAAAGCAAGATATTTCATGTATTTATGTTACTTCTGCCCTGAAAAATGATCTATTTATCATGTCAAAAGATTTCCATCAGATTGAGATAGCTTCTGTTAAAAATATTGAAAATAGTGATTGCTAAAAATATGTGTAGGTATAGCTGTAGTTGAAACGTATTCCATTTCTAAAGGTAACAAACAGTCGAAATGTATAAATTGCACAGACACCTTGTGGTATTTGTTCTCGAAAAATTGTGTAAACTCCCTGATTCCCCACTCCTCCCCTCACTTTGATTCCTGTTATTTCCAAGTCATTGAGTTGATTGACAACGTGTCCAAATATTGCATGAGGCGAGAAGTATTTTAGGTCTACAGAATGACAAATTATAACTAGTTGCAGTGGGTCTACTTTCGAACGATTCCATGCGTGAATGTTTCCCAGTGTGTAGTACACACCCAACATTTTGATTTTTTTTTAATACTACCAAGAGGACACGCGATCGTGAATTCGTCTTGGTAATGTATCACTTGCAGGGCTGTCGGATCAGTGGAGAAAACCGGATGATTGTTGAACAATGTACCGTCACCGATATCTTCCAAAACATCGTTTTTCCCTCTTGGATGGCAGTTTTGAAGATATTGAGAGTATACTGGTTCGTCCAACATTAATGCCTCCAGCGATTCGCGAATCGGTACATAGTGGTATGATCTCTCTTCATCTAACTGATTTTTACCAAGATAAAACGCTTTTGGTGCAACCTAATTGAAGTTTTGTTCAAAATATTGACGCCTTCTGTGAATGCTGCGAAGTGGACCGTGTGGGCCATAAACAAGTGCTATTTTTCTCCGAATAAGTCCTTGATATTTTCTAAATTTTTCTAAACTAAAATTTGACTTAGCGTTTTGATATTTTCGCAATCGAGTGGATGGCAGGGTTTCGGGATTCGTTGTCCCACTTTCAATGGCGAAGGTGTGCACTAAATCGCTTGCACGATATTAGCCATCAGCACCTGCTTTAGGAAATCTTCACCGATGCCGCGCAGGGAAAGGATCGGTTGCGTTCATGAGCGTTCAGGACGTAAAATTTGCACTTTCCGAGCTATCGTTCTATAAGCCAGTCTTCACTAACGGCCCGGCAGCCATGCAAGCCCGTTGTCATGTCTAGCGCTGTGTGGCTGTTGGGGCATTTTTAATAAAAGGATCGTCACGAGTCACGTGGCGGTAGGACCCCTAAGCCTGGTTGAACACGCCCTTTGGAGGAAGGGGTAAGCGAGGTTGTCCTTAAGCAGCGTATGGAATCCCAAGTTGTCAACTCCCCCCCCCGTTTAAGACAGTGAACCGTTCTAGTAGGCCAAAGCCTCTGTTTAATAAGCGCTTAAGATTAGAAGACGTCCTCCCGATTGCTCCGGCTTTCGCGAGGTTCCTCATCATGAAGAGAGACGAGACAATAAGTCATTTTTAACAGTTTCTCCGTTCTCAATAGCCAAGGCAATAGAAAATGTCACTACAGGTATCAAAAACATCGAAAAGCTTCAAAATGGAACCCGTCTGATTGAAACAGCGAATGCGGGGCAATCAGATAAACTACTTAAATGTACATCTCTTGTAAACCTGTTTCCAATAAAAACAACTCCGCATCAATACCTAAATACCTCGAAAGGCGTAGTGTCATGCTACGACCTCATAACTTGTGAAGTCGACGAAAAAAAAATGAGCTGTTAAATCAAAATGTGATTGACGTGTATCGCATAACGAGACGAGCGGGCAACAACACTGTAGCAACCTCGTCTCTAATACTTACTTTCGCAACCCCGGACTTACCTTCTACCATCATTGCCGGTTTTCATAAACTAAACGTTCGCCCGTATGTTCCCAACCCGATGCGCTGTTTCACGTGCCAACGGTATGGACATACGAAGAACAATTGTCGGGGAGAACGGAGATGCGCAAACTGCGGGAAGGACGCACACGAAGGTGATGTATGTAATTCCCAGCCCGTGTGCGTCAACTGCAACGGCCCCCATGCAGCTTCCTCTCGCTCATGCCCTAAGTGGGCGGAGGAGAAGAAAATCAAAGAGATAATGGTTGTCGAAAAACTCCAAATCAGAGACGCAAGAAAGAAATGTAATGATACTAAGCCACGACATAAATTTACAACCTCCTACTCTTCAGCTGCAGCTAACACTCAAATGTCTGCAGAACAGCGAAAGAAAGCCCAGGAGAAGGAAGATAATGAAAAGACTGAAATGAAAAACATGATTAAATCACTACTGGCAACACAAGAAATTTTACAAAAGCAAATACTTGAACAGTCCGCTCTGATAAAGGGACTCGCGACGCAACTGAAGCTCCGAGCACCCATTGAAACTGAAAAGCAACCGACCCAAGATAATGTTGTGGTAACGGATGAAGCTGCAGTCCAGCCAAACATTGCCGCTTCACAACCCGTCTCCCAACGTAAAACGACCACACAAGCGAGAGTTAATGCCCCTAAACAACAGCCACAGTTGGACATGGGCAACAAGAAGAAACGAAAGAAACAAAGAAGTGGATACTGGAATGCATCACTCACTGACGCCGGCGATAAATCGCTGCCCAGTGGAAGTGATGACTTAGAGGATATTTTAAATGATATTCCAAAACGACCAGCTCCACATCCTCTAGCACAATTCTTAAGACAACCTACTGGAAAGTAGCGCATACCATTTTAACAACCCGACTATGGACATCGTCCAGTGGAATTGCAATGGTCTAAACCATGGTGGTATATAGGTTAGGTGAGTGAACCAAAGCTGAGGCAGTGGTACAAGAACGCACGCGGTTCCGCGCGCTGCCGCAGCGCGCGCTGCGATCACCCGGTCTGACGCTTGTAATGCAAGCATATGCAAGGACGAGGATTTCGCTGACGGCAAAGTGTTATTTCACGCCGCGTTCATTTCTACACTTACGCATATTGTGTGTTCACAAACGATAATAATTGTTTACGTATCAGTTTAAGCAATACGCTATTTGTTATACTTATGTAAAAATACAATTAATGTTCTATCACTGTTTTCATTGATTTTTTAGTACTGTGCACTGAATGGTTGATATTTGAAATTGCACACGATAAACTATTTCAAACTGAAATGTTACTATTACTAATTAAGTAATTAACACATAGATAGGCAATTAAAATTATGTTTTACGATGTCGTTAATTTTGATAACTTTTTCTTGGTTTGATTTCACTTCAGAGACATTGTTGTTTGTTTGCAATGTTGTCGCATTCTTTAGTTTAAATGTAGTTATTGAGCGAGCGAAGCGAGCGTCTCCTTTTGGCTCATTTGGCACGGACCTCTGTTTTTTTTTTGTTTTTTTGTTTTTGTTTTTTTCTGTTACTGACGATATACAGGTCAGAGTTTTTCTTCGATCGAGCTGAAATTTTGCACACGTGTTTGGACATTCTCTGGGCGTTGCAGACCCTAATTTTTTTGAAATCTACTGATTGGTTAAAATTTAAATAAACATCTCCTAATAGGTTGAAAAGTGAAAATGGTCTTCGACAAATCTGATCAAACTCATATTTTGGCTATACATGTCTAGAGTTTTTCCTCGATCGAGCTGAAATTTTGCACACATGTAGAGACAAACTTTTCTGTTTGCAGACCTTAAATTTTGTGGAAATTTATTAATTGGCTAAAATTTAAATAAATATCTCCTGATGGTAGGTTGAAAAATGAAACTGGTCTTCGATAAATCTGATCAAAATCCTATTTTGGCTATACAGGTCAGAGTTTTTCTTTGATCGAGCTGAAATTTTGCACACATGTAAAACCAACCTTCTCTGTTTGCACACCATAATTTTTTTTGAAATCCATTCATTGGTTAAAATTTAAATAAATATCTCCTGATAGGCTGAAAATTGAAAACGGTCTTCGATAATTCTGATCAAACTCATATTTTGCATGATCATTAAGACCAATATTGTATCTTATTTTACAAAATTTCATCCCAATCAGTTAAGAACGTATGAACTTATTGACATTTTTAATATCTGTCAGTATGAAGTATCGAAATGAATGTTTTCCAGTGCCAATTGAATTGATTCTGATTTGCTTTATGAACCAGGTGCTTAGATGCTATTTTAAAGTTTCGATGAAAAGCATATACCTACTTTTAAGTTGATATCATAATCAGTGCACGAAGTGGGCCGGTATGGGACGGTATGGTATACCGGTACTTCTTTACACATTTGATTTCATATCGTTACTTTTCAGAAAAAACGGAATGCTTAAAAAAATTTACGTAATTTTAGATTCTAATTTACTCGTATTTCATGGTTATCTTTTGACTGCATATTTCAAACATAACTATGAACTATGAACATTCACTACAAGATAAAGTAAAATTCATTATTTAATTTAGTTGTTTCATCAAGGTAAAAGACTAATCTAACTAATGACATGACAATGGTTGTCAGTGTAATTCTGGAATCTGGACCCTCATCTAATATCGTACCCCCCCCCCCCCCTCCCCCCCCCCCTCACGTGGTATTCTTATGTTACCATACCGCCACTATTTCATTCCTACTTCGAGCACAGATCATAATCAATTCAATATGGATGTATATGTTTTCTGTGCGTTGTGTACGCATTTCCGGTTCGAGAATTTGCACGTACCCGTGCTCGCTCATCAACGCGTTACACTGAGCGTTTTCCTAGTGAATAATCAACATCATCTTTGTGAGCATACGAAAAAATTAACTGCCCTTTGTCCAAATACACTGTTCAATGATTCTTCATAACAATCTGGGCTCATTAAGTTCCCGTGATGGAGGCACTTCTGGCAAGATGGCTATTATCAGTCCACAGATAATACATATTTTTCATTACCTTTAATTTGTAAGATATTATCTATAATCTTGACTTTGTGACATCTACAATCATTGTGATCTCAGGGTGAACATAATTTTTCGTCATTTGGTATGCACAAAACAGGGTTGCATCATGGCATCCTTGAAGGGGGGGGGGGGGGGGGGGGGGGAGCCGAACATTTTACAAACCCTACTTTTTCCCTACTATGACACCTTTTGCACTGTCAAACTTGTCATTATAGACCTCCTTTAGATTGCAGATATGACAGACCCAACATGCTCTATAAGTTAATTTGAAACTAATCTAAGATAGTCAGTTATTAACATTAGTTTCAGAGCCATTTATTGATATGTTAATAGGATATGTTAATAGGGTGCTTTGTTAGCACCCTTGTCAAGTAGTCAAGTCCTGCCTGAAGAAGCCGACTGCCTCGTCGGCGAAACGTTGCCAATAAAATGTACAGAGCATATTCCGCTGATTCTATTAACATAGTCAGTTATAAAAAATTTCGCCGCGCGGCAGTTTTCTGGGTGTCAAGAACCCATTGAGCCCGGCTAGACCACTTATTTTTGCAAAATCTGTTTGCCCCCCCCCCCCCCCCTGCCCCTCGGGCTAAATTGTTGGAATTCATTCAACACTTGCATAAAAGTATGATTTTAATTAATAATAATATCGGACAATGCGTAGACACGTCACGTTCATATTTATTGGCATAAGTCGATATCGTATTACTATTATCATATTAATATTATCATTAATTACAATTATGTTTCCACAGACAGTTAATTATGTGACATATTGTCCAGTCTTTCATGTGTTGCTTTGCTATCTATACTTTCATTGTGATCTTGTGAAATATCATTTATCTATATGTATACCTTTGCCGCGTGAGATACGTAAGTACATAATATCATACTTATATCATATTATCATAATAAAACAAATGCATTTTTATGCAGAAAACCCTGAAGAAGCTAGGAATCAGCTGATCAACATGATGTCATTCTTTATTCTAATTGGCTGAATGGCTGTAAAGGAAGGCGGGGTCTACGCCGCATGAGTCGAGCCGAGGCCGCCGCGATATGAGGCAAATGTATTTGAAAATTTGTGTAGACGAAACTATTCAATATTTTTGCATGCCGTTTCTTTTGTTATGGCAGTCAAGAAGTTAGGAATGTTACGAAAAAATGGCAACTGCTTGGTTTGTATATTCTTGCCGGAATTGAGTGTTATGTTTTCAATTTGGCGGAATTTTAATCAAGTCGAAATAAAAAAATAATTTTGACCATTATATGTTGACATTTTGACCATACATGCAGCGACAAATATGTTCATGACATTGCCAGCTATATTATGTTTTTTTAAGATTTGTTTTAGCTCGTCTAGTTTTGGACATAGAGCTGATTTTATGAATAAGGGTAGTTATCCCCGTTTTTTTTGAATTTAAGGGTGAAGGAGTCAAACCACAACTTGCCAACGGTTCTTTTTGGATTCAGCGCGTCAAAATACATAGGAATATCGACGTTGGCAACTTTTAACAGACCTTCCCGCCAAGTTGTGATGTTTTACTTCTGTTCCGCGACTATCAGCCCGCCGTGCATCAGACCGGGTGACGCTCACGCGCCTGGCGGTGGAACTGTGAACAGCGTGCCTTTTGAGACCGCGCGGGCAATGGGAACGAGATATGGCGTTCTCTCACCTAACCTATATACCACCATGGTCTAAACGCACATTCCGAGGAGTTAAGAGTATTAATATAATATTATTTAGACCCTCTTGCATTAGTTTGCAAGAGACACGTTTTAAACCAACTGACAATTCTTCCTTAAGAAACTACACACTTTACCGAAAAGACAAACTTTCATTTGAAAGGGCTAGTGGTGGAGTAGCTTTACCTCATTCATCCCGAACCATTTCCACTGACAAAAGAATTGACTATTCAGCTCCCAAAATTTCTCAAATTCAACATAATCCTCTTCAATTAACTTCTCTCGAATCATCCCTAGGAAATCAGCAAGAGGTGCTAGAAATAGTTTCCAAGTTGCAACAGGCCCCAAATCCCATCAAAACTTTGCCCCTAGAAAATTGGCAACAAGAGTTACATGTGCTACAAACTTTGCCTTGGTATGAACCCACTAAAGAGAACACCACCCATGTCTCCTACACTCTCATCACCATTGGCATTCTAATCATCATCATTTTAGTTTGGCTGAGGCAAATTATTTGGCAAAGATGTTGCTTAAGAGCTGGTTCTGAATTACGCAGAGTAAACAAACGTATTCATCTTGAAAAACCTACAACCCTCAATCTCCCCAGTGACGTTGAACACAACATTTCATCTTCGTATGAGGACTCGACAAGCCTGGATGAGGCAACAATTCAAACACCCTCTCCCATAAAAAAGAAACAACGGGGTTGGGTCTATCCTGACTTCACTCTGACATAAATAATTCATCAACATTTTATGACCAAGGAAAGGAACTGGTTTATGACAAGGTATATACAATCATAACTCTAGAATCCAATTATTAGGATATAATCTACTTTATTTTGTTACTACATCTCATATCTCATTTATCGCAACTGCCCCAAATAACCATGATCTTGCAAGTTTCGATTTTCCCAATCATAAGTACGTTCTATTTCCTCATAAAGGAGCATACATTTCCTCACCCACTCCCGATTTTCCCATCGGGCGGTGACGGTGTACGGAGAGTACACCCCTCTGCGGCAGGCTCTTCCCCTCCCCCGTCCATGATCCACTTCAAATTGCTTCGCATTTTCTCTCAGGTTCTGCAGAGCACCCTCAATCCATATTCTTCTCGGTGGATGCACCACGGTGCACTCCCGTACATGTGTGCCTAAAACAAAACAATCCCAGAATATAAGACACATTGGATCACAATAACCCCACTTATTCCACACCCATCCCCCTTCATTTCCCCACATAATACTTCTGACTTAGACAAAAAGCCCTTCAAATCCTTCTCAGTTATGGTAAGAATACACTAAATTGACACATTTCAACAAATTTCATCTCAATTTTAAACAACAAAATACATTACGACACATCGATTCTCCGTCCACTCTCCATTTTTGTTTGATAACACTCATCTCACTCTGGTTCTACCAACTGCTAAAACTAAATTCTCTTTCGACATCCAGATAATACAGTACCAACCTATATTTGTGACCTGTCAAACGCTCACTTCACACACTCTATCATCAATAACATCATCGAAATCTTAAGTCTCTTCTTTATGAACAAACTATTACAATTCACATTTCTTGGCCTATCAAAATATTAAACAAAAATATGACTAATCATTTCAAATAGTTCACATAAAACAAATAAATAATACTCCCATCTGCCTAGTGGAATTTCGAATATTTTACTACAAGAATGGTTTGATAAATACATAACTCAATCGATAATTCTCTTTAAAATAATACTTTCATTTTAGAAAAATACATCTCTTATCCAATTTTATTTTACTCTTAAAATCAAATATACAAATATCACAAACACACGACTTTCTCGTGAATAGATTTTTGCTCCCAAAATAAATTTTACATACAACTTAATTTTTAATATATTTTTCTACCAATTTCCAGAATCTCCTCTCTTTTCTTAAACACCATTAAGCAGATCCTCTACTTTTGTCCAAAGTCACATCACCTGATAAAAATCCACTTCATTTTCCCATACACCCCCCCGTAAAATGCATCCTAAATTATTCCTTCTAAATATTTAATAGCATAACAATTTACTCACCATCAAGTTGTACTCGAATCGTCACCTTTACACTTGGATCTCCAACCAACACCGGAGAGCATCCTATATTATAGATACAATAATCTGAACACACATTGCAGTTCTTCATCTTCACACAATTCTCGTCTGAGCTGAGTAGAAAACCAAAGTAGAATGACTTCGAGTCTCCTCTCCTCACCGATGAACTGACACCTTGACGCGGTGGTGAGGCTTAAGGGGCCGGCCCACATGACGGGTTGGTCCCAACTAAGATCAGTCCACTCATTGCACAGCCTTAATTCGTGTAAGCTCATCACATTCTCATTATCATATTCCTATTGTATTCTTTTCTCTTTCATCTTTCATCATTAAATGCCATTTTTGCCTGTGCAATGAGTAACGTTGACGACCCTGCGATCCGGACACTCTGGTATATTATTGGATTTAGTCGTACCGGGCTCGTGATTGAATTGCGCCGGTCGCAATACCTGTGCGGGAAGGCCTGTATGACAATATCAGGCTGGACCGTGCAGGGAAAGGATCGGTTGCGTTCATGAGCGTTCCGGACGTAAAATTAGCACTTTCCTTGATATCGTTCTTTAAGCCAGTCTTCACTAACGGCCCGGCAGCCATGCAGGTCCGTTGACATGTCTAGCGATGTGTGGCTGTTGGGGCATTTTTGTTAATAAGTCCGTCACGAGTCACGTGGCGGTAGGACCCCTAGGCCTGGTTGAACACGCCCTTTGGAGGAAGGGGTATGCAAGGTTGTCCTTAAGCAGCGTATGGAAACCCAAGTTGTCAACTCCACCAACAGGATGGTGGTGACAGCGTTGAATCAATCATTTATAACATCATAATATTAAACCGTTTACTTCATTGAATAGCAGCACCAACTTTAACTAAAATAATAGATACATTCTTGATATATTTTTCATTTCACATATTAGGATGATCTTCCTTCACTCAGGCTCGTACGAAGCAATGTACTTCTCATCACATTTGTACTGTCGAATGTTTGGACCTTCTCCACATCCATATTTACTTTCTCACATTTCTCCATAAACAATTTAGAGATAAGTCCGGAAGAGCAAGTGAAATCGAAGTCAGTCGTGAATTTCTTGTAACCTAACCTGGTTGGTTCTACAGGAACAGAATTGAACCTCGACAACCACTTCTACTCCGAATCAGTGAATTTGTCAAAGACACCTGTGACGTACATGGCCACTCCCACTTCGTAATCCTGAATTATGAAATAAGGTACTACGATTTTCAAATCTCTTAAATCATTTTCCACTTTGATTATCTTGAGGTCGGAGCGACTCACAATGCCCCCAAAGAATACGAAGATCTCCTCGAGAAACAAGTTTACACAAGAATCGGATACATCGCGCTGGAACTGGTCACTGTCATCCTCATTGTACTTCCGGAAAGTGAAATTTGCATTGGGAAAGTTATACTGTGTCTTGACCCGAACGTCCTGTTGGATTGTTATGTACATATATTGTTATGAGCAAAGTTCATCATAGCGAGGATGCTGCACTCCATAAAATTCAGAAGGGCAATGAAGCTACAAGCATCTTTCAGCAACAGACCCGTCATAGGGTATTCAACCTCATCGTGGCCAATCGTTGTAGCAAATCCTTCATAATCATCCATTTCATCAGATAATATAAGACTAAATACACGATATTTGCGACCAATATTATCATCGATATTATAAATATTATAAAGTATAAACGATAAAATTATCGATATTTGCGATAATATACGAACAATATACTGGTTTATAAACTCACCTCAAGAATAATTGAACCGGACTTCCGACCTTCTAATTGTAAAACACTGACAAACTATCAAGTTTAAGTTTCAGTGTTTAAGCTGGCTTAACTTTTATTTTTGGTGACAATACCTGGCCTAGAGCATCTATTTAGTGATAAAAACTCGCATAAAGAGTGACTGATCTAAACTCCTCCCATCTACATGACTTGATTTTTGGACTAGTCTAAATAAAGTCCAGTTAACGTCTTCCTCATTCGGGAACGGGTTTCGTTCATCACATTCACCTGGGGGGCATTAACACAGTCCACATTCACTCGTGGAGACTTCACCTTTGGGACATTCACCCAAGCATCATTCCACTTGAAGGACTTGCAGCTGCAACGTTTTCAGAAGTAGGACTTGGCGGCGTTCCACTTGACTGACTAGCAGCAAGCATTGACGGACACGCATTGAAGAAGTCTGAAGCTCCTTAAAGCGAATCAAATTTTGTGGATCAATGTTGCTTTCGCTTTTTGCAACTCGATTCACAGGATGAGTCAGACTCTTTGATATTCCATAATATTTATTGGAGTACGCTGCTTTTCTTTCCTACACCACGCCGCTCTCTTGGTTTTGACAGCCTTCCTAAGTTCAGAGTTCCACCATGATGTTTCCTTCTGTTTTATTTTTCCTTTTCCACTTCCACACAAGTCCTCAGCATTTTTAATAATGCTATACTTGAAATGATTCCATTCTTCTTCAACTGCTTTTATTGTACCGTTTGGACATTGCATAGTAGTGCGATCTCTGACATTATTTTTGATTATTTTGTCTTGTAATTTCCAAACTCTAAGTTTATTTCTTCTCAATTTTGTAACCGTTTTCGGTATATGTCCATGAATGATTAATTCCACTACTATCAACCTATGGTCTCCATCAAAAGACACCTTTGGCATTACTTGTACGTCTTTAATATATTTTCTTGAACCAGCACTATATATTATTGAGCGAGCGTAGCGAGCGTCACCACAGTACTCTGTGTGTGTGTGTGTGTGTGTGTGTGTGTGTGTGTGTTTTTTTTGTTTCTTTGTTTGTTTGTATTTTTTTTTGTGGTTACACCCCAGGTCAAACCGCTCAAGCAATCAATCTGAAATTTTGTACACATACTAACGTACTCTATGCGGTCCCTGGGATCGTTTTTGAACGGGATCCCGTGATTGGTTCAAATTTTTAAAAAATTATCTTTCGATCACTAACATTTTACCCAATCATAGGGTAAGAACACCAGTAATTGACAGCTTAAGCTGGGATCTAGGACAAATAATGTAATAAAAGTTACATTTTTTGTTATAATGATTTCAAACTTTTATTTAACAATAAGAATGCATTGGTGACCAGTCTTATTAAATCAAAACAGTCTAAAGATTAACAAAAGACTAGAAAATAATACATTTTTAAGAGTTATAACATATTCCTAGTAATTGACATTATTGTCCAGTAATTGACAGTAACATTTTCCAGTAATTGACACCTATACCCTTACATTACTTTCTAACTAATAAATCAAAATCTAGCAAAGAATATGACATTGTAATTTAGTGAAGCTTTGTTTATTAATCGATTAACAATTTAATAATTAAAATATATTCAAAAGTAGTAGTGGAAAAATATTCCTTGGCGTTTTTGGGCAACTTAGAAAACTCCGATCCAGTCCGATGTGACTGGAAAGAATGTAAAAATGAGTCAGAGAGAGATAGCCTGACAGCCAAATAATTCCAGGACTGTACCTACTAAACTCTATGACTAATCACTTTCAGACTCAACTTGAGCACACATGTGGCAAGTAAAGTCTACCTCATCATCATCATCCTCTAAATTAAAGTTAAATGTATGCAAATGACCCTTTGGCACACAGCGATGGTGAAATTTTTTGGGGCAGCTGTCGCACTCGACCCATTTTCTGCCTCTTCCCAGAAGTACATCATCAGCATACGTATCCTCACATGTGAAACATGTCCATTCCTCATCCATCACTGAGGTTGCCTGCACCTTCTTTTGGGGCAATTTCTTTCCTTTATTGGCCTTATTTGCAAGACGCAACTTCTTTCGGCTTTCCATTTCCTCTTCCTTTTGTTTCTTAGCATTTCTTTTTTTCAGAAATATAGCTTGCCAATCTCCACTGGATATGACGCTTGGTACTTTTTCAGTTTGACGCAGCAGAGGCCTTTTCTTCTTGGAAGGAGTTCCCGCACGGAAAAAAATGGTATGGCTGTGGCAGCAATAATCGTATTGCTGACCCATTTCTTGCTACCGGAGCGATCTGAATTTCTGCCTTAATCACTACGGTATTGCTGGAAACACAAGCGTATTATTGCTGAAAATGTCTGACTGCAGTTTCAATAAAGATTGTTGTCACAGCAATACTCATATTTCATAAACAACTCCCACGTTATCTCCACCTTCCGTTGCGACCGTTGAGACACATGAGTCATCTGAATGACATGATCTAGCCCATTCCCCCCTTTCCCACACCCCGCCGCATCACCAAGCTGCCTCAGTGAACGAGTGATTCCCACGCAGAGAGACGCGTATTATCAACGGTGCGAAGTGAATGCGTGCAGTTTCTGCAGTGTGTTTATCTAGTGCAGTGTATTTGTATAGTGCAGTGTGCTTCAAGAATGTTCAATAATTGTGTTAATAAAACCTCGATAATGTTGGATTGCAGCGTCTAAAGATTGAAGGTAATATATAATATTCAATTATACCGACTAATGTAGGTATACCTAGTGCCACTTCAAAAATCAAATGCCAATGATTACATTTACATTACAGGCTGTACAATACCTACATAAAATTATGTCTTGCTATAGGAATTGCAATTTCATAGGAAATTACATAGGTACACAGATTATTTTGGACATCACTAATTCAGTTGGCGGGTTCTAGATTTTAGTTGAACATTTGAAATGGACATGTAAAGGGGGGAGGGGGGGGTCGATCTTTTTAAAAGAAAAATTGGTGCCTTCTAGAACATTCAGCTCTACATTTCTGTATTCAGCCAGAACATTTGGTAAAATTTTTAAATGTGAATATAGGTAGGTTTTAGATAATTTCTCGATCATATAAAATTGAAACCATTTTGTTCACATGGAAGTGGGGAGGGGGAAGTTACCTTAGATCAGTAGAACTCAACATTTTTCACTTGCGGGTCAATAATACGAATTTGATTTTGTTGGCGGGCCTCATTTTTTTTAAATGTAGGTACAATAATGTTCACATTATCAGGTAGTGTTAGTAATAGATATTTAGGTACATAGGGCAAAAAAAACTTCACGTAATTCAAATTTGTGGATGAGTTCCTTGGATGTATTTAGGTAAGAATTTCATAATTACATACGCATCATATTATTAAATAAAAATTGAGTAGCAACCCATGGTAGTAGCAAGTAGCAACCCAATTTAAAAATTGTTTAAAAATTTAAATATATTTTTTGTAACCTATTTAGTAGATTTAGGTATAATAATAAAGTAATATCTTTTGCTTCATAAAAGAACATTTTGTTACTGAAGTTGATGCTAAGTAATGTAGCGTCTGTTTCAAACCTACGCACAGAAACGCACATGCAACGCATGCAAAAGCACTGATAAGAATGTGTCGTACAGTCACGTCCAGCAGTCTCCAAATCACTGACGCATGCAATTTACTAAAAACAGAACAGAATTGAGTTGGGTTGGGATTGTTCAAAACGTAATTTGGTGGCTTCCTTCTTTAAATCAGAATTTCTCTCAAATGAAACTAGAATACATTTTTACACATTTTGTGAATAAATACCTAGGTATTTGAAACACTCACTAGGGGGCCACAAAAATTTAGTCCCAGGTTGAGTACCACTGTCTTAGATAATGGAAAAATTTACGTACTGCAAATGTACAATACAATTATATTGAACTTAAAATAAGGAATTCATAGATGTAGTGGGAAAATTAGAAGGTATACCTAATGCGAATAACATTTTGGCGTGGCGTTATGAAACAGAATACGAGCTCCAATTATCTTATTGGTTTGTGACGTCATTTTTACAACACTTCTGATCGTTTCAGTTCTCTTATGGATTTTGTTTTTTTACTTAGATGTTTGATGAAGGCATCGATGATACCTTATGATACCATTGGCGTCTCCAACAAACGACATACTCAGAGAACCAGTTCCGAAAATTGGAGTTAGAGAGGGATATTTTTCACAAAATTCCTGCCACAGAGCCCAAAATGATGCTGGAACGTCGACGTTCAAAACTTCGACGATACAGGTCAGTACTTACACCCATTTAAAAAGCGTGAAAAATGCACACAAAAAAGCTCCATTATTTGGGGAAAATTATGCCCTTTTCCTTTCCAAACAAATTCAAATTCGTTATGACAAAGTACCTATCTACGGTAGATATTTTAATATTTATTTAATTTTTTAATTACTGTACCTTAACGATTTTAATGTTTATTTATCACATTTTTTTATTTTGAATCTGTTTTTATTATGCTATAGGTATTTGATATTTTAAAACGTTAACTTCTCATAATTTTTAAATAATATAATTTTTTATTTTGTAGACCCTCATTATACATATTTATTTTCATTTTTATAATAATTTTATACATTAACAATATTTTGTTTCTTTTCCTATTTTTTAGTAGGTACCTATTGAGATTTTTTTTCTCACCCGATATGTTTAGGTATTTCAATGCTCTTCATTTTGTGTCCCAATTTTTATTACGTTTTTATTATTTGATTTTGTATTACTTGTGCGTCAATAATTTGAGAATGGCTATTACAGCATTAGCATAGGGGATCACTTTACAAGCAAATTATTAATTGATACTTTTTCATACTATTTTTAAATATATATTTTAAACGAGTTCATCCTCTTACATCAATTTAGCGCAATAATCTTATCAAGATCTTGCAAATCTTTGCAAGATAAGTTGGTGGGACCTTGAAAATATTTTTAGCAATATCTCGTCAAACTCGTCAAGATGTTTCGAGGTTTTCTCAGCAGGGTGCAGTCTCTCTCTCTTGAAACATCCACACCAGTAAATTCTTAGCACAATCAAAAGTTTTTGATTTTTAGTTTGAAGAGACTCATCGGATTGATGATACCGACGACTTGGACGAGATACCTGACATCAGTCCCTGAAACAGGAGTCGCCCTCCCCCCCCCCCCCCCCCCCGCTATTCAAGAAGCACCTCTCCTGACTCGAAAATCAAGAATAATTGGGAAGTAAAAGTATTCGCCTGCAAAGTGGACAACACATAGCCCCGGCATGAAAGCGAACTCTGATGCTTGAGGTAAAAACATAATGATTATTTTATTAAGTTATTATTTTAAACAACATTAGATATGTGTTATTTTTTAATTACATTATGTTTTGTTCACTATTATTTATCTGGTATGATGTTGCATCATCTTTTTAAAAGCGATTTAAAATCTAGTGGTGCGGTTTCATTACATGCAGGGTCACTAGCCTACTATTTTTCTAGATTTTTGTAAATTTATTTATAAAGACTATTAATTTCTCCTTCTCTACTGTTTAATCAAAAGAACCAAAATATAATTAGTTTGACTTATTGTGTTTAACGAACACAATGCACAGTCTGTGGATAGACTAAGAAGATGCTATCACTAATCAGCTATACTACCTTATATGGCAAGGCAGGCAAGGCATTCATTAGAATTTATTGACTTTTCATACTTTTTCCCCAATATTGTAGTATGTGATGTTTTAAGACTCTTCATTTTAAAGGAACATTATATGACAATTGTGTGGGGATTGTTAAATAGTGACAGCCCTGTTTGGTATCTAGTAAAATTATTTGCCTAGACATTTATTTTATCTTATCTATTATCCAGATGATTTTCTACAAATTATTAATTATCTGATTTGTTATCTTTTAAATATATTACCTATCGTTTTCTGTTATCTACCAAGTTGGAGAAAGCAAATAGTTTGAAATGTCACACAAAAATTAATATGTCAGAAAATACAACATTTATAATTTTTTTGTAATTTTTTTGCAGGGCTTGTACCATTCTCTTGTATCTTCACTGGAAGGAAGAAAGGAAAGATCAGAAACAGAAATCACAAGTCGTTGTACAGTGTTTCAAGATGGCTGTGTGTGACCGGTTAAGTGTTAATCCAGTGGATATTGAAGGTGGATGAAAGCATACGGTATGAGTTATAAAAACATTTTAATACTACCTTTTGACAGTGGCATGCAATCAATTTTTAATGATAAAACTTCGATTAAGTATTCCGTAACTCAAATATAAAATCAAATATTTATAATAATAGCTATTCAACAATTATTATAGTCTTCAATTGTTTTTTTATTTATATGGCGTTAATCATTTATATTACACTGTATATTCAAAGTATTGCAAGTTACTTCAACAATAATTGCAAATAATTACTAAATAAAATGTGTATAATTTTACTTAACGGTCTCTTCTCTGACAAGCACCTCAAACCATTGCAGTCATTCCCAACTCTATCTCTGAGCTAGGTAAATTACATTTATATCTGACATATATTTTTAATTTTATAAAGGATTTATTTACTTTTTGGGGATAATTGCTTCAAAGTTGTATAAACGTATGTGTTGTAATATCATGTGAGTGTATAGCCGTGTTGGTAGGGAAGCTATTCATATTGCGAACATGCTTTCATTGTCATATCTACTCAATGTTCTTGGTACTTTTACTCTTTGGTCACTTTAAGTAAATCGAAAAGTAAATGTACCGAAAATATTGAGAACATAGGATAATGTTCTGTGTTGGTAGCAATATACATTTGCTGCATTACCTTCCAGTAAGGCTGCAGTAGCAATATGGTATAGCTGCGCCAGCAATATGAGATGGCTACACCAGCTATATAATATGGCTACACCAGCCATATGAGATGGCTACACCAGCAATATGAGATGGCTACACCAGCAATATGATATGGCTACACCAGCAATATGAGATGGCTACACCAGCCATATGAGATGGCTACACCAGCAATATGAGATGGCTACACCAGCAATATGAGATGGCTACACCAGCAATATGATATGGCTACACCAGCAATACTGGAGTGGTTGGGGCAACAATATTATGGAAACTGCAACAACACTAGTATTGCTGGGCCAGCAATTCAGCCCTTTCCCAGCAATCTATAGATTGCTGGGGCAACAATAATTCTGGCTGCGCCAGCAATAAATTTCCAGCAAGAATCGTATTGACGTCACAGCAATAATTCTCACTGTCATAATACTAGCATAACTGTATTGCTACCGCAACAAGAATTCTGGCTGCCCCAACCATACTTTTTTTTCCGTGCGGCCAAAACAAAATTTGTTTTAGAGGTGATGGAACACCTTTTCCGTTTGTCTGCGGAGAAAGTTTCTTCGCCAACTTCTCCTCACGGGCACGTTTGGCACTTGCCGGAGACAAAACAAGTGCACTTCCAGATGGCGTGGATGGTAAACCAGACGTAGATGGGTCAGAGAGTGTAGATCGTAGACCAGAGTCAAAGAGTGTAGATCGTAGACCAGACGTAGACGGGTCAGAGAGTGTAGATCGTAGACCAGATGTAGATGGATCAGAGAGTGTAGATCGTAGACTTGACGTAGATGGCTGATCCTGCTGACTGGTCGGTAACGTGTCAGTTACTGGTGTCTCGGTGTTTGCCGTTGTGCCTGGCCCATCCACTTCTTCACCAATCCCTCGAGCCGTTACCTCAATCTTGAGATCTTTCCAAAACTGGAACAATTGTGCATACTGGCAGTCTCCAGCCCACTGCCCGCTCAATTCCAAATCAGCAAGGAAAGCCGATAAGACATGCTCTGGGAGCCTTGTTTCCATGAACGCCAAGTGTTCAGACTCCTTGGTAAGAAAGAAGGATACTATGTCACCTGCTTTCTCAACGCTTGCAGTATGGGATGAGTTGCCCTCCGACGATGTCTTGCATGGAAGAACCTCCTCGTTTATGCTGCATTTCGTGAAGTCAATGGCATTTGCATCAAATGGGTGGAGCCCACATACCCTAAACCCATTGCAAATTGCCTTAGAGCTGAGGAAATTGTCGATTACATTTTTGAGAACTGGTGCAAACTTATATTTGGTCAGAACATCTCCAAAGTTTGCCATCCTCCATTTGTGGACCTCTCGTTGCCAGGCAAGTTTTACTTGGCGGAAGACGCTGACGTCAAGAGGCTGCAATATATGGGTGGCATTTGGTACCAATGCAACCAAGCAAATACCATTCTTGGCACAAAACTCTGACAAGTGGTACGACAAATGTGACACGTGGCCATCAACGAAGAATATGATGGGCAACTGGACTTTCTTTTCTATGAGCCATGGATGAAACACATTCACAACATATTCATAAAAGGACTCAGAGGTCATCCACCCTGATTCTGTCTTCCCAATGGCCCAGGTCTCTGGCACGGAATTCGATATTTCTTCCGGCAGGCGTTTATATGGAAATATTAACATTGTCGGTGCAATGACCCCGGCTGCCGAGACATTAACAAGAACCGTAATATTCTCCTTGTCGTCCCCACCTACCTCGTACACATTCCTCTGACCTCGAACGCCAAGCACTTTCTCCGACTTAGGGCATAACTGGAATCCTGCCTCGTCGGCGTTGAATTTTCGGGTGGGATCAGCCAGAGCCTCCACCATACTCTCTTCCTCCAAATACTTGTAGAGAGTATCAAACCACTTCCTAATTTGGTTTTCGCTAACCTTTGCTCGAACAGTTGACAACTTTTCAACTGTTCGTTTCGCAATTGTGGGATGCCGCTTTAGGAACAATTCATACCATTTTTTACCCGGTTTTCCATTTGTGAATTTATTGTCAATTGCCATATCTTTCACAATTTGCTCTACGGCCCCCAGAAGATCCCATTTTTGAATGGGAAACCCTGCTCTGGCAATCCCCTTGACCCAATTTTCAAGTAGAGCTTCCATTTCATCAGTGAGAGTGCATTCGGGCCCCATTCGTCTTGCTAATGGAGTTTTCCCTGTAGCCTTGTTAATTAAGGTTGAACGAGGAACGTTATACTTCCTACTCGCTTCCGAAGGGTTCAACCCTTCTTTTACGGCAGTGATAGCCTCTTGCATGCTCTCTTCTGAATATTTGAAGAAGGGCTTCGTTAAAAATTTCTTTTTGGCTGGAGCCATGATTGAAACTTGAAAGAGCTAGATTAGGAAAATAAACTGAATTAATATGAGTGGGATATTCAATATTCAATGCCTTGAAAATAAAATTAGTTGTCATTATGTGAGAGATAAATTAATATTAAATGCATTGGGTCAAGTTAAGGTGAGTGTCAATTACTAGAAATGTGAAAATCTAGTAATTGACATGTGCTGACAATTACTGGAGAATGCCTCCAGTCTTCTCTAGTAATTGACAATCGCTTTAAGCATGGTGTTATAATAAAAATATCTAATAAACAATACTCTCTAGTGAAACTCTAATACATAATGCATATTTACCATCTATAAACATCATTAAACTGCTTTTGATGCTACTTTTAAAAAAGAGATTGAATCTGCACCTACCTAGTGTCTTCAGGAGCTCTGTCAAGTGACTGGCGCCAAAAAATTTCACCAATATATCACTGCCTTGTAAACACAAGTAAGACAAATCTGACCTTGGAACTTTGAAGCTAGTATAGTAAGTTTCCTATAGATGGCATGCAAGTCCTCCTTAGCCTCTAAGAATCTTAGTTTGACACATTATTAGAAAGACCTGTCAATTACTGGATTGGTGCCAATTACTGGTGTTCTTACCCTACAAAGTTTCAGCCAAATCCTCCGATTGGTTAAAATTTAAAAAAATCTTTTATATGATTTTTGAAATTTAAACTAGAACCGTACGACCCATCAACTTAAAACTTTGCATGGTCATTGGGACCAACATTATCTGTATTTTTGACAATTTTTAGACTTATCTGTGCTTAAATCCAAAAGTTATTGACATTTTACTGACATTTTGCGTGTTATCTGTCAAATTTCTCGAAAATGTTGATCACTGCTTCTTCGACTCTTTATTTCTTCGACTCTTTTTAAACGACCCTACGTTAGCGTAAGCAAGCTTGTGGACGAGCTTGGGTGGGAGGCACTGACCAACAGAAGAAACCGAGCGTCACTACGCTGTCTCTTCAAAGCCCTCTCCAAGCACCCAGCGTGGCACGACACTCGTCATCTCATCTCTCCCGCTACCTTCCTTGGCAGAAACGACCACCGCTGGAAGGTGCAGCTGCCCAGGTACTCCACGAACATCGGTCTTCACTCATTCCTGGGCCGGGCTACGCGCTCATTGAATGCGCTGAAGGAAGAAGAGATCGTCGAGCTCGGCTCCATTCGCGACCTTGACACTGCTCTGGATGACGATTGAATGTTTACTCTGTACTTTGTGACTTGTGTCTCACGTAAAGTAATACACACAAATGTTAGTTTTTAGAATTGAATTACATTATCCGGCCACCGGAAACACGTAGTTTCCTAAGCTGTGTATCTATTAATAAATAAATAAATAAAATAGTTCCAAGGTAGTTAGAGCAGAAACTTTCAAACGTATGAAACTGATATGACCGTTCAACAGATTGTCTAATATTGTGTAAGTACACACACTTTTATCATATGAGTGGTCCCAGGTATATTTTCTTAAATATATCCTATGATTTTTGAATTTGAACAAGGAACATTTTTATCATAAAGGTTCAATCGATCAACTTAAAACTTTGCATGGCTATTAGGATCAATACTTTAGGAATATTTGGAGATTTTTATACCTACAAGTCTGACGAATTTCAAGAATTATTGGCTTTTAATGATATTTTCGATCGACATATTTTCGGTTCGAGGTGTTGCGCGTGTCCGTGCTCGCTCATCAACGCGTTATACAGAGCGTTTTCCTAGTATAATCTATAACTGACTTATTCTTGCCATCCCAACTATACCGTGTCACTATATTATTCTCTGATTTTTGAAACCAACTGTTGCCAACAACTAATCCATTCCTCAAACACATGTCCAACAACTTTTCTACTTCCTTGTTTCGATTTCCATATCCATTTGTTCCCAATACTCCATATCCTCTTCTCTCTTGACCAACTCTTGCATTAAAATCTCCAATCAGCATGACGTTTTCTCTAACTAAATGGCTTTCTAAACATTGCATCAATTGTTCTTTCTCCTCCATTGGCCTACCAACTTGTGGTGCATATACCTGTATCATTTCATATAATTGTAAATTTATATGAAATTTAATGAAATTCAATGTTACTGAAAATTGTAAATTTTTACATATATATAACTTTAATAAAAGGACCCTTTATTTCTTATTTTTCTATATTTAAAGAGTTTATAATTTATTTTAACTACTAGTTACTAAATGTTTACTTAATAGTTGGTGAATAATTTTTATTCTAGATCTAGTTTCTATCTAGGTTCATATACGAACTATTATTATTTTTAATGTTTTTGTAGATAATGTTTTTGAAAACCATTAGCGAGCATATGCTCATGTGTAAGGGTTACCCATGCCGGACAGATCAGTGGTGAGGCCTAGACCAAGAGCAGCCAGGGTCGGCCAAACCATGCCCTCCCGTGAATTAACTGTCCCCACGGGCCGGCCTTCCCCCTCGAGATGGTGATCCCCCTGAAATCGGGTTCCGCCGGCCCGAATCCTCACACCCTCCGGTCCATGTGCTGGACTCCTCCGGATTGGGCCCGTTAGGTTGTCCCCTCCCCTTGCCCTCCAATTATGATCAACAAAGTGAAATATAAAAATTAATGTGCGCAATATAACCTCGTCGTTGACGAGCCGTTAAATCACATTAATCTAATCTTTGACAATAGTGTACGAGAGAGTACTTATTTTAGTACTAATTATTTGTACTCTAACTTGAAATTGTACCGCTGGTAGGTAAGTTTACCTACCTTGTCGAATGTGTTTTAATAGCCGTAACGTATTGGGGGCCGGCGGACGTGCTCGGATCGCCTCAACTTTGGGTGTTGTGCTTGTGCCTGTGCCACTGCTGCCGCCGCCACTGGTGGTGCTCCTGGTGGGGGGCCTGCTGGTGTTGCTGCTGGTGTTGCCTGCTGGTGCCACTGGAGCAAGGGCCGCCGCCACTGGAACCGGGCCCGGCATGACGCCGTACCTCACCGGCACTCAGCGGATCCTGGGCCTGTAAAAAATAGTGCACTTAAGAGTCATTCCATGAAAATGTATACTTTTTAAGAAAAAAAAACATATTTTTTTCTTCGTTTTTTTATTTAAAGATGGTTATAAAGATTGTTGGCATACAATTTTTTTGGGGCTGATATGAATTTTCTACAATTGACCGCACTTTTAACGATTTAATTTTGTCGAAAACGCATCATTTCCTAGAAAATCTTTTTTTAGGGAAGTTTAATTTCGTCAACTTTAACTAATTTACAACTATCTGTATACGTGAGCCAGAATAAAAGTTTTGCATTTTTTAATATATTTTTGAAAAATAAATATTATAAAAAAAATATTTTGGTATTGAAATTTTTTTAACAAATTTTCTAAAATTTATCACAATGAGTTTATGCTCTGTTCAAGATGAATAACTTCCCCTTTTAACTCGTGTTTTGACTAATTTCCTGTTTAAAAAGGGATGTGTAACATGAGTTGCCAAAAAATGTAACGTGAGTTACCAACTAATTAATTAATCGTTTGAAAACTATTGCATTTAAAATTATGATATTTTTTTTGAGAACTCACTACAGTAGTTGGTTTTATAGAAAAAAATTACAGTTAGTTTCAGCAGACAATTGAGAAGGAATTTTGAAAAACATGCAAAAGTACCAAAATATTCAAAACATGCTGTATGAAAAGACAAAATAGGCAACAACATTTGCGAAAAGCGGAAGTTTTGTTGGGTTAAAAATAAGTTCAAACACACTTTTTGTCCTATCAATTAATTTCTGTTTATTAGACAAGTCAGTTTGTCCAACTTCGTCCCGCAATGCTTAATAGCGTTGATTGTCATTAAGTTTGTGGAGCCAGTAACACTGCGTGTCATCTTCATGCAGCCGTGCGGAACAAACCACCGCCAATGGCTGTGACTCTCAGCAATTAACTGGATATCGGCAAATCTATCAGCCCTATGAAAAAACATAAAACCACTTTCAATAAATTATACTGCTTATTTCAAATTATATTTGTCTAGTTGGAAGGTCCAAGTAAAAAGTCTCTAAAGGCTCCACTAAAGACTCCTCTAACGGCTCCACAGCCATCAGGATGGCGATCCAGAGGTCGGACTGGACCATAAGCGGGACCAAATTTAGTTCCCCTAATGCCTTCCTCTTGCTGTACCCTCCATACTCCACGGTGCGGCGTGGTCCCTAACACATGGTCAGGTCCGTTCCTCAAGTCCTTGGCCAACGTTGCTACCAGAGCAGCTGGGACCTGTACCTGGGAGTCGGGTACAGGTAGATGCGAGGCAGCGTGGGTGACGTCACTTCGAGCAGCCGCCGTCAGAGCCTGGATTCGGCTCTTCAGCTCATTGCGGTGCTCAATGACGTATGCGGCGGTGCTGGCCTTGAACTTGCACATGTTTTTACCATGTGATTGCGGCACTTTATGGAATTTATGTATGTCTAGTTGGAGGGTCCAAGTAAAAAGTCTCTTAAGTCACATTTTGATCGTTGTGAGTAAGGAGCAATTTGTCACTAATTTAATAGGTATACACTCTCTCTTATGGTATTAGGTTTTTTGAAACTGTACAATCTATAAATAAATTATTCACAGTGTGTAACAAACAGTTAGTTCCAACATATATCTAAATGATCAATGTCGAATATCCCAAAACCAAAAAAAACCTTATGACTTATTACTTTATGACATATTAAAATATATTTATATATTACATTTTTTTATATTCTATATTAATTTTATATATTAAAATATATTTTTTCATGCACGTTGACTGCAGTACTCCTGCGCGGTCTGCGACGAAGGGTTCCACTACAGCACGATGATGAGGTGGAACATCCCTACAAGCTGGAGACGCTCAGAACGGATGTGTTCCCGAAGAAGCTGCGTTACGATCTTCTTCTGCAGCGAGCCGAGAGAATCCGTCTTCAACATGAAATGGAGACGCTCCTCCGATATATCCGCGGCGTTACTTTCCCTATCCTCCGAGCATGTTGCACGCTCCATGTATTCAAAGCACATGCCGGCCTATCCAGGCAGTCAGTGTCGAGCGGATATTTTAATCAAAAACTAGCTTTTTTGTAAAAAAAGAAAAAAGGCTTATAGTACGCAAGTTTTCAGGGCAATTATACAAATTGGGTGAATTTGAAACACCCACTTTTAATCAGTGGCTAAGCTTGACGTGACAATTTTTTCGTATGCTTATCTCAAGTTTTGAAGAACTGGTATCGCTTTTATCTCTGAGTGAGAAGAAGCCCTCATGAGAGAGTTTTTTTGAGTCGTAAAAATGTAGAGATTACTGATAAGTCACAAGGCTTTTTGATTATAAAACATTCTATAGGTAGCAAGTAGGAAAGTGAATATTCATTTTTGATGATCGATAATGATTTCATTCCGAAAATTCCCAAATGTAAAAACTGGCAATACACATTTCATCTAGCCATTTCTCAAAGCATTCTAAGAATTCTACATATTTTGACTAAACGCTGCTAGGAGCTGGCACTGGCAGCCTCGCGGATTTTGTGTTTTGCTTTTGTGCTTTTCTTGTGCCCTTTGCGTGTACTTAAAACTTTATTCTTATCACCATTCCTCCACTTAAATCGCTTAGGTCCTTTGCATTCGTTTGATGCGTAGTGCTGCACCGCCTGTCGCGTCAATGCTTATTTGTGAGGCCCGTGGGTTTGCCTAACAATATGCACGATACACATGCGCCTGGATAGGACTCCAGTTATGTAAGAAATATCGTGGGCCTCCCACATCGCGAATTACGCCCTGAAACGGAGTAACATCAATGACTTTCACCAATGAATTGACAGCGTCTGTGTCCAGGTGCGACTTATTTCTTTGCTCTGCCTGGCAACTCTCAGTACACTGCCGGTTGGTAATTCGATCAACGTTGCTTGGGCTTGCCTATAGACACTAGCCGGGATGTGTTCTTTGACGAGTTTTGAGGAGACTTCTTGCCGTCTGGTTCCAGAGAGAGTCTGGTCATGGCGTCATATTTTTACGTAGGTATGACAATAGAAGTGTTGGAGAAAATCCTTTTTAGAACGAAGTTTTTAGAAGTTCAAGTTCATTGAAAGCGATGTTTTCAAACATGTAAATAAGGCCCATGATGTTCCTCAGGTCGGTCGTGTCAGAGGCGGCAGTGTTGTTCCTCCTGCTACTTGGGCGTAGCTGCGTTCCTGCTTGTTTGGGAGTCGTCTCGTCGGTTCGCTTGAGGCCGAGTGGGTCGTTGGCCCCGACAACAACTTGGGGGAGGGGGGGGGGGGGGGGGAAGTTGAAAGGGAGGTTGAGTAAGGTTTATTCCATTCATTGTGCATTACATACTACATGCTTAATGAGGATCCCTTTATCAACCATGATATCGTCGAGAGTGGGGATGACTTGATCTAGCAAGTTTGACTGCAAGAAAATTGACTTTCCATAAGCGTGACTTAGATATGTAATCAACCCAGAGGGCGATACCCCAATCAAAAACTTGTAAATTTTTCGCCCCTTGTAGTGTGAGTAAGGAATTTCAAGCACTGTGGCTTCACGATCGTCGTTTCTGTACAATCGAGGACTACCCACGTCCTTTTGACATGATATTCTGTAAGGGTGAAGAATTAACAGGACTTTATGCGTTGGCTGTACGTCCCGGATTCTCATTCAACCTGATCGAAAGTGAAAATGCTTTAAACAACCTGAAATACATCTAACATCATTTTGGCAAAGCCATCAAATTGTTTATTACTTCCAACATTGATGACATGAACAAGTTGAACAATGATCTTGATAATTATTAATTAAGTCAGGATCCACTTTAGCTTTATTTGTAACATTGCCGTATTTACTTGGATATTGTCTGCAGCCACATGTACATGTCACTCATCATTCTTCTTTTAATTGTGAGTCTCTTTTGGTAAACACTTGTGTATGTTAATCATCACTCATCAGCTATTGACTGCTTTTTGTAGAAGTTACATGTTCTGTTTTTGATGTAAGAAACCTTGCCCTCAGACAATTGTAAGTGAAAGCTACGATCATGGCCCTTGATAGGTTGAGGCGATGGAGCTCAACATGATCAACATATATATTGATCAACATGGGACAACGGTGATTTGTTGGTTCAATTCTGCGCCGATAATGAATTTAGGATTAATATCACATTTTTTGATCATAATCCTCGTTATAAATACACTTGATTCTTTTGACGAAGTCAGATGTGGCGCCTAATTTGCGACTCAAATGTCTTTAAATTTTGACGACGTAATTCGTAATGACCTCTCGTGATGGCACAGCTCACTCTGACTCTGCGTCATTTCAAGCTCATGAGTATCGGCCAATGTTAGATCACATGGAAGGTCAATGTAGTTCATGATGATGTCCTGGCTCCACATTATGCGACAAGGCAGTGGTGGTTGAATCGAATTGCTGGGGGTGTGTGGAAGGAGGGGTCATGGGTTATGCTTGTTACTGCTCCCTGAATGGATTGAAAATCGCTATCTTGCAAAGAGGCACAAAACATTGACTATATGTCGGCTTTTGCAAGTGACGAATTAACTGTTTGTATGGTCTGGGAAGAAAGTGACGTAGTGATTTGAGGGTCTTTCTTCACTACAATATTACTTTCCTTTCCTGGCGCATGTTTTACAAACACCAAGTCACTTAACTTGGAAGTTGACACTTTGGATTTGCG
This sequence comes from Leuctra nigra, assembly GCA_934045905.1. Lineage (NCBI taxonomy): Eukaryota > Metazoa > Arthropoda > Insecta > Plecoptera > Leuctridae > Leuctra > Leuctra nigra. Next base: position 867,285 of record OW203765.1, on the reverse strand, counting down.
CACATGCTTCATGTTCTGCCACACACTTTTGGCCCGAAAAGCAGCATGTCTAGGAGATAGTAGAGTAAAGCGCCTACGTGCTTGCCCACTCCTCCCCGAGCTTCGGAAATGGTTCCATCGCACGCACACAACTTCACCTCAACTCCATTCATAACACTTGCTCACGGCCCTTTCAAAATATAATATTAGTAATAGAATAGTTCAAACGCACTTGAACACCTTTTGCGACTTATGCATCCTTGAACCAGCGAGATGGTGCTTGCCTCTGTGACACTACAAGCTACCCGGCTAAATTACCAAAAAAATGCCCGCAGTCAACGACCTTACCTTCTCCAATTGTAGTTAAGCAGGCGATGTATGCGATGAAGTTGTTATTATTTGGCAATTGTATTTTTGGACATGAATATACAGATACTTTCGCCTGCCGGACGGTTGTTTTAGTCCAGTTGGTAAGAATCGGATGATCGGCCAGTTCACACGCGCACATCCAATGAGACTTATGGTAGAAGTATACCAATTAGTTGCGTGCAATCAACCGTGTGAATGGACAGAGCGGCCGGCAGACACTTCCTGCAGATGAGATGGCCGCAACTCGGCACCAGTGCAGTCTTCTAGCTAGCCGGTCAAGTGAAGCGGATCCAATGGAAAGTGTTGTAGGCAGCGGGCGCACTGGGCAGTTACTCTTTCCATTGCAATCGATCTGAAAAAGTCGAAAGTCCAGAGTCACGGTTTTGTGCATGTGATGAGGATGAAAGAGTTATTTACAGCTGCCCAGCAGAGCAGAGCATATTTCATTCTTGCCATTTCACATTTGGAAACCACAAATGTAGTATATAGGTATGTAAGTTTTTACTGACTAAAACTTGTGAAAGTTTAAAGTGGGGTAAACTTTACCCCATTGATAGGTATAGCTCCATTTTAGCGATAATTTCCAATCGCTAGCAACTCGACAATTCAATTTGGAACAGTTTGAATTCTTGACTACTTAATATTATTGACTGTTTCCTGGATACCGTATTGAATTCTATTCAATCATGCTGTCATGTACTTACTTGAAGAACTGCCACATATTCCTCAATCTTCCACTGGCACATCTAATACACTCTCTTCATTGCAGTAGGAGCAGAAGACACAGTACCCAAGCACGATATTCGTGAATTTCCAACCTGAAATTGATATTTTTATGATGTCAGAAGTCTTCTATCGGATTGAGATAGCGCCTGTTGAAAATATTGAATATTAGTGAATTATTGAATTATGTTTATGCAAATAAATTGAGACGTAAAATCGATTTCTAAATGTAACTTGAGACAAAACGTATAAATTGCACAGACACTTGTGGTTTTGTTCTCGAAAAATTGTGTAAACTCCCTGAAGCTGTCCTGAAATCACCAGCCAGCCGCGCTATGCTGAGATTGTTAGTCGGTAGTCGGAGGCTCAACGTGTCGGACGTGTGTGTGTTGCTGCGCGCTCTGTGTGTTTAACATGCATTGCTTCAATATCGCGGATAGAGGATGAATGTGTGAGATATGACTTGGCAACAATGTCTGAACAAGACGCAACATTGAGATGGATTGGGAATTGCGTGCGATTTATTCCGCATTTCTAGCTATTGATAATTGCGTGGATTTATTCCGCATTTCTAGCTATTGGGAATTGCGTGGATTTATTCCGCATTTCTTGCTATTAGGAATTGCGTGGATTTATTCCGCATTACTCGCTATTGGCTCAATAGCTCATTTAACTAGCTCTTTGAATACATATTAGACAGAGGTTAGGTAAACATTATGTAAGAAAATAAGTAAATACAATACCTTTGCACACGTAACCCTTCACTGGGAACAATTTCGCCTTCGCTGGCTCTTCTGAGTTGTGGGCTTTCCTGCCCGTGAATGAGCCGTTGGACAGAGTATTGAATCCAAAGATTGCGACAGCAAGGTCGCGGATGAACATGGAATTCCCCTGGGTTAGGCCCACCGCCAAACAATTCTTGTATGCCAGTTGTGGGATTCAAACGTTATGGCCCAGATGAATCTACAAATGAGACACAAAGACATGATTGAGCGAGCGTAGCGAGCGTCACCACGGTACTCTTATGGCACTTTCTCTGTGTGTTTTTTTTTTTTGTTTTTTTTTTGTTTTTTTTTTTGTGGTCACAGCCCAGGTCAAACCGCTCAAGCAATCGATCTGAAATTTTGTACACATACTAACGTACTCTATGCGGTCCCTGGGATCGTTTTTGAACGGGCTCCCGTGATTGGTTTAAATTTAAAAAAATTATCTTTCGATTGGTTGCATCAATCAATTTGAAATTTAGCAAAAACATTGCAACCAACATTGTACCCAATCATAAAAAGTTTTAGCCAATTCCTCTTATTGGTTCAAATTTAAAACCATTTTCATGTGATTTTTGACATTTAAACTAGAACAGATTGACCGATCAACTTAAAACTTCGCGTGGTCATTGGTACCAACATTATAGGTATTTTTGCCAATATTCAGTCTAATCTGTCGTTATTTTCAAAATTTTTGTCATTTTAAGGTCATTTTATTCCATAATCTTGAAAAATGTATACTAAATTGTCATCCCTGCCTTCTTTAAGCTTCTGTTCCAAGGCAAGGCCTGTAGAGCAGCCAAGCTATCCACAATGTAGGTACAGTAAAATGAAAGCATTTTTGAGCTAGCGCATCAAATCGGATGCAGTACGAAGGTCAAATCCTCTAATTGGTTTAAGTTTAAATAAAGTCTTCTGATTGGTCGACAATAAAAATGTTCACATTAAGTTCAAATTTTGCATGGTGATCAAGACCAACTTAATATTAAATTTTACATATTGTACGCCCAATCAGTCCAGTATTAATTGTAATTTTACGAGTTTAGTATGGGATGTCACAAGAGATTTCTGGAGAAGGTATGTAGGTAAGACTTCACGACACAATGGATCTGTTATTCATCCAGAGTATTATGGAGATTGAAAAATTGCAGAGAAAATCATCTTCTGCCGTGTCGTGCATCGTTACTATGGGGATGTTGCATGTTCTGTGCTCGCTCATCAACGCGTTACACTGAGCGTTTTCCTAGTAAATCACTTTGTACCAAACTACAAGTCACTAAAGATGCTGAGCTCATGAGTCCTCTTGAATGTAGTAAAATGTGTTGTTAAAATTTTCTTATTGATAGTTCTTGACATGATTCACATACAATCACACCTATCGCTCTTAACCAATCATCCCTTAATGAATTCTATCAAAGCTGGCTCATCTTTCTTCATTCGATTAAACGTACATTCCCACATTTCTTGCACATCATAGCCAGCATTTCTTAGAATTTCTGTGCGTCGCACCGTAGCTTCATAGCGCTGGTCCATCGTTTCACCATTAGTGTTCCCTATGTTCACATTGCGCTGGGGGAAGCAATCAGGGCACCCATGTCAGAAGCAGCCTAGCATCTCATATACCAGCGGTTTCATGCCCGGACGCTCCCTATAACCGTCAGCTTTGAAGCGTCCTAACAGAGTCACCTCGCGACCGTTACCTACATGCTGTATTTCAACAGATTCACTGAAACAAATCCAATCTAACCATAGTCGGGATGCAAATGAATGCTTATCAGCAAGCCTATACCCTCCTGAAGGCATTAACCCTATGGTTCTTGGTTTCAAAAAATTCTGTTGAAACACAGTCATGCAGGCACTCGCAATCGTGACATACTGCCATAGTGGGTCAACGTTGTTTGATGCTTTGAATTCTTTTCTGAATGACAGACACGCTTCTCGCAGTATTCAACTAGCTCTTTTTTAAAGTTGAATATGGTGTTGTTGGCCACTTCATTGGCGTGCCATTCAATGAAGTTGCGACGCCCTTTAACGTCCATGGATTCTGCTCCGTAAAATGAAACATCAGACAGAGGGCCAACGTTATTATAGTTCGCGGGTATGTTGTAAAATGAGGCCAATATCCCTTCTTAAAATCAGCACCAAGATTCATTGCTGAAGGCAATTTGCTGAGGGCCATAGGTAGGAAATTAAGAGAATCCTTAATACTGATATCATTACCCTCTGCAATGAGCATGAGTTTAGCCCCAGACTGGATGATTTCTGGACTCATCTCAAGCTCATTCACCATGTGACTGATCATGAAGTGACCGTCATACCCCTTCATGTTGTGGGCCACAAGGATATGCTCTTTCACACCAGCACGATGTTTACGTATGTGGTCAAAGAAACCATTAAGCGGCGCCGTTCCATCAAACACCTGTTGTCTAGATAGATTAGATTATTGTGGTTTAACGGCGCGTCAACGACGAGGTTATATTGCGCACGATAATTTTTGCATTTAACTTTGTTGATATAAGTGGTGGACATGGGGAGAGGTCGACCTAACGGGCCCGATCCGGGGGAGTCCAACACTGGTGGGGAGGCCAGGCAGGAATGGGGACGGACCGGGGGGTGTGAGGATTCGGGCCGGCGGAACCCGATTTCAGGGGGATCACCATCTCGAGGGGGAAGGCCGGCCCGAGGGGAGGGGAGGGGACCGCAAATTCAAGGGAGGACATGGTTAGGCCGACCCTGGCTGCTCTTTGTCTGGACCTCACCACTGACCTGTCCGGCATGGGTAACCCTTACACATGAGCATATGCTCGCCGGCGTAGCTGCAATGGATCGTTGGCCAACACAAACCCCACCACCGCGCTAAGGTGGCAGCCATCGGTGGGGGTCTAGATACATCTGGTGAACAGAATGTGCATTTGGAATCGATAGGTTGCTGAGTATCACAACAGCGTAGACAACCAGTCTGTGACACTAGAAGGTTTGGATGATGCGCTATCGTGTCTACCTGACCACTCATTGGTGTACACTGTGTGCTCTCGATGTCAAAAAAAGTGAACGCAATGTTCTTCCTCTTGGAGGGCACAACAGGCTTGGTCTTCTGCATATAACAAAGGTGGTTCGGAGGAAAGTGCTCCTTGCAGTGTGTGCAAAACACTTCATGACACATATGCGCATTGCGATCTCTAGTGAAATCGATGAACATGCCACATGCAGTACAGATGTTTAAACATGAACAAACCGACTTCTCAGCACCATAAAAGCCTTTTGTTTTATGATTGGCAAAACAAAGAGGGCTTTTGAATTTCCTATTGCAATCCTGACAGTTTACAGGAGCAAAACCGTCTACACAACAATCTGTCGTGAACCTACAGCTGGAGCAACGTGTAATACATTGATGTGCACCCAACGTTTGATATTTAACATGACACTTTCTACAGTAATAACTGCAATCAAAAGCACCTGTGACTGAGGTAATGACATCAAAATGCGAGTTATGAAACCATAGATCTATCGGTTTCCTCGGATTGTCACTGGTGCTTTCTAGACCTTCGAAGAGAACATCATACTTAACACCACTCAGAGCTGTGTATACGGTAAGAGTGTATTTCTTCAGGAAATTCTGAAAAGCCTGAATTTCAGGCAGACCACCTCCACTCTCAGGTATCTCAACGTTAGCATCATTACAGAGCTGTGTGGCTAGGGCCTCTTGCACATTTCTACCAATTTTAATTTGCTTCAACTGAGCTGAATCATTATCAGAAACGGCAATTGCCACCACAAGGGCCCTAGCCAGACACAGATTGTCATTGTTGGTTATTGAAATTATGCTGCGTTTAACCGTAGCTATATTTAACACATAAGCAGGTACCCCATGGCGACCTTTACCCACAGGCATCTTAATGTGAGTCATTGTCACCGTCAGCACACCATCAGTAAGAAATCCCTCGTTGCTCTGAATAATCTGTTCGAGTCGTGACATGATTACATCCGCACTTAATTGTGACGCTAGCATTAATGAGATATTGAACTGTTGTTCCGGCTGTATTGACTTTACTATCTTGAGCCCGACCTTGTCGTGTGGGCTTACTTCATTGGCTTGAATATGCTCAAGGAGCTGTGTTAAAACGTTACGCAGCCAAGCCACGGGGTCTACGCCGGATGGAACCTTATTTAATGTGATATCAACATGTCTGAAAGCACATTTGTACTTACGCAGACGCAACACCCGTTCGCCGACAATAGTGAAGCCACGTCCACCTTCACCGACTTGTCCAGCCTCATCCACATCCTCAACCTCATCAACCTCATCATATGCATCCTCAACCTGATCGTCATCATCCTCATTCTCATCAACCTCATCATAATCCTCATAGCGGGGCCTCTTCCTCCTCCTCCAGGCATCCTCATCATCATCGTCCTCATCATCACCGTCCACATCCTCATATTCACTCTCGTACCAGGGATCGGGCCTGTTCGATGGACCCGGTTGTGGTGAACGGTATGGCTGATCTGGTTGATCGTCAGCACTCGCAAGATCAATAAGGATTATGGAAGGTTGGGTAGAGTTGACTGAAGCAGATGTTATAGCAGCAGAGACTGCAGGAGGCGGTGAAGCTAATAGAAGCTGTCTGATTAGTTCATTATTATTATTATCAGGAGGTGATGCTTCGTCTCCCACAGCCTCAACATCCATCGCAAATTCGCCAAATTGCGACGGGGGCGCAATGATGTGGTCAGCCACATCCTCATCCACCTCCCCACCGATGGCTGCCACCTTAGCGCGGTGGTGGGGTTTGTGTTGGCCAACGATCCATTGCAGCTACGCCGGCGAGCATATGCTCATGTGTAAGGGTTACCCATGCCGGACAGGTCAGTGGTGAGGTCCAGACAAAGAGCAGCCAGGGTCGGCCTAACCATGTCCTCCCTTGAATTTGCGGTCCCCTCCCCTTCCCTCGGGCCGGCCTTCCCCCTCGAGATGGTGATCCCCCTGAAATCGGGTTCCGCCGGCCCGAATCCTCACACCCCCCGGTCCGTCCCCATTCCGGCCTGGCCTCCCCACTAGTGTTGGACTCCCCCGGATCGGGCCCGTTAGGTCAGGTTAAATGCAAAAATGCAAAAATTATCGTGCGCAATATAACCTCGTCGTTGACGCGCCGTTAAACCACAATAATCTAATCTAATCCTCATCCACCTCAATCTCCTCATCGACACAACCACTGTAGCCACGTCTCTCATCTTCCATCCACTCCCAGTAGCCGAAATCTGAATCAAAACCTCTTCCCTCTGGCTGACTTGAAACATCAGAATCGTCAGCTGTATGCATAGAATGCAGGGACATACTCTCACTCAAGGACAGTGACAGAGACTCTGCGTCGTCGCTGCGGCTCTGGTCGTTGTCATACTCAAACTCGCCTGCTCTAATGCTACCAATGATACCAGGGGGCCCTGTTGGTGCAGGGGCCTGTGCCTGTGCTGTTGCAGGGACCTGTGCAGGGGGCGGAGCAGGGGCCTGTGCCGGTGCTGATGCAGGGGCCTGTGCAGGGGGCGGAGCAGGGGCCTGTGCCGGTGCTGATTCAGGGGGCGGAGTAGGGGCCTGTGCTGGTGCTGGTGCAGGTGCCTGTGCAGGGGGTGGAGCAGGTGATGGCGTTCGATTGAAGTACGCCATAAGGGCCGGATAGTCGTCCCAAATGCAGTATGGCACTGGTGGAGGTGTTACTGACAACGGGCGTCTAGGCATTCCGCCGGGACCTGACGAGCAACCTCGATGCCCGTACAGGGGGTGATCAGACAACAACGGCAGGTGTTGATCGGGATGAGGCGTTGGAGGCCTAACCACGTATGGCCAAATATCTTGATCACCCTCCTGTAGAGGGCACCGAAGATGAGGAGGTGGAGTGAAACAGAGGAAGTTGACTATATCGTCAACATCGTCTATCTCTTCGTCGTCGCTCTCCATAGCCGACGTGGGGGTGTGGGTCTGATACAAACTCAAATACAACGGACTGAATCACGTTGATCAAACTCAAATACAACGGATTGATTCACGTTGACTTAACTCAAATACAACGGATTGAATCACGTTGACTTAACTCAAATACAACGGATTGAATCACGTTGACTTAACTCAAATACAACTGACTGAATATCATTGATCAAACTCAAATACAACTGACTAAATCACAATGACTCACACTCAAACACGGAAAGAAAATTACAAATCAGGATAGGAAATCTTCAAAAAGGATAGGAAATCTTCAAGCAGGTTAGGAATTCTTCAAGCAGGAGAGGAAATCTTCAAGTAGGATAGAATATCTTCAAGTAGGATAGGAAATCTTCAAATCTTCAAACGTTGCAAACAGTGAGAGAACTCGGAGAGAACACAAGTGTACGCTTCAAGAGCTGTGACGATTGTGACGACTTAGTCCGCACACCTCCAGAGAGCGCTAGCGCCTTTCTCTCCCCCCCCCCCCCCCCCCCCGTTCAACACTCGCACACCAGCTCAGCTCCGTATGAGCCTATCACGACGCGCGTATGATAGCTGGCCAGCGGACCTAGCCTTTCCACTGCATCTCCACGTTTCGCTTGCTGGCTGTGACGTAGTGGGTAAATTGAAATTCCGTGACGTCACGATTTTTGAAAACCAGCATGAACTTGAACATTCATGAAATGAAATGAATATTGAAATTGATATTATCGTATTGTTGAGTAAATTATATAAAATTGTAATTACTAATAACATTACTTCAATTAATGTAACTTATTAATAAAGTATGTTACATGTTTATTCCTTTTGAGAATACACTGATGTAATTTGTGAAAATATCATGATACCATTTTACATTGTTGCGATTAGGTAATTCACAAAGGTATTATTTAGAATTATAATCATTTGGTGTATTAACTAGTCCTTTGTAGCATTGTATTTTATTTTATTATTATTAAATCAACATTTTATATTTATTTATTTAGTACGAACACAGCGCTGTGTTGTACTGTTTAACGTTGCACTGCTCTGCAGAATTTACAACACGTCAATTCAAACACATTGTAACGATTATGTTATTCACAAGAGTATTATTTAGAATTGAAATCATTTAGTGTATTTATTTATTGAATACGAACACAGCTTTGTGTTGTACTGTTTAACGTTGCACTGCTCTGCAGAATTTACAACGCATAATTTTCAAGACATTGTTGTGAATTGTTGACAGCGACATTATAAGTATTATTTTAATTTTACAAGATTTGGTGTATTTATTTATTGAGTACGAACACCACGTTATGTTGTACTGTTAAACGTCGCACTGTTCTGTAGAATTTACAACGCATAAATTTCAAGACATTGTTGTGAATTTTTGACAGCGACATTATTAGTATTATTTTAATTTGACAATATTTAAAAACTGCTTTCATTATTATTACAATGCATAAGTTAGTACTGAAAAAACAATGATATGTTTGCGTGTAGATAGTATTTTCAAATACGTCATAGGAATATATTTACACGATTCCTTAATACTTATGTTTATAACCCATTCGAAACCCTCTTGAGTTTCCAAAGACATAGGAATCTCCGTTTGGAAAGATAGCTCGTTTCCCTAGTGTTTGTCCCCATGTAAAACCCTGTGTGGTATTCCCTGCCTTGGTGTTTCCAAACCCAGGGATTCTCCACCTGGAAAGATAGCTCGTTTCCCTAGTGTTTGTCCCCATGTAAAACCCTGTGTGGTATTCCCTGCCTTGGTGTTTCCAAACCCAGGGATTCTCCACCTGGAAAGATAGCTCGTTTCCCTAGTGTTTGTCCCCATGTAAAACCCTGTGTGGTATTCCCTGCCTTGGTGTTTCCAAACCCAGGGATTCTCCACCTGGAAAGATAGCTCGTTTCCCTAGTGTTTGTCCCCATGTAAAACCCTGTATGGTATTCCCTGCCTTGGTGTTTCCAAACCCAGGGATTCTCCACCTGGAAAGATAGCTCGTTTCCCTAGTGTTTGTCCCCATGTAAAACCCTGTATGGTATTCCCTGCCTTGGTGTTTCCAAACCCAGGGATTCTCCACCTGGAAAGATAGCTCGTTTCCCTAGTGTTTGTCCCCATGTAAAACCCTGTATGGTATTCCCTGCCTTGGTGTTTCCAAACCCAGGGATTCTCCACCTGGAAAGATAGCTCGTTTCCCTAGTGTTTGTCCCCATGTAAAACCCTGTATGGTATTCCCTGCCTTGGTGTTTCCAAACCCAGGGATTCTCCACCTGGAAAGATAGCTCGTTTCCCTAGTGTTTGTCCCCATGTAAAACCCTGTATGGTATTCCCTGCCTTGGTGTTTCCAAACCCAGGGATTCTCCACCTGGAAAGATAGCTCGTTTCCCTAGTGTTTGTCCCCATGTAAAACCCTGTATGGTATTCCCTGCCTTGGTGTTTCCAAACCCAGGGATTCTCCACCTGGAAAGATAGCTCGTTTCCCTAGTGTTTGTCCCCATGTAAAACCCTGTGTGGTATTCCCTGCCTTGGTGTTTCCAAACCCAGGGATTCTCCACCTGGAAAGATAGCTCGTTTCCCCCCGTGTTTGCCCAATGGAAAAGCCGTGCACGGTATTCCCAGCCTAGGTATTTCCAAACCTAGGGATTCTACGCGTGGAAAGTTAGCTCGTTGCCCCAGTGTTTGCCCCTTGGAAAAGCCGTGCACGGTATTCCCCAGCCTAGATATTTCCATCAAACTTTCTAGTTTGCAACGCCGTGTCGCGCTAATATTCTATCTTGCAGTCCTGGGTTCTACAAGACAATAGTGAAAGGCATTAAGAATTTTGAATATCCCGCTTTTCCAGATAATTGCATTCCCTCCTCACTCACCGCCTTCTCAAATCACATCCATTTGACATTTCTCGCACAATCACGTTTGCATTCAAAGTAGAAGGAGGTCTGTGAAAGAGTACTCGTGAATTATTATTATTATCATTATTATGGCGAACTACACCAATGAAGAGCTCATGGATCTGGTAAGTTTAAGTTATTAGTTAATTAATTAATTTATTTTATTCATTACATTTTAGAGTCAAGTGAAATTGTGATGATTGTGTTTTGAATGTTTTTCTTTTATTTATTTATTTATTTATTTATATTTATTTATTTATTTGATTGATTTATTTAGGAAGACGATGACTGCATATTTATCAAGGAGGTGATACATCAGCACCGTCAGAATCAACGGCAAGAAACAAATTTTAGAGAAATAGTATACATAGATTTAACCATGGATGAAGACGAAAGTGAAGAAGATGGAGAAGAGTCGGAAGAAGAAGAAGAAGATGAAGCAGAAGAACAAACAAATAAGAGTGAGTCAGATGACGATGATGTGGACAGTTTATGTAAGATGCCGACAAATTTTAATGAGACCTATCCTTGTGATTCAGAGGATTTCGAGAGTAATTATGATCCGGACGAGGACATTAAAATATTTTTTAGGGAGTATTTTAATTGTGACTACAAAGCATTAATGTGACTCAACTAGTGGCTTTTCGGTACACGCTCTATGTTTTTGTGATGTTGGCCCCCAAAATGGCCGTTTGTCACTACGTTTCGGCAGTCGTAGCGCTGCCATCTTCAGGTGAAGACATCAGTCTTCACCTGAAGAATTGTGAAGACTGATGTATTCACCTGAAGATGGCAGCGCTACGACTGCCGAAACGTAGTGACAAACGGCCCTTTTGGGGGCCAACATCACAAAAACATAGAGCGTGTACCGAAAAGCCACTAGTTGAATATAACGATAGCTCTCAGACCCTCAGTCAACTCATTAATGTGACTCTTTTATTTTTTTTTAAATTATATACACCATGATGGTTTTTAAATGAATTCCGTGTGGTTATTTGTTTCCCTATCATCTCCCGTGTAAAACCATGATTTTAAATCTTGTGATTATTTAAGAGCTTGGCTGATATTTTATAAATTCTATAAGTCATTGCATTCCTCAACACGATTCATTCTAAATAGAATTTGTTTTGATGGAACGTTTACTTCATATAAGTCATTGACCAGAATGAAATTAGAATGTAGATCAAGTTACCGCTATCTTTCCTGAAAATGGAAATAGAATGTAGAAGAATGCTATGACTTTGAAAATAGAAAGTAGAACACATTCTATTCTGATAATAGAATCCAAATCGGCCATTGACTTTATTTCACATTCTAGCTACCAGGTGAACTCAATTAGTTCCACATTTACCTAATAGGTGCCGGTACTTGGTACATTAACTCAATGACGTACTACAATAGTTTCACAATTTAGCCACCAGGTGTAACACAGTAAGCAAAATTTTATAGTACACTATAAATAGTCGCCATCATTTAGTTCCACATTTACCTGCCAGGAGGGACAAAGGTACACGTCCACAGCGATAATGACAGATGAGGTCGATCAAACAGACTCGGTCGGTCGGAATCATGTGGAATTTTTTTTTATTTTTTTTTTATTTATTTATTTATTGTTGCAAATTAATAGTACATAAGAAAATCCTCAGTCCCACAAAACCAAACAGTGGCTTGTCTGCAGGACTGCTATATATAAACAACAACAACAACAACAACATAAATATACGTCACAATAAAACAACGAATAACTACTTTTAATAATAATAATCATCAAATTCAAATTCAAATTACAAATTACAAAGTACAGTGTACAAATCCATAGATGCAAATACTACATCAAGGTAAATATCATACAATAATAAATAAATAAATAATACATAATATCAGAACACCATAATAATAATAATAATAATAATAATAATAATAATAATTTCATTCATCCTCCGTGGTGAAAATCCACTCTTTAATTGCCTTTTTAACTGTCTTAAATTTTTCTAAATTTTGTAAACTGGGTGGAAGTGTGTTGAATAGTTTGGGAATGAGAAATGACCGCTGCTGATCTCCGTATGAATTATGAATGTTGGGAGGCATTACTAATTTATGTTTGTTTCTTGTTACGTAATTATGTTGCGCGAGTGCTTTATGTTCATCAGAATAATAATTTGTTATAAGGAAAACGTATAGGTGCAGTTGATGAACTGTCATAAACTGATAATTTTTCAAGGCATCTTTTGGGGGGATTATAATTTTAAAAAATTTCTTCTGTATTCTATAAATTTTTTTAAGAAATGAGTCCGTTGTGGCACCCCAAGCAAGTATAGCATATCTAATTACTGATTCAATTAAAGCAAAATAAACTATTTTAAGCGTTGAGTAATTAACGAGTGGTTTTAAAATACGGAGGCTATACATTCCTGCTCTTAAGCGATTGCAAACCTTTTCGATGTGTTTATCCCATTTAAAATGCTTGTCAATAGTAACTCCTAAATACAAATATGTATTTACATTTCCAATAGACATGTTGCATGTACAAACACCTTGAAATAAATTTGTTCTATTGTTGAATTTAGCATGTAAACATGCGTTATATTGAAAGGTAAGGTTAACATCTAAGTGCAATTTATGTGGTGAGTGAATATGCATAACTTTGGTTTTCTTACTATTGATTGTTAATCCGTGATCGTGGGCCCATCGTAATAAATTATTGAAGTCATTTTGCAAGAAACATTGAGCAGAATTGAAATCCTTATGCGTGGAAACCAGAGCAGTGTCATCGGCGTACAAATAAACAGAACAATCTTTGACAACTTTAAGCAACTCATTTACGTAAATCAAATACAATAAGGGTCCCAGAATGGAACCTTGAGGTACCCCAGTTGAAATATTTACCTTTTTACTAAAACACTGGTTAAACTTTACAGACATTGATCTTCCTAACAGGTAGTCTCTAAACCATTGCAGGATGGGTCCAGTGATTCCAATTCTCTCCAACGTATCCAACAGACGACTATGCAAAAGAGTGTCGAATGCCTTGGTGAAGTCAATGAAAACTACTACAACATGGTTGTTTTCATTTATTGCACCGTTGACATGGTTTGAGAAATCATTGAGTAACATGGCAGTGCTTTTGTTTTTTTGGAAACCATATTGTCTATTGTCAAGCAAATTAAATGTATTTATATAATTGATTAGTTGGTCCGCAAAACATCTCTCCATAATTTTTTCAATTGCAGATAATATTGATATAGGCCTGTAATTGTTAAAAATCTTATGATCTCCGTTCTTATATATAGGACGCACAATTGATTGTTTTAAGTTAGATGGAATTGAGCCGTGAGATAATGATAGATTTATTAAGTTTGCAATAATAGGACTGATTGACTTGGAGCATACTTTTAAATCTTTCATTCTAATATTATCTATTCCGGCTCCTTTCCTGCTATCGAAATCATAGATAATTTTTTCAATTGAGTGAGGTGTAGCCCTCATAAAATACATGGACTGTTTTAGTTTTGTTGTTACGGATTCGATTGTCAAAACTGCACATTCATGTTTGATGTTATCTACTTCATCTTTGAAAGTATTTACGAAACCATCCACTACCTCAGATTCTTTCAAATTGCTAAAGTATTTAGATATTACATTATCTACAGGCGATTTTGGTTTTTTACCTACAACAGAATTTATTACATTCCATGTCTTTCTGATATCAGTTTTGCACTCATCAAAACGATTTTTCAAATATTGCTGCTTGGCTTGAACTAGATTTTTATTAATTGTATTACGTAACTTTTTATATTCATTTCTAAGATTAACATTTGATTTAGCATTTTTCCACCTTAAATACAGTTTATCCCTTTTCACAATACTTTCCTTTATATCTCTGTTAATCCATGGTTTATTATCCCTCGAAAGACTAACACGGGAGGACTTCAACTCGGAATGTGCCTCATAAATAGAGTTGAATTTCTTTTGAATTTCATTTAGAAGGTCAGTAGGATCCAAAATGTCTAACATGTATTCCCATTCTACATTTTCTAATTCTCTTTTGATTTTTTGTTCATTGTAAACTGTTTTCAGTTCAATGTTTTGTATGTTATTCTTAATTGCATTTTGTTTGTCAATAATATTTATCCCGAGCATGATTACATAATGATCTGATATTTTCGTCTCTCCAATGATTGAAATGATGTCATGTTGTTTATTGTTTACCTTAGCATAAAAGTGATCTAAACAGGTTCTGCTCATAATATCAAGCCTGCTTTCCACTCGAGTTTCCTGGAAAATACATCTCTTCATACCTTCATTTGACATTACATTTTTGTATTTATCAACATTTGAATTACCCTTGGCGAGTAAATCTAAGTTAATATCACCAACGAAAATGATTTGATCCTTGTCTTTTATATTTGTTAGAATGTTTTCTATTTCTTGAATGAAATTTGGTAAATTGGAATCAGGTGGTCTATACAAAGAAATAATATGTGTTTTGGAACCGTTTAAAGTTATTGTTCCAATCAAACCCTCACAGTATCGTAAATTATAATCTTGCGTCGTAAAGAGCGTGCCTTCTTTAACATAAACAATTACACCACCTCCACGTCTGTTTTGCCTTAAAGAAGGAAACATCTGAAAATTATTGATCTCAAAGAATTTAGTTTCCTCTAGCTTGATGTTGACTTCACTGAGTACAATAATATCCAAGTGGGATATAATTTTGCTTATATAATGTAAAAATTCATCGAAATTTCTTTTTAATGACCTGGGGTGGCATTCCTGTACGTTTTTACAATTATCGTAAATATACTCTCTTATCTTAAATGTTAAGAGAGCGTTAAGATAGTGAAATATTTACGATCCGTCCTAATTCCTGAACGTTTTTTGCACAAATCGTATCACTCTCTTAACTTTACGATGACTACTTTATCGGCATTTCCCGAGTGGTCCCGATTACTTCCGATCTTACACGAATTGACAAGGCGGGAAAATTTTCGAACGACTTGACACTGAATTTCGAACGTTTTCACGTTTAAATGAAATTCTTTCATTTGTTTTTGGAATTTCTTGGTGTCCACCATTTATTCTTTCAAAATGCAAGGAGGAGAAGGACGAAAACGTGCAAAAAACTTTTCACAACGCGAAATAGCCGAATTGGTGGATGCTTGTACTCTAAATATTGTTGCAATTAGAGATTCCTTTAATAATAATATTACAAAGGAAACCAAACAAGCCGCCTGGGAGGACGTCTACAACAAAGTCAATTCAATTGGGAATTGCCCCAGGTCCATCGCTGAAGTAAGATTGATTCTGTATTATATTGCATTTAATATAAGAACTTGACTCATAAGTTTAAACACAGATACTTAAATATTTTAGAGGTACCTATTACATAATTTTATTCTGGTTGTAGCTTCAAAAAAATGGACAGATTTAAAAAGCGCTTGCAAGAAGAGAGGATGCGATTGGGCTCGATCGTTGCGACAGACGGGTGGCGGCACGAATGAAGTCCCTCCGCTGACTGAACTGGAGGAGGCGGTGCTTCGGGTCATGGGAAAAGAGGCAGTTGAAGGGATTGATGGGGGAATTGATGTTGCAAGTAATTTGAATAAAACATAGTCCACTCTAGTTCAAGAACAATTCAATTAAAGCTGTACATTAAATACAAAATAAACTGCATCTTGTGAGGCTGGGTAGGACCAATTCTCTGGATTAAGTTAACTCTCGATGATTAGTGGAATTTAGTGAATCTTATTGGCTATGGAATTCGCGCCAACTTGTTTCATTGGTTAACCCTCGAGAGTTAACTTAATCCAGAGTTGGTCCTACCCGGCCTGAAAGGTTCATTGCAAATATTAAATGATTCAACTATCTACCCAACTTATATTTCAACTAACTACCCTATTATTCTAGTCCTATGGTCCGTGTCACACAAAGTTGCCCGTTTAGATATTTTGAATACCCCTCGTCCGAGAGAGAGGGATGGTCTCGGAAGACCGCGCGATCGCTCACAGCGACTGAGGCATGGACAAAAAAACGGTTATTTGCAACATTAGGGGCCAAGTCTGGCGGACAACTCCGTGTGACACGGACCATAGGTCGTATTTTCATAGTTTACTCATTTTCAATATAAATTTTAATGTTTGACGATTCATACATTATGCTTACAGGTGAGCACAAGAAGCGCAAGACAGCCACCAAGTCCACCAATAATGCAACATCACACTCACCGGCCTTCATTCCTGATACCTTTGACTATAACCTAGATCCAACCCCTCCCGGTTTTCCGAATGACTTTCAAGTGTTTATATCAGACTCCGATTCAGTAAACTCCTTACCATCATCTACACCGCAATCTCTCCTGCCTAAATTCACCCACCAGCCTTCAACATCTGCAGCAAATAATATTCAGTCATCTCCAATCCCAACGACCAATGAACACCCAAAAGAAAAATCTACAAGAAAGACAGCTCCATTTAAACATCAAGCAAGGAAAGCCAGAAAAAAACGTACCTTCGAAAAAAAGAAAACCTCCGATGAAATTGGCGATTTCATGGCCGCACAAACGGCATACATGAAGCAGCAAACGGAGTACATGAAACAGCAAATGCTAGCTTCACAGGCTCTCGTTGAGCAACACAAAATAACAAATTCATTACTTGAGCACTTGATCAAGAAACTTTAATCATTAGGTAATTCAAATAATGTCAGTCCCTCATATCTGAGCAGTTAAAAAACCCCAGCTTTTTGTAGTTACCTACTGGTGTTTTTTACCTATGTCAATACTTAGGGCATTTTTAAAAATAACTGATAAAAAGTTTTAAAGTTTTCTGAAAAAAGGAACTTTTTACTCTACTAAAAGTTCTTTTCCGAAAAAATTAATTTTAAAAGTTCAAGTCCCCCCCAAAAATGAACTCGTTCATTTAAAGAATCATTTTCAATATGTGCTTATTATACTGCCATACTGCCTACTTACCTATTATATTTACCTTAAAAACTCTCCTTTTCAATGCAATTCAAGACTGACAAAAGGAAAGGTAAGGTATACCGAACTAACATTTGCGATTGTTACCATTTACCAATAATAACAAAATCATGCACATGAAAAGGTTCGTTTGATTCGTTTCACATCAAATTGTACGTGATTTTCTTTGTATCAATTTATAACAATCGTATCATAAAGTATTTATATGTGAATGAAGTATGACCATGTACACTCCAACATATGATAAAACGCGTGTAATCTCGACACCAAAAGAACTTTACAAATATTAAAAGTTTGCGGGAAATTTGAACTGATCACTTGTAAATTTCTTTTTCGAGAAAATGAACGAGTTCAGTCAAAAGTTTGCTAAAAAGTGAACACGTTCGTACGAACTTGAACTGTTTTAAAGTTCTTTCCCCAAGTATGCCTAATATGTCTCTATATAATCATAATGACCACCTTGTTCATAACAATGACTTATTTATTATTACTTGTTGTATGTACTACATTGTTTGGCTCAACCATGTACACCTTCGTGCCAAGCACAGGTGGCTGGTCAGTCATCCTCTGAGCTATCCCGCTGAAGCGTTGTTCAGCTGCGGTGACTACGCTTATTAAATAAATAACATTTCGAACTATGGAATTATTGTTCTCATCTTTCATTTCTCTCCCATCAGGTGGGTCGGAATGTCACACGTTGTTATTGTATTTTCTGCTTCTCCCAATCTCAATGCCATTTAAATTCTTCCCAATGCCAAATGATTTAGTAACCTTCTGTAAATGCTGATGCGATGGACTTAATAGTACATACAGCTAATTAAATAATTGCTCTAAAGCCCACCACAAGAACAATGTTGCAATTTACAGGAAACATGTAAATGTTTACATACATTTACAATACATGTAAATGTATAACAATAATCAATAACCATCAATATCATCAGTCCATCAATAACTTGTAAAATAACAAATTTTGTATAAGAATGTCAGCTTAAAGTAGCAAAATTCTTCATGTTTGCATTGCTGTGAATCTGAGCGTACATGCTGGTAATGTTCACTTGAGTAAAGAGGATGAAGTAGGTACTAATTTGATAGTAATTTTTACTTCAAACTTATAAAATCTTGCAGAGAACAATTTTAATGTCATCCAGAATGAAGACGTTGAGAATGTAGTCCGGATTCCAAGTTTGTAGAACAGACGGGTGACGAATATGTAGCTCCAGCCAGGTCCTGTAGAAAAGAAAATTTATAAAGCTCAGAATAAAAATAATAATAAGCGAGTAACGGACTTGTTTCAATTTCTCGGCATTGTCGTTGCATTTCAAACTATTGGTAACAGATTGTATAATGTGAATAGGTAAGTTGTTAGTTAACAATCAATTAAGAACAGATAAATGTTACTAAATTAGAAGTGGAACAACCAATCCAATAAGGAGGAATAAATGGAATTGAAAAACATTGTAGATAGATGTATTTGGGAATACATCTAATATTTGGGAATACCTACATCTATTTGGGAATACAAACTGCACAATTCATTATATGAAAGAAAATAAGAAAAAAAAATCATTTAGTACATGCAACAAGAGATAAAACGGTATTCGAAAGAAAAAGATTTGCTCGCATCAACACATGAAGTCTAGGCTAACTCGCTATCTACCTCTAGAATGTGAGCTCTGATTTCATTGATGATAACAAGGATTTATTGTCAAGGAACCTTACCAGCAGCCAATACGTTTTGTTCAAATACATTGATGATTTCATGAGGGTAACTATTTAAAACTGAAGTACATAATGTGTTTTAGTTCAAAATAAAAATTTAATACTAAATTGAGAACTCGCCATTGCATGTGAAACGGTGTATGTAGGTACTCAGGAGGACAGAGTTGGGAAGCTTTTCCATGGTCCCCAGTGGGCTGTTTGCAGAATGTTGAACCTCTCCACAGTGGATGTGCAGTCAGTGTGACCTTGACGTAGTGGGCTGTTTGCAGAATGTTGAACCTCTCCGCAGTGATGTGCAGTCAGTGTGACCTTGACGTAGTGAGCTGTTTGCAGAATGTTGAACCTCTCCGCAGTGGATGTGCAGTCAGTGTGACCTTGACGTAGTGAGCTGTATGGAAGCTTTTCTTGGTCCAGTTTTATTGGTTTATCTTGGTTCTGGATGAGCTCTGAATCGTTGGTATACTCCATATGATATATTGACAATGATAGGGGTATACTGCTTCATTGACAGAGTGCAAAATTTCAAAAACTTGCAGATCAAGCAATGAAAAGACGAAACTTTGCCAATTTGTGAGAATTAACCGAGCGAGTTAAAATTATTTGACCGATGAAGAACTGAAAAGTTTTAAAGGTTTGACAGAGATAGTTTGCTGTTTATTCGCAGTCTCGATTAGCCATTTACACCATAGAACTTGCCGCCGTCAAAACGCAATGCCTGTAGACTCCGAACTCCTATCAGCATGGAGTTTCTTCGCATTTGGAAGCAGTCAGTGGGCTGTTAGACGAACTCAGAACATTTCGCAGAAGTCGATGAGCAGCGTGCCGTTGTCACTCACCAACTTGAACCTACCTTCATCAAATTTCCAGCCACGTACAGTCGACAGCGAGAGTCTGAACTCTCACCAGAATGCACCGATACGCAGTTTTTCTGTTAGGCCGAGAAAGACTTCATTGCGCGCTCAACTTGCAATGACGTCTTTCTCAGACTAAGAGACTAAGTGATGGTGGCTCCATCTGGTGAGAGTTCACACTCACTGTCCAGACTGTAGAAGAGAAAGCGTCAACAAATGCAGGATTCATCCAGTAGGTAAGCTAGAATGCCAGATGCATGGCTGATCGTACACACAATCGACTGAAGGCTATGTGACTCGCATCTGTACTTCAGTTTAGGAAATGCCTCTATACTCAAATGGCATGCAATTCAAACTTGAAGATCTTGGTACAGTAGCTCGCATGAAGTGACTTGAGGGTTGAATCATGAAGGATGGTGTCCATGCCTGGAAAAATGCAATATTGAGGAGATAAGTGAATGACAACTCTGAATCATTCAGAGATAAGTTAACTCTGAAAGTAGGTCTATAGGTGATACATACTCTATACACAGTGAGTAGGTATCATACTTCCCAATTCCTATACCGGTTTTCCATGTACCAGCATAGGGATTTGGCCGGCTTCTTTTGAATGTGACCCTACTATGTGTAAATATACTTGGCAAACTAAAATAATTGATCATTCAATAAATCTGATTGACTGAAAAATGTTAGACCACACCATCAGAAGTTAGTCCCTTGTCTCACTCTAGTAGGTGACCTCACATTTCAATGATAATACCAAGCTTTGATTGGTATGGAAAATTACCAGCAGCCATTCAAATTTGTTTACCGTTCAATTTTTGTTGTGCTGAGTGTAGGTACCTAGTTCTACTACGTTTTGTTCAGTTGGCTTATGGCCTGAGGAAACTCAGTGAATGCTGGGAGACATAGTACGGTGATAAAATTTAATAAAAAGATTGGTAGTAAAATGTTTAAAAATACTCATTAGGTATACTTGAAATGTAAACTAATGAATTGAAAAAATTGTAAATGTAAATATAATGGTAAACATGAACGTACCTCTAAAACCAATCCCGGATGAGGTTTGCCCGGGCCACACGGCCTGCTGCAACAACATGTGCTGCAGCAAGTGGTGCAGGGGCTGGGCCGGGGGCTGCATCATTATTCGGTGGGGCCGGGTGGTCAGCTTCATCATCCAACTCGATCCCACGCTCTATGCAGATGTTGTGCAAGACGCTGCAGGCTACAATGATCCGGCAGGTTCTGCTAGGGCTGTACTGCAGATCTCCGCCAGAACGATCGAGGCAGCGGAACCGCGACTTCAACAAACCAAAACATCGCTCGACGGTGTTTCGTGTCTTTGTTTGGCTCGCGTTGTAGTTCCTTTCTGCATCATTAGCAGGTTGTAGAATCGGTGTCATCATCCATGGTTCAAGAGCGTAAGCACTATCTCCTAGGGAAGAATAGAAACTCATTACTCCTCAAACAATTATTAGATGTAAACATAATTAAAACATAAAAATTGAGAATTTTAACATATAAAAATACAAACATGTAGGTAGCCAACTTTAACAAAAAATAGTTAGTGTCTTGAGTTTGCTATGCTATTCAGTGGCTACTAAGGGTTGGGTGAACCTCATATTTTTTTAACCGAACCGAACCTCAAACCGATATTTAAATATTTGACTGTGCAACCTCAGAACCAAACCGAACCTCTGGCTTTTTTACCTGTAGTGTTTTTATCACTTATTACTTAGTAGTCATGATACAGACAAATAACATCAAACATTGTTTGTTTTGCATAGTTTGCACGAGGGGATTTTAAAGTTTAGTTTTTTTATAGTAAAAAATAGTATATTTATTATATTTAGTTCCATTTCACATAGTCCTGTCCTTTGTAATACCTAGGTAGGTACAATACTTTTGCTATCAATTATAACTAATTTCACATCATTTTAGTGCATTATATTTTTGATAAAATTAATTGACATCATTCAATAAAAAGAAAATTAAGAAAAGTACCTAAAATAAAAATAAAATTAATAATTCTGTAACATTTTTGCAAAGTACCTACCTAGGTACCACACGCAAATTATTTGGCTTCTTTGTCACACAGCCTTCGAACACTGAAATGTTGACTGGAATCAAATTGGCCCTGCTAGAAAGGTACGATTCGGATATTTCTTTTTAATGTTCGGTTCACGAACATCTAAAGCGGTTCAGTTTGGGTTTCGAACCGGTTCACCCAACCCTACTACTAGTACTAAGTAAATGAGGAGTGAAACAATATAGTAGTTCATTTGCAATCTCAGATCTACACACTTTCTATGAATTATTGTTTGACTAACAAAAGGTGCAAATTTGGTCAGAACATATTACATTGATACAGTGCTATTTTACACACAGTATGTGTGTGCATGTCATACTAAAAATGGATATAGTAGGTAGGTAGGTACCTACTACCTACAATTACACATGACTGGTGGAGACAGGTAAACAATTGTCAAAATTGACACCAAGATTCAATAACACTTTTAATGTCTGTCTTTTTCACACTACATGGGTGCCTACAACACAGTAGGTAGGCTATGTAGTATGTACGCTACTACCTACAACTATTTGAGCACAGAATAGCGTAATGCACTCTTCATTACTGTTAGTATTTAGCAGCAGAAATAAATTCACAAAAGAAATAGAATTTCTCTAAACTAGATTTTAGGTTATAAAATATTAGTAGACAGACCTTACAACTAACAAGCAAGATAGTCTACCAATCAACTGAAATAAGTCCTCACAACCCTTAAATCGCACAATGTGCATAATGTTACCAGGTAGTGAAATGTCTAAATTGATTAAAATTTTAAATTTTACTCTTGACGTTCTTTGTGAAGGTGACGTGACATTATCAGCTGTTCTCGTTGAATGACAGGAGACAAGGAACTAGTAGTACATAAACAGAACACACGCAGTGCTCGAGTTTGAACAGAGCCGTAAGCGGGACGTTTAAAAATAACATTAGGTAGGTAGCCTATTAATAAGTTGTAGCTAGGTTGTAGCTAGTACAACCTAATGAAGAAATATTTCAAACATTTGCCACTTGCTTGACACTACGTCACTGTGTAGAATGTTGATTAAGATTCAAACAATTTCTCATGTCGACTGGGTATTAACTATTTGTTCAATTGCTAGCGATTACAAAAGTCGTCGAATACGGCTGTTCCTACAGGGTTACCTAAATATCCCTGACAAAGATTTTGAAATCTCAGGTCACTTTCATCTTCATTCCCACTTAGTGGGCACCTATAAGTAGACTGTAGACACCTAATTAGTCCCTAGCTATTGAATGTCTGTTTTAAGTAGGTAGGTAAGTACCTAGGTACTACTGCAACTTTGAAATGGTAAGTTGATAAATAACAATATCTTGCGCCAAATGAATCAAGATAGGTACCTATGTGAAACCATTCGACGTAGGTAGAATTCGTTTATAGGAAAGTAACGGAAACTGCTCTAGTTAAAAAAGCCTCTATCGGGTAATTAGGTTCTACTTTACATACCTACTACCTACCTCTACCTATAGATACTAAAGAGTGTGTTTGTGTAGATACCTAATCTATGCAATCCATGAGTGTAGGGGTAGGTAGGTACCTACCTAACTAATCCAAACATAACCTGTCTTAGGTAGGCCGTAGGAATAGGATGTCATGCGTACAATCTTGTGCTGAGCTAGTGTAGTGGGTCAGTACCTAATGGTACCTACTAGGAGGATACAATTGTGTAGGTACTTACCAAGAAGCCAACCACCTCGTCCACCATCCTGCATTAGGTCATCCCTCAGGTCACTTTCATGCCAGATGTGAGCGTCGTGACTGCCTCCACCCCATCTGGCCACAACGTCCAAGATCTTCAAGTTCGAGGCACACACCATTTGAGCATTTACTGAATACAATCCTTTTCTATTTACGTACAGATGCGGGTTCACACGAGGGGCCTTCAGTCGAATGTGTGTACCATCAACACACCCTAATACATTGGGCATTCCAGCTAGGTGAAAGAATCCTGCCTTCGTTGCCGCTTTCTCCTGTGGCGTCTCAGGGAATTTGATAAATTGAGGAGCAAGGCGGACGAGTGCTTTGGACACACGACGAACAATTCTACTCATTGACGACTGAGAAATGTTCAGAGTTCGTCCACATGACCACTGGAAACTTCCACTGGCGAAGAAAGTCAATGCGGCAAGAAGCTGTGTGTCCACAGGCAAAGCGTCGTGACGGCGAGTTCTACGGCTTAAATAAGGCGTTAAAAGGTTGAGAATAAACAAAAAACTAGCTCTATCAAACCTAGTACACCTTTTCAGTTCTTCATCGGTCAAATCGGCTACTCTCACACGGTTTCTTCCCACAAATTGGCGAAAGTTTCGGAAATACTGCAGGACGACAATGTTGTTGGCCGCCATTTTAAATGTCTAGTCGACGGAGAGAAGAAGGATGTTATTGCGCAGGCGCGAAGATCGTAACTGACTTAGGGCACCTACCTAGGTGGTCTAACTTTTACGATAAAATCGTAACTTTAAGAGAGTAAAAATGCTACAGGAATCGCAATATTCGTAAAAGTTAAGATAAGAGAGCAAATTTAAGATAAGAGAGTGAAAAACACGTACAGGAATGCCACCCCAGGTTCTGAGTCTGGAGCACGAGCTGTAGATTCAGCTCCTGCTTCACTTGCTGCTCCGTCTCTAGGAGTGTCTTGATCTGAACCACCTGGCGATCTCGATCAAGTCGACACTCGTTCATGTCACGCTCCAGATCCACGTGTTGCTTCGCTTCGTTATGCTTCTTTATAATGTGAGTCTTTATAATAAAACTAACATTGGCTAAATATCGTAATGCTCTTTTTTGTAACATAAAAATTCTGCGGCTTTTACATGAAAACCCCGAAAGTAAAATACTATATGAAATTCTTGAATGAATATATGAGAAGTAAACTAACTTTGCAGTACTAAAATTACATATTTCCATAATTCTCCCCTAACTAAGTAACGGCCAGAAGACACCTTTGAAGAACTTCAGAAATATGTGCATTCCAATTTAAGTTGTTGTCTACAGTCATTCCTAAAAATCTAGTAGTATTTTGAACCTTCAAACTTTGTCCATTTAAATAAATTAGTGGGCTGCTAATATTTTCAAGCGTGGCACTAGGAATAAATTGAATAACTACTGATTTAGTTAAATTTAAACACAGACCATTCTCCTCGACCCAATCTGCTAATTGCTTTGTGGTACTATTATTATATGCAAAATGTTCCCTAGCAGTGGAGCGAGTTGACTCACAATTTAAAAAATGGGTTGTATCATCTGCGTACAAAGTGAAGTTTCCTTTGTTTACACATTTGGACAGATCGTTAGTATATAAAATAAATAACAATGGCGCTATTATCAATCCCTGAGGAACATTCATCTTCAAGAAGTATTAATATTCCTTTTAGGATTGCAGCACACTTCTTTCAACTGAAATCAATTTTTAAAGCAAGAGCTGGAGTTTTAAATAGGTGTGTTTCTGAATTGAGTTCAGCGACTTTTTTGGTTGCATCACGCACAATGTGGTAATTACATTATCTTGGTTGAAAATCTATCTTCAAAATTACGATCGGTCTTCCGTGCTCTCTTTCTCGTACAAATGTCACCAGCAACGCTAAATAGTCTCTCGACAGATGCCATGTATTGTACTTTTAAAATACACTTTTAACAATGGGGAAAGCAAGAAGTGATTTAAGATCAGCCGTGAAGGGTTGGCTAAGGAATCTCTGTGCCTCTTGAAAGTTGTTCATGTCTCTAAACAGGAACAGTGTTGTGACTTATCTGTTGTGACTTTCGCCTTTTGACGCCCAACTCTCAAACCTATCACTAAGAAATTTGCCTAGTCCTTCCTTGTCCGTCTTTGTATACTGCCATGCCACTTATCCTGTGCAGTCTTCTTTTGTCCTATCCAGATTTACCTCCATCAATACCATCTTCAGTCAGTCAGTCATTCATCAGTGCCATCTTTGGATAAGTTACCAATTAACACGCGTTCGATCTTGAACGTCTGAGACATGCCAACAATTGCTGACAGTGAATTGACGTATTTCAGATTAAATCTGGAGTTATGAGTGAACTCTTTGAAAGCTGTTACCAGCTTGGTGATTTGGTGATACCAAATCTTGTAAGATTCTGGCGAATCTCTTGCCTCTGCTCTTCCACTGTGGCCACATAAGCTAACAGGTTAGTGTTCCATACTGCGGCTGCATAAGGCTTGCCAACTCCGCGCGGCAGCTTGCGCTGCACTCATCGACATGAGTATGTCTCCTAGCACGCCTAGGCAAGGCACTTCTTCGAACAGCTTGATGTTCATCAAGCACAACGCCCATGTACACTTCACTTCTGTATTCCCTTCCTATTTCAAGTAAAAACTGGAATCTAATTGCGTCGATCCTTGGCCTTAAATGTCTTACATTAAAATAAACTATATATAACTGTTCGCAATAAAACATACTAATCCAAAACCTCCTTTGGCTTTTGAGAAGCAGGAAAGAATAAAATCATTACTGGCACCGCTAGCATCAGTTTGTTTCATAATTGTCACTTAAAGGTCACATAGGCCTCAATCTTCCACTGACACTTCCAATACACTCTCTTCAATACAGCAGGAGAAGTCCTGTGAGAACATATTGAACTCACACTTATGATCAGCTGCTATTCGAACGGTAATCACGATATTATTTGTATATATGCAGTTACATGCTTGCCGCTGTGAGAAGTCTTCCATCGGATTCCATCGGTTCTCATCTGCAGCGTCCCAAGTGCTCTGGTGCATCTTCATTATACTTAAATGTAGCACATTGATCATTTCATGATCCTTGATCCTGAAGTCTTTGCCAAATTTGAACATAATTGGAAAATGCAAAGACCTCAAGATTTTTCATTCGATCAAAATGTGTTTTTTTTAAATAATTTTAACCAATGGACGGATTTTGTAAAAGTTGCAGTTTACAAACACGGGGGGAAAAATACACAAGTGTGCAAAAACTTCATCTTAATCTGAAGAAAGAGTATGGCACCAATAGAGTGAAAAAGAAAAACAAAGATCTATTGTATAGCGCTGAAATGAGTACCTACTCGCTCGCTACACCAAACTCAAATCGTGGCATAAAACACAAGTTGCCATTAATGTGAACACACTTTAGACTTAATATCTGAAAGATTACAAATTCTCTTCCGATTATTCTCCACAGAGTGTATTTTCTTGGTGTAGTTGGTCAGAATGAGTCCACAGAGTCATCACGCACTCTTCTCTCCGGCAGCATATTGAACAATTCATAAACATTGACAACAGATGGATAACATTCGTGAAGTTAGTTTTGCAGCGACAGTTATCCAGAAGCGAGATATCAGGGAGCTTATTTTCAAACTTACAAATTCCGGATTCGGCCCGAATACGATTCGGTGCAATGTTAACCATAGGATTTTCAACGACTAGGTTTAGTTCAATGACTAGGAAAATATATAAAAAAATATTTGTATTTTTTTTTGCATTGAAATTGTCTTTATTCAACCTTAACCGTTGGCAACAGTATGCATGCATTTCATGTGAAACGTGTAGAAACAGTTGTTCAGATAGTTGAGGCCTAGATGCACTTGACACTTACTGCACGAGTAGTGCTTAACGCGAGTGGTGCTGGACTGCACTGAGATTGGTACGATGCGGTCCAAATGCATAAAATGTCGTATAATGTCGTATTCTCATTATAAAGGAGGGCAAACCATGAAGTACTTGATTGGGGTGTCACCTGCTGGCACTATCACGTATTTAAGCCCTGGCTACGGGGGACGTGCATCTGACAAGACCATGTTTATGGACAGTGGATTGATCCACAAATTGAACTCCTATTCAGATTCTGTAATGATTGTTAAGGCTTTCTAATCAGAGATATATGTGACCAGTTCTCGATAGGTGTATTTGTCCTCCATTCCTTTAGAAGCAAAAGCAGTTCAGTAGGGCAGATGCGATAGCTACATGTGACATTGCACGTGCAAGAGTGCATGTTGAGCGAGCAATTGAGCGAGTTAAAAAGTTCAAAATGGCTTCGGACAGAATTCCTTGGAACCTCATTGGCATTGCAGACCCCATGATGATGGTGATCTGCGGAATAGTCAATCTCTCTTCTCCAATTCTTGATGATATTCGATTTTAGTAGGTAATGAATGCATTCGTCATTTACAATCCTAATAAAAAAACACTCTTTTAAAAAGCAGGTTTTTTATTGGATCATCACTTCTTTTTACATTTAATTCTAGAATCATTATGTTTCAATCATTACATTTTTAATCTGCATTTAAAAATATCTCGTGTCACCACAATTGATGGACCATGGAATATGTACTTTAAGAGTAGAAAAAGTGTATAATAAATCTGTGAATTCATAGAATATAATTAAAACAGTAATTGAACTAAAAATAGTAAGTAACTTTGCATTAATTTGAATTAATATTTTAGTTTGATTTTACAACTATGTAGGTTCATTTTTTTTTTTATTTACTGTATTACTCTTGGCTAACTGAAGAGAATTAATCTGAATGAATTTGTACTTTTTCTCCTTTGTACCTAACTGTCAATGTTTGAATTAAAACTGCAAATAATGAACAAAGCTAATGACTTTTTTATGGTATGAACAGGACCTTCCTAATAGTTTGGCACTATTTTCAATTGAATCCTCATTTTGTCATCAATCAATGAACATCAACCCCCCAACGGCTGTTACCTTATCGCGGTGGTGGGGTTTGTGTTGGCCAATGATCCATTGCAGCTACGCCGGCGAGCATATGCTCATGTGTAAGGGCTACTCATGCCGGACAGATCATTCCGGTGCATTCCGGGAGAATCCACAGGCTGGTTCAGCAGTGGTGTCAGAAGGAATGGCGTGTCCGTGTATCCTGAATCACCTAATTGCACAAAGAGAATGGTTATGAGATACGTTTATGAAATATTTGGCATGTTGAGTATTTATTATGCCATCCCATTAAGCCAGCTACATATTCACCAACCTAGGACCCACTCGTTCCTCAATTCGCCGTTGTCATGTCTTGGGGTACGTGTAGATCTCGGAACCAGTCCAGATGAACTGGTCGTGGCGACTCCCTGGATGCCCAGCTCTTATCGACACTATTTTGAGATCATAAGTGCAGAGCTAATTGGAATATCAAAATTATAATTAAAATCTAGCATAATAACATTGTTATTGATACATTATGCTCGCAAATTAGATCACCAATAGATGATAACCAATTAAGTTCAACGTTCACTAAATTACACTTACAATTTGTACGTTAATTCCATGGTAAGCCTTTCGGTTAACATATTGCTGTTCAATGGCTTTCGGGGGGCCAACAATTGCAACCTGGGTTCCGTCTACACAGGCAATCACACCAGGAAATCCAGTATCCTGTAGAAATCTGTAAATTTGCCCTAGTTATTGTTTTAAAATATTTCCCATCCAATACTGCCAGTACCCAAACTAACTGAAAACTCACCACTGTTTATTGAATTGCGTTCATCCTGTGTGACAGGGAACTTAATCCAGTCATCAAACATTTGACCATTAAGGGCTGCAGTCACATCATGTATGATATGGCTCATGCTGGAATGACTAATAACAGCAGTGAAATCATTGCCAGTCCTTCGCTGATAACAGCCACTGGCATACACATTTAACGCTGCATGGACCTGCATCAGAATTGCACATAATGTGTGAAGAGAAAATTCTTCAATTTGACAATTTGCTGAGGAAATTGTATGCAAATATATAATTTTGTAATATTCAATTATTTGTCCATTAATAAATAGGTACCTAGGTACCAACATCTGATTTTTAATTATTATTGAGCGAGCGAAGCGAGCGTCTCCTTTTGGCTCTTTTGGCACGGACCTCTGTTTCTCTGTTTTTGTTTGTCTGTCGTTTGCTTGTATACAGATCGCACCGTTTATTCGATCGAACTGAAATGTTGCACACCTGTTCAGACCAAATATAAGATTTGCATACCCTAATTTTCTTGAAATCCCCTGATTGGTTTAAATTTAAAAAAAAATTATCTTTCGATTGGTTGTTCCAATCAATTTGAAATTTAGCAAAATCATTGCAACCAACATTGTACTCAATCGTAATAAATTTCAGCCAAATCCTCCCATTGGTTCAAATGTAAAACCATTTTTCCGTTGATTTTTGTAACTTAAACTAGAACCGATTGACCGACCAACTTAAAACATCGCATGGTAATTGGTGCCAACATTTAAGGTAATTTTGCCAATTTTCACTCTAATCTGTAGTTTTTTTCAAAAGTTTTTGTCATTTTAGGGACACTCCATTCCATAATCTTCAAATATTTACTACATTTTCATTCCTGCCTTCTTTAAACTTCTTCTCCAAGGCTTGTAGAGCAGCCAAGCGGTCCACAATTTACAGTAAAACTAGCGCATATCAAATCGGATGCAGTACGAAGGCCGAATCCTCCAATTGGTATAAGTATAAATAATATCTTCGGTCGACAATCAAAATGTTCCGATTAAGTTCAAATTTTGCATGGTAATCAAGACCAACATAATCTAAAATTTACACATGTTAAGCCCAATCAGTCAAGTATTAATTGTCATTTTACGAGTTTAGTATGGGTCGTAAAAAGCTGGAAGAAGTATATAGGAAAGTCACGACACAATGGATCTGATATTCATCCAGAGTATTTATATGGAGATTGGAAAGTTGCAGAGAAAATCGTCTTGTGCCGTGTCGTTTATCGTGACTGGGGATGTTGCATGTTCTGTGCTCGCTCATCAACGCGTTACACTGAGCGTTTTCCTAGTTTAATCTAGTACATGGGTTAAAGTGGAAATTATTTAGGATACCTAAGGTAATTATTATTTAATTTTTATAATAAACAATAATAGCTACATAGTAATTTTTACATTGAGGTGGTTTGGAATCGTATCACTCCTCAAGTGACGGGGCATGGCAGGCTCCAAACTGTCGACCAACCATCTGCAGCACTCCCTCGAAATGGATTGGAAGGATCTTTCAGGGATTTCAAAGGGATTAAAACGATCCCTCAGATACCTTCGGGTGACCCGGAGAAAATTCCGGTGACATCCTCAGTCAGCTGCGTTGATTTTGTTCGACCGCAGTGATTTTTTTGTTTTAGCAATTTACGAATCTGGGCTGGCCGATGGAAATAATGTTGGTAAATGATCCATCAGAATGAAGGGTAGATTGTGCTCAACGAGAAACATAGAATACTTCAACTTGCCTTCCATTACCAATGTTTCTTCTTTGCTGTTACCGGCCAAGGCTAGAGCACCTTGAATTGATTTTGAAGAAGCCTTGCAATATGATGCATTATAATTGAACGCAACAACTATTCAACCAGTCCTTGAAAATTCTCCTTTTTTCCCAATCTGGCCTTAAATTTTTAGTATATATTTACTTCCTCTTTTTCTGACTCGGTCTTTCGTCGCGTCGTCCATCGCGTCGTGGACAGGTGCTTCAATCGTCTGACTCTTTTGTGGAGGAATATTCGTTTTTGCTCGACTACATATACTTCAGTTCTCGTGCGGGCACTCATAAAGTCCACAGGAACTTGATCAAGCCCAAAGAAGTTCTTGAGAATCACACATGTCTACAACAACCAAGTTGAGGTTGTGAGCAAAACTCTTTACATATAGATAGCACTTTTGTTTTCTTTCTGTATGGAAGTGCGTAAACCTTTATGTTGGCCTTGAATGTTCCTCCCACCATCATAAGATTGGCCGACAAGTCCTTTCCGCCAATCGATCCATGTTCTGAACAGATCTTCTTAAACAGAGTGAACATTCCTTCGCCAGTGGAATCCTGGCACACGTCTAGAGCGACCAGTCTTTCGTTTATACTTCTGGCTCCAGGTTGCATATAAATGTAGCGTATGACTACCGAAAATTGGTCTAGTTTGGCTAAGTCGGTTGTAGTATCAATAATGATAGAAAAAATTCCAGGGCTTTTTACTGCCTGGATAATTTTTTCTCTTACGATATTTGCCATTACTTGAAACATTATGTTTTGGCTTCGATTGGAGAGGAAAGTTAATCGATTTCGTTTCTTATTTTGTAAATGCGCTAAGAAAGCTGCAAGTTTCGGATGGTTCTCGCTGCACACATCGACAAAATCTAAAAATAGGCCACGGCCATGTAAAAGCCGTTTTGTTATTACGGTTCTGTAAAAATGGAAATCATCAATAAAGCCAAATAATAAACAAAAGATGCAATGTTAGCATATATTTGAAAAGGCTGTTTCATTACCTTTCAAAAGAGTTTTTTTGTGTGCCTTGTTGTTGTATTTTTGTACCTGACAAAATATGCAAAATATGTAATATTGTTTGCAAAATATGTAATATGCAAATATCCTAAATAAGTTTTAAAATATTTTTGTTTGCCAATAATGGCCGTAAAATTGACAAGAAGCAAGCATAAATACTGGATGGCGCAAAAAATCCCTATTTGTCTCTTCATCAAAACTATTAAAGGTAGAGTTCTGAAATTTTTACGAACATAATTATTCTTAATAAAGTCATTGTGAGAATTGCAATGCACGAAGTATTTAGTAATCACAATTTTTACTCAAATGTGGGAATTGAATGAACCATTTTATAAATTTAATCTTTGAAAATGAAGATAATTGACGTTCAAAGAAGATATCAGAATAAGTAATCATAGCATTTTTTTTTTAAATAAATGTGTTTTGAAATTATACTTAACTTCTTGTGAAATACCATTCAAGAAATAACCAAATATAATCATGAGGCAAACTAAAAAGCCAATATCCTTCAGTTCCCAGACCAACATAGCTGACATCAATACGGATGTAAAACAAATAAAACGCTCACCTCACGCAGAAACGGTCAATCCTCGCGACCTTATCGTCAATGAGGCGTTGCTGGAGAATGTATGTGTCGGACATGTACTGCGTTATCTGGACGCCTCTGCAGAAATCTTCTTGGCATCATTAATAAGCCAATCCTTCTCGCCTAGAGTCTCACCCTCAGGCACGTCGACGGGTAGAAGTTGGCACACCCGTAGCGGTCCTTGGTTTCTTAGCTCTGTTGTCTTGGTTTTCGGGTGCCTCCGAGTCACTACGTCTATTGGTGTGATTGATGTTCGACATTATTCTGCGTGTCAGGTCTGATGACCCTGTCCTAATTAATCTTCCGTCACACATTTCCTCGCGGGATGTCTCGGAGTATTTACATACAAGGCGGTTACATATGTCTTATGATTGCTGGTTTTGGATTATTGTCTTCATCGTGAATCTCTTCAGCTAGTAGTCGTACTAAGTAGAACAGTTGACTCGGAGTGGCTTTCTTTTTGTAATTAATGGATTTTTGAAGAGTGGTGGGAAATTTTTCAAAATACGTTTAATGGGGATGCATAAGTACTTAAAGAGCTCAGTAGTGGAAGTCTCGGTGAAGTTGGTATGGTGGATGTTTCAAATGCGGGGGATGGCTTTCTTCAAGCGGCTGATCTGGACTGTGTTGAGCAGCCCAGCCAGATCTTTTTCTACTTAAATAGTTATCTTCTAAATACATTGTGTCATCTACACCGAGCTGCTCCAAACTAAGTATAATTGCATCGCAGTCGAACGATCCCGGGATGTTTTTCAGAAGGAAATCCCGTACTGCGTCCATCTGTAACAAGATAAATTAGCAGTAGCATGCTCCCATTCTTCTTCAGTTAGCAACAAGCGAATTGGTCCATTGGACGCAAGTTCTGCATTTAGGGGTTATGCTCGTTATGTCTTCTTCGGTCTTCTTGTCATCCCCGAATGCTTCCTTGACATCATCTGTAGACATACATGAACACATTCAGTAATAGGAATATAATTTGTAAGCATCTCCCATGGGTGAGCACGAGCGGTTACAGCTCTGTGCCTCTAGAGGAATCTCGGACAACTTCTTGGAGTAAGCATTACATTGTGGAAGGAGGGGTCATGGGTTATGCTTGTTACTGCTCCCTGAATGGATTGAAAATCGCTATCTTGCAAAGTGGCACAAAACATTGACTATATGTCGGCTTTTGCAAGTGACGAATTAGCTATTTGTATGGTCTGGGAAGAAAGTGACGTAGTGATTAGAAGGGCTTTCTTCACTACAATATTACTTTCCTTTCCTGGCGCATGTTTTACATACACCAAGTCACTTAACTTGGAAGTTGACACTTTGGATTTGCGTACATGCTTCTTGTTCTGCCACACACTTTTGGCCCGAAAAGCAGCATGTCTAGGAGATAGTAGAGTAAAGCGCCTACGTGCTTGCCCACTCCTCCCCGAGCTTCGGAAATGGTTCCTTCGCACGCACACAACTTCACCTCAACTCCATACATAACACTTGCTCACGGCCCTTTCAAAATATAATATTAGTAATAGAATAGTTCAAACGCACTTGAACACCTTTTGCGACTTATGCATCCTTGAACCAGCGAGATGGTGCTTGCCTCTGTGACACTACAAGCTACCCGGCTAAAATAACAAAAAATGCCCGCAGTCAACGGCCTTACCTTCTCCAATTGTAGTTAAGCAGGCGATGTATGCGATGAAGTAGTTATTATTTGGCAATTGTATTTTTGGACATGAATATACAGATGCTTTCGCCTGCCGGACGGTTGTTTTAGTCCAGTTGGTAAGACTCGGATGATCGGCCAGTTCACACGCGCACATCCAATGAGACTTATGGTAGAAGTATACCAATTAGTTGCGTGCAATCAACCGTGTGAATGGACAGAGCGGCCGGCAGACACTTCCTGCAGATGAGATGGCCGCAACTCGGCACCAGTGCAGTCTTCTAGCCAGCCGGTCAAGTGAAGCGGATCCAACGGAAAGTGTTGTAGGCAGCGGGCGCACTTGGCAGTTACTCTTTCCATTGCAATCGATCTGAAAAAGTCGAAAGTCCAGAGTCACGGTTTTGTGCATGTGATGAGGATGAAAGAGTAATTTACAGCTGCCCAGCAGAGCAGAGCATATTTCATTCTTGCCATTTCACATTTGGAAACCATAAATGTAGTATATAGGTATGTAAGTTTTTACTGACTAAAACTTTTGAAAGTTTAAAGTGGGGTAAACTTTACCCCATTGATAGGTATAGTTCCATTATAGCGATAATTTCCAATCGCTAGCAACTCGACAATGCAATTTGGAACAGTTTGAATTCTTGACTACTTAATATTATTGACTGTTTCCTGGATACCGTATTGAATTCTATTCAATCATTCTGTCATGTACTTACTTGAAGAACTGCCACATATTCCTCAATCTTCCACTGGCACATCTAATACACTCTCTTCATTGCAGTAGGAGCAGAAGTCCCTTGGGGGCACAGTCCCCAAGCACGATATTTGTGAATTTCCAACCTGAAATTGATATTTTTATGATGTCAGAAGTCTTCTATCGGATTGAGATAGCGCCTGTTGAAAATATTGAATATTAGTGAATTATTGAATTATGTTTATGCAAATAAATTGAGACGTAAAATCGATTTCTAAATGTAACTTGAGGCAAAACGTATAAATTGCACAGACACTTGTGGTTTTGTTCTCGAAAAATTGTGTAAACTCCCTGAAGCTGTCCTGAAATCACCAGTCAGCCGCGCTATGCTGAGATTGTTAGTCGGCAGTCGGAGGCTCAACGTGTCGGACGTGTGTGTGTTGCTGCGCGCTCTGTGTGTTTAACATGCATTGCTTCAATATCGCGGATAGAGGATGAATGTGTGAGATGTGACTTGGCAACAATGTCTGAACAAGACGCAACATTGAGATGGATTGGGAATTGCGTGGATTTATTCCGCATTTCTAGCTATTGGGAATTGCGTGGATTTATTCCGCATTTCTAGCTATTGAAAATTGCGTGGATTTATACCGCATTTCTAGTTATTGGGAATTGCGTGGATTTATTCCGCATTACTAGCTATTGGGAATTGCGTGGATTTATTCCGCATTACTCGCTATTGGCTCAATAGCTCATTTAACTAGCTCTTTTAATACTCATATTGGACAGAGGTTAGGTAAACACTATGTAAGAAAAAAAGTAAATACAATACCTTTGCACACGTAACCCTTCACTGGGCACAATTTCGCCTTCGCTGGCTCTTCTGAGTTGTGGGCTTTCCTGCCCGTGAATGAGCCGTTGGACAGAGTATTGAATCCAAAGATTGCGACAACAAGGTCGCGGATGAACATGGAATTCCCCTGGGTTAGGCCCACCGCCAAACAATTCTTGTATGCCAGTTGTGGGATCCAAACGTTATGGCCCAGATGAATCTACAAATGAGACAAAAAGACATGATAAATCACTTTGTACCAAACTACAAGTCACTAAAGATGCTGAGCTCATGAGTCCTCTTGAATGTAGTAAAATGTGTTGTTAAAATTTTCTTATTGATAGTTCTTGACATGATTCACATACAATCACACACTATCGCTCT
This sequence comes from Leuctra nigra, assembly GCA_934045905.1. Taxonomy (NCBI): domain Eukaryota; kingdom Metazoa; phylum Arthropoda; class Insecta; order Plecoptera; family Leuctridae; genus Leuctra; species Leuctra nigra. The sequence goes on along the minus strand of OW203765.1, from coordinate 830,539 downwards.
TAACCAATCAGACGACTTCAGTAAAACTTAGTCTGCACACTACAGTGCAGTGCAAATATCAGCTCTACTGGTGAAATAGTGCAACCCGTATTGCAGTAGGTACTATGGACAACAAAAACAAAGCGGTCCTTCCAACCCGAAATAGTGGCAAGTAGAAGGCTTGCTCAATGAGAACAATAAAGTGAGCAGAACATCATGACTCACCTTCCCGTCCTCCACCGCGATATAGCGCGTCCATCGGGTCTGGTTCTGCAGCAACCTGCTCGGCAACCGCTGCCAAAGGCTGCTGTGCCAAATTGAACTCTGTAAAGAAAAATATATACACACGTTTATTATTGCTCTAATTTACTTCAGAAAATACTTACACACAGGAAAGTACTGGCATTGGTTTTTCTTGTTGAATTTTGCGATAATCGAAAACCTTCTGTAGCTCGGCATTTTGCTGTTGTGTCGGTGACGGTAAGACTGGAGATAATGTTGCAAATTGAAGAAACTTGCAGATGCGGCTGAGGATGGGATAGAGGCTGAGGTAGACGGGATCGAAGAAGAGGACGGTGATCTGGAGGAAGGGATCTGCACACTGCCGGCCGTTTCTCATTTGCAAGATCCTCCAGCCTTGCCACGAGAGCAGGAATACCTTAAATAAAAATAAATAGATTGAGTATCGCCACAAACCACAATATACCTCACACCACAAAACTAAGAAAACGAAGGTTTTTTTTATAGGGAGATCACTTTAGACCTTACATTTTACTCATCACAGTCTGTTTATTCCAGAAAGGCCACTTGTGTTCTTATGTGACTTTTGTACTTATTTGTTCAATGACATCAATTAATAAGACGTCAATGAGCTACCTGAATAGTTACAAGATTAATTTAAAAGTTGATTCAAGTCATTAAAATTACTAATCTAGACATTGGCATGAATGGTGAGCATTGAGCACGTCCAGCCTGGTAGGTCCTATCTAGCAGGAACATACATTGAAAAGTGTAGTAGGCACAAACATTTGAGAGATGAACCATTTATTCCATTACTTCTGAAAGATCAGCTGAAAGGTTCCTAGCATTGTAATAATAATCCCATGGTAATAATAATGCAAAAGAAAATTACAATACTGAAGATACTCCAAAGATCGCCTGAGCGCTCCAAAGAAAATTGTCTACTGATTTTATGATAGAGCTCTTCTTGAGAGAGAGAATGAGAAATGATATAATCTGTTTCTTGATTCGTTTTCACGATTCAGTTTGGATTCTATTGTTCGTGTTATTGTGGAGGTCACACAGCTGCGTCCAGGTGCTTGTCTAGTATTTTGCTTGGAAAAATTCCATTGATAATACAGCAATTAAATATGTGTGTTAAGGGTTGAGATATTTTCTTAATAATTTTCTTTACTATGCAAGTTGGCATGTTCTCTATTCCTGACGATTTTTTGTTTTTTAATTTTAATGAATTTTGAATAATTTTTGTTCACATGCGCTGTATATGAAAAATTCCTAACATCTAACATCGGACACATCACTCATATTGGGATAGGGTAACTCAGGAACAGCCTGCTCGAGAAAATCTTCCACTTGTGGAATGGCTATAGCGGAGGACGGTGGAACGATTGTAACACCTCTGGTGTGGGAGTTTTTTCTGTACTGATATTATTGTCAGTGTCTCGCGATACCTCTTGCCACTCCTCCTCTTCTTTAGGGATATTTAATCTCAATGTCATCATTTGCTTTAGTAATGAGTGTTCCTTGGTTCTTTTTGCCATCTTCTTCGAACTACATTAATTGCTCTTTAAAGAAAAAAAACCCAGCTACCTACGTGTATGGATTTCTTGTCCTTCGATTGTCTAGAAAATCACCGCCCTTGTCTTTTCGTCTAGCTTATTTCAATGAAATCTAAAAATAGTAAAACATTTACAGTCCCCCGGAAGCGTCTTTCCATACCCTAATCGAGCCCAACTCATTGGTTTGAAAATTTGCTTTTTACTCGCATTTAACGCCGAATCTATTCGGTATAACCAAACATTCTAACACTCCCATTCATAATGAAGCAGCTAAGTGAGTTGTCTCCGCAATATTTTAGGTTTTACTCAAGTAATTGTTGACAGTTTGAAAGTATAGAACATTGTTCGGAAAGTACATTTAAACACTTTATAAGAAGATACACATTTCTCGATGTCAAAATTAGGACACGAGACAAAAATGCAGTGGATTATAAGCAAGGCGAAACAAAATAAGCAGAATTGATTGGTTTTAATCAATAATTATAATAATCATGAATATTAAATTATGTCCAATATTTCAGGTCAACCCCATAGGCGTACGCAAAAGTACGATATACTACCCCAAGTATCTTTTTTTGGACTTCGCATTAATACCAACGAACGTTTAGATCATACCAGATTCTCTAATATTGTCGGCTAGGTTTATTTTAGGTACATTATACCAATTTAAGATGGTTGTTAATTAATGTTTTTGCGTGACGAAACAGGTACCAGGTTTTTAGGTGCTTAGGTAACTACCTAAGGTACTAAGAATTGACAGTAGGAAGTCATTTGAAGGACGACATAAAATAATTTGAATTGCTAGAAAATATTTTGTTCAGTACTTTAGTCTTTAAACAGTTGTATTGAGTTGGGCTCGATTAGGGTATGGAAAGACGCCCCCCGGAAACACTCTTGCCAGGTTGAACATTGACTTCTTCCTTGGCATCCTTTTTCTTGACCCTTCTTTTGGATATAATCATCCGTCAGTAATTCCAAAATTGAATTGGCTACATCAATAATGACAATATTATCCATTGTTCCGATGAGTATCACATCCTCGCCTTCTTCAATCGGCAGATATTGAAGGACATTTTCTCTGTTAAGTGGCACTGTACCACACTTTTGAAACTGCTGGCTCTTTATGGCCGGGCCATTTTCTCCATTATGTGAGGATCTTCCTCCATTCATTATGACCGGCCGAAATAATGCCACGTAGGGCCTGAGTCAAATGTGTTGAATTGGGAATTAGGAACACAAAATGAATAGTGTGTTCAGTGCACATTGCAATTTCCCTGGGAGTAATCTAATCGAACCACCCGGACTTACTACGATTGTACCGGGTCTTCCTGGGGCCCCCAATGGTCCAAAAGAATACGTGATTGAAATCATGATTGAAATCATCTCTGTTGGCTGACTGGACGTCTGCGGTGCGATTGACGAGCAAGTTGGCTCAGGAAGGCAGTACACTATGATCACTTGACAACATCCGTAGTGCTGCCATCACTGGCTTGGCAGCCCAACTACATGTCTTGCTTGCCGCGGCGAGGGGGAGGAGAGTGTTTTGCTAGATTTCGAGCGCAGAAAATGTAACATGCCCGTCGTACTTCTATGACCTTTATTATTCTATGATCCGGGTGTAGGCTCGAAGACTGTTGCCACCGGCATCTGCCCACCGTGCTCCACGTCGATGAACAAGAGAGGTTGTTGGAAGACTTGCGAGTCGGCGTGCAGCTTTATTACCTATTGCATGTCTAGTGAAAATAGGTTAACAATTGGATTCTAGGACATTGATTTTACTATGATTTAGGATTGCATTCAGTGCAATCAACACCACATGGTACATTTTATAAGTACTTTACTAGGAAAACGCTCTGTGTAACGCGTTGATGAGCGAGCACGGACACGCGCAACACCTCGAACCGAAATTATGTCTATCGAAAATATCATTAAAAGCCAATAATTCTTGAAATTCGTCAGACTTGTAGGTATAAAAATCTCCAAATATTCCTGAATTATTAGTCCCAATCTTCGAGCATTATTAGTTGGGTAGAGAAAGCATTGACCTATCCTGCCACTGTGCGAGTTGAGGCAAACATATCAACACACCTGTCACGTGATGTCCATAAGCGCTGCAGTGATTGAGGAGAGGAAATGTCACGTGACTTGTGTATAGCCAGAGCAAAAAATTACAATATCTCGTCAGTGTTACTTTTCAACTCAAATCAAATGTTGTGTTCAATATTCATTATTATTAGAAAATAGATATATAATGTTTCTAGGAATGTAGGTAGTATTTATGTTGATAAATACTAATAATAAACCAAGCCGAGATGTTTGCCTCAAGTTTTTCCCGTCGTGCTAACTCTACCCAACTATATATGCTCGAAGGTCCCAATAACCATGCAAAGGTTTAAGTTGATCGATTGAACCTTTATGATTAAAATGTTCCTTGTTAATATTCATACGTTGAAGCTCTCATCACTCAGGTATGCAAGCAAAAGGTTCTCATCAACCATGAGCCAGTTTTCTTCAGAAAGCAGTACACGGACACATGGTGGTACAGCGTAAGTTCACCTACCACCATCACAATAGATTGTCCAGAGCCAACTCTCTTCTCTACCGGCACAACTCAAGTTCATAAATTGACAGGTATGGGAAATCTAACTATACCTAGCCCATGTCGAGCAATCGCAGACAAATTCTTGCTATTACCTCATTCATCCCGAACCATTTCCACTGACAAAAGAATGGACTATTCAGCTCCCAAAATTTCTCAAATTCAACATAATCCTCTTCAATTAACTTCTCTCGAATCATCCCTAACATTTGTGTGTATTACTTTACGTGAGACACAAGACACAAAGTACAAAGTAAACATTCAATCGTCATCCAGAGCAGTGTCAAGGTCGCGAATGGAGCCGAGGTCGACGATCTCTTCTAGAAAACTAGAAATTCTAGAAAACTCTTTTGTGAAATCTTCATCGCTTTCATCTTCGGATGAATCAGTGATTATCCCTATTGGCATGTCATCAATATCATCACCTTCCGATGGGAGACTGGATAAATTTAAACTCCTTAAATTCCAAGGGTTATCTTTATATGATTCAGGTGCAATACCCTGAATGGGATTGCATGGATTGCAATATCCTTCTGGCGTTTCACTGATTTCACTTTCTGATGAACTGTCCGACAAATTTAAATGCCATCGGGACATAGTGATTTATTTGATGGATGTTGTTCGATGTTGCGAATTGCGATATGGATGGATGTATGGAAGATCAACGACTCGATTGTTGAATACAGACCAATTATGTACCTATTTTATGTGCTCAATAAATTACATTATTATTATTATTATTATTATATTAGATAGCCGTGAAAAGCGGTACTTTTACGCTTTTCGGCGTGGTCTCGGGGCTGCGTGCCCCCAAATGGCCCCCCCCACGAAGATAACGATGTCAACTGGACAGTTTCCTCGGCAACTATAGATAGTTCCCTCATCAGTCTCTTTATGGCAATAATATTGGTGGGAATCTTGTTTTAGATACTACAGCCAAGGTTACAGAGCTATACAGACTCCTCGTTAGCTTTGTTCGCTTCACAATTGTCCCCTCTACCAGATTACATTGTCGCAACACTCCTTTTTTTCTCGATAAAGTACCAAAATATGCGAAACATGTAAAAAATAAAATCATATCAAAAAGAGGGTACCGATCCAAAACGCTTATAATAAGATGTGCGGGCGAGTCATCGAAATCAACTTGATACAAAATCTTCTAATGTGTCTGTAGAAGGTAAATCGATGGTATGGATTCAAAATTCTGGTCCAATTTTGGGTTTGAAGTTCGGAATTACGTTTTCAAAAATCGACTTGTTGAAAATTTCTCTCTTTTTTTTCTACACTCAATTTTGAGTAGGGACCTACCTACCCTTTATTTAAAAATTTTCTCGCACTTTCCCTTTCAAAAGCGTAAAACTATTTTTTTTCAAGGCTTATTTCGGCGCCATCTTGAATTAGCGAGTCGGCGTTATGTCCATCGGAATCTACGTGTAAACATTAGTTATGTTTTGCAAATTCAAGTCTTTCCTCCGAAAATTGCGAGCGTGTGCTCAAACTCGATTTTCGAGAAATAATCCAGAGTTACCCCCGTCTGGCGGTGCTACGTCTTGTTCTTGGATCTGTTACGTTTCAAAAATCTTTCAAAACCCCGAAGTTCATTCAATTGGTTTGCAAATAGACTCTACCTACCGTAAATGTCTTCAGGATCAACAGTTTTCCTATGGTTACCTGTCGAAATGTCACGTTTTCCCAAGAATTTTGCCGCTTTTGAAAAATATGGACTCTTCGAGGTGGGAAATTATTCTCATTTTTATTCGTTTCCCTTCCACAAGGCACTTCTCGGATTCTGCTCATTTTTCCGCGTCTTTGGAGGGGCCAATCGTTTTTTTGTGTTATTAAATTCAATTATTAATTTATTTAAATTTTTAATATCAAAAAAAAAATATTATATCACATGTTAATTTGTTTCAGCAATGTCATATTGTCATCAACTTTGACGTTGCCGAGCAAGCCTTTTGACTCTCGCATCTATTTTCATAGCATTTTCAGGTTTCAGGTTTCAAGATATTTTGCTAAATATTTATTTATATTCCTATGTTAACTTACGAATGGCAAACCTTTCCGGGCATAGTTTTCCAAAAAAAATGGTGTCCTGTGCGCTGCATATTGTTGCTTGCTAACTCCAAAAAAAAACATACAATGTTATACTGTTTCATCAATTGTATAATGTTTTTTTATTTAGATTAGATTAGATTAATTGGATTTAACGGCGCGTCAACGATTGAAACGTCAAAATTAAAGGTTATTTAAGACGGCTGGGTAGTGAGTTTGACCTTTGAAGAGTTTTTTAATCGATTTTTATCAATATCTTTTTCCAGTGCAATTGTTAATAAAATGGGGCTATGGACGTGAATTCAGAACAGTTCAATGAAAATAATTTCATAGCTTGGAATAAGTTATTAGTTTTATTTTGTCTAGCAGGCGTTTAGAACCCGAAAATTATACTCCCGCCGAAGCGGGCACCGAGCTCGCGGGACTCGACGAGCACGGGGCTCGAAGGTCTCGGGTTCTAAACGCCTGCTGGACAAAATAAAAATAATAACTTATTTCAAGCTATGAAATTATTTTCATTGAACTGTTCTGAATTCACGTCCATGGCCCCATTTTATTAACAATTGCACTGGAAAAAGATATTGATAAAAATCGATTAAAAAACTCTTCAAAGGTCAAACTCACTACACTGTGGAAAATTCTTTCGCTATTTTACTTATAATGTATGTGGCAACCGGTTCACCCACTACATTACAAGTAAATTCCTCAATGCAATGTAGTTGCACAATTACAATACAAGTGTTGCTAAAAAGTTTGCCTATTAGTTATTTCACAAATGCAATGTCTGAAATATATCACACTGCAGGTTATGTGAAATTAAATATGATGTTGAGATTTTACAAATGCAATGTATGAAATATATCACACTGGAGTTTATGTAAATAGCAAATTGATGTTGAGGTTTTACAAATGCAATGTATGAAATATATCACACTGCAGGTTATGTGAAATTAAATATGATGTTGAGATTTTACAAATGCAATGTATGAAATATATCTCACTGCAGACTATGTGAAATCAAATATGATGTTGAGATTTTACAAATGCAATGTATGAAATAAATTACAATGCAGGTTATGTGAAATGAAATATGATATTGAGATTTTGCAAATGCATAATGTATGAAATATATTAGATACAATGCAAGTTAATGGAAATCAAATTTCATGTTGAGATTTGACAACTGCAATGTATGAATCACAATGCAAGTGATGTGAAATCCCTAAAAACTCTAATTGTTGATATGCATATTATGCAGTGTATTGGAACAAGTCAATGTTCACAAATTATTTAAAATAAAAAACACTGTTCACAATATTTTGCAATCTAAAAATCCTTCAATTTGTATAACAAAGGAATTATTAGTGGATGGAGTTGTGTCAATAAGGTACTGATTTAAAAATTCATATCGGATAATATTCCGTTCAAATAGATTTATTGTAGTAGTTCTACACATTTTAACATTGAAAATGACGAAACTTTAAAATAACTGTATAAAAGAAAATGCCATAACGTAAGCCAGTTGTAGGGATCAACACGTAAGAATTAATATCGGTTAAATTACCGAAGGTACAAATAGTAATTACTTATTATACACCTTAATTTTTTACTCTGAAATTCAGAAAGTTAAAAAAATCTACACAATTAATAAAATGCTAAAACCTAAGCTTCGTCAAGTTCATTAAGCTTCCACAGTTTCTTGTAGGCAGCTACGCTTGTTTGCAAGGATAGAACTTTATCATTATACGGTGCTGGGGGATTCTTGTTCTTGACTCGTTCCGTCTTTGTGCCAAGGTCGTCAATCTTCATGATGGGTCTGTAAACAGAGAAATTAAAAATTAATACTCAGTTCCATACTACCTTTTCCTTATTCTTTACATCAGGCAAACAAGATGCAGTACTCAATCCTGAAATATCACAAAATATCATGCATCTATAATATTGAATTGATTGATTCTGCTATGGTCATGTCCAACTTTGCAGATAGGTATTACCTGAAAATAAGTTGATTAGTAATTAATTATTAAATACAAATGATTTCCTTGCTCTGTCTACAACGGACAGACAAGTAGCAAGCGAGCTAACTACAATGCATGGATTATTTCAAACTTCAATATCATATCACTGAAGATATTCTAAGTTAGGTATTTAATTAATTATGAATTAATCAAAATTATCCTCATATCTCTGGAATTGTAAGATCTTTTTGACCTTCTTGATATCCAAAACTATGTTCACACAGCCAGTTACCGCTTTGATGTTTTTAACAGGCATTCTCTCTAGACCCTTGTTCAATAACATGCAAAGTTCGAAACCTACACATTTCAACTGTTTTTCTAGGTCACTGAAGAGTTTTTTAATCAACGATTTGAAATGTTTGGAAACAATCGGCGTTTGAAACGTCTGTGTAAAGCAACGTTAAATGGTTTGGAACCAAACTGAGATACAGGTCATTCAAATTTATCAACCAATCAGAGGGTAGCGCTAAAAAACTATACCCTGTTAAGTGAGAATGATATTAATATGTGTGCAAAATTCCAGCTTGTTGATCGGAAAAAATAATTTTACTTTTGGTGTCCATAAACAAACAGGCAAAAAAACAGAAAGTGTCCAAAAGTGCCAATTGGAGACGCTCTCTCGAATAGAGCAGCCTAGCGATGGGTGATTCAGTCCCAAAAGTCGATTCAACTATTCAATCTTTTTCAAGAAAATCAATTATGTGACAATTTTTGGTAAAATCTAATCAAATTTTGCTTGAATTTTATCAAAAATAATGAAAATTTCCACACAATGGCGCAATATTGAAAATCAGTCTGAGAGAATCGATACAACGATTAATCGAAATGCAGAAATTTGATTTAAGGAAAATCGAATTGGCCATAGCGGTGTTCTTAATTTCAGCGAAACACCTATAGCGAATGTAGCAAAGTGTTAATTTATTCAGCAATCGAGCGACTGTGCATCAAAGTGTTCTTAATTTCAGCGCTGTACAGCGGCTATCTAGCAGATATTTTGATAAAAATCTTTGATAGATTGGATAGCGGCGTTCTAGAATTCAGCGAAAACATGCAGCGATCGAGCGGAAATCTTATTTCCCTATCCTTTTCCATGGGACGCCATTTTCTTGCTACATTCGCTAGATGTTTCGCTGAATTGTAGAACTTGGCTGATGCAAGTGTTAAAATGGCGGGTGAATTTGAATATGACAGATGGACTATTTGGGGAATTATGTATAGATACCTAGTGCTGTCTATATCGAACACAATTAGATGTTGTTTATATTATTTCTAAGTTTCTTCAATGGTAACTTAGCTCAGAGTGTTCTAAATTGCCTGATATATTGGGAAATTACCACAAGATTTGAAATCTATATCACAGGCGCCATGGAAATCTAGCAAAAAGCGTTTTTTTTTTAGAAAGATATTCATTAATTGCACAATCAATATACCTACTGTGCCTGCTGTCGGGACTAAAATGCTAACTTTCTTATTGACGAAGAGAGTAGGTTTTGAGATTTTTGGTCTACATTAACCTCACACATGATCTCGAAATGTACCTAATTATACTTTGTTAGTAGGCTTTAAGTTCCGAGTGTTTGTGTGTTGTTTTCAAGTGTACCTAAGACATTCTACCTACAATCAGTATTCAGTACTTTATTTGTAGGCACTACAAACTAACTCAACTCACTCGCTGCAGTCGTTTCTTTTTACGATGTGTTAGGTTCTAGGGTAGTTTACCGAAGGACAGTTTACCGACGGACACATTACCGAAAAACAGGGGGGGACACTTTACCGACGGACAGATTACCGAAATCTACCCGGACACTTTACCGATTTTTTTTTAACATTTTCCACAAATATTATTTCCAAATTTTGACAAAATTTTATAAAATGTTTACATATATTTTTTCCAAAATATTGAAAAAAAATTATAAAATTTTCACAAATATTTTTTCCAAAATTTTGAAAAAAAATTATAAAGTTTTTACACATATTTTTTCAAAATTTTGACAAAATTTTATAAAATTTTATGAAATGTTTACAAATATTTTTTCCAAAATTTTGAAAAAAAACTACAATTAATTTTGTAAATTTTATAAAATTTTTACAAATGTTTTGACAAAATTTTATAAAATTTCCACATTTTTTTCCCCAAAATATTGCCAAAGTTTAATACAATTTTTAAATTAAAAAAAAAATAGATATTTGATGTTAAAGAAATTTTATATTTGTGTAAATTTTATAAAATTTTTGCAAAATGATGAAAAAATTATTTGTAAAAAAATTTAAAAATTTAATCAAAATTTTTAAAAAAATATTTGAAAGTTTGAAAAAAATATTGTGTTAAATTATATAAAATTTTATAAAATTGTGGAAAAAATATTTGTGGAAAATGTAAAAAAAAAAAAAAAATGTCGGTAAAGTGTTGGTATGGTATCTCTTACCATTTTTCCAACCATGTATACTCCATACTCATATTTTAATTGGTTTATATCAACCGTCCTCACCGATGGACTGACACCTTGACGCGGTGGTGAGGCTTAAGGGGCCGGCCCACATCAAAGGGTTGGTCCCAACTGAGATCAGTCCACTCATTGCACAGCTTAAATTCGTGTATACTCATCACATTCTCATAATCATTTTCCTCTTGGTTTTCTTTTCTCTTTCATCTTTTACATGCCATTTTTTGCCTGTGCAATGAGTAACGTTGACGACCCTGCGATCCGGACACTCTGGTAAATTATTGGATTTAGTTGTACCGGGCTCGTGATTGAATTGCGCCGGTCGCAATACTTGTGCGGGAAGGCTTGTATGACAATATCAGGCTGGACCGTGCAGGGAAAGGATCGGTTGCGTTCATGAGCGTTCCGGACGTAAAATTAGCACTTTCCTTGCTATCGTTCTTTAAGCCAGTCTTCACTAACGGCCCGGCAGCCATGCAGGCCCGTTGACATGTCTAGCGCTGTGTGGCTGTTGGGGCATTTTTGTTAATAGGTCCGTCACGAGTCACGTGGCGGTAGGATCCCTAAGCCTGGTTGAACACGCCCTTTGGAGGAAGGGGTATGCAAGGTTGTCCCCAAACAGTGTATGGATACCCAAATTGTCAACTCCCCCCCATTTAGACAAGTGAACACATCAAAAAGGCCAAAACCTCTTTTGAATAAACGTATAGAAATTAAGGACTTCTTCGAGATCCATCAGTCGTTCTCGAAATTCCTAATCATTGAAAGGGATGAAAAAGGCAAGTCGTTCCTAACTGTCTCGCCTTTCTCAATAGCTAAGGCTATTGAGAACATTACAACAGGAACAAAGAATATTGTAAAACTAAACAATGGAACACTTCTAGTGGAAACTGCGAACGCCGCCCAGTCGGAGAAGATCATGAATTGTACATCCCTTGTTAACTTGTTTCCTATAAAAGTCACTCCACACCAATATTTAAACACTTCAAAAGGCGTAGTGTCGTGCTACGACCTTATTACGTGCGAAGTTGACGAAATTAAACAAGAACTTAAAGCCCAGAACGTTATCGACGTATACCGAATCACTAAACGTGTAAACAATCGCTTCCAAGCAACACCAACATTGATATTAACTTTCTCGACACCGGATTTACCTTCCACCGTAATAGCCGGCTTTCACAAACTCAACGTCAGGCCGTATGTCCCGAACCCGATGCGCTGCTTCACATGCCAACGGTACGGGCATACCAAAAATAAGTGTCAAGCAAAGGCCAGATGCGGCAATTGCGGCGAATATGCACACGCGGGTGATGGATGCAATGCCCAGCCCGTGTGTGTCAACTGCAAAGGTCCTCATGCAGCATACTCTCGCTCTTGTCCTAAGTGGCAAGAGGAGAAGATAGTTAAAGAAATCATGGTTGTCGATAAGCTAAATATCAGAGACGCCCGACAAAAATATAATTATCAAAACCCAAAACATACATTTTCCTCAACTTTCGCCTCAGTTGCATCTAAAAGCCAGCCGTCTGTTGAACAACAAAGAAAATATCAGGAGACTCAAGACAACGAAAAGAAAGAGATGAAACAAATGATCCAGGCTCTGTTTAAAACACAAGAAGTCCTACAACAGCAACTCATCGAGCAGACTGCCATGATAAAAGATCTCGTATCCCAGCTCAAGCGCGGAGCGAACGCTCCAGCAACAGCTGGGACTCCACCAGCTGCCAATGTACCGGAGCCTCCCACCAAGCAGGTGGAGGCCCGAAAGAGCAAGTCCAACGCTTCCGTCGAGCCAACCGCTGCCCGGCTTTCCCAGGCAACGACTGGCCCATCTAAACCTAATACGGAGTATCTTAAACAAAAAACGTCTGCATCAAATCAACAACAATTAGATAAGGGCATTGGCAAAAAGAAAAAGCGAAGAAAGCATAAAAGCGGAGACTCAAGTGCAACACACACTGAGGCCGGTGATAAATCGCTGCCCAGTGAAAGTGATGACGCGGAGGACATCTTCACCGGTCCTCCTTTAAAACCACCTGCACATCCCCTATCAGCTTTCTTACGACAACCTTCTACTAGATAGTAAGGGCTATTTTTAACCAGCTGACTATGGACATCGTCCAGTGGAATTGTAACGGTTTTAACGCTCACTCCGAGGAGTTGAGAGTATTGATATCAACTCTTAGACCCTCTTGCATAAGTCTGCAAGAGACTCGTTTTAAACCAACTGACAATTCTAACTTAAGAAACTACACGCTTTACCGAAAAGACAAACTCTCATTTGAAAGGGCTAGCGGTGGAGTAGCATTAGCTATCCACGATGACCATTATTCAGAGGAACTGATCATTAACACACCCCTACAAGCCGTCGCTGTCAGGGTGAGCAGTTCCTGTTCAATGACAGTATGTAGTTTGTACCTGGCACCAGGTGACGTAGTTCATGAACGAGAACTGACCGCCCTCATCTCGCAATTGCCTTCTCCGTTCATGATCACCGGCGACTTCAACGCTCACAATGTACTCTGGGGCAGCGATCACGTTGACTCCAAAAGGCCCCTGGTTGAGAAGATCGTTACCGACCTCAACCTGGTGAGCATGAATACGGGGGAGGCAACTCACTTCAGCTCTGCTTATGGCTCATTCTCGGCCATCGATCTAACGTTATGTAGCCCAGGCTTAGCACTGTTGCATGAGTGGAAGGTCCATCCGGATCTCTGCGGAAGTGACCATTTCCCTGTGCTCGCAACGCCAATTGAAGTTCCTCGACCACAGCTAATGCAGAGAAAATGGATCCTGGCGAAGGCGGATTGGGCGCACTTTCGCAACCTTGCAGTCTTCGATGAGTATCCCTCCGACATCGCAGAACAAATCGCAAACATTACCGACACGATAACCACCGCCGCGGATGAGTCCATTCCTCGTACATCCGGGAAACCCCGGCGCGTGCCTATTCCCTGGTGGAATGAGGAGTGTCGGGAGGCGATTCGCAAACGCCGCAGGGCGCTGGCGATATTTAGAAGGTTCCCCACCCAAACCAACCTTGCAGCTCTGAGACAGCTTAGAGCCAAGGCCCGGTAACTCATCAAGCAATCAAAGAAGAAATCCTGGAACGACTACATATCCACAATAAACTGCCACACTCCATCCTCTGCTGTGTGGAACAAGCTCAGCAAGATTACAGGTAAATTCGCTAATGCGGGTATATCGGGCCTCATGGCAGGTGGGAACCTTCTTACCTCTCATGAAGAAATCGCCAACGCCCTGGCTGCACACTTCGCCGAGGTGTCAAGCTCCAGGAACTACTCCCCGACATTCCTCCAAATTAAGACCAGGGAAGAAGCAACGGTATTAAACTTTAAGAGCCCCAATACTGAAGTGTACAATCTACCCTTCAGCTATTGGGAGCTGGAATCTGCCATCCAGGAGTCGCGTGACAGCGCCCCTGGACCGGACCAGATACATAACAGGATGCTGAGGAATCTCTCTTCTGAAGCGATGTCCCACATCTTGAATGTGCTTAACAACATCTGGACTAGCGAAGCCTTCCCAGATTCATGGCGCGAAGCTACTCTCATTGCTATCTTGAAGCCAGGCAAAGATCGCCTGCAGCCTTCTAGCTATCGCCCAATATCTTTAACGTGTTCACTATGCAAAATATTGGAACGTATGGCCAACCGTAGACTAGTATGGGTTCTAGAGAGGCGGAACCTGATAGCTCCTAGTCAATGCGGTTTCCGCAAGAACAGGTCAACACTCGACCACTTAGTGAACTTGGAAGCGGCTATTCAAAACTCATTCCTATCCCGACAACATTTACTAGCAGTCTTCTTTGATCTCGAGAAGGCCTATGACACGACATGGAGGCACGGGATTCTAAGAACGTTGCACGAGTGGGGATTTAGAGGCCACCTGCCCTCTTTTATTGAGAACTTCCTTAGTAATAGGAAGTTCCGGGTACGAGTGGCAGGTACTACCTCATCCCTACAAGTGTTGGAAAACGGAGTTCCTCAAGGCTCCGTTCTAAGTTGCTCCTTGTTCCTGATCGCAATCAACGGAATCGCGTCATGCATTAACAGACCTGTTCAGCACTCCCTGTTTGTCGACGACCTTGCGATCTTCGTCAAGTCTGCCAAACTGAGTTCCGCTGAACGGCAGACTCAGTTAACGGTCAACCGACTCATGCGCTGGGCGGATGACAATGGCTTTCGGTTCTCCACTAGCAAGACCAGCTGCATAAATTTTCATCGGCTCAGAGGCCTTCATCCCGAGCCCACCCTCTCGATGGCAGGTGCAAAAATCCCATGTGTAGACACAGTCAGGTTTCTTGGCTTGATGTTAGACAGCAAGCTAACGTGGAAACCTCATCTACAGCAGCTGAAAATCAAATGTAATAAGACCATCAACATCCTGAGAGTGCTCAGCGGCACATCGTGGGGCGCTGACCTAACCGTAATGCTCAGGGTGTACCGAGCACTGATTCGGTCACGCCTCGACTACGGTTGCATCGTGTATTCTTCAGCAAGGCCAACTATCCTAAAGTCAATAGATCCTGTACACAACGCTGGTATCAGGCTGGCAATAGGAGCTTTTCGTTCAAGCCCGGTGACCAGCCTGTACTGCGAGTCTGGGGAGCCACCATTGGACATAAGGCGAAGATATCTCCTCTGCTGCTACGTGTCGAAGCTTAAAGCTATGACAACGCATCCAACACACGGCACTATCTTCCGCCCTGCATATGAGTTAACATACTTGAACAGGCCAACGGTCACGAGACCTGCAGCCATAAGGTGGAGCGAGCTGCTTCAAAACACTGACTTCACTCTGCCTACCATCCAGCAGATTGGATTCAGCGAAGTAGCTCCTTGGACTGTGCCCAGACCTAAGTGCCTTTTGCATCTGACACAGTTCCCCAAAACAACGACTCCACCTGCGATGTACCAGCAAATGTTTTTATCTCTTCTTGACTCCTATCCTGACTCTGCGAAAGTGTACACTGACGGTTCTAAACTTGACGACGCTGTTGGATGTGCGTACGTACTCGGTGGCACGCAAGTGCGTTTCAAACTTAACTCACTGTGTAGTGTGTTCACATCAGAAATGTATGCCATCCTCAGAGCTCTTAATTTTATGAAACATGACGACCGGTCTAGGTTCCTTCTATGCTCAGACTCTCTTAGCTCTATACAAGCACTTCAAACGCAGTACCCCAAAGATCACCTTGTACAGCTTATACACGGTGCTCTCCTAGACCTCCATCTTCAGGGTACAGATGTCCTATTCTGCTGGGTCCCAGGTCACTCTGGGATACCAGGGAACGACCAAGTAGACAAAGCTGCGAAGGAAGCAGCCCTAAAAATCAACACAGACCACAGAAGAGTCCCAGCATCCGACTTAAAACTATTATTCAAGAGGGAGTCCATGAAGATGTGGCAGTCTTCATGGGACGGCCTTCTTGAAAACAAACTCAAGGCGATTAAACCCCGCGTTGGAACATGGCAATCGTCAGCACGTCGATCTCGGAGGGAGGAGGTTGTCGTCGCTCGACTCCGGATCGGCCACACACGCTTAACACATGGCCATCTAATGAACAGAGAGGAACATTCACAGTGTGACACCTATGGTGTTCCTCTCTCAGTCTATCACATGTTGATGGACTGTGAAGAATATCGCCAAGCACGCTATCGCCATCGTCTCTCGAGTGATCTCAGTGAGGTGCTCGGAGACGATGAGAAGTCGATTGACAAGCTGATCAATTTCCTGAAAGATACTGACACCTTAGATTTTATTTAGTGACATACAGCACCACGCTGTAAGAGGTTTTATCATGGACAAGTAGTTAGTTATGTAGTTTTAGACGAGCCAGGGCCAGTATTTATAAAAACGGCACCTGGCTCAATATGACATCAGTTTTCACTGTAATATTAGCTCACATTTTATATTTTATCCAGACTGACTACTATATTTTACATGATCGACTCGCACTAGAGTAGAACCTAGTTGATTTTAACCAATGACAATCCTTAACAACACGACTTCGCTTAGCGATATATATTCATTTTATTACAACACCTTGTTGTATGACTTGGCTGGCGCTGATAACCTCGCTGTTGAGCGCCATAAACCATAATATCTATCTGTTAATAACTCTTGAAATTCTTAACTGTCATATTGATCTGAAAATTGTCAAAGAAGTATAAAATCTTGGCCCTTAATAATCTTGCAAAAATTGAAGTTAATCGCTAAAATCGTTCTAGTTCCAAATTTCAACCAATCACAGGATATTATCAAAATCTATGTCTGTAACCTAATAACATTAAAGGAACAGCGAATCTCCCCAGCACATTTTTTTCTGTTTGTACCTGACACTAATCACTACCGTTATTCATAATTATTATTTAATTTGTGATAAGTAGAAAAACAAAACAAAATAATTTATTAAGTTGATAGTCTTTCTAAAACTTTGAAGTTCTTTTGATATTTTTTCTATTAGCTTTAAGCCCTACATACCTTTAGTGCCAAATTTTTACCGATTTTCAGGCACTAAATGTCTGTAAAACTAACGAAAGGCATTATACTATCCCAATCAATGAAATAACGTTCACAGTTATGAAGACACGTACATCATGTCCTTATTTCATGAACAATCACATTTGTACAAGACATTGATAAAAATTGTTTAAAAATCAGTTCAAAAACAAAACCACTATCACGCCGTCTTAACGTCGCATTGTTCTGCAGCGAGGCTAATGGCGACGGATGAATGATAATGATGATGATTGAGAGATGATGGCGAGTAGCACAACTGATATCTCACATCTTCAAAATAAGCCTATTTTTGGCAGAGGTATCAATAATCACTGATTACACGATACTGTGAAATATGAACAACTTCTCGTGTCTACATTTTGAGATATTGTCATTTAAAATTCCTGTTTTTTTACATGTAGTCTTATGGGGGCCATTAAAATCATGACGATTTCCATGCTATTTTTGAGTTTTGAATTTTACTGAGGTGCAACGTTTTTTCAAAAAACTGATTTCTAGATCACTGATTTCTGTGCGAGGCTTGTAGCGTGGACCCTGTGCGAGGCTAGTAGCGTGAACCCTGTGCGTGGCTAATAGCGTGGACCCTGTGCGAGGCTAGTAGCGTGGACCCTGTGCGAGGCTAGTAGCGTGAACCCTGTGCGTGGCTAATAGCGTGGACCCTCTGCGAGGCTAGTAGCGTGGACCCAGTGCGTGGCTGGTAGCGTGGACCCTGTGCGAGGCTAGTAGCGTGGACCCTGTGCGTGGCTAATAAGTGGACCCTCTGCGTGGCTAGTAGCGTTGACCCTCTGCGAGGCTAGAAGCGTGGTGTCAGTGCGAGGCTAGTAGCGTGGACCCTGTGCGAGGCTAGTAGCGTGGACCCTCTGCGAGGCTACAAACTCTTGGTCTGACATGCACCTATGGTCTGACATCTATTAAAGCTGCCAACTTTACAATATTAAAATACCCTCGCGCAGCTGCAGATGAGTATTTTCGAAAATTTTATTGATTAATCATGACACAACTTACTCCATGTTTGTGCTGTTTTTTGTGGCCTTCAGATGTTACGCATATGAACCCAAGCGCTCGGCCGTTTTAGCAAATTGAGGAAACTAAATTGTTTCATAAGTGGTGTAACTTCAAAGTTACATCCTATCAAATGATATCCTATCACATACATTACATGTGTCAACTATTTATTCGTGCAAGAACTTTAAGACGCAGTTCATTACCTGGCACTGTCGGTATGCCCATTGCTGGCGGAGCTGATGGAAAATAATCGTTAACATACATTACGTGGACAACTATTTATTCGTGCAAGTACTTTAAGGTAGAACCACCATAACCTCATGTCTTCCGATCGACCTGAAATTTGGTATACTTGTTCTTATTAACATTGTACACAATCCCTGAAAATATGAAAAAATTGTCGTGTCTAGTTTCAGAGCTATCTTGTATTTAAAATCGTAATTTTAGTATGGAGTCTTATGGCGGCCGCCTAAATTAGACCCTCATGATTTGTTTATCTGCCGTTTACATTTTTATAAGTTGATAGATTCTTTCCAAAAACGGTTTATATACAGAAAACATAATAAAGTCTTAGGAAAAAAAGTAATATGATAGTCATCGTGTTGTCGTTTTTGAGATAAAAGCGTCCAAACCAGCTAGAAGTAGGGAAATCATTGTTCGGTATGGCAACATGGCGGGGATGCATAATGTTCGAATACGGCGGGAAGAATTTAAATGCATAGCTTGGAATGATATTTTTATCCGCCTGACATTATCCAAGAGATGATAATTACTTATCTTCACGACAATTATTCTTTCGTCAATTACTAATGAAAAAATTGCTTTAATGTTTATTGCTAAATCTTTAATTTCTGATTACCAATTAAAATATACCTACATAGTGTAGAAATAGAAAATGTATAGAACATCACTCCAAATTGATAATTTCAATATATGATGCAATTTTCTATTAATAATTACTAAGCAATTGAAATAAATTATGAATAATCAAAATTAAAAACGTTTAGTATTGATGTATTAATAGTGGAAATAATCACAATAATTATACAATTATACAATTATAGACATTTATGTTTTTTTGTAGTCTGTATAAGGCATTATTGAAACCTTTCTTAATGTGGTTCTGGTCGGACCACTTGTCGATGTCTGGCGCAGTTCTCTAATACCGGCCATCGTGGACGAATCTTCGTCGCCAATAAGGGTCCCCACTTCTACGTTACTTTCTTCAAACAGACTGTTTTTCGTGATCAGTTCCACAGCCAGATCGGCCTCCATGGCTCTAATTAAAGTTCATTCTGCAATCGTGAACTCTCTTCGTCTTGCTTGTGCATGCATGGCAGTTCTTGATCCTCGTGCCGTAGCTCAGGACCTTACGGGAATGGTGCCCCATGAGAGCTCCATGTCCTAGAAAGAAAAAAAAAGTACATGAAATTTATATTACTAAAAGGATGCACGGTGCCGGTTTCGGAAAAAAAAACTGTTCCGCTTCCGGTTCCATTTTTGTTTCAATTGGTTCCATTTTTGTTTAAATTGGTTCCTTCCTATCCAAATAATAATTCCCTTTCTTTTTAATCGAATTTTTGGAACTTATGCACAGCAGATTGCATAACTAAGGCAAGAAATGTCTAGCATTAATTGACTCCGTGATTATTATTTGAAAAACTGTCATGCAATAGTACGAAGATACCCGAGGTGAAGCCGAAGAATCCCGGGGGATTCTATTTGAAGCGTTGTGATTGGCTAATAGTTTACGTTGCCGTTGTCATTGTGAATTGCGTCAAGTTAAAATTAACGTTAACGTTTCAAGTTAAAGGTAGCGGCGCATTGTGAATGAGCCTTAAAGTGACTAATCATGTAAAAAATTTATGTAGATAAAATTAACTGAAGAACAAAAAATGCATAAAATCAATCGGTCAGAAATCAGTCTATGCGATCTTCTCGATCATTTCAATTCATTGATACTGACAATCATTTATTTATAAAGAAAGTGACCAGCAGTCATTTCAAATATATGACGATATTTTTTTCTTTTGCCTAGTGTACTTACATACATACCTATTGTATTTGATTTACTTCTCGAGTAAATTCAGTACTCGAGTCATACTGGTGAGGCGCTGCTGATTCGTCGGAAATCCGCACACTACCTCAAAACGAAACGTTTTATTTAATGAGTTGAAATGTTTCACGTTCCATAAAGATAGATATTATGGTTTATGGCGCTCAACAGCGAGGTTATCAGCGCCAGCCAAGTCATACAACAAGGTGTTGTAATAAAATGTATATATATCGCTAAGCGAAGTCATGGTGTAAAGTATATAGTCAAGATGGTTAAAATCAACTAGATATTACGCTAGTGCGAGTCAAAATCATGTCAGATATAGTAAGTCAAGTCTAGATAAAATATGAGTTGATATTGTAGTAAAAACTGAGGTCATATGCCAGGTGCCGTGTTTATAAATACCGGCCCTGGCTAATCTAAAAACTATAGCTAACTACTTGTCTATGATTAAAACTTCTAAGAGCGTGGTGCTGTGCGTAACTAGATAAGGTCTAAGGTCCCAATGTCCTTCAGGAAGTTAATTAATTTATCGATGCATTTATCTTCGTCTCCGAGCACCTCGCTGAGATCACTCGCGAGACGATGACGACGGCGTGCTTGGCGGTGTTCTTCACAGTCCATCAGCATGTGATAGACTGAGAGAGGAACATCACAGGTGTTACACTGTGGCTGTTCCTCTCTGTTCATGATATAGCCATGTGTTAAGCGCGTATGTCCTATACGGAGTCGAGCGACGGCGTGCTTGGCGGTGTTCTTCACAGTCCATCAGCATGTGATGGACTGTTAGAGGAACATCACAGGTGTTACACTGTGGCTGTTTCTCTCTGTTCATGAGATGTCCATGTGTTAAGCGCGTATGTCCTATACGGAGTCGAGCGACGACGACCTCCTTTCTCCGAGATCGACGTGCTGACGAGTGCCATGTTCCGACGCGGGGTTTGATCGTCTTTAATTTATTATCAAGAAGGCCGTCCCATGAAGACTGCCACATCTTCATGGACTCCCTCTTAAATAATAGTTTTAGGTCTGATGCTGGGACACTTCTGTAGTCTATACTGTTCTTCAGGGCCGCTTCCTTAGCTGCATTGTCTGCTAGGTAATTTCCAGGTATCCCAGAGTGACCTGGGACCCAAACACGTTCCATAAATAATGGATGGCTATCAAGGCATCATAAGCCAAACTTATGGACGGTGCGTTCGAGCACACCAAAATTATATTGAGCATCGGCTCAATTTTGGGAGCGAGGAACATTTCCGCACTGTCATCTTAACGCACTCGGATGAATGCGTTGGCGATTCCATTTCCTGGAATCCTGGAATCGCTGGACAGGACACTTTCAGAATGAATCTGAAAAATCTTTAAAATTAATACAGAGTAGTTTTGAAAATATTATAAGGCCAAAAATTATAGATTTGGTTTAAAACCTTTAAAACGTCAATTATTTCATGATGATATACTTTCTTCCCCTGTATACCCTTCATTATGTAAAGAACAAAATTCCTATTAAACTTGCTTCTTAGCTGGATGCAATCACGTAGTGGAGGATACGTCTCGAGCACCATATCCACTGTTGTTGTTGTGGATGCCATCATGGACGCGCGATGATGTTTCGTGGCGTCCATCAGCTGGCTCACAAGTTGCATATCAGGTGGTGCCTTTCCCCATTCGCCCTTCAGATCATTGATGATCCTCTCCGAAGTCTGGTCGTTTAAGTCCTGTCCCTGGAATAATATTGAATATTCATTATGAACTCCTCATTAGTAAGTATATCACAGTTTCAACGCCATTTATAGAATTATTTTAAAATTTTAATATTAAATAACTCATAATTTAAGTGAAGTGCTTAAAAATTGAAAATTATTTATTTTATTTAATTATTTTACTCACAATGACCACCACCGCTGCAGTCTTTCTCTGCATCTCATCTTCAGCTGTAGGCGCCTTTCTCACCCTCTGAGTTGCGAACTTTCGCCTTTTGTTTTCAATTTCGGCGTTACCCGTAATTTTCCCCCTCTCACCTTTGAATTTGGTTCTGAGAGATTCTCTCCATGTGGCCCAAAAGTAAGATAGTAATAAGATTTCAGTGAGAGCTGTATAGACACCTATAACACATAAAGTAATGTGACGCCTTTTGGTGTGGATAAAACTGAGTCATACTATCATAATAATTTGTGTCGTGTGTTTTTTAACCTTTCCCAGGACACACGAATCAATCTATCGATCTGAAATTTTGCACGCATTGATTCGTACATTAATGTTGTACCTATACTACGTACGCGTTCTTATTTTCGTTTAAAATATCTGGTTCCAATATTAGTTCTAAAAACCAATGAAAAGTAAAAATTTAAGAGTTTTCTGAAACTTTTCAAGGTCATCAAGACCAACATTTTATAATGTTTTTAAATTTTTCGCTAGATAGTAGATAGGGACAGTGGGAATCTCGTTAATCCATTCATGCGCGTCACTAATTAGATGACGAGGCATTTGGCTAATCTAGCCGCGTAGTAGCCCGACTACTACCGACTTATTCCGGATTGTGACCTCCGTGGTGATTCTTGGGTCAGCCGCAGCCTCCCGCGCTTAGCGTTTTGGTTTATGCATACCCGCATTATTTGCGGGTATGCAAATAGTAAGTAGTAATAGTAAATAGTAAATAGTAAATAGTAAATAGTAAAATAGTAAATGCAAATAGTAATAGCACTATATGCAAATAGTGCAAATAGAGTACGTACCATCACCCTGTCTGCGCTCAACAACAGACCCCCTCTGTCCCCGTCTCCATGTCGCCGGTCCGCTCGCACCTGGACTGACTCGAAGAAATCATCCCCCCCCCCCTCCCGATGGTCGGAGGGGGGTCCTAGGACTTCCTACCCGGAGGCTTGGGTAGGACAACAGAACTTCGCCGTTGTCGATTTTATCGAGGCAACGTTACCGCGGGGAGCCTCGTGGAGGCGTCTGCCCTTACCATAGGATCCTGTTCCAAGAGTTGTTGCGCTACCTCTTGCCCGGCAGATGTGTATAGGTCCACAAGTGAACCAACAGTGACATCCACCTTTGTTTTCCCTACTGAATTTATTGATTTTAATGTCCATTTTATTATGCCTCTTCTTGTCACGTTAAGTTCTAGTCACGTTAAGTATTCACTTGTCTCGATCAGGAACTTGTCACGTTCGGTAAGTCACGTCCTTATTCCTTTTCCGGGTGCTTGCCGAGGTCAGTGGCGTCGACCTCTTGGCTGACTTATACGGCAGGGCTTGACTCATGCGGGCTGTTTTGCAAGGTCATGAGAGAAGTTTTCGAGGGATTCTTGTGAACTTACCACATCATAGCCGCAGCTTAGCAGTCGTTGTTCGGACACATTGAACCTTCCCCCTCCGCTTCCCCCACCCACTTACCGGTCTATGGCTACCCAGCGTCCATGAAATACTTGTAGAGCTCGGGGGAGGATTTAAGATGGTTCATACACAGGGTTGTAGCAAACCCCTTGTTACCAACCCCGATTAACTTGAGAGCCGCTCGGGTCTCCAGGGGTAAACAGCCCCTGGAGCCGAATACCAATGGTATCACGTGCACCTCTTCCACACAGTACTTTGTTTTCACGACCTGGCGTATCCCCGCGTACCGGGCGAGTTTTTCGCTACGTGCCCTTTCCACCCAGTCACCTTTTTCATATCGGACTGTTACATCCGCTATGAATGCCCTTTTTCCGTCCGCCGTCCCCACCGATGGCTGCCACCTTAGCGCGGTGGTGGGGTTTGCGTTGGCCAATGATCCATCGCAGCTACGCCGGCGAGCATATGCTCATGTGTAAGGGTTACCCATGCCGGACAGGTCAGTGGTGAGGTCCAGACAAAGAGCAGCCAGGGTCGGCCTAACCATGACTTCCCTTGAATTTGCGGTCCCCTCCCCTCCCCTCGGGCCGGCCTTCCCCGTCGAGATGGTGATCCCCCTGAAATCGGGTTCCGCCGGCCCGGATCCTCACACCCCCCGGCCCGTCCCCATTCCGGCCTGGCCTCCCCACCAGTGTTGGACTCCCCCGGATCGGGCCCGTTAGGTCGACCTCTCCCCATGTCCACCACTTATATCAACAAAGTTAAATGCAAAAATGCAAAAATTAATGTGCGCAATATAACCTCGTCGTTGACGCGCCGTTAAACCACAATAATCTAATCTAATCCGTCCGCCGTGCGGAGAACCAGGTCAGGCTTGCGTCGTTGACCATCCCTTTGTATGAGGCTGTCCTCGACACTAACCACACTCAAGCCCTCCGCTGTAGCCTCAAACCTGGAAGCGTCCTTGGTGAACTGGCACGCACCGAGGATGTGTCCAAGGCTCTCTGGCTTTAGGGACGTCTTCCCGCACCTCCGGCACTTGACATCATCCACCTCTCCGTATTGTTGTTGTACTACCCTTGTCGGGAGCTCATTCACCCTCATCTTAACTGCTTCGCAGAAGCGGTTCTCCGTCATGAATTCGCCTGACTTGTACAACCTTAGCCATGCGTTCCCAACTGGATCTCCTCTGAATGAGCTCACCCCTTGCCCGTGGACCTTCTGTCCTTCCCATTCCTCTCTCATATCCTCTCTCTTTCTCTCCTTCCAGGCTTCTTATCCTCTATCCGTTACCGGTGTGGCGATCTTTGACAGAGCGATAAGCCCGTCGTACTCCTTTGTGTAGCACACTTGACCCATTGGCAATCCCATCCCACCGTCTCGAACTCGGGAGTGGAGGATTCCGCTAGGGGTCTGTTTAGGTAGATGAAGCATCTCCTTCAGTTGCACCCTAATTTTGCGCTCTATGGTGAGCAACTGATTCTGAGATTTACTCTCGGCAGTCAGTCCGTACATGTAATGGGGGAAGATGTATGATTTCCACAGCTCTACCTTCTGAGTTGGCTTGAGCCTAGCGCCCCGTAGCCGACTTAGAGTGGCGAGCATGCCCTCTTCCCCGTCCCTGCCCCTGACCCCGCCCCAGGATGTCACCTTCGTACCCAAGTAGTCCCAAGCCCCTTCCTCCGTAGTTACTGGGAGGTCGAGAATTTGGAATCTGATCTGTGGGCGTTCAGTCGTCCATGTGTGCGGCCACCAAGGATTTGCATTACAGCGCACTTCGATCCGTCCAATTTCATTCCTAGAGTAGTCAGGTACTGGTTACATACATCCAAAAGGCACTGAGCGGCTTCGGGTCCAGTCCCGGCCAGAACAATGTCATCAGCAAAGACCATGCTCGATATTGTGGAGCCACCGGTCGCGAACCCCTGTCCCGCCTCCTCCAACAGGTCTAATAGCGGATTTATGACACAGTTGAAGATGAAAGGACTGAGCGGGTCACCTTGCTTTACCCCACGTTTGAGCGCCACTTCAACGGCTCCCGTCAGACACTCGATTTCGGAGGAAGAGTCTAGATAGACAGCCAAGATGTCACTTACAGTGTCATGATGGACCCCCTATGTTGGAGCGCTTTTCCAATGATCCAGTGAGGAACAGTGTCAAAGGCTTTGGAAATGTCAAGTTGGACCAAAGTCGTTTTGCCCCCACGCAGTTTCTTGGCAAGTTTCAGGACAGCGCCCAAGAGTGTCGTGTTAAGGAAACATCCGTTCTGCGTTGTGAAGCCCTTCTGTCTTAAGCTGAATCCGATAACGGCTCTAAGCTTCTCATCCAATATGCCGGTATAGATCCTGGCTAGAATGGATCCTATGGTAATCGGCCGCCAGTTCTCGGCCTTTCTAAGATCCTTTCCGGCTTTCGGGATAAGTTTGGTTCAGTTCCGCCTCCAAGCCTTAGGAAAGTACTTGAGACCACGAACGAGTGCGTATAGTTTGCACAAGACTTCCGGAACTCCACCCACCGCCAGATGCTTCTTCTGTAACCCGTCGGGCCCAGGAGCACTGCCCTGTTTCACTTTCCTTTTGAGTCTTTTGATGATGTCGGCTACCGTGAAGTCATCTGCCCTATGTACATCCACGTCTTGCCCGTTCGAAAAGTACCTTAACGAGTCAGCGTTCGCTGCCCCCGGTTCACCCCAGAGGTTCTTGTAGAGATACTCTACCGCTGAACTTTGTGGGTGAACCTGCGAGGCGGACGCCTGGCTAAGCTGGTCTTTGATCAAATAAGAAGCCAGTTGTTTGGGGCACTTCTTATACAGTTCCTGGGTTATTACATACTCGGTCCTTTTATGATCTGAGCGTGAAGGCTCTCGTCCCGATTTCGTACGCCTTCCCCCACCGTTCCCCCTCCACGACTTTGAGTGCCTTTTTCGCCTGGGTTGTGGCCCCCCCCGACGCTCCGGGTTCGTTACTCACTCCCTTTCTTAGCAAGTTCGGCAGATCAACTTCGCAGATTCGGTCAAGCGCCTGCTCCACCTCCTTCGAACACAGACCACCCGCGTGCAGCCGGATCAAAGCGTCGATCATGGCGATTAGGCTTGACATCTCCTCGCTACACTCAGACGGCGTCTCCACGTCCGCAGCCCACAAGATGTTCTGTGGGGGCTCGGTGGTTGCTGAAGTGTTATGAGGAGTCTCAATATTTGGTCCTCCGTTGGATAGGGTTTCTGCCCTTTGGAATTCACCAAGACGCCGGGTTGTACAGCCAACGCATAAAGTCCTGTTAATTCTTCACCCTTACAGAATATCATGATACCACCACTCGTACAGCGAAGCTCGATAAGTTGCCTACAGCTAACCCATAGTTATTTGTCAACAGAGGGATGACTTGAAAAACTGGTTTTGTCTGTCAACAACGTCCATCCACACAAATATCTACTCGATGCGATTCAATCACAAAAATAACAATACCGACTGTAATTTCCTATGAGCTGTGTGATTTCCCAAACTACTTAATACTTATCACCTGTAACACATTGTTTAAATCTGAGTAGACCGTCATTGAACAAATGCTAATTAGACAATTCAAGTATAAAGATTTTCGTTTATTCGACAGATCTCAGGATTTTGATATCAATCCTAGCGTGTTTGCATGATGATCGTATTTTTAAAAAATTAAGAAATACTTTTTCTTATAGATTTTTTAGAGGAATAAAAGAGAAGAAGAGAGTGTTTTAGAGTTGACGACTCTAAAGACTAGAGATCTCTAGAAGATTAGAGTTGGCGTTGAGTTAAGATTTAGAGTCTTTAGAGTTGAGTGGTGTTTTAAGGGTGACGTTGTGACTGTGATTCTCAGTTACTTTCCGGTTTCTGTTACAAATGAATTTATCTAAGGTTTGATGGTTATAGGAGCTGTTTGAGTGTTTACAATAACAATCAAATATTTTCTGATCAATGATTCACACACTGATTGATAATAGATCAAATAATGTTGCCAGCCTTGACACCAGGATTCATTCAATTAACCGATTTATTCCATTTGGAAGATTTATTAGGTAATTACAAATTACATAAATATAGACTATCTTAACTTCATTTTAATATAAATTAATTTTTAGATTAAATAATTTAAAATACCTAATAATTATATAATTTTGAAGTATTTAAATTAAATTGTTTAAACTCCAAAATGTATTATAACAATCGTGATATAATCAATACCAATGAAATCCAAATGCACCAACCAACTATATTTGTTTTAACTGAAAGTTAATTATTAGTTCCGATAAACGAAAAACTGATTGTTGTTCCTACGTCATATTAGTTCGATCGACATAACATTGACTTCCTTATCTGTGTGATCTATCTGGAGCTGATGAACACAACCCAGTAATGCAGTCATCCCTCTGTTGACAAATAACTATGGGTTTGCTATAGGCAACTTTACGAGCTTCGCTGTACGAGTGGTGGTATCATGATATTCTGTAAGGGTGAAGAATTAACAGGACTTTATGCGTTGTCTGTACTATGTATATCGTCTTCTAGGGTCAACTCGATTGGAATGTCGGCTACCTCCGGGGTTTGCAGGTCCCCGTCAATGGCTTCAGCTGACTGAGTTGCCCTGACTCTCATCTCTGGACTCAAAGTACTGGGTGAAGAGCCTTCTTCTTCCACCCCTTCCCCTTCCTCTGTCACGTTTCCCAGAGCACTCTCTCCATCCGAGGATGAATCATACTCTCGCCCATATTGGTACTGCAGCACACTCGACTTTGGGCTTCCGTTGAAGAAACATCGAGTATTCTTTACACGGCGACCACGTGCGACGAGTAGTGAGGTGGAGGTATAGTTTTAGCTAGTATATATATATCAATCTTCTTAAACTGTAAGTAAATTTCTAGAATAGTTTAATTAAATTGTTTAGGATGAATAAGGATTCAGGTGGGGGATCGGATCCCCCAGCTAATTTGTTAAATAGCCTTTCTGTGGAAAGTACTCAGGAGGCGGTTAACTCCATTTGCAACTCAGATGTGATCATGGAGGATGAGTCATTGGAGATGAATGTGAGTCAGGAGGTTGAAGTATATTCAGAGACAAGAAATAAAAGACCTTTGAATGAAGAGGACTGGGACAATGAGGAGCAAAGTAAACTTAAGAATAGACCCATCGATGGTAACTCAGGTACTAAAAGTACAGATAATTCTACGTCGAAGACGAATAGAGGATCAGATAGTGAAGTGGGAGAGCCCAAAGATCATCCTAGTAGCGTTTCTCAGGGACCTGAACCTAATTCCACTCAAACTAAAGACAAGACTAAGCCGAGGGAGTACATTAAATATTTGTATAAAAGTAGGGATCTGGGACCTTTCAATGTATATGTGGAACGTTGTGACAGTGATGGTAAATTAGACCCCCTGGTGGTTGGCAAATTCATACATTCAAATAGACTAATGTGCAAAAGCATTAAGGCTTTGGGAAAGAACAGGGTGCTGGTGGAGTTTGGTGCCTTTATTTTGGCTAATAATTTCACTGAAAACAAGAAACTGTCTGGTGTGGGCCTGAAAGCTTACATACCAGGTCATTATACTCATAGGAAATGCTTGCTAAAAAATATTGACACATCAATATCAGAAGAGGAGATCTTGAACAATATTAAGATGGACTGTAGGATCACGGAAGTAAAGAGAATCAAGAAAAGGGTGGTTAATCAAGGAGTGGTCTCTATGGTGGGCACGAGAAATGTAGTTATTACAGTTGAAGGTCAAAGAACTCCAGACAGAGCTTTTCTATACTACAATTCGATTGAGGTATTACCATACATTTATGGAGTGATTTCATGCTTTAATTGCTCTCGTTTTGGTCATTCAGGACGCCAGTGTCGGTCTAAACCTTGATGCTTTAAATGTGGGCATGAGCATCAGGGTTTCGTTTGTGATGCTCATCCTAGTTATTATCACTGTGTAAATTGTAAAGGAGGGCATAGAGCCAATGATAGAGTATGTCCGGAATGGGGCAGACAAAAGCTCATTAAGGAAACTATGGCATTCAGAAATGTCACTTTTCATGAAGCCTCCTTGCTTCATAGTGGTCCAAGGTTAAATGATTCTAGAATTTCCTATGCTCAGGTTGCCAGCAATCAATATCCTGGTCCACAATCTAATCCACCCAGAACTCCTAGTAAATCTATCATTAGTAGGAATAGAGACAATGATTATCAGTGGGATACATCATCTGAAGAGGAAGAGGACCAGGGTAATCAACATGTTGATAGGTCTCAAAGCTCACATCATCAAAGAGGAATACAAAAGAAAAGGATCCCAAGGAATGTCTTCCCCATGGAAGTACCGTGGGTAGGATCGTATGGTCCCCAGTCTCCGATTAACCTTAGCGGGATGAACAGGGTCACAATTCCCCCTGGCAGGAATGCTGAGTGTCCTAGGGTAGACTCGACGGTTAGTACAGATAATGAACAAATTCGCCATCATGTAACCATGTATATTAAACAGCTCCTTCAGAATGTTTCTGCTTCCTTTCCCATTACTAGTAATCAAATTCAATCTGTGTTAGAGGTTCTGCAACTCTCCCAACAGGGTGGGGGATTGCAGGTGAGGGGTCAATGAACATGGCAGATAGGCATACATCAGATCAACTAAACATAATTCAGTGGAATGGGAGAAGTGTGTTCCACAATAAACTTGACCTTCAACTTGAATTAATAAATAATAATATACAAATAGCGATACTATCTGAAACTTGGTTTAAACAGGGATCTCTTATAAGATTCCCTGGATATCATCTCCATAGAGCTGATCGTGCGGACGGTAAAGGAGGTGTTGCCATTTTAACTCAGATAAGTATACCAGTACAAATTCGAAATATCAACATAACTTGTAGGGATCTGGAAAGTATAGTGATTCGGATCAATCATAAAGGTAGAGCACTTGATATTGCATCTATTTATTGCAAACCGAATAATCACATTTCTCTTACTCAGTGGCAAAACATTGTTAATCAGCTTTCCCCGCAGTTTATTTTGGCGGGAGATTTTAATGCACATCATAGGATATGGGGATGTTCCAATGAGGACAGAGCAGGAAACATTATTGCTGACCTTATTGAAAATCTGGACCTTATAATACTCAATGATCAATCGTCGACTTTAATTAATTATCCCAACAGAGCCAGATCGGCGGTAGATATCACTATCGTCTCCCCAGATCTGGCTTTGGATGCTTCTTGGAGGGTGGGTTTTGACTCCATGGGGAGTGATCACCTTCCAATTTTTTTCTCATTAGGTCACAATAATCAAAATTTATACATAAAAGGGGCATCGGGGAAAAGAATTATGGATAAGGCCAATTGGGATTTATACAAGGTAACTATTGAAAATGAAATGATAAATACTAACTGGGATAGCGACAAGGATATTATGAAATGGTATGAAAATATAACAGTAAACATGAATAAAGCCGCGGAAGTCAGTATCCCGACAATCAGACACGAACCAAATCCGTATAAAAGAAAAAAGTCATATCCTCCTACCCCTTGGTGGGACGAGGAATGTTCATTGATGATAGCCCGGCGGAGACTGTGTTTGACTAATTACAGAAAAAACTTGAATATGGATAATTTCATTAAATTTAAACATTCACAAGCGGCAGCTAAATTTATATTAAAAGAGAAAAAGAAAGCCAGTTGGCGTTCTTTTTGTTCAAAGATAAATAGAGAAACTCAGAGCAGTATGGTGTGGAACATGATCAGAAGATTTAGAGGCGCATTTAACCCTCGTCCACACAGAGCTCTAGGAGATTCATTATGGGTTGAAGATTTTACAAGACGTTTAGCCCCAGACATGGCCTTACATAACCCTTCTTTTGATGCTTTGAGTCCTTCCCATGGTAGGACTGGATTGATATCCCAAGATATTCTTGATGCCAATATTTCTATCTGGGAACTTGAAATTATTACTAAAAACCTCAAGGACACTTCACCTGGTCTTGATAAAATCACGTATTCTATGATTAAACATATGGGCAAAGAGAGTAAAAACATACTAGTTCGATTCTTTAATGAAGTATATGACCAAGGGATTACTCCCACTCCACTGTTACAACACAAGTTAGTGCCTATACTTAAACCCGGTAGAGCCGAGGGGATTGCCAGTTCATATAGACCCATAGCCTTGATCCCCTGTATTAGTAAAATATTTGAAAGGATTATCAAAAGAAGAATGGATTGGTATTGCGAAAAAGAAAAATTATTTCATAACACTCAATTTGGATTTAGAAAGGGCAGATCAACTTTGGATTACCTAACTATTCTGAACACTGACATTCAGTTGTCCTATTCGAGAGGTCACTTCTTGGCTGCAGTGGCTTTAGATATAAAAGGAGCATATGACTCAGTAGTCATTCCTATTCTTGTAAAACAACTTTTGAAATTGGGATTTTCCAATAAATTATGTAAATGGTTATTTTTTTACTTATCCAATAGATGGGTAACTACTCACTATCAGGGGGTGGAATATGGCCCTAGATCAGTTTGCATTGGATTGCCACAGGGGTCTGCCCTTAGCCCCCTATTGTATTCTTTGTACACATCTGATATAGGAAGAAATATTAGACACAACAGAATTCTTCAATATGCTGATGATATTACCTTTTATTGTTCGGATGATAACCTTAATACCTGTATCGAGAACTTGGAAGCAGGATTAGCGGATCTTAACTTGCAACTGAGAGATCTTGGACTCCAGTTAGCTCCGGAAAAAACTAATTATATTATATTTACTAAAAGGAAAATACCTATTAATAGTTTTATTAACTTAAATGGACATCGAATTTTAGCCAAACCTAACATCAAAATCTTAGGAGTAGTGCTTGACTCTAAGTCTACATGGGTCCCTAATATCATTAAAGTTAGGGATCAGTGTAGACTTTAACTCAATATTCCTAGGGCGCTCTGTAGAACTTGGTGGGGAGGGGACCCCCTTACACTCATTAACCTATATAAGACCTTAATCAGATCAAAGCTGGAATATGGTTCTCAATTATATGATTCGGCCGCTAGATCAAATCTTATTAAATTAGATAGAATACAATATCATGCATTACGAATATCGTTAGGATGTATGAATTCTACTCCTACGCGTGCCATGGAGGTGGAAGCTTCACTCCCTCCTTTGGCTACCAGAAGAGCCTGGCTAGGATGTAAATATTTTCTAAAAATTTTATCTAATAGTGCGCACCCTCTTAATGCCAAATTAAAATTATTAAATAAGATAAATTTTTCTCGACATTCCAAAATTAATTTGAACAATTATAGTTTCAGGAAAATCTTTGATAAATACCAATATTTAGAAAACAAAATAGTCAGAATTAGAGAATCCTCAATTATCAGAAACAAACTTAGAATAAACAATGATATATGGGATATTGCCTGTATAAATACCAATATGAAAGCTATTCTAGAATCTGGTAAGGAAGCGCAAATCAACTTCAGGGAATATATTAAAAATGAATGGTCGAATTTTGCCTGCTTTTACACGGATGGTTCCAAAAATGTAGATCTAAAATTTACAGGAGCTGGAGTTTGGGTACCAGCCATAAATATATTTCAAAATTGGAGACTTCCTTCTGATGCCTCAATTTTTACAGCTGAAGCGTTTGCTATTATACAAGCATTGGAGATTCGCCGGAATCTTCGAGTCCCTCCTAAGTATTCTTTGATCATATCAGATTCTATGAGTGTTTTGTTGTCTATCAATAATTTTTATTGTGGAACCAACAATCACCCATTTATTAATAAAATTATAGATCTAATAGAAGATATTCAGGATCAAAAGTTTATAGTGAGATTCCTATGGATTCCTAGTCACATAGGAGTAGAAGGAAACGAAAAAGCAGATCTCTCG
The DNA here is from genome assembly GCA_934045905.1 of Leuctra nigra. Lineage (NCBI taxonomy): Eukaryota > Metazoa > Arthropoda > Insecta > Plecoptera > Leuctridae > Leuctra > Leuctra nigra. The sequence continues at coordinate 796,800 of OW203765.1, read as the reverse complement.
GCTAAAAATGCAATTAGTAAGGAAGTAACTGAGATAGGGCTTCCACAACAAGACTTTCTACCTAATTTAAAAAATCAACTTTTAGAGGAATGGAGAGAAGATTGGAAAATTTATACTAAAATTCACATTTCACAATATAATCAAATAAATCCAGATATCAGTAATATTCCTTGGTTCAAGGGTGAGAGAATACCCAGAAACCAAATAACTACATTAATTAGGATGCGTACTGGGCACTGCTCAGCCAGATATCACTTAAACAGGGTAAAAATTGTAGATGATCCATTATGTGACCTATGCAGGTCGGGGGAGTTGCAGTCCCTTGAACACATCCTTCTCGAATGTCCGGCTCTAACCTATCAGATAAATACATTATTCATTAAAAAACTATATCAAATCAAAGAAATTAATAAACCTTTCAATATATTAAACCTGTTGGCGACAGGACCAAAAAAGAAAATTGCAAATATCATTTGGGAATTTCTCAATGCATGTCAGATTAAGTTGTAAGCAATCAGAGTCCTGATAATATTTATGTAATCAATAAAAAAAAGATTGCAGGAAATAGGGTATTTTAGATGTAATAGTTGTTATAGATTGTATGTAAATGTGCTCCAGGGATCCCAGGCTCGCGGGTAGCTACCTGCTCCGTTGTCTATTTCTTGTTGTTCATTAGGCCTTGTAGGCCGAGGCATCAGCTCCCAAAGTGTCCATGTGATTCCTTATTGGGTAGTGTATAGTTAGAGTCGCCGTGGACAAGGCTCAAGGAAAGTGGAGGAGTCTCAAGAAGAAAAGTGATTAGTTAAGTTTGAAGTTTGAACTGGTTGTGTGCCCTCAAGAGGCGAAACCAAGAAGGAAGGAAATAGAAGAAGATGGTACTGCAGAGTTAAGCCCATGGCCGCTCTCTTATCTGCGACTTGCCTCCGAGTTTTACCCGGCAAGCATCCAGCCAGAACTGTATTGACGTTTTTTACGCCTTTATGGATCTGATAGAGCTTCACCAGCTTCCGCTCTTCATCGATAGTCCAGATCCTCCTTCGCTTTGTCACCACCGGTTCTGTCTGTGCAATAGTTTGCCGACGAGCCAGTCCGAGGACTGGATGCTTGAGTCGCACATGCTGAGACAAACCTCTTCTTGTGTCAAAAGCCCGAAGGCCCGAACTTTTATTTCAAAGATACGATTAAATATTTGGAAATGTCATTGACTTGGCTCCTTTTTTGATATCACTCCTTTTCATTGTTGATTTTTTTTTAAGTAAAGAGACTTGGCTGCCTTTTTCACACGGAGTGTTTTTTTCTGGGATTAGGGTTGCCATAAGCCATGACTCGAAAAAGAGGACATCAGATCTAGAGAAGGAAATTGTACATGTGCTATCCAAAAACGATTTTCTGGGGAAAACACTTTTCCCACGACAACCATACGGGTCCGGGCCGCATAGGCCCGGGAAAAATTTGGATTTAAAAAATTAATTTGAGCTATTTCTATGCGTTTTGGAATAATAATTTTCAGAGATTTTGATTACGTAAATCTGGTATTTCCACAATTATGGTCATTTTTCTAACAGCAACTAGAAGTGAATTATCATTAAATTTCCATAATTTTGGGCCCCTCAGCAACATGCGGGTTCGGGGCCGCACAGGCCCGGGAAAAATTTGAATTTCAAAAATGAATTTAAGTCATTTCTATGCGTTTTGGACTATAAAATTCGGAGAAAATAATTTATTTTAATTAATTACTAATTAATAAATGGAATTTTTTTACAAATATTTAACAACAGATTAAAAAACCCGGACATTTCGTCAAATTCCTAAAAAGCCGCCCAGACAAAAAAAGACACCTAAAAAAGAGGACATGTCCGGGTAAAACTGGACGAATGGCAACCCTCAAGCGGCATGAGTACCTATAGGTAGTCCAACATTCTCATAACATTCTATCCTTAGTTCATATGAATATAATTTGATGATAGATTTGATAACTTTTTGACAGAAACATCTATAGAGCATATTTCCTGATCATATTTTCACAATTTACAAAAGTTTTAATTTAATTTAATTTAATTTAAATTTTGTTTTTTATTTATTTTTATCCTAATCCTATATCCTTTCAAGGGGGGGCACTTATGACTCCAAGGGGGGGCTTTGCCCCCCCTTGGGTATGCCTGGAATCATCACTGCTGGGGAATATTAAACTTCACTACTCATAAACTGTATTGTAACTACTGGAAATAAAAATAAATTGAATTGAATTGAATTGAGACGGAATAATCATTCACAGATTCCCCTTCGCGTTGACTGCGATTGTTGAACCTGAAGCCTTCTACCATGATTGACTTGGCGGGCGCGTAGTGATCTCGAAGTTTTGCGACTAAGACGTCATACGTTTTGTCTTTATGTAAGGCAGGGCTGACAACAGACTTGATAGTCTGGTATGCTTTGCTGCCAATTTGTTGTAGGAAAATTGCAACTTTCTTCTCCGGTGTGACATCATTGGTGGTGAAGAACAGCTCTAATCTTTCAACATATACTCCAAAATCATCCTTGGCAGGGTCAAATTCGTTGATTTTTCCAAAAAATGACATGACTGGAACTTTTTAACTGTTCATAAAATTCTGACAAGACTGTACCTCATAAAAAGTTATGAGTTCTGACGCAACTTTACGACCACTTTTGCTGCTGGACTCTTCAAACTCTTGACTATGGTGATGTGAAACTAAGGCAGACTGATGCAGAGAGATTCATGCAGAAATTAAAATTGCAACTTGCGGTACGATGACGTTGTTTCCGCGCAGCAGGTGTATCCCATCCTCGTCGCCAAATGTTGTGTATGTGATCCAGGTGAAGAGTGGACAGGACTGATGACTTGGGTGACAAGTATTTAGACTTTACTTGGAGGCACTACAACAAGACTTTATTCACTAGTCGCCATCTTGGCTTGCCTAGCCTTGCGTCATTATTACATCATTGCATCATATACTACAGTAACTTGCAACTCTCGACTTATTGAATTTTCAATATGATGTCTTCAGAATAGTGCGCCTATGTAGGTAGATTTCCGGACTTCTTCATCGAGCTGAAAGCAACCTTTTTCATACCCTGCGATGCCTTTAATTTACATTTTACAACACACCGAGGGTGAACCGGCATAACACCTAACGGAGACCCCGGCGTAACGCCTAAAATGGGTTGACAGGTAGTTTTTTATGGCCTTTAGGTGTTACTCGTATGAACCTCGAGCGAGAGCCGTCTTCCATTCATAGAGGGGGGTTCATGCCCGACTGAACCGACTGAAATATAATTTCTATATTTTTGACCACACAGGCAAAAGTCCTAATCGAATTCGAACGTAGATCAAATAGGTTTTTTTATTTGTAAAATTCCGAGCAAAAATGACGAAAATACCTTGCAAGCTAAACTTGTTTTATAGACAAGTATAATTGAAACTATTATGATTATGATGATAATACTGTATGATAATACAGTATTACGTAATATTAGTGTGATATTCAGTATTCAGTATGTTTTTATTGATTTGCTTTGTGCAAATTCATGTGCAAATGGAGTGAGTTTTCAATAACTATCCCGGTAAATTTATGGTTGAAACTTTCTTTCGCATTTTATGAGGGGGTATAATAAAGTTTATTACTGTCGAAATAATAATGACATTAAATTGTAACCTAGTCAAGTCACAAATTATAATAATTTCGGATGTGCACAAAAAATACCGAATTTTTATATTCATCCGTCTTCTGTGTGAGTAGTGATTAATGAAAGAAAATGAAAATTTTCATGAAAGTGTGCTCGCCATTCACAGCTCACGTCTTATTAGAGCAAATTGATAGAACTCAATTAAATATCATAAAATAGCCCGATAATGCGCGGTGTGACTTGACTAGATGACATTGCCGTGAGTCTTCAGGTTCAACTACAAATAATTGTTATATGTCCAAATCTGGACCACTTTAATTCAGGCGCTCCAGCAACCAGGCATAGGAAAATTATTTAGAATTTGGCGTCTAACTTTTAATAACGTACGGCTAGGTGTATATTTAAAAATCTTAATAAATACCATTTTTTTTTTTTTTTTTTTTTGTTATTGTTAAGGTGCGTCGACATCTAAGGTCATTTAGCACCTATCCCTATATGATTAAAACTTTAAATTTTGTCCATAAAATTAGAAACTTTTAAAAACTTGAAGAGCTTGTCTATTTCTTCAGGCGAGTCTGACAGTACTTTACTAAGACAATCTCCCATTGACAGTTGGTTCCTTATTTGGTTAAAATGTTGGCAGTCGATAAGTATGTGGCGAACCGTTAAAACTATATCACAATGTTCACACTTAGGAGGGACTTTTTCAGGGGAGAACAGATATGCATGTGTAACACGTGTGTGGCCTATTCTCAGACGAGTGAGTACTACTTCTTCTCGTCTGCAGCGACGAGCTGAAGAATCCCATGATTCCACTGTAGGCTTAATTTCCTTCAGCTTGTTGCTTGTTTCTGAGTCCCATATATTTTGGAATTTTGCCCTGAATAAGGATTTGAAATGGTGTTTCAAATCACCGGTTGTTATTCGTGTGTCATCGATGTCGGTCTTATCCGTGGCTTCTTTTGCTGCTCGATCAGCAAGCTCATTTCCTTTAATGCTACAATGTCCAGGAATCCAACATAAAACAATTCTGACTTCCTGCGATTCCAGGGTGGTTAGAAGGATTTGTATTTCCTGGACAAGGAAATCAGTGGGGAACAGGTATTTAATAGCCTGGATCGAGCTAAGGGAGTCACTAAAGATTAAAAACGACTTTTCCTGTCTCCCCTTAATATGTTGTAGCGCTTTTAAGATGGCGTACAATTCTGCATTGTACACACTACATAGTCGGTCCAGTTTAAAACTATATGCCACGTTTGGTCTTGAGATAAATGCACATCCAACAGCGTCATTTATTCTCGAACCATCCGTGTAGTAGGAGATAAAACCCTCGTAGTTACGGCATATTTGCCTGTAGTATTGTTGATATACTACTGGACTTGTGCATTGCTTGTCTAAAGCAGTCAAGTCTGTAATGCATACAGGTTGTGACATGAGCCAAGGCGGTAACTTGCTAAACTGAATAGGGTACACTCTTGGTATCCTAAATTTAGTCTCAATTAAGAGATGCGATAACCGAAGGCCAGTGGGCAACGTAGACGACGGTCTTGCATTGTACAGTGGCTCAAATCTCGGTGAAAACATCGGTTGGAATGTAGGATGTTTCTTTATACCATATATTTTAGATGCCGCGCTGCCAAGAAGGTATTGTCTTCGTACTGCAAGAGGCGGTTCCCCTGACTCGCAATATATGCTCTCGATGCGGCTGGTACGAAGTGCTCCTGTGGCTAGTCTAATACCTGCATTATGGACGGTGTTAAGAGGTTTCAGGTAACTGTTCCTAGCAGAATCATAGACTACACTACCATAATCTAGCTTTGATCGTATCAGTGCTCTGTAAATTCGTAGCATGGTGGTTCGATCTGCACCCCAGTTTGACCCGCTTAGGTATCGCATTAGATTCAGGTTCTTGCTACATTTACTTTTCAGTTCTGAAATATGAGCTTTCCAATTAAGTTTGGTATCGAATCGTAGGCCCAAGAACCTGGCAGATAAAGCAAAGGATAACTGTTCGCCTCCAAGGAATAAATCCGGTTGAGGAAAAAGCCCCCGTATGCGAGTGAAATGCATACAAGTAGTTTTTGTTGATGAGAACTTAAACCCCGTCCGAGAAGCCCATTTTTCTAACTTGTTAATTGTAACCTGAATTTGTCGGGATGCAATCGCTAATCTGGATGATTTAAAACAAATCGCTAGATCATCGACAAAAAGGGACGAGAATACAGAGGACGGTACACATTTCACAATATCATTGATTGCAATAGCGAAGAGAGTTACACTGAGAATGGATCCTTGTGGAATTCCGTTTTCTTGCACGTAGCTTTCTGACATTGCGCTTCCTATGCGGACCCTAAAACTTCTAGATGACATAAAATTCTCAATAAATCTGGGGAGATGACCTTTTAGACCCCATGATCTTAACTTTTGCAAGATATTATGTCGCCAAGTGGTGTCATACGCCTTCTCCAAGTCAAAGTATACAGCCACTACATGTTGTTTGGTAAGAAAGGCATCTTGGAGGTAGCTTTCCATCCTTATTAAATGGTCAAGTGTACTGCGGTTCTTCCTAAATCCCGATTGTACTGTACATATTAGATTGTGACGTTCTAGGAACCAAATTAGGCGACTGTTTATCATTTTTTCCATTACCTTACACAAACAGCTTGTAAGGGATATAGGCATGTAGCTGGATGGATCTTTTTTGTCCTTTCCAGGTTTGTATATAGGTACTTGGACGGCTTCTCTCCATTGTGCTGGGAATGTGTCGGTCACCCAGATATGGTTGTACATCTCCAGGAGTAGATCTTTATCTCTCGAGAGGAGGTGCTTGATGAAAGAGCTGTGAATCCTATCTGCCCCTGGGGATGTATTTTTCGATCGGTCAATCGCTACGTCAAGCTCCCTTCTAGTGAAGGGAGCATTGAAGCTTTCTGAATTACTAGAAGTAAAGTCCATTATCTTGGACTCCTCTACTCGTTTGATTTGCTGGAATGATGCTGGATAGTGTTCAGAGCTGGAAATATCCCGAAAGTGTTCGCCCATAACGTTGGCTATTTCTTCTTTTTCCACCACAATATTTCCATTCTTAATCAACCCGGAGATGGAGCAGGTTTTGTATTTGCCATCAATCTTCTTGACCCGCTTCCAGACCTTGGCTGATGGAGTAAATTGGTTGATGCCTGACACATAGTTAGCCCAAGATTGACGTTTCGATTCCTTAATTGTACGACGAGCTTTAGCCCGCAAAATCTTGAAACTACTCAAGTTGTCATCTGTGGGATGCCGACAGAACTTCCTCATTGCACGTTTCCTATTGCGAATGGCTTCCTTGCATTCTCTGTTCCACCAAGGGACTGGGATATGACGCGGGTTTGGGGATGTTTGAGGAACGCTTTTTTCCGCCGCTGCAATAATGCTGTTCGTGACAGATGTAACTTTTCCATCGGTGTTGGTTTCCTGTGTTGAGTCAGTCAGATCCGCCGACAAAGAGAAGAGATCCCAGTTCGCGCCGCGAATGTTCCAGTGCACACATCTCGTTTCGGGTTCAATGTCGGTGGTGAGATTAATGATAAGAGGGAAGTGATCACTTCCACATAGATCCTTGTGTACTGAAAATTCAACATGAGGGGCAAATGACGGTGTACAAATACATAGGTCTAGTGCTGAAAATTCTCCGTTGTATGCGTTAAACCTTGTCATGTTTCCGTCGTTTTTAATAACTAGATTATTTGAATCAAACACTTCCTCCAGAAGTGTTCCTCTACTATTTGTAATGTCGGTATAGTGTCCCCATATTTGACTGTGGGCATTAAAGTCCCCCAACAAAACATAGGGTCTAGGCAGTTAGTCTAATAGATTCTGAATATTAGCTCTGGTGACAGGAGCCCATTCTGGAAGATAAACGTTACAGAACGTGACAGGCTGCGGAACATGAATGCGCACTGCCACAGCCTGAAAGGGTGTTGTGAGTGAAACAGGAGTCGAGTATGTACTTTCTGCAACCGCAGTAAGTACACCTCCCCGAGCTCTGTTTCCGGTCAAATCATCAAACCTATATAGATTGTAGTTCCTCCAGACAGGGCTATCCGTTTCTTTCAGGTGGGTTTCTTGTAAGAACACACATATAGGCTTCAGTTCCGATATTAGAACCTTAAGCTCTTCCTTGTGCACAGTTAGGCCGTTGCAATTCCATTGAAGGAGAGCAGCCATTATACAATATTGATATTTTCTACGTTCTCACTGGAACTAGCCAGTGCATCCTCCTCTTCGTCGCCATCTGTCTCCATGTCTGAGCCCGACGGCATGCTCCCAGTTGCAACATAGTATTCATGATCTCTTCTGATTTTTGAAATAAGCCGTTTCACTCTTTCATTTATAGCCCTCACTGGCTTAATGCTCGGTTTTATGGCCTCAAGCATAGCAAGGAATCTGGGTGTATCCTCAGTGTACTTTAATGATACCCTGTATGGCTTTGGGCTTCCCCTTACTTCTGTCAGGAAGCTGACCAGGGACTCACATGAGATGACATTATTCTCTCTGCTCCGAAGAACTTCATAGGTCTCAGGCGGAAGTGTAACTGGATTCTCATCAGCTACCTCTTCTACATTAACTCTACACCTTTTCCGTGTTCGCCTTTTCTCAGATGTAGGTTGCGGCGCTGTGCTTTCTTTACCTACATCTTGGGATAGTTCAAATGTGACTATTTCCTCCGAAGACTGACCATAACTGGCAGGAGTCTTTCTCTTTTCAGCTGGACCCTCCTGATCTTGCACTACAATAATTGTACTAGGCTCTTTAGCCATGCAGTTCCGAGCCAAGTGCCCTTTGCCACGGCACTTGAAGCACTTGAGATCGTCGAAGGTTAGGAAAATACGGACCTTGTCGCCGTCATAGTCAACCAGTACAGAGTCCGGTAGTTGCCGGTTCTCCACTGGAACGACAAATATCTGGCGGCGGAAACTCAGAATATGGCCTAAATCGGTTTCAGTTCCACCCAATCCTATGTAGCTCATGGGGGATACAATACGTGCAACGGACGCTAACATGTTTTCTATGATGTGATGCGGAATGTGTGGTGGAACATTGGAGAGAACGAGACGTTCTGCCTTGGTAATGTATCGACGCGCTTGTAGGAATTGATCATTTATGGTGACTCCTCCGTGGAGGTCCATAAACTTATTCACCATTTCCACACTTCCCAGATAGAAACATACGCGTCCCTGTGACATACGGGACGCAAAGATAATGTTCTTGCCACCAATGATGTCAGCAAGAGCCCTTGTATACTGATGTATAGTTATCCCTTCAATAGCCTGCATAAGGATTGCCTGTTCTTTGGTAGGGACAGCTGTTGGAATCACAGGATGTGTTGCTCTGCCAGGTGTTCGTCGAGTTTGGGGCGACTGAATCGAAACTTGGCCTAAGGCCTGAGCCATGGTCTTCTGTGAAATTGCTCTATTGTAGAACACGGTCTTTTCTGGTCCCGATTCACGGGAAGAAGGGGTAGAATCAGGTTGTGACCCTGGTTCATAAGGCGTGGGATTAATGTTCCCCGCTTGATCGGTATGCAATAGTGTTAGGAGTTCTGGTGGAATGTTGTTGGAATTATCACAGGGTAGTTCAATGGTCTCGGAAGATAGAGATGAACGCCTCTTCTGTTCATATCTCAGTGGCAAAATCGTCGAGTTACTCTCGATCTCTTTAATTGGATTGGAATTGTTTGGGACATAAACAATTCCACTTGGTTTCGAACTATTGTGACCAGATACAAGTGTGTTGGACTTGGCGTTGCCCTTCTGCTGGCCAGAAGGTGCCAACGGCTTGTTTTTTCCCATTGAATCTTTACGTCCCCTGATGCCAGAAGACGTTGTTTCCTCTATGTTTCCGCGGTTTAATATAACCTTCTTGTTACTTTGGCTACTGCTCATTGCGCTAGCTAATGAGTACAGTAAAACAAAACAAATCAAAAATAATAAATTAGGAAATTCGTAGAGCCTAGGCAGAATAGGCAAAACGAGAAGTAAGCTGTTAAAGCCTGGCCTTCCCAGGCCAGCTAATAATAAACCGCTGTAAAATACCTCCCTGACTCGCAGCAAGTGTGTATTTACGTTGAAAATACAACAGGTTTATCTTCAAAAAACCAATAAAAAAGAAAAATTCGAACAAAGTAACTACACCATAAGAGGAAGAAGAATATTCTACATAAGTAGAATGGTTTAAGCAAAAGAAAACACTTTAAATAATATTATAATAAACTAATCTAAACCTAAACAGTATGTGAATGAGTCACCGCTAAGTTCAGTCGAGACGAGAGCTGATCGAAACACGTCCGTCCGCTTCAACAGTCAACAACCGAATCAAAATACCATGGTCTACGAGTGTTTTAGTTTTTATTTTACTGCCATGCTTAAAATAAAAATGAAATCAATACATGAAAAGTATTGACATGATCAAATTCTTCATTTGATCTCTCTCTCCAGCAAGAAGAAGAACAAACGTTTTTATGAATAGAAGCTCATAGGAAAATCTTATTATTTTTACTCAAAGATGGTTTGAAAATTTGGCATAGAATGTAAATAGGAAACAAACATGATGTTTGTTTGAATTATTAAGTGGGACAGGACAATTTGTTACATGATTTTGGTCCCAAATATTCCGGATAAACACTCAAAAACACTTCTAAGCTCATCCAATTTAAAAAAAATCCCCGCGGGGGTTTTGGGGGGCAAATATTGGATGAATGTGTGTCTTTGGTCGCAGTTTCTCCGCATTTCGCACCCACTTTTTAATTCAGTAAAGCATTTTCATTATTAAAGTGATAAAGCATCGAGAGCGATATTTTGTCAACACTTCAGTGCAAACCGAATTATTGTAGATTAGATTAGATTATTATGGTTTAACGGCGCGTCAACGACGAGGTTATGTTGCGCCGAATTCATTATATTATATCAAAAAAATTCAACATGTAGTTATAATATATGTATATAAAATAATATGTACAATGACCAGACCGCCAGCCAATAAAACAAACGTCACACAAAAGTGTGGATAAATAAAAACGTATAATGACTAGATGGGAAGGGAATGACTAGAATACTTGCATCTGAGTCGTGCTAAAAGAAGGATGCAATATAAATAAAAACGTATGATGACTAGATGGGAAGTTAAAATACACATCACACAAAAGTGTGTATTTGACCCAGATGCATTCTTTATAAATACTTGCAACTGGGTCGTGTTAAAAGAAAGATGTAATATAAATAAAAACGTATAATGACTAGATGATAAGTTAAAATACATATCACACAAAAGTGTGCAATTGACCCAGATGCATTCTTTATAAATATTTGCATCTGAGTCGTGTTAAAATAAATGTGTAAAAAGTGTAAAACAATAAAATATACTTATGTCTAAATCACAGATGGTTATCACAGGTAAGTCCTAGAGTAGATAAAATATTATCCGAGAAATTCACCGAACAAAATTCTCAGGATAATTTTTTTTTAAACTTACATTTATGCAAAGGAATATGAAATAAATTATCAAAGAAGTAACCTGAATGAGGTTAAGCAGTATGTAACTTATAAGTTATACCTACCTATAGTATGTACATGATTGTATTCTGTTCATTATTGATTGAAACATACTTTTCAAATATTTGCCGCCTTCCATTACAACAGCCAATGGAAAGAGAACTTCACTTAGTATAGACAAATTCTCCATCAGAGAAATGTCTCATGATATGTCATTAAAAAAAACTCCGAAAATTCTCTATCAGAGAAATTTGCTTGATATTTGATAGAAAAAAAAATTCTCCGAAAATTCTCCATCGGAGAAATTTCTTGAGAAATTTCTCCGAAAAAAAAATCTCGAGAAATTTACAACACTAATTGTAGTCAACAAAAGGTAACCCCATTTTTCCAGTGAAATAAAATTGCGTGCCCCGTGGGCTAAATCTCGAGAAATTTACAACACTAATTGTAGTCAACAAAAGGTAACCCCATTTTTCCAGTGAAATAAAATTGCGTGCCCCGTGGGCTTGCAGGCTAGTCAGATCAAACGTAGATATCAAACTGCTCCCGTGGTATTCAATATTTGTGTGATTGCAGATGTCCCCAATGATGATAATAAACTGGGAATGGACGAGGCGAACAAGGGTAAACAAACACTACCCAGTTATCGTGTTATTACTCAAGTGGATTGAAGTACAAGGTCAAGGTGATGCAAAGATTGCACATGCAGAGGTGAGTAAGACCGTCATTTTGCAGGGCCAACTGGGGGAAGTGTGTTTCGAGTGTTCGTTTTGACGTTTGTTTATTTTCCTATTACAAATTACTAATGTACGAAGGAAATCAAGGATCCGTAAGGGTCTATCTGTAGACGCACCTATGAGTTCAAAGAAGCATGGGCAATCGATAGCCAGGAGAGCAGGGTATGCACTAGCTCTAACCAGTTGTGACGAGGCTCACTGTGGACAGAACGCAAACCATTGGGCCGGGACCCTTTCAGGGGCGGGTTAGCAATACCCGACACACCGGATGGCTAAAGGGTAGGACGTTCAGGGCTAATCCCCCTCGTTCGTTGAAGGAAATAGGATTACGAATAGGATAAATAGGGCATCGGATGTACCCGACGGGTCAGGAAATATTGGTAACGACCACGGCACGGACACAGTAATCGAGAACGGGTTTGAGAGTTTAGTTATAGAAGGTCAGAAATGCGCTCTGCCTTACCCATTTAGAGAGTCGATTTGCGGGTTTGAGGGTTGCAGGGCAGCCTACACTTCCATGCCACCCATGCTCAAACATTTGAGAAAGCATCGTGTGGCGGTCAAGTTGTCTTTGAGGAAATGTCAGGTGACCTTTGAGACCATAATAAGTGTAGGGCGGCACATATCAGGTTGTGACGGACCACACCTGGGGTACAAATGCGCCAAGGTTGGTTGCCTTCGGGCTTTTGACACAAGAAGAGGTTTGTCTCAGCATGTGCGACTCAAGCATCCAGTCCTCGGACTGGCTCGTCGGCAAACTATTGCACAGACAGAACCGGTGGTGACAAAGCGAAGGAGGATCTGGACTATCGATGAAGAGCGGAAGCTGGTGAAGCTCTATCAGATCCATAAAGGCGTAAAAAACGTCAATACAGTTCTGGCTGGATGCTTGCCGGGTAAAACTCGGAGGCAAGTCGCAGATAAGAGAGCGGCCATGGGCTTAACTCTGCAGTACCATCTTCTTCTATTTCCTTCCTTCTTGGTTTCGCCTCTTGAGGGCACACAACCAGTTCAAACTTCAAACTTAACTAATCACTTTTCTTCTTGAGACTCCTCCACTTTCCTTGAGCCTTGTCCACGGCGACTCTAACTATACACTACCCAATAAGGAATCACATGGACACTTTGGGAGCTGATGCCTCGGCCTACAAGGCCTAATGAACAACAAGAAATAGACAACGGAGCAGGTAGCTACCCGCGAGCCTGGGATCCCTGGAGCACATTTACATACAATCTATAACAACTATTACATCTAAAATACCCTATTTCCTGCAATCTTTTTTTTATTGATTACATAAATATTATCAGGACTCTGATTGCTTACAACTTAATCTGACATGCATTGAGAAATTCCCAAATGATATTTGCAATTTTCTTTTTTGGTCCTGTCGCCAACAGGTTTAATATATTGAAAGGTTTATTAATTTCTTTGATTTGATATAGTTTTTTAATGAATAATGTATTTATCTGATAGGTTAGAGCCGGACATTCGAGAAGGATGTGTTCAAGGGACTGCAACTCCCCCGACCTGCATAGGTCACATAATGGATCATCTACAATTTTTACCCTGTTTAAGTGATATCTGGCTGAGCAGTGCCCAGTACGCATCCTAATTAATGTAGTTATTTGGTTTCTGGGTATTCTCTCACCCTTGAACCAAGGAATATTACTGATATCTGGATTTATTTGATTATATTGTGAAATGTGAATTTTAGTATAAATTTTCCAATCTTCTCTCCATTCCTCTAAAAGTTGATTTTTTAAATTAGGTAGAAAGTCTTGTTGTGGAAGCCCTATCTCAGTTACTTCCTTACTAATTGCATTTTTAGCCGAGAGATCTGCTTTTTCGTTTCCTTCTACTCCTATGTGACTAGGAATCCATAGGAATCTCACTATAAACTTTTGATCCTGAATATCTTCTATTAGATCTATAATTTTATTAATAAATGGGTGATTGTTGGTTCCACAATAAAAATTATTGATAGACAACAAAACACTCATAGAATCTGATATGATCAAAGAATACTTAGGAGGGACTCGAAGATTCCGGCGAATCTCCAATGCTTGTATAATAGCAAACGCTTCAGCTGTAAAAATTGAGGCATCAGAAGGAAGTCTCCAATTTTGAAATATATTTATGGCTGGTACCCAAACTCCAGCTCCTGTAAATTTTAGATCTACATTTTTGGAACCATCCGTGTAAAAGCAGGCAAAATTCGACCATTCATTTTTAATATATTCCCTGAAGTTGATTTGCGCTTCCTTACCAGATTCTAGAATAGCTTTCATATTGGTATTTATACAGGCAATATCCCATATATCATTGTTTATTCTAAGTTTGTTTCTGATAATTGAGGATTCTCTAATTCTGACTATTTTGTTTTCTAAATATTGGTATTTATCAAAGATTTTCCTGAAACTATAATTGTTCAAATTAATTTTGGAATGTCGAGAAAAATTTATCTTATTTAATAATTTTAATTTGGCATTAAGAGGGTGCGCACTATTAGATAAAATTTTTAGAAAATATTTACATCCTAGCCAGGCTCTTCTGGTAGCCAAAGGAGGGAGTGAAGCTTCCACCTCCATGGCACGCGTAGGAGTAGAATTCATACATCCTAACGATATTCGTAATGCATGATATTGTATTCTATCTAATTTAATAAGATTTGATCTAGCGGCCGAATCATATAATTGAGAACCATATTCCAGCTTTGATCTGATTAAGGTCTTATATAGGTTAATGAGTGTAAGGGGGTCCCCTCCCCACCAAGTTCTACAGAGCGCCCTAGGAATATTGAGTTAAAGTCTACACTGATCCCTAACTTTAATGATATTAGGGACCCATGTAGACTTAGAGTCAAGCACTACTCCTAAGATTTTGATGTTAGGTTTGGCTAAAATTCGATGTCCATTTAAGTTAATAAAACTATTAATAGGTATTTTCCTTTTAGTAAATATAATATAATTAGTTTTTTCCGGAGCTAACTGGAGTCCAAGATCTCTCAGTTGCAAGTTAAGATCCGCTAATCCTGCTTCCAAGTTCTCGATACAGGTATTAAGGTTATCATCCGAACAATAAAAGGTAATATCATCAGCATATTGAAGAATTCTGTTGTGTCTAATATTTCTTCCTATATCAGATGTGTACAAAGAATACAATAGGGGGCTAAGGGCAGACCCCTGTGGCAATCCAATGCAAACTGATCTAGGGCCATATTCCACCCCCTGATAGTGAGTAGTTACCCATCTATTGGATAAGTAAAAAAATAACCATTTACATAATTTATTGGAAAATCCCAATTTCAAAAGTTGTTTTACAAGAATAGGAATGACTACTGAGTCATATGCTCCTTTTATATCTAAAGCCACTGCAGCCAAGAAGTGACCTCTCGAATAGGACAACTGAATGTCAGTGTTCAGAATAGTTAGGTAATCCAAAGTTGATCTGCCCTTTCTAAATCCAAATTGAGTGTTATGAAATAATTTTTCTTTTTCGCAATACCAATCCATTCTTCTTTTGATAATCCTTTCAAATATTTTACTAATACAGGGGATCAAGGCTATGGGTCTATATGAACTGGCAATCCCCTCGGCTCTACCGGGTTTAAGTATAGGCACTAACTTGTGTTGTAACAGTGGAGTGGGAGTAATCCCTTGGTCATATACTTCATTAAAGAATCGAACTAGTATGTTTTTACTCTCTTTGCCCATATGTTTAATCATAGAATACGTGATTTTATCAAGACCAGGTGAAGTGTCCTTGAGGTTTTTAGTAATAATTTCAAGTTCCCAGATAGAAATATTGGCATCAAGAATATCTTGGGATATCAATCCAGTCCTACCATGGGAAGGACTCAAAGCATCAAAAGAAGGGTTATGTAAGGCCATGTCTGGGGCTAAACGTCTTGTAAAATCTTCAACCCATAATGAATCTCCTAGAGCTCTGTGTGGACGAGGGTTAAATGCGCCTCTAAATCTTCTGATCATGTTCCACACCATACTGCTCTGAGTTTCTCTATTTATCTTTGAACAAAAAGAACGCCAACTGGCTTTCTTTTTCTCTTTTAATATAAATTTAGCTGCCGCTTGTGAATGTTTAAATTTAATGAAATTATCCATATTCAAGTTTTTTCTGTAATTAGTCAAACACAGTCTCCGCCGGGCTATCATCAATGAACATTCCTCGTCCCACCAAGGGGTAGGAGGATATGACTTTTTTCTTTTATACGGATTTGGTTCGTGTCTGATTGTCGGGATACTGACTTCCGCGGCTTTATTCATGTTTACTGTTATATTTTCATACCATTTCATAATATCCTTGTCGCTATCCCAGTTAGTATTTATCATTTCATTTTCAATAGTTACCTTGTATAAATCCCAATTGGCCTTATCCATAATTCTTTTCCCCGATGCCCCTTTTATGTATAAATTTTGATTATTGTGACCTAATGAGAAAAAAATTGGAAGGTGATCACTCCCCATGGAGTCAAAACCCACCCTCCAAGAAGCATCCAAAGCCAGATCTGGGGAGACGATAGTGATATCTACCGCCGATCTGGCTCTGTTGGGATAATTAATTAAAGTCGACGATTGATCATTGAGTATTATAAGGTCCAGATTTTCAATAAGGTCAGCAATAATGTTTCCTGCTCTGTCCTCATTGGAACATCCCCATATCCTATGATGTGCATTAAAATCTCCCGCCAAAATAAACTGCGGGGAAAGCTGATTAACAATGTTTTGCCACTGAGTAAGAGAAATGTGATTATTCGGTTTGCAATAAATAGATGCAATATCAAGTGCTCTACCTTTATGATTGATCCGAATCACTATACTTTCCAGATCCCTACAAGTTATGTTGATATTTCGAATTTGTACTGGTATACTTATCTGAGTTAAAATGGCAACACCTCCTTTACCGTCCGCACGATCAGCTCTATGGAGATGATATCCAGGGAATCTTATAAGAGATCCCTGTTTAAACCAAGTTTCAGATAGTATCGCTATTTGTATATTATTATTTATTAATTCAAGTTGAAGGTCAAGTTTATTGTGGAACACACTTCTCCCATTCCACTGAATTATGTTTAGTTGATCTGATGTATGCCTATCTGCCATGTTCATTGACCCCTCACCTGCAATCCCCCACCCTGTTGGGAGAGTTGCAGAACCTCTAACACAGATTGAATTTGATTACTAGTAATGGGAAAGGAAGCAGAAACATTCTGAAGGAGCTGTTTAATATACATGGTTACATGATGGCGAATTTGTTCATTATCTGTACTAACCGTCGAGTCTACCCTAGGACACTCAGCATTCCTGCCAGGGGGAATTGTGACCCTGTTCATCCCGCTAAGGTTAATCGGAGACTGGGGACCATACGATCCTACCCACGGTACTTCCATGGGGAAGACATTCCTTGGGATCCTTTTCTTTTGTATTCCTCTTTGATGATGTGAGCTTTGAGACCTATCAACATGTTGATTACCCTGGTCCTCTTCCTCTTCAGATGATGTATCCCACTGATAATCATTGTCTCTATTCCTACTAATGATAGATTTACTAGGAGTTCTGGGTGGATTAGATTGTGGACCAGGATATTGATTGCTGGCAACCTGAGCATAGGAAATTCTAGAATCATTTAACCTTGGACCACTATGAAGCAAGGAGGCTTCATGAAAAGTGACATTTCTGAATGCCATAGTTTCCTTAATGAGCTTTTGTCTGCCCCATTCCGGACATACTCTATCATTGGCTCTATGCCCTCCTTTACAATTTACACAGTGATAATAACTAGGATGAGCATCACAAACGAAACCCTGATGCTCATGCCCACATTTAAAGCATCAAGGTTTAGACCGACACTGGCGTCCTGAATGACCAAAACGAGAGCAATTAAAGCATGAAATCACTCCATAAATGTATGGTAATACCTCAATCGAATTGTAGTATAGAAAAGCTCTGTCTGGAGTTCTTTGACCTTCAACTGTAATAACTACATTTCTCGTGCCCACCATAGAGACCACTCCTTGATTAACCACCCTTTTCTTGATTCTCTTTACTTCCGTGATCCTACAGTCCATCTTAATATTGTTCAAGATCTCCTCTTCTGATATTGATGTGTCAATATTTTTTAGCAAGCATTTCCTATGAGTATAATGACCTGGTATGTAAGCTTTCAGGCCCACACCAGACAGTTTCTTGTTTTCAGTGAAATTATTAGCCAAAATAAAGGCACCAAACTCCACCAGCACCCTGTTCTTTCCCAAAGCCTTAATGCTTTTGCACATTAGTCTATTTGAATGTATGAATTTGCCAACCACCAGGGGGTCTAATTTACCATCACTGTCACAACGTTCCACATATACATTGAAAGGTCCCAGATCCCTACTTTTATACAAATATTTAATGTACTCCCTCGGCTTAGTCTTGTCTTTAGTTTGAGTGGAATTAGGTTCAGGTCCCTGAGAAACGCTACTAGGATGATCTTTGGGCTCTCCCACTTCACTATCTGATCCTCTATTCGTCTTCGACGTAGAATTATCTGTACTTTTAGTACCTGAGTTACCATCGATGGGTCTATTCTTAAGTTTACTTTGCTCCTCATTGTCCCAGTCCTCTTCATTCAAAGGTCTTTTATTTCTTGTCTCTGAATATACTTCAACCTCCTGACTCACATTCATCTCCAATGACTCATCCTCCATGATCACATCTGAGTTGCAAATGGAGTTAACCGCCTCCTGAGTACTTTCCACAGAAAGGCTATTTAACAAATTAGCTGGGGGATCCGATCCCCCACCTGAATCCTTATTCATCCTAAACAATTTAATTAAACTATTCTAGAAATTTACTTACAGTTTAAGAAGATTGATATATATATACTAGCTAAAACTATACCTCCACCTCACTACTCGTCGCACGTGGTCGCCGTGTAAAGAATACTCGATGTTTCTTCAACGGAAGCCCAAAGTCGAGTGTGCTGCAGTACCAATATGGGCGAGAGTATGATTCATCCTCGGATGGAGAGAGTGCTCTGGGAAACGTGACAGAGGAAGGGGAAGGGGTGGAAGAAGAAGGCTCTTCACCCAGTACTTTGAGTCCAGAGATGAGAGTCAGGGCAACTCAGTCAGCTGAAGCCATTGACGGGGACCTGCAAACCCCGGAGGTAGCCGACATTCCAATCGAGTTGACCCTAGAAGACGATATACATAGTACAGACAACGCATAAAGTCCTGTTAATTCTTCACCCTTACAGAATATCATGATACCACCACTCGTACAGCGAAGCTCGTAAAGTTGCCTATAGCAAACCCATAGTTATTTGTCAACAGAGGGATGACTGCATTACTGGGTTGTGTTCATCAGCTCCAGATAGATCACACAGATAAGGAAGTCAATGTTATGTCGATCGAACTAATATGACGTAGGAACAACAATCAGTTTTTCGTTTATCGGAACTAATAATTAACTTTCAGTTAAAACAAATATAGTTGGTTGGTGCATTTGGATTTCATTGGTATTGATTATATCACGATTGTTATAATACATTTTGGAGTTTAAACAATTTAATTTAAATACTTCAAAATTATATAATTATTAGGTATTTTAAATTATTTAATCTAAAAATTAATTTATATTAAAATGAAGTTAAGATAGTCTATATTTATGTAATTTGTAATTACCTAATAAATCTTCCAAATGGAATAAATCGGTTAATTGAATGAATCCTGGTGTCAAGGCTGGCAACATTATTTGATCTATTATCAATCAGTGTGTGAATCATTGATCAGAAAATATTTGATTGTTATTGTAAACACTCAAACAGCTCCTATAACCATCAAACCTTAGATAAATTCATTTGTAACAGAAACCGGAAAGTAACTGAGAATCACAGTCACAACGTCACCCTTAAAACACCACTCAACTCTAAAGACTCTAAATCTTAACTCAACGCCAACTCTAATCTTCTAGAGATCTCTAGTCTTTAGAGTCGTCAACTCTAAAACACTCTCTTCTTCTCTTTTATTCCTCTAAAAAATCTATAAGAAAAAGTATTTCTTAATTTTTTAAAAATACGATCATCATGCAAACACGCTAGGATTGATATCAAAATCCTGAGATCTGTCGAATAAACGAAAATCTTTATACTTGAATTGTCTAATTAGCATTTGTTCAATGACGGTCTACTCAGATTTAAACAATGTGTTACAGGTGATAAGTATTAAGTAGTTTGGGAAATCACACAGCTCATAGGAAATTACAGTCGGTATTGTTATTTTTGTGATTGAATCGCATCGAGTAGATATTTGTGTGGATGGACGTTGTTGACAGACAAAACCAGTTTTTCAAGTCATCCCTCTGTTGACAAATAACTATGGGTTAGCTGTAGGCAACTTATCGAGCTTCGCTGTACGAGTGGTGGTATCATGATATTCTGTAAGGGTGAAGAATTAACAGGACTTTATGCGTTGGCTGTACAACCCGGCGTCTTGGTGAATTCCAAAGGGCAGAAACCCTATCCAACGGAGGACCAAATATTGAGACTCCTCATAACACTTCAGCAACCACCGAGCCCCCACAGAACATCTTGTGGGCTGCGGACGTGGAGACGCCGTCTGAGTGTAGCGAGGAGATGTCAAGCCTAATCGCCATGATCGACGCTTTGATCCGGCTGCACGCGGGTGGTCTGTGTTCGAAGGAGGTGGAGCAGGCGCTTGACCGAATCTGCGAAGTTGATCTGCCGAACTTGCTAAGAAAGGGAGTGAGTAACGAACCCGGAGCGTCGGGGGGGGCCACAACCCAGGCGAAAAAGGCACTCAAAGTCGTGGAGGGGGAACGGTGGGGGAAGGCGTACGAAATCGGGACGAGAGCCTTCACGCTCAGATCATAAAAGGACCGAGTATGTAATAACCCAGGAACTGTATAAGAAGTGCCCCAAACAACTGGCTTCTTATTTGATCAAAGACCAGCTTAGCCAGGCGTCCGCCTCGCAGGTTCACCCACAAAGTTCAGCGGTAGAGTATCTCTACAAGAACCTCTGGGGTGAACCGGGGGCAGCGAACGCTGACTCGTTAAGGTACTTTTCGAACGGGCAAGACGTGGATGTACATAGGGCAGATGACTTCACGGTAGCCGACATCATCAAAAGACTCAAAAGGAAAGTGAAACAGGGCAGTGCTCCTGGGCCCGACGGGTTACAGAAGAAGCATCTGGCGGTGGGTGGAGTTCCGGAAGTCTTGTGCAAACTATACGCACTCGTTCGTGGTCTCAAGTACTTTCCTAAGGCTTGGAGGCGGAACTGAACCAAACTTATCCCGAAAGCCGGAAAGGATCTTAGAAAGGCCGAGAACTGGCGGCCGATTACCATAGGATCCATTCTAGCCAGGATCTATACCGGCATATTGGATGAGAAGCTTAGAGCCGTTATCGGATTCAGCTTAAGACAGAAGGGCTTCACAACGCAGAACGGATGTTTCCTTAACACGACACTCTTGGGCGCTGTCCTGAAACTTGCCAAGAAACTGCGTGGGGGCAAAACGACTTTGGTCCAACTTGACATTTCCAAAGCCTTTGACACTGTTCCTCACTGGATCATTGGAAAAGCGCTCCAACATAGGGGGTCCATCATGACACTGTAAGTGACATCTTGGCTGTCTATCTAGACTCTTCCTCCGAAATCGAGTGTCTGACGGGAGCCGTTGAAGTGGCGCTCAAACGTGGGGTAAAGCAAGGTGACCCGCTCAGTCCTTTCATCTTCAACTGTGTCATAAATCCGCTATTAGACCTGTTGGAGGAGGCGGGACAGGGGTTCGCGACCGGTGGCTCCACAATATCGAGCATGGTCTTTGCTGATGACATTGTTCTGGCCGGGACTGGACCCGAAGCCGCTCAGTGCCTTTTGGATGTATGTAACCAGTACCTGACTACTCTAGGAATGAAATTGGACGGATCGAAGTGCGCTGTAATGCAAATCCTTGGTGGCCGCACACATGGACGACTGAACGCCCACAGATCAGATTCCAAATTCTCGACCTCCCAGTAACTACGGAGGAAGGGGCTTGGGACTACTTGGGTACGAAGGTGACATCCTGGGGCGGGGTCAGGGGCAGGGACGGGGAAGAGGGCATGCTCGCCACTCTAAGTCGGCTACGGGGCGCTAGGCTCAAGCCAACTCAGAAGGTAGAGCTGTGGAAATCATACATCTTCCCCCATTACATGTACGGACTGACTGCCGAGAGTAAATCTCAGAATCAGTTGCTCACCATAGAGCGCAAAATTAGGGTGCAACTGAAGGAGATGCTTCATCTACCTAAACAGACCCCTAGCGGAATCCTCCACTCCCGAGTTCGAGACGGTGGGATGGGATTGCCAATGGGTCAAGTGTGCTACACAAAGGAGTACGACGGGCTTATCGCTCTGTCAAAGATCGCCACACCGGTAACGGATAGAGGATAAGAAGCCTGGAAGGAGAGAAAGAGAGAGGATATGAGAGAGGAATGGGAAGGACAGAAGGTCCACGGGCAAGGGGTGAGCTCATTCAGAGGAGATCCAGTTGGGAACGCATGGCTAAGGTTGTACAAGTCAGGCGAATTCATGACGGAGAACCGCTTCTGCGAAGCAGTTAAGATGAGGGTGAATGAGCTCCCGACAAGGGTAGTACAACAACAATACGGAGAGGTGGATGATGTCAAGTGCCGGAGGTGCGGGAAGACGTCCCTAAAGCCAGAGAGCCTTGGACACATCCTCGGTGCGTGCCAGTTCACCAAGGACGCTTCCAGGTTTGAGGCTACAGCGGAGGGCTTGAGTGTGGTTAGTGTCGAGGACAGCCTCATACAAAGGGATGGTCAACGACGCAAGCCTGACCTGGTTCTCCGCACGGCGGACGGATTAGATTAGATTATTGTGGTTTAACGGCGCGTCAACGACGAGGTTATATTGCGCACATTAATTTTTGCATTTTTGCATTTAACTTTGTTGATATAAGTGGTGGACATGGGGAGAGGTCGACCTAACGGGCCCGATCCGGGGGAGTCCAACACTGGTGGGGAGGCCAGGCCGGAATGGGGACGGGCCGGGGGGTGTGAGGATCCGGGCCGGCGGAACCCGATTTCAGGGGGATCACCATCTCGACGGGGAAGGCCGGCCCGAGGGGAGGGGAGGGGACCGCAAATTCAAGGGAAGTCATGGTTAGGCCGACCCTGGCTGCTCTTTGTCTGGACCTCACCACTGACCTGTCCGGCATGGGTAACCCTTACACATGAGCATATGCTCGCCGGCGTAGCTGCGATGGATCATTGGCCAACGCAAACCCCACCACCGCGCTAAGGTGGCAGCCATCGGTGGGGACGGCGGACGGAAAAAGGGCATTCATAGCGGATGTAACAGTCCGATATGAAAAAGGTGACTGGGTGGAAAGGGCACGTAGCGAAAAACTCGCCCGGTACGCGGGGATACGCCAGGTCGTGAAAACAAAGTACTGTGTGGAAGAGGTGCACGTGATACCATTGGTATTCGGCTCCAGGGGCTGTTTACCCCTGGAGACCCGAGCGGCTCTCAAGTTAATCGGGGTTGGTAACAAGGGGTTTGCTACAACCCTGTGTATGAACCATCTTAAATCCTCCCCCGAGCTCTACAAGTATTTCATGGACGCTGGGTAGCCATAGACCGGTAAGTGGGTGGGGGAAGCGGAGGGGGAAGGTTCAATGTGTCCGAACAACGACTGCTAAGCTGCGGCTATGATGTGGTAAGTTCACAAGAATCCCTCGAAAACTTCTCTCATGACCTTGCAAAACAGCCCGCATGAGTCAAGCCCTGCCGTATAAGTCAGCCAAGAGGTCGACGCCACTGACCTCGGCAAGCACCCGGAAAAGGAATAAGGACGTGACTTACCGAACGTGACAAGTTCCTGATCGAGACAAGTGAATACTTAACGTGACTAGAACTTAACGTGACAAGAAGAGGCATAATAAAATGGACATTAAAATCAATAAATTCAGTAGGGAAAACAAAGGTGGATGTCACTGTTGGTTCACTTGTGGACCTATACACATCTGCCGGGCAAGAGGTAGCGCAACAACTCTTGGAACAGGATCCTATGGTAAGGGCAGACGCCTCCACGAGGCTCCCCGCGGTAACGTTGCCTCGATAAAATCGACAACGGCGAAGTTCTGTTGTCCTACCCAAGCCTCCGGGTAGGAAGTCCTAGGACCCCCCTCCGACCATCGGGAGGGGGGGGGGGATGATTTCTTCGAGTCAGTCCAGGTGCGAGCGGACCGGCGACATGGAGACGGGGACAGAGGGGGTCTGTTGTTGAGCGCAGACAGGGTGATGGTACGTACTCTATTTGCACTATTTGCATATAGTGCTATTACTATTTGCATTTACTATTTTACTATTTACTATTTACTATTTACTATTTACTATTTACTATTACTACTTACTATTTGCATACCCGCAAATAATGCGGGTATGCATAAACCAAAACGCTAAGCGCGGGAGGCTGCGGCTGACCCAAGAATCACCACGGAGGTCACAATCCGGAATAAGTCGGTAGTAGTCGGGCTACTACGCGGCTAGATTAGCCAAATGCCTCGTCATCTAATTAGTGACGCGCATGAATGGATTAACGAGATTCCCACTGTCCCTATCTACTATCTAGCGAAAAATTTAAAAACATTATAAAATGTTGGTCTTGATGACCTTGAAAAGTTTCAGAAAACTCTTAAATTTTTACTTTTCATTGGTTTTTAGAACTAATATTGGAACCAGATATTTTAAACGAAAATAAGAACGCGTACGTAGTATAGGTACAACATTAATGTACGAATCAATGCGTGCAAAATTTCAGATCGATAGATTGATTCGTGTGTCCTGGGAAAGGTTAAAAAACACACGACACAAATTATTATGATAGTATGACTCAGTTTTATCCACACCAAAAGGCGTCACATTACTTTATGTGTTATAGGTGTCTATACAGCTCTCACTGAAATCTTATTACTATCTTACTTTTGGGCCACATGGAGAGAATCTCTCAGAACCAAATTCAAAGGTGAGAGGGGGAAAATTACGGGTAACGCCGAAATTGAAAACAAAAGGCGAAAGTTCGCAACTCAGAGGGTGAGAAAGGCGCCTACAGCTGAAGATGAGATGCAGAGAAAGACTGCAGCGGTGGTGGTCATTGTGAGTAAAATAATTAAATAAAATAAATAATTTTCAATTTTTAAGCACTTCACTTAAATTATGAGTTATTTAATATTAAAATTTTAAAATAATTCTATAAATGGCGTTGAAACTGTGATATACTTACTAATGAGGAGTTCATAATGAATATTCAATATTATTCCAGGGACAGGACTTAAACGACCAGACTTCGGAGAGGATCATCAATGATCTGAAGGGCGAATGGGGAAAGGCACCACCTGATATGCAACTTGTGAGCCAGCTGATGGACGCCACGAAACATCATCGCGCGTCCATGATGGCATCCACAACAACAACAGTGGATATGGTGCTCGAGACGTATCCTCCACTACGTGATTGCATCCAGCTAAGAAGCAAGTTTAATAGGAATTTTGTTCTTTACATAATGAAGGGTATACAGGGGAAGAAAGTATATCATCATGAAATAATTGACGTTTTAAAGGTTTTAAACCAAATCTATAATTTTTGGCCTTATAATATTTTCAAAACTACTCTGTATTAATTTTAAAGATTTTTCAGATTCATTCTGAAAGTGTCCTGTCCAGCGATTCCAGGATTCCAGGAAATGGAATCGCCAACGCATTCATCCGAGTGCGTTAAGATGACAGTGCGGAAATGTTCCTCGCTCCCAAAATTGAGCCGATGCTCAATATAATTTTGGTGTGCTCGAACGCACCGTCCATAAGTTTGGCTTATGATGCCTTGATAGCCATCCATTATTTATGGAACGTGTTTGGGTCCCAGGTCACTCTGGGATACCTGGAAATTACCTAGCAGACAATGCAGCTAAGGAAGCGGCCCTGAAGAACAGTATAGACTACAGAAGTGTCCCAGCATCAGACCTAAAACTATTATTTAAGAGGGAGTCCATGAAGATGTGGCAGTCTTCATGGGACGGCCTTCTTGATAATAAATTAAAGACGATCAAACCCCGCGTCGGAACATGGCACTCGTCAGCACGTCGATCTCGGAGAAAGGAGGTCGTCGTCGCTCGACTCCGTATAGGACATACGCGCTTAACACATGGCTATATCATGAACAGAGAGGAACAGCCACAGTGTAACACCTGTGATGTTCCTCTAACAGTCCATCACATGCTGATGGACTGTGAAGAACACCGCCAAGCACGTCGTCGCTCGACTCCGTATAGGACATACGCGCTTAACACATGGCTATCTCATGAATAGAGAGGAACAGCCACAGTGTAACACCTGTGATGTTCCTCTCTCAGTCTATCACATGCTGATGGACTGTGAAGAACACCGCCAAGCACGCCGTCGTCATCGTCTCGCGAGTGATCTCAGCGAGGTGCTCGGAGACGAAGATAAATGCATCGATAAATTAATTAACTTCCTGAAGGACATTGGGACCTTAGACCTTATCTAGTTACGCACAGCACCACGCTCTTAGAAGTTTTAATCATAGACAAGTAGTTAGCTATAGTTTTTAGATTAGCCAGGGCCGGTATTTATAAACACGGCACCTGGCATATGACCTCAGTTTTTACTACAATATCAACTCATATTTTATCTAGACTTGACTTACTATATCTGACATGATTTTGACTCGCACTAGCGTAATATCTAGTTGATTTTAACCATCTTGACTATATACTTTACACCATGACTTCGCTTAGCGATATATATACATTTTATTACAACACCTTGTTGTATGACTTGGCTGGCGCTGATAACCTCGCTGTTGAGCGCCATAAACCATAATATCTATCTTTATGGAACGTGAAACATTTCAACTCATTAAATAAAACGTTTCGTTTTGAGGTAGTGTGCGGATTTCCGACGAATCAGCAGCGCCTCACCAGTATGACTCGAGTACTGAATTTACTCGAGAAGTAAATCAAATACAATAGGTATGTATGTAAGTACACTAGGCAAAAGAAAAAAATATCGTCATATATTTGAAATGACTGCTGGTCACTTTCTTTATAAATAAATGATTGTCAGTATCAATGAATTGAAATGATCGAGAAGATCGCATAGACTGATTTCTGACCGATTGATTTTATGCATTTTTTGTTCTTCAGTTTTGTTTTGTTTTTGTTCTTTTGTTTTTAAAAAAACGATGCGCCAAGTCCTTTTGTAAAGTATTTCTCGGTGTTTATACTTTTATTTCAAAGATACGATTAAATATTTGGAAATGTCATTGACTTGGCTCCTTTTTTGATATCACTCCTTTTCGGTGTTGATTTTTTTTTAAGTAAAGAGACTTGGCTGCCTTTTTTACACGGAGTGTTTTTTTCTGGGATATCACTTCTTTTGTTAGTTTATTCATACAGCTTGTAGCACATGTCCGAGCAAGGACTTATTTCTTTAAAAAAATACGCCTCAACCGATTAGGATAGGTACTAAGAAAAGTTGCGTTTGGTAAAAGATTAAAATGATAATCCAAGAAGAATAGCTTAAGTTTCGTTACAATCGGTCCAGCCGTTTTCGATACATGACGTCACTTCCGGTTTTGAAAAAGCGGCCAAAAATAATGTCGTCTTGAATTCATAATTATAAGTCCTACAAAATTGCATAATTTGATTGCAATCGGTACAGCCGTTTTCGATATATTATAACGTCCCTTTCGGTTTTGAAATGGCGGCCGAAAATAATGTCGTCTTGAATTCATAATTATTAGTCCTACTATTTCCAAAATTTGGTTGCAATCGGTACAGCCGCTTTCGATAATGACGTCACTTCGGTTTTAACAATGGCGGCCGAAAATAATGTCGTCTTTAATTCATAATTATTGGTCCTACACATTTCCAAAATTTGGTTGCAATTGGTACAGCCGTTTTCGATATATGACGTCACTTCCGGTTTTGCCAATGGCGGCCGAAAATAATGTCGTCTTTATTTCATAATTATATTAGTCCGACATAATTCTAAAATTTGGTTGCAATCGGTACATCCGTTTTCGATATATGACGTCACTTCCGGTTTTAACAATGGCGGCCGAAATTAATGTCGTATTGAATTCATAATTATAAGTCCTACACAATTCCAAAATTTAGTTGCAATCGGTACAGCCGTTTTCGATATAAGACGGCACTTCCGGTTTTAGAAAATGGCGGCCGAGAGCACTGCAACCTTGAATTTATAATTATTTACAATGTATGTTTACTAAATATCTATTTAAAAGTACAAAGTGGTGAATTTAGTGTCATTTAGAAAATTAATGACGTCATTTAGCATTTTTATGACGTCATTTCCGGTATAGGTAATAAGAAAACAATATAGTTTTATCTAGTTGATACTTCATGAATGACCTTCTGAATCAATAGCGCTAATTTCCGTCAAATCGCTCATGCCGTTTTCAATATATGACGTCACTTCCTGTTTCATTTAGTGGTTCCTGCCGCCATTTCCGGTACCGTTAATTTGTATATTCATTTATCCCAATTGATTTTTCAAATAGATTGCAGAATGAAT
Source organism: Leuctra nigra (assembly GCA_934045905.1). NCBI lineage: Eukaryota > Metazoa > Arthropoda > Insecta > Plecoptera > Leuctridae > Leuctra > Leuctra nigra. Next base: position 768,243 of record OW203765.1, on the reverse strand, counting down.
ATACAGGAGCTAGTTCAGTGGCAATCGGTACAGGCGTTTTTGATGTATGACGTCACTTCCGGTTTCAGGAATGGCGGCCGAGAACACTGTGTATTGAAATTATAGTTTTGTATTGTCTATGTTACAATGTAAGATAATGATATGTGTATTTAAAGTATAATTTGATGAAATAAGCTAAATATTGCAAATTTATGACGCCACTTCCGGTCATTGTACATTGTACAAAAACAAAAACTTGTATATAGACTGCCAAGCACATTTCCCCCTAAAAGGATTGCGATCTAAAAGAAGGTCCCAGCAATAATATATTGTTGAAACATTTTCGCACTTAAAATTCGTGAAATCATTTCGCCCAAAATCATTTCGGTTTTTTTAAACCCGCAACACACGAACGAATTTAACAAACATCACGTAGTACTTAACCCCATAAAAAACACTCCGTGTAAAAATACGAGCCAAGTCTCTTCAACTATAAAAAAATAGAAGAAATCAAAAAATTCAGCACTGAAAAGTAGTGATATCAAAAAATGAGCCAAGTCAAAACTTAATTTTAAAAACCAAAATATACTTGGCGCATCGTGTATATAAATAGTAAAGAAGCATTATGCCAAAAATCAAATGTACCTAAATATATATAATATACCTATAATGCCCTTAAAAACGATGCGCCAAGTATATTTTGTTTTTTAAAATTAAGTTTTGACTTGGCTCATTTTTTGATATCACTACTTTTCAGTGCTGAATTTTTTGATTTCTTCTATTTTTTTATAGTTGAAGAGACTTGGCTCGTATTTTTACACGGAGTGTTTTTTATGGGGATATCACTTATTTTTTTAGTTTATTTACACAACTTGTAACCCACATCGGAGCAACAATGACTAATTACTTTAAAAAAACTCGCCATTTCCGAATTGGTTAACACGCAAAATTGTGTTTGGTGCTCAATATACCTAAGCTTAAAGTGATATTCCATGAAAAATTGCGATAGCTTCGTTCCAATTAGTCCAGCCGTTTTCGAGATATGGTATCACTTCCGGTTTTCAAAATGGCGATTGAAATTACTGCCACCTAGAATTTATTTCTATAAATGTTATGTATCATTATAAGCCTTCTGAATATGTAGTTATTGTAGTAAGAGGTCATTAAAATCTAGTTCTTCATTTTCATGACGTCATTTCTGGTTTCGGTAATAGTACATCTCTACTTTAACTATTGATATTCCATATAGATGACCGTCTGAATCATTTGGCGCTGGTTTAATTCCTAACGGTCCAGCTGTTTTCGAGATATGACGTCACTTCCGGTTTCAAAATGGCGGCTTCCTGTTGGTTTTATAAAAAGGCACCTCAGACGCCAAAAGTGCACATGTGGTGAAAATTTCAGATCGATCGGCTCAGCCGTTTAGGCTGTGGCGGTGATTGCGGTGTTTCCTGATATCATCATCATTATCAGATCAAGATAGGTTTTAAAAGGGGTGTAATTTCACGTTTTTCACGGCCCTCTAGCTCGCAAACGGCATAACATATTGTTCCCTAATTTGGTATATGTAGTGGGGTGGGCCATAGCTCGAAATTAAGATATATCGCAACAATGTGAGATTTTCCAATTTTAAGATCCAGTAGGCCGAAAATGCCATGTTGTTGCTTACAGTAAAAGTTGTTGGTCTGCTCCTCAGTTTATTATGCATTTACGGTATGTTGAATGAGTGTGAGTGTACGGTACGACTTGGCTGGGTGGAGCGACCGCTCCACTAGATATAAACAAATGTCGAAGTCGACAAAATGAGACGTGACTGACGTACTAATAGCTCCCAGATGTTTTCACTGTTCACTGACTTAGATCTCGATTGCCAATGCTGCTTAGATGCACATTTATTTTTAATTATTAATACATTATAATTAGCGAATAATTTGATTATTTTATTAGTATTGTAATGATTTAGAGTAATATATTTTTTATGAACACACTCAAAACCTTGTTTATTTATTCATTGTTTTGTTGTAAAGCAAGTAAAAGGCATTTCATGCCCATAGACGCGGCATTTTGCACGCCGTCGAAACGCCGAGCAGATAGGTATACCATTGAGTCTTACGGGAGCGAACACACGGGACGAGCAAAAGACTCGCGTGTAAAACCTACGAGTAAAACTCCCCAGGGCGAAAAACCGCGCGACAGAGCGGGAAAAAACGCCCCGTGGCTGCAAAATCAAAATGATTTTACATCATTAGACGAGGGTCGCCTTATTGACCAGGGATCGACAGGTGATTCATAAAAAGTACTACGCAAAACTAAATATTTTTAGTAAGGTTCGGCACGAGTTGAAATCGACGATTTGATGCAACCAAAGAAATTAATTTAGTTTCAACAGAGAACAGAGTCATCGGAATTCTATTTCTCTCGAGTAGCAAGAACGAACCCAATTTAGACAAATTGCGTAATGTGTTTATTCAGATTTGGATTTTATTTTACAACACTGCGTAAGAGTCAGTGAGATTCAGTGTTCCAAGAGTGGTCAGGTCGTCTAGCAGAATATCTAAATTCAGTCAGTATGTTTACTCTGGTACAGTGACTATTGTTTTCTGAATATTGGTATTATAAAGGATGGGCGGTAATAAGGGGAAACGTAAAGGTAAGAAGAAGAGGCATGTCCATGGCAACCTCATTGTTGGATGGTAAAAATGTCATCACGCGATAGGAATACCGTTTTCCCGCCAAAATGTCCACTGAATAAAATTTCACATTCGTATGTATGAAAACTTGCATTTTTGAGTGCAAAAAGTTTGTTTTAGCCAACAAAGATGTTGTTATTTTGAAATCTAATTTTAATAAATTCAGTGAAAAACTTCGAATTGCAAAAGCCATCAATTATTAAAAGTGCTTATTAGTAGGTAATTATATCGACAGCTAATAAAAATTATGTTCGCGTTTACACAGTTAATTAGTGAACACTTACTTCTGGATAAAAGCTGTATGTACGTAGCGCCCAGTTTCCTTTCTTATCCAGTTTTTATCATTGCAATGCTTTCGAATCCGAAAATAATTTCCCTATCAATCGTTCAAACAATTATTTGAGAAAATATTAAGAAATATATGAAGAAATTAATGTACTATTAAACACAGCTATATTGTATATTTTTTGTGATATATTGTTATATGAATACCTACCACGTATACCGTATAACTGTATTTTGTAATAAACAGTATCATATTTTATTCAAAATCTAATTGTCTGTCAGTTATTCTCAAGAAACGTTGTTTTGGTTGATATTAGAAATTACGGCTAAGAAAACTGCTGCTTCAGTTTTAGTTTCAGTATTATTTTTCTTTACAAAAGGTAATACAGTATACAAAAGTACATGTAAATACACAACAATCAGCAACAATCAAACAATATTGCGAGCACTTGCGAGCAATAAATTACACTGTTTTCATAGTGTTGGTCAACTTACCTATCTTTGATTGGAACGAAAAGTCTCTCACGTAAGGCAACACAATTATACTTTAAAATTCGCAATTATACATTAATGACTAGGCAATTTTAAAGATAATTTGATATCAATAATAAAAACTATATATTTGTAAGTAGCATTGAAATAAAAATCAACTAGCATATTCTAATAGTCGAATTAATATATATATATTACACTCTATGAACTGATCAACATTGCATTATTTATCTATTTCCCCCCCTGGACTATATTCTCGGAAGTTTAAAAGGCAACAGTCATTCACGACTCACAAGTGGTGTTGTTTACAGAACTGGAGGCGATTTATGAGATGTTTTGATTTCATTTCTAGCTCGACCAAGCTCGACTGTTTGTTTGTATACGTGACATGAGAATATTAATATTTTATATATGTTATACACGGCATAAGCCATTATCATCGTGTCTAAATTTTCTGCGAGTCCTGTCGACTCTTAAGTACGGCTTCGATGCGTGCGAAGAGTGTAGAGTACTCTTCAAACGTGAGTTTAGACTCACCGACAAGCCTGAGCAAAAGGGACTTGGCTGATTTGACACAAGCCTCCCAAAGACCACCGAAGTTAGGGGCGTAGTGGGGATTAAAATGCCACTTGATCTCGCGCCGGGCGAGAGTGTTGCCACATCTGTCCCATCAATATGGACTGGTCCGGCTAGTTCCTCAGTCGGGGACACGGGTCGTAGGTACGTGAGGCAGAAAGTCGTACAAGTTATTACAATGGAGTGAGGACTGGTAAATGACATACGTAAATGCACAGCTGAATAGGTAACAAAACCCACGTCTCGTGGTTTATTAACCCAACCTCCACCGTACACTGAAATGGCGAACAGAATGATAATAAACTAAATGTGAAATTGATTGTACATTAAAAATGAACACTGAGACATAGCTCTGAAGTGAGTGAAGTTACTAATAAATTGAACAAAGCAAGAAACAAGGAAAGATAATGAAATAATAAAGTGAGGCAAAAGCCTGACTTACCAGATCTCTTCCTTCTCGAGAAACTACTACACCACCTACTGTCAAAATGGGCTAGTGGTGACCTAGTCTTGGTCAGCACGTATTTAGTCTGATATTCCTACTCCTACTTCCCTTCAAATTGTAAAGAATAAGACGACCACAATGTGTCAGAAAATAATACAAAAGGTCTAGATTTGTTTTAACATTACGAAATTAATAACTAGCTTCAATCGGAGCTGTCCGAACAGTTTGGACGGTCGAGCTAGGTAGAGTCTGATCAGGACGCCTAACACAGAAAGACACGAGGGCACGTACTCACGTATGACTCACTAATATCATGCAAGGTTGTTCTTAAAAATAAGAAACACACCTAGCTCCGCACCAGCAAGGATTAAGAAAGGAGTCTAAGAAAATGTTAACTAAATGCAAACTACTACGACAGTAGTAGAATAGCCAGAGGGGCACAAGACCGTAAAGTTAAATTTCAAATACCCTGAGTACAATGTGCCGTCGTTGAAGTTCTGTGACCGTCCTCCTTGTTGACCAACTCCGAAAGAGATCGAGGTAGACGTTTTGATTTACCAGCAAGACATTATGGACTACGTCACATAGAACATTCTACGCCTGCGGCGATTCCGCCCCCTGTACTGAACAGTAGTCACAAGAGTCTAAGCGGCCGTGAGCGACCTTGACCTAACGATCTCTCGGCGTGCCGAGTAACAATTACAATAGTTTGAATAATGACAGGCGCGAAAATCAAGCTGCTGTTACAATTCCCCCCTTCCTCATAAGAAAATTACTCAATTTTCCTAAGTTACGATACGGGTTTGAGATCCTTGACGTGCCACTTGCCCAGGTCACGTTTGTTTGTGTCTTCGAGCCGGTAGACGAGAGACGAGATTTTCATCTTGACCTTGAACGGACCGTGGAAGCGTGGAGCGAGCTTCGCCGCGAAGCCTTTCGCTGCGTCGGAGAGGTCATAGTTCCGTTTCCACACCATGTCTCCGGGCTGGAACTCCAAGTGACGGCGTCGCAGGTTGTACTGGTGTCGGTACCGTCCATGAGCTACTGCTAGTCGAGCACGAACATCTGTAAAGATAGTTTTTAAGCCAAGGTTCCTTTCGACAAGATCTACAACAGTGTCAGGATGACCAACTTGGTCGTGATCGGTTCCACATAAGATAATTTCTCTGCCGAAGGTAAGGTACGCTGGAGTGAAACCAGTGACTTCACTCGTAGCCGTCCGAAGAGCACAGCCGATCTTTGCGAGATGTTGGTCCCAGCGTTGATGTTTGTCTGTGATGTAACAACGTAACATGGTAATAACAGTGCGGTTAGTACGTTCTGTAGGATTCGCTTGCGGGTGATGTCTGGCGTTGTAATGAATCTTGACGTGGTATACCTTCATCAGGTCCTTGAATTGATTGGCGATAAATTCTGGGCCATTGTCACATACCAAAATGGCGGGTGCTCCATATACAAGAAAAACGTCGTCTTCTATGCGTTTACAAACCAGGCGAGATGTCGCAGAGCGAAGAGGAAGCAACAGCGAGTATTTCGTGAACGTGTCGGTCACCACGAGCAGTTATTTGTGACCATTCGTCGACCGGGGAAGAGGACCCATCAGGTCGGCGCTGATACGTTTCCAAGGCCCATCCACGTTGCGATCCTCACGCATAAGTCCCGCTGGTCGCTGTTGATCCACTTTAACCTGTTGACAAGTATGACAATTCCGAACATAATTGCTAACATCCCTGTGCATTTTAGGCCAATAGTATTTCTCGGAGATTCTGCGGAAAGTCTTGTACACGCCCATGTGTCCAGCTAGCGGACTGTCGTGACATTCGACGAAAACTTGTTGGCGTGCCTCTCGAGGAATAACCAGTTTCCACTCTCGCAAGGGGATCGATGGAGGACACAGGTGCGACAGTAACTGCGACTAAAGCAGCAGCAGGCTTTAATTCAGGGATGCTGGCGTCAGCAAAAGTCAGAGAGGTTGAACGTGGCCATTCTTCATATGATGAATGAAGGAATAAAGGACCATTGTGCCAGAGAGTGTGATCGAGGAATTCAGCAGGCAAAAGGCCACGTGACGCACAGTCAGCAGGATTGGCAACAGAGATCACATGGGACCATTCAGAGGGAGCAGAAGAGTCGAGAATCTCTACCACTCTGTTGGCAACAAAAGTTTTCAGACGATGAGGGGGCGTAGATAGCCAGGATAATACAATGGTAGAATCCGTGTACATATCCACAGAGGCAATAGGAGGCGAACTCTACTACGTGCTCGTAGTAAGGTTGCGCCCTTGAAGCCTCTCACTATTCCTAAACTGGAGCTGTCAGCTGCGTTGCTGTTGTCCCGCCTTCGTCGAGACATCCTCCAGGACTGGAATTCGCCTCCTATTGCCTCTGTGGATATGTACACGGATTCTACCATTGTATTATCCTGGCTATCTACGCCCCCTCATCGTCTGAAAACTTTTGTTGCCAACAGAGTGGTAGAGATTCTCGACTTTTCTGCTCCCTCTGAATGGTCCCATGTGATCTCTGTTGCCAATCCTGCTGACTGTGCGTCACGTGGCCTTTTGCCTGCTGAATTCCTCGATCACACTCTCTGGCACAATGGTCCTTCATTCCTTCATTCATCATATGAAGAATGGCCACGTTCAACCTCTCTGACTTTTGCTGACGCCAGCATCCCTGAATTAAAGCCTGCTGCTGCTTTAGTCGCAGTTACTGTCGCACCTGTGTCCTCCATCGATCCCCTTGCGAGAGTGGAAACTGGTTATTCCTCGAGAGGCACGCCAACAAGTTTTCGTCGAATGTCACGACAGTCCGCTAGCTGGACACATGGGCGTGTACAAGACTTTCCGCACAATGGTACAATGGTACAATGGTACAATACAATGGTAGAATCCGTGTACATATCCACAGAGGCAATAGGAGGCGAATTCCAGTCCTGGAGGATGTCTCGACGAAGGCGGGACAACAGCAACGCAGCTGACAGCTCCAGTTTAGGAATAGTGAGAGGCTTCAAGGGCGCAACCTTACTACGAGCACGTAGTAGAGTGACATGGGATGACGTAGGAGTTGCCGAATGCAGATAAACAACGGCCGCATAAGCGCGTTCAGACGCATCACAGATACCGTCAAGACGATTGATTGTCTCGTTGACAGGAAAAGCGCGAGGAATGCGATAATCCGACAATGAGATGACTGAAGCGACAGCGAAATTTCAGTCCAGAGACAGAGGAGGGGGAAGGGGAGTGTCCCATTGCAACGGAGTTATCCACAAACGTTGCATGAAGATTTTCAGTAAACAAACAAACGGGGTTAATAACCCGAGAGGGTCAAAGATGCGCGCGATGTACGAAAGAACAATTCGTTTCGTCACAATGCCGCTGAAAGGTTCAGAATGATAGCTGAAAGTATCACTTTGAGGTTCCCAACGCATTCCCAAAATCTTGATGCCTTGTTCGGTATCGGAGAAAATGAGAGGAGTCTCACGATGCTCTTGCGGAATGGAAGAGAGCACGGAGGGAACGCTGCTGGTCCATTTGCGCAATTCAAAACCGCCTTTTGCCAGCAAAGCTTGAAGCTCTGAGACCAGAGATCAAGCATGGGCAACATCAGGAGAGCATGTAACGACGTCATCAATATACGTGTTAGATGTCAGCGCTTGAGAAGCGAGCGGGAATGCAGCACCTTCATCCTTGACGAGTTGTTGAAGAACGCGTTGTGCTAGAAACGCTGACGGCGTGAGGCCGTAGGTGACAGTTGACAGCTCGTATTCTTCCACAGGGCCTGAGGGAGATGATCTCCAGAAAATGTGCTGATATTTACGATCTTCAGGGTGAATCAAGATTTGCCTGTACATTTGCCGAACGTCGGCACACACGGCAATAGGCTGAGACCTGAAAGCGGTCAGAATAGCGGGAAGGTCACGTTGCAACTTGGGACCACACATGAGATTTTGATTGAGAGAGAGACCAGCTTGGTCCGGTGCTGACGCATTGAAAACAACACGCAACTTGGTGCTAGAGCTTGACGTTTTGTGCACGCAATGATGAGGGATGACTTAATCTGACGGCGATTTAGCGAGTTGCATATGACGGGACTCGACGTAATCCTTTATGAAAGCTTGATAAGCTGACTCATGCTCGGGGTTACGCTTGAGACGACGCTCAAAACTCAAATAGCTTTGAAAAGCAACATCGCGGTTCGACCCGAGTGCAGAAATGTCAGGTTTAAACGGAAGCTTGACAGAATAGCGTCCTGTGGAATCACGAGAGTGCGTGGCAACGAACTGGGATTCACACAGCTGAACAGCCGGGTCTGTCGGGGGAGGGCGTCGAACCTCCTCAGATTCCCAAAACAAACGCAAAGTACTTTCCAGAGGTGGAGCGTGACAAGTCAGCAACGAGAGGGGATCTTGGGCATCGGTTTGAGAACCGACTGTACCGATGATAACCCACCCAAAGATAGTGCTAATGGCAGAGGGTTTGCCGTGGAGCATGTCTCGAGACTTCTGTAGCACATCCGGGTAAACATCGGCACCCAACAAAACGTCAACTTCATCGGGCACGAAAAACCTATCGTCAGCTAGAGATAGGCCACGATAGCGTTCACAAATGTCAGAAGAGACGGCGCTGGAGGGGAGAGAACTCGAAATGGCTGGAAGCACGAGAGCTTGTACATCAAGAGCTTTCTCGTGAGGAAAGCGTGAGACGATATGACAATTGACCAGGCCGTGAACTTTGGCCGATGAATTGCCAATACCAGACAACTGAGTGGGCATGCCTTGAACTTTAAGTCCGAGCTTTTGGACCAATGAGTGAGTGATGGCTGTGACTTGTGAACCCGAGTCTAAAACCATTCTCACTGGCTGAAGATTGCCATGTTGGTCATGAATGAAACCGCGAATAGTTCCGAGCAGGACTTGATTGAAGACAGGCCGCGATAAACTTGTTTTACAGAAGTAGGAGCCTGCAATAGGCTGCGCGAGAGCGGCATCAACAACAGGGGTAGACGTAGAAGTGGTGACCTCGGGGGTGACGCCAGGGGAAGTGGTGTCACTAGAGCGCGAGGAGGGCTCTACGGGTAAAGTTGAATGATGCTGACGCGAAGAACAAGTTCTACACGAACGTGTTGAAGTACACGCAGATCTGGGATGTGGGCCGAGACAATTGAAGCAGAGCTTGAACCGCTTCAATGTTTCATACCGTTGAGGAATCGTTTGCGCAATGTAAACAGATCAATGAGACAGTCGATGGGTTTGTTTACATTGTGGGCAAGTCGAATCAGACCGATTGAGTGGTCGTTTGTCCTTGACCGAGACCGCAGAGGTCGCTATGAACGAATTGAGGCGTTTGACAGGCGAGGTTATTGACCTCGGCGTCGCGACGGCGGACTTGTCTAAACCACACAATTCCAACGTGCGGCTGGCGCTCTCTAGAAAATGCGTCAGATTTTCCAAAGTAGGGAGTTCATCGTCAGCAAACTTGGTTTCAAACGCCTTTCTGGTTTGAGAATCAAAATTTCTAAGAGACAACGAAAGCAGAATGAAATCGTCGAGATGTTCGATGCCTAATTGTCTAAGTGCAGAAATAGAATTCTTGTGAATTTGAACAAAGTTCTGCAACGATTCGAGAGAAGACGATTTGAGTGGAGTAAACTCAAAGATTTTCTATAGATAATGGTTGGCGAGCAAACGTTTGCTTTCGTAACGTGAGACTAATGCATTGAAAGCAGGAATGTAGTTGCTTGCTTCGAGCGTGTAATCAGAGATAACAGCGCGAGCGGAATCAAACAAACAACTATTTAAATGAAAGAATTTCTGTAAATCATCAAGTTCAGTACGATTGTGGATGAGTGAACGAAATACTGAAATAAATGCAGGCCAATCAGAGTGAAGTCCAGAGAACTTCGGCAAGTTTATAGTCGGCAAACGAACTGATTTTTTGACAAGTGAAATGTCAGCTTCGACAGCTGTTCTCGTCGCGGCTCTAGAACCAACTCCATGTCAGCAATTATCTGAAATTAAAGCCAAATGTGAGGTAATTTACCATATTTCTAGCAGCACAATTCATGCAATCTACAACTCAGAATCTACTAACAAACCTCGCAGTGTATAGCATTAATGAGCGAGCACTGCTGTACGTGGCAATGACAATACGTTCATTATTCATGGCTGTTAAACTAGAAAATAGAGTAAAAAATAGAGTAATAAGGATCAATTTTTTTTTTTGGGTGGTGGGGATTTGGTTTGGTACTTAAAAGTACCATCAGGTAATAAAACACATTTGAGTTATGTATTAACACTATGAAACAAAATCACATAAAATCGATTTTTGAATGTGCCCAATAGTCCAATGTATAAATTGCCCATACACTTGTGGGCAATTAAGAGCATCCCGGAACTTATTTGACAGTGTTTGACTCGACTCGGCTGTAATGTGGCCTTTAGGGGGAGTAAAATTGAATTAATATATTTAGAATGATTCTGGTAGACTGGAACTAGGTTATTTTGCAGGAAATAACCAAACTATGAATTCTTTTGAATATCGAAGGTTTTACAGAGAATATGAGAAGGTACCAACTGTTACCATTGGTAAATGTAGAAAGTAATTTGATATTTGGAATTTTATTGTCGAAGATTTAGGGAAAAATTATTTTTAATCGGAACTTCCCTAGATGAATTTCGTTGAGTTCTTTTTATACGAAAAATAGAGAAATCACTTGATATACGTTGGACCAAAGTAAAAGGAGTACTAGCTATTTGGGAAAGGATTTGAAAGGAATTTAACTTTCACCTCAAAATTATTGAAGACTCTCGAAGTTGAGCTCACTTGGTTGATTTAATTATTCACTTGTAGATTACAAACAATTTGCGGAAACCAATACTTTGTTGAATGTTATCACAATTTGAAAATTATCCATTCACGGAAATGTTTCACAAATTAAAATCAGACTTTTAACAGAATTATTCGTGGATTGTAAATTATACTTTTACAGTGATGAAAAGGGGTGTTTCCTTATATTTAAATTGAAAGACTTGAAAGAATGAAAGTTGACCTTAAATTGTACCTCGAAGTATCAGGCAAAAATACTAACAGGTATTACGTGAAGAGGAAGGAAAGAGTAGATCTCAATCAAACAAGTTTACTTTGAAAGATTTGAGTCTAGTCCGGGATACGAAAATATTCTATCTGACTGATAGAATAGAATGGAATGGAAATAACCAAACTATGAATTCTTTTGAATATCGAAGGTTTTACAGAGAATATGAGAAGGTACCAACTGTTACCATTGGTAAATGTAGAAAGTAATTTGATATTTGGAATTTTATTGTCGAAGATTTAGGGAAAAAATTATTTTTAATCGGAACTTCCCTAGATGAATTTCGTTGAGTTCTTTTTATACGAAAAATAGAGAAATCACTTGATATACGTTGGACCAAAGTAAAAGGAGTACTAGCTATTTGGGAAAGGATTTGAAAGGAATTTAACTTTCACCTCAAAATTATTGAAGACTCTCGAAGTTGAGCTCACTTGGTTGATTTAATTATTCACTTGTAGATTACAAACAATTTGCGGAAACCAATACTTTGTTGAATGTTATCACAATTTGAAAATTATCCATTCACGGAAATGTTTCACAAATTAAAATCAGACTTTTAACAGAATTATTCGTGGATTGTAAATTATACTTTTACAGTGATGAAAAGGGGTGTTTCCTTATATTTAAATTGAAAGACTTGAAAGAATAAAAGTTGACCTTAAATTGTACCTCGAAGTATCAGGCAAAAATACTAACAGGTATTACGTGAAGAGGAAGGAAAGAGTAGATCTCAATCAAACAAGTTTACTTTGAAAGATTTGAGTCTAGTCCGGGATACGAAAATATTCTATCTGACTGAACAGAGTTGCCTGGTTAGCCAGAGGAATATTACACAAGAAGAGGAAGTGAATTGCCAAGAAGTGCCTGAACAGTTGCAACAATAGCGGGAGGGACAGCTCTTTATACATGAGGTTTAGGACTTTAAAAGCCCATCAAAATCCCATATTTGGGCGGTTTGCAAAAACATGCAAAATGTTGCAAAAACATACTTACGTCCAGTGCGTAAACACTTTCCGCACGAACACTTTGGCAAGAGCGTCCAACAACTGATGTGGATGTCGTGAGGCGGCTAGTTCGTGACAAGTCCACAGATGGCTCTTCTGGGTTGTCGTCAGTGTCGTCCAATGTTGGCTCGACGACTCTTTGCTGTTTCTACGAGGTGGTTGCAATGTCTTGTCGTTGTCGTCACGGCAACATTCTCACCCGTCTCCCACCGCTCCGTTTCCTTCCATCGTTCCTAGACACAGTATCTGTGTTGTTCCCTTGCTGTTCTCTGTTGGATATTCAGTTTCACTGCACTGGAATACACGACACCTACATCCTGTTTCAATATCGATTAAAAAGAAAAATCAATTCCTAATCGAGTAAAGTTTCCTTGGTTAAAATTACACAATAATTGATATGTATCAGCTGTTTAACAATACCATTACAAACAATATTAACTGATGAATTTTTGCTTTCTATTGTAGTATGTTTCGTTGACAACGACATGATTTTACGTTACATATGAGGACAGTGATCCTTATGTAAGTGTCATTACTGGCGCCGCTAACAGAAGTTTGTTTTCATATGTCACTTGAAGAACTGTCACATACGCCTCAATCATCCACTGGCACTTTCAATACACTCTCTTCAATGCAACAGGAGCAGATGATCTGGGAGAACACATTGTACTGCAACTTACTATCAGCTGTTGTTCAAACAGTAAGCACGATATTTATGTATTCATGTTAATGTATTTAAGTTACTTCTACCCTGAAAATTTATATTTTTATCATGTCAGAAGACTTCCGTCAGATTGAGATAGCTTCTGTTGAAAATATTAAAAGTAGTGATTATTGAAAATATGTTTATAGCAAATTAATTGAAACTTTCCCCATTTCTAAAGGTAACTAACTGATAGTCGAAATGTATAAATTGCACAGACACTTGAGGTTTTGTTCTCGAAAAATTGTGTAAACTCCCTGAAGCTGTCCTGAAATCACCAGCCAGCCGCTTTATGCTGAACTTGTTAGTCGGCAGTCGGAGGCTCAACGTGTCGGACGTGCGTGTGATGCTGCGCGCTCTGTGTGTTTAACATGCATTGCTTCAATACGGAGCCATAGCGGAACTACATCTTATATTATTTGTTGTATAGTTCGTCGGTAATCTCGTTCATTTAATGAATTCCCTCCTAATGTTGCTATGGAGAACTTACACATGCAATTTTTTTTTTAACTGCTTTATTATTTAATACACATACACACAAACATCACACATCCACAAAGCTCAGGGAGCTCATCTGTGGGAAAAAAACAATATGAAAAGAAAGAACAGATAATGTTTTAGGAGCGTAAGAGAACAATACAAAAAAAGAATTAATGAAGTAACTTAAGAATAATAAGATAGAGAATAAATATTACATAATAATCACATAGCATGAACATTCAAACACTTGCTATATACTATCAAATAAGGGTAAAATATTCTTAGGTTCTATAGTGGTTCTATAGTAAACAACCATCAAAGAGAATTAATAAAAATAACTCTTGAATAATAAGAAAAAGTGAATACAATAACACAAAAAAGAATGATTAAATTAACTCAAGATAAAGAAAAGTGAATGTATAATAATTCCTAATAATGACAAAATCGAATAATCAAAAAAAATTCATTTGCACATGCGCTTTGTAGCATTTACTACTTTATCGCCATGGTTGCAAAAATTTCAAATTTAATAATTTGATATCATTAACTGATATTTTAAGTAAAAGAAAGTGCCTTGGTCTATCAGTAACGTTGGTCATATTTTCTACAGAATTCTCCATTGGTCTTCACAATGGTGCCTGGAACCCATTGCCTCAGAAAAGCTGAAGAATGTGGTCCATCTTCAGCAATGGCGCTGGGTGCGGCATCTCTGTCCTCGGAGACAACGGCATTGTCTCATTGTCAATGCCGTTGTAATGCCGTTGTCAATTGTCGGCATTGTCAACGGCATTGTCTCGCAGCTTATGTAATATTAGCCACTGCAGACAGAGAGCAGCTAAATGCATTTCTAACAATGGTCCTGAAGACAGTAGTGGGAGTAAGGTACCACTTTTATGAATAGGAAGTACCCAAATCCCTACCTTTGGTCCATCTCCCTCCAAGTTGGGTATTTAACTGGCACTTGGAGTAAAAACGGCAGTTTTTAATCAAGTGGTCGAACCAGTCTTGGGACTTCGCTTGGTTCCTTGTTTCGGCTTCAATGTTTGTTGCTGCCGAATTGGCGATGGAAAGTGAAGCAAACGTTGCCTCACATGTGTTTAGAAGATCGCTGAAGTTTAATGAAGTTATCTGATGATTGAATAAACTGCTGGTGAGAGGCTCTGGTAAAATGATGGGGACAAACACGTGGCTGTGTTGGAGTATTAAACTAAGGATAGCAGCAGTACTGCCAGCTGCAGATTAATCGGCATAAAAATTGCTAATTTCATCATAAAGAAATTGGCAGGGGGCATTGCGGCTTGTCGTGTTTTTTGAGGATTTGTTTCTTTGGAGGGGTGCAAAGAAACTGTTTATATTGTCAATTAGATTTAGTAAAAATTGCAATGCCACCACATTTATTTACATATCTACAATATGAATTGGCAAGATGATATCCTTGTAAAACAATATTATTCATATCGTCTCTTCTTAGCCATGAATGCAAGCTAACTTCAGTTCTTAGTACTTCAGTTTCCCATCAAGTTTACGTGTGAGCGGCAATAGACCTAGAGGCTCTCGTCCAAAACTTGCAGTAGTTTGCATCACAATATTGACAATAGTGTACGAGAGAGTACTTATTTTAGTACTAATTATTTGTACTTCAACTTGAAATTGTACCGTTTACCTACCTTGTCGAACGTGGTTTAATAGCCGTAACGTATTGGGGGCCGGCGGACGTGCTCGGATCGCCTCAACTTTGGGCGTTGTGCTTGTGCCTGTGCCACTGCTGCCGCCGCCACTGGTGGTTCTCCTGGTGGGGGGCCTGCTTGTGTTGCAGCTGGTGGGGGGCCTGCTGGTGCCACTGGAGCAAGGGCCGCCGCCACTGGAACCGGGCCCGGCATGACGCCGTACCTCACCGGCACTCAGCGGATCCTGGGCGGATATCTCGGGGCCTGTAAAAATAATGCACTTAAGAGTCATTCCATGAAAATTTATACTTTTTAAGAAAAAAATAAATATTTTTTTCTTCGTTTTTTTTATTTAAAGATGGTTATAAAGTTTGTTGGCATACAATTTTTTTGGGGCTGATAT
Source organism: Leuctra nigra (assembly GCA_934045905.1). Taxonomy (NCBI): domain Eukaryota; kingdom Metazoa; phylum Arthropoda; class Insecta; order Plecoptera; family Leuctridae; genus Leuctra; species Leuctra nigra. Next base: position 752,424 of record OW203765.1, on the reverse strand, counting down.
GAATATTCTACAATTGACCGCACTTTTAACGATTTAATTTTGTCGAAAACGCATCATTTCCTAGAAAATCTTTTTTTAGGGAAGTTTAATTTCGTCAACTTCAACTAATTTACAACTATCTGTATACGTGAGCCAGAAAAAAAGTTTTGCATTTTTTAATATATTTTTGAAAAATAAATATAAAAAAAATATTTTGGTATTGAAATTTTTTTAACAAATTTTCTAATATTTATCACAATGAGTTTATGCTCTGTTCAAGATGAATAACTTCCCTTTTTAACTCGTGTTTTGACTAATTTCCTGTTTAAAAAGGGATGTGTAACATGAGTTACCAAAAAATGTAACGTGAGTTACCAACTAATTAATTTATCGTTTGAAAACTATTGTATTTAAAATTATGATTTTTTTTTGAGAACTCACTACAGCAGTTGGTTTTATAGAAAAAAATTACAGTTAGTTTCAGCAGACAATTGAGAAGGAATTTTGAAAAACATGCAAAAGTACCAAATTATTCAAAACATGCTGTATGAAAAGACAAAATAGGCAACAACATTTGCGAAAAGCGGAAGTTTTGTTAAGTAAAAAATAAGTTCAAAAACACTTTTTGTCCTATCAATTATTTTTTGTTAATTAGACAAGTCAGTTTGTCCAACTACGTCCCGCAATGCTTAATAGCGTTGATTGTCATTAAGTTTGTGGAGCCAGTAACACTGCGTGTCATCTTCATGCAGCCGTGCGGAACAAACCACCGCCAATGGCTGTGACTCTCAGCAATTAACTGGATATCGGCAAATCTATCAGCCCTATGAAAAAACATACTTTCAATTAATTATACTGCTAATTTCAAATTATATTTGTCTACTTGGAAGGTCCAAGTAAAAAGTCTCTTAAGGCTCCACTAAAGACTCCTCTAACGGCTCCACAGCCATCAGGATGGCGATCCAGAGGTCGGACTGGACCATAAGCGGGACCAAGTTCGGCTCCCCTAATGACTTCCTCTTGCTGTACCCTCCATCCTCCACGGTGCGGCGTGGTCCCTATCACATGGTCAGGTCCGTTCCGCAAGTCCTTGGCCAACGTTGCTACCAGAGCAGCTGAAACCTGTACCTGGGAGTCGGGTACAGGTAGATGCGAGGCAGCGTGGGTGACGTCACTTCGAGCAGCAGCCGTCAGAGCCTGGATTCGGCTCTTCAGCTCATTCCGGTGCTCAATGACGTATGCGGCGGTGCTGGCCTTGAACTTGCACATGTTTTTACCATGTGATTGCGGCACTTTATGGAATTTATGTATGTCTAGTTGGAGGGTCCAAGTAAAAAGTCTCTTAAGTCACATTTTGATCGTTGTGAGTAAGGAGCAATTTGTCACTAATTTAATAGGTATACACTCTCTATTATGGTATTAGGTTTTTTGAAACTGTACAATCTATAAATAAATTATTCACAGTGTGTAACAAACAGTTAGTTCCAACATATATCTAAATGATCAATGTCGAATATCCCAAAACCAAAAAAAACCTTATGACTTATTACTTTATGACATTAAAATATATTTATATTTTAATTTTTTTTATATTCTATATTAATTTTATATATAAAAATATATTTTTTCATGCACGTTGACTGCAGTACTCCTGCGCGGTCTGCGACGAAGGGTTCCACTACAGCACGATGATGAGGTGGAACATCCCTACAAGCTGGAGACGCTCAGAATGGATGTGTTCCCGAAGAAGCTGCGTTACGATCTTCTTCTGCAGCGAGCCGAGAGAATCCGTCTTCAACATGAAATGGAGACGCTCCTCCGATATATCCGCGGCGTTACTTTCCCTATCCTCCGAGCATGTTGCACGCTCCATGTATTCAAAGCACATGCCGGCCTTTCCAGGCAGTCAGTGTCGAGCGGATATTTTAATGAAAAACTAGCTTTTTTGTTAAAGAAAAAAGGCTTATAATACGCAAGTTTTCAGGGCAATTATACAAATTGGGTGAATTTGAATCACCCACTTGTAATCAGTGGCTAAGCTTGAAGTGATAATTTTTTCGTATGCTTATATCACGTTTTGAAGAACTGGTATCGCTTTTATCTCTGAGTGAGAAGAAGCCCTCACGAGAGAGTTTTTTTGAGTCGTAAAAATTTAGAGATTACTGATAAGTCACAAGGCTTTTTGATTATAAAACATTCTATAGGTAGCAACTAGGAAAGTGAATATTCATTTTTGATGATCGATAATGATTTCATTCCGAAAATTCCCAAATGTAAAAACTGGCAATACACACATCATCTAGCCATTTCTCAAAGCATTCTAAGAATTCTACATTTGACTAAACGCTGCTAGGAGCTGGCACTGGCAGCCTTGCGGATCTTGTGTTTTGCTTTTGTGCTTTTCTTGTGCCATTTGCGTGTACTTAAAACTTTATTCTTATCTCCATACCTCCACTTAAATCGCTTAGGTCCTTTGCATTCGTTTGATGCGTCGTGCTGCACCGCCTGTCGCGTCAATGCTTATTTGTGAGGCCCGTGGGTTTGCCTAACAATATGCACGATACACATGCGCCTGGATAGGACTCCAGTTATGTAAGAAATATCGTGGGCCTCCCACATCGCGAATTACGCCCTGATACGGAGTAACATCAATGACTTTCACCAATGAATTGACAGCGTCTGTATCCAGGCGCGACTTATTTCTTAGCTCTGCCTGGAAGCTCTCAGTACACTGCCGGTTGGTAATTCGATCAACGTTGCGTGGGCTTGCCTATAGACACTAGCCGGGATGTGTTCTTTGACGAGTCTTGAGGAGACTTCTTGCCGTCTGGTTCCAGAGAGAGGGCGCTCGGCTCCAGTGTGTTTGTTGGTGAAAGACCCAAGTACTCACTTTCAATTGGCACATGTTTGTGCGGCATTAGTTCCTTACAGAAAAACCAAAGGCTGTTTAAAAAAAATCTTAAAAGACAAAATATTTACTAAGCTTACCTATTATATGACTTATGGTTATAAGACGACTATACTTTAGGGCGGCCCTTACATTTTTTAAACTAATCCATTTAAGGTGGCTGTATATCACGTGACTTTTTAACCAAAAAGCTACACATTTTCTATTGGAAGGGTTCAGTTTATCAAAGACTTCTCACTCATCAGATAAGTTAGGACACATCTGTTGGAACTAATCTACGCAGTAAAGAACTGCGAAAATAACATATTAGATGATTTTACTTCTTGCACCTAAATATTCTCAAATCAATACCTGAAGTTGAAGGAAATTCTACGAGTTGCTAAGAACAGTAAACATTACTCTAATAAAAAGGCATGTATGCATCACAAACCTGACGCAATGTCAGAATGTATAACATGCGCTCTTTCTTCCTCTTTCCAACGAAATGTTGAGATATTAATTATATCCACTATTATGAATGTAATGATTAAACGGACAGCACTTGGTTTTGACAGTCGTCACACGCGTACGTATACACGATATTTGTGTTGTTTTTATTATTAAACCACTGCAAAATTAAATAATATTGACTGCAAATCGTCGGGTAATTGTTTATTTGTTGCATACGCCCATTTCCTGATTTTTCAGGGGAGCTGCCTAAAGATAAATTTAGTAATATCTCTGAACATAGATATCTGTAGGTCGGCGGAATCTTATTATGATTGTAAAACATGTCAGAGGTAATTATGGAATGGTGTATTAGTGTCATTTGTCTCTTGTTTTTCATAAATATTGCAATTAAGTTTGGATATGAGACACAGGTTCGCACATTTACCAACTATGACTATCTCGAGTGTCCCATATCCAAATTATTTAGCTATAAAACCACCGTACAGTGGCTATACAGTTCATTTTTTACTAAAATATTATACTGTCTACTGTTTCTTTAATTAATAATCAAAATAAATTATAAAATAAATTATAAATAAAATAAATTGTACATTATTTTTGTTACATTTAAAACGGTTAAAACTGTTTCGAAGAATGTCAGAACAAAATTATCTTAATTATAAACAATTAATTAGACATGTGACATTATAAATTGAACCTTGGCGATAGTGTTTCTGGCGTTCCTAGTTTTGCTTCGCGAGTCACGTGACCAAATGAACACATTCTATTGGCTTGCCGAGGATATGGGACAAGCTAACAATTAAAATATTTGCATTGCCGATGATATGCAACAAATCAACATTAAGAAAACCAATTTCCTTGTAATTTTCTGCACTGTTTTCAGTGGATATATGACAAGTAAGTACTCGGGAATATGTAGATGCATCTAACTCCAAAAGTGAAAAAACCGGATATGCAACAAATCTAGTGGAGCGGTCGCTCCACGCCAGCCAAGTCGTACGGCGCGCGCACACTCCTGGCGAAACACGGTACCTGGCGAAATATGACTTCAGTTTTTACTGCAACACTACTTTCATATATCTTATCCAGACTTGACTACTATATATGACATGATTGACTCGCACTAGCGTAATATCTAGTTGCTTTTAACCAATATGACTAATGTATACACCATGACTTCGCTTAACGATATATTTATTATTTTTTTTTTTTTTTTTTTTTACATCACTTTGTTGTACGACTTGACTGGCGCTAATAACCTCGCTGTTGAGCGCCATAAACCATAATATCTATATCTATACACTCTCATATAAAGGCTGGAGCAAACCCACTTTTACTGTAGGCATCAAAGTGGCATTTTCGGCCTACTGGATCTTAAAATTGGGGAATCTCACATTGTTGGGAAATATCTCAATTTCGAGCAATGGCCCACCCTACAACATATACCAAATTTGGGAACAATAGGTTACGCCCTTTGCGAGCTAGAGGGCCGTGAAAACCGTGTTTTAGGGCGGTTTTCATAATAATAATAATAATAATAATAATCTCAGTAGTAGTAGTAGTCTCCTGGAATTCAAATCCGGTAAACAGGCCACAGCCTAAACGGCTGAACCGATTGATCTCACATTTTTACCACGTGTGCACTTTTGGCGTCTGATTTGCCCTCCCCCCCTTGACTTTTTTTGTGCCGCCATTTTGCAACCGGAAGTGACATCATATCTCGACAACGGCTGAGCTGATTGGAACAAAAATAGCGCCAAACGATTCGGACGGTCAACTATATGGATTATAAATAGCAACAGACTAAAATTTATGTTAACGAAACCGGAAATGACGTCATGAAATTTGAAATACATCGATTGGCATTTCGGCAACAAATTTGATCCGATTATTTTGATATTTATGTAACGTATGTACTTTTGATATCTCATTTGACTTGTTATAAAACCAACCGGAAGCCGCCATTTTGAAACCGGAAGTGACATCATATATCAATAAAGGCTAAATAGATTTGAACAAAACCAGCGCTAAACAATTTAGACGGTCAACTTTATGTATTATCATCAATAATATTTGCAGTTTTCCATACCAAAACTGGAAATGACGTCACACTTTTTAAGAATCTCACAAATTTACATGTTGATGCAATAAATATACTATTTCAGACAGCTTATAATAAAATGTAATCATGTTTAAATTATAATTCAAGGAGTCAGTGATTTCAGCAGCCATTTTGAAACCGGAAGAAACGCCATATCTCAAAAACTGGTTGACAGATCGGTATGAAACTAGCGGTAATTCCCTTCCTCTTGTTCTCTCCCAGCAATCTACGAAGATTGTCCGATTGAGATAAAAACCCACAGAGATTACCTCGAGCTCATCATCTACTTCCATATTGCTTCCTTTCCACAAGTCATCTTCATCAATGCTCAGGTTGTGAAGCACACAACACGACATGATGAATTTAGTAGTCTTGTCAGCCGTGTGAAAATCCAGTCTGATAAGTTGGCGAAACCTATTCTCAGTGTTCGGTAAGTTCCTCAAAAAAAGGAACTAGTTCCAGTTCCAGTTCCTTTGATCAAAAAGGAACTAGTTCCAGTTCCTAGTTCCTTTCAAATAAAGGAACTGGAAAGTTACCAGTTAGGAACTAAGTTCCTTTTAAGTTACAATGCCCTCCAAAAACAACCCTGATTTTTTTGTAATTACCCTTCTCTAAATTGAGTGAGCAAAGCGCTCAAGCAGCATATTTTCAGAAATCCGGTTAATTTAGGAAGACCCAAAAAATGGGTAATTATTCGTTATAAATTCTGCGTAAATCATGTCATAAGATACTATATTTCTATTCGAAAGGAACTTAAAAAATAACGTAAAATAAGTTCCTAAGTTCTTTACAAAAGGAACTTTTTAGTTCCTAAGTTCTTTAAAAATAAAGGAACTGAGTTCCCCTAAAAGTTCCCCAAAAAGGAACTAGTTCCCGGTAACTAGCTCCTAGGAACTAGTTCCTCCCCAACACTGCCTATTCTTTAGCAGACCGAATGTATTTTCAATTAGGACTCGAGTAGCACTAAGTGTGAATTTGAAATTTTCTGCTGAGGTGTAAGGTTGCCATAATCCCTGTAAGGAGTTAGGCACCATTCCCGAAGAGGGTAAGCCCCATCTGCCAGAATATGATATTGATTGCCACAAATGGCACTTATTTTACCATGTACGAACGACAATGTAATATCTTTGAATCATGCATCTTGCTTGGAGTGCCAGTGAAAACATCGATGAACCGCTGCTGATGGTCACAAATCCCATGCATAGTCACAGATATTTATTTAAACACTTAATTCCAACGCATGTTTGAAACGCATGTGGAGGTGCCCTGTTTGAGGCATGAGATCTCTTGTTCGGTGTAATAGTAGTAAATAGTAGTAGTAAACTCGGGTGTTTTCACAATCGAAAACATTCTCTTTTGGCTGTCTTTTTATAATATTGACAATAGAGATAGTTCAAAATTTGTCTATGAATATAAATTGAAACGTAAAATCGTTTCTAAACTTAACTAATAGTCTAAAAGTATAAATTGCACAGACACTTGTGGTTTTGTTCTCGAAAAATTGTGTAAACTCCCTGAAGCTGTCCTGAAATCACCAGCCAGCCGCGCTATGCTGAGATTGTTAGTCGGCAGTCGGAGGCTCAACGTGTCGGACGTGCGTGTGTTGCTGCGCGCTCTGTGTGTTTAACATGCAATATAAAGCAATGGGGGGCGAGCATTTTGCTTATGTATTCGAATCATGCAATCTATCATGTTCATGAGATTTTGTGCACACGTTTCTAGTTTTATTTGAGAAGAATATTTTACTATTCTTAATTATAACGATACAAACATTTCATTGCTTTGAAACACATTAACCAAATTGCAAAGGTTTAAGTTGATCGATTGAACCTTTATGATTAAAATGTTCCTTGTTAATATTCATACGTTGAAGCTCTCATCACTCAGGTATGCAAGCAAAAGGTTCTCATCAACCATGAGCCAGTTTTCTTCAGAAAGCAGTACACGGACACATGGTGGTACAGCGTAAGTTCACCTACCACCATCACAATAGATTGTCCAGAGTAAACTCTCTTCTCTACCGGCACAACTCAAGTTCATAAATTGACAGGTATGGGAAATCTAACTATACCTAGCCCATGTCGAGCAATCGCAGTCAAATTCTTGCTATTACCTCATTCATCCCGAACCATTTCCACTGACAAAAGAATTGACTATTCAGCTCCCAAAATTTCTCAAATTCAACATAATCCTCTTCAATTAACTTCTCTCGAATCATCCCTAGGAAATCAGCAAGAGGTGCTAGAAATAGTTTCCAAGTTGCAACAGGCCCCAAATCCCATCAAAACTTTGCCCCTAGAAAATTGGCAACAAGAGTTACATGTGCTACAAACTTTGCCTTGGTATGAACCCACTAAAGAGAACACCACCTATGTCTCCTACACTCTGATCACCATTGGCATTCTAATCATCATCATTTTAGTTTGGCTGAGGCAAATTATTTGGCAAAGATGTTGCTTAAGAGCTGGTTCTGAATTACGCAGAGTAAACAAACGTATTCATCTTGAAAAACCTACAACCCTCAATCTCCCCAGTGACATTGAACACAACATTTCATCTTCGTATGAGGACTCGACAAGCCTGGATGAGGCTACAATTCAAACACCCTCTCCCATAAAAAAGAAACAACGGGGTTGCGTCTATCCTGACTTCACTCTGACATAAATAATTCATCAACATTTTATGACCAAGGAAAGGAACTGGTTTATGACAAGGTATATACAATCATAACTCTAGAATCCAATTATTAGGATATAATCTACTTTATTTTGTTACTACATCTCATATCTCATTTATCGCAACTGCCCCAAATAACCATGATCTTGCGAGTTTCGATTTTCCCAATCATAAGTACGTTCTATTTCCTCATAAAGGAGCATACATTTCCTCACCCACTCCCGATTTTCCCATCGGGCGGTGACGGTGTACGGAGAGTACACCCCTCTGCGGCAGGCTCTTCCCCTCCCCCGTCCATGATCCACTTCAAATTGCTTCACATTTTCTCTCAGGTTCTGCAGAGCACCCTCAATCCATATTCTTCTCGGTGGATGCACCACGGTGCACTCCCGTACATGTGTACCTAAAACAAAACAATCCCAGAATATAAGACACATTGGATCACAATAACCCCACTTATTCCACACCCATCCCCCTTCATTTCCCCACATAATACTTCTGACTTAGACAAAAAGCCCTTCAAATCCTTCTCAGTTATGGTAAGAATACACTAAATTGACACATTACAACAAATCTCATCTCAATTTTAAACAACAAAATACATTACGACACATCGATTCTCCGTCCACACTCCATTTTTGTTTGATAACACTCATCTCACTCTGGTTCCACCAACTGCTATAACCAAATTCTCTTTCGACATCCAGATAATACAGTACCAACCTATATTTGTGACCTGTCGAACGCTCACTTCACACACTCTATCATCAATAACATCATCGAAATCTTAAGTCTCTTCTTTTTAAACAAACTATTACAATTCACATTTCTTGGCCTATCAAAATATTAAACAAAAATATGACTAATCATTTCAAATAGTTCACATAAAACAAATAAATAATACTCCCATCTGCCTAGTGGAATTTTGAATATTTTACTACAAGAATGGTTTGATAAATACATAACTCAATCGATAATTCTCTTTAAAATAATGCTTTCATTTTGGAAAAATACATCTCTTATCCAATTTTATTTTACTCTTAAAATCAAATATACAAATATCACAAACACACGACTTTCTCATGAATAGATTTTTGCTCCCAAAATAAATTTTACATACAACTTTATTTTTAATATATTTTTCTACCAATTTCCAGAATCTCCTCTCTTTTCTTATATACCATTAAGCAGATCCTCTACTTTTGTCCAAAGTCTCATCACCTGATAAAAATCCACTTCATTTTCCTATACACCCCCTCGTAAAATGCATCCTAAATTATTCCTTCTAAATATTTAATAGCATAACAATTTACTCACCATCAGGTTGTACTCGAATCGTCACCTTTACACTTGGATCTCCAACCAACACCGGAGAGCATCCTATATTATAGATACAATAATCTGAACACACATTGCAGTTCTTCATCTTCACACAATTCTCGTCTGAGCTTAGTAGAAAACCAAAGTAGAATGACTTCGAGTCTCCTCTCCTCACCGATGAACTGACACCTTGACGCGGTGGTGAGGCTTAAAGGCCTTGGCCAGGTTGCTTCAGCTTCGACATAATAATGTGACAAGAATGATTTTATCCAATATTCCAAGAAAATCAGATCGATCCGACACTCACAACGCTCACAATGTGACAATTAAACTCTTGCCGCAACCCGCCACACACTGAACGCACACCGCAACGCATGGTGCAGTGACGTCCGTGAGAGGGACCGCCCTGCAAGCCAGCCCGCGGCCGGCCGCGTGCTCTTACGCTGCAGCAACCTCCGAACTCTATGCCGACACTTGATGTCAAATGCCAAATAAGTCAAATGTCCCTAGGTTTTACCGTATAGTTTGCCAAGAAATTTTTCCCGATAATTCCATACTCGTCCACTTGGTGGTGGTTTCTTAGCTACCTACAATCTGATTTCCAGACAGATTTCGGCGATGCATTCAGTAATTCGCACATTCGCACATGGAAGTAATTCACACTTTAATCTATTTGCAAGGCATAAGTCTCTCTGTAGTCTAAAGTGGTTTGAACAAACTAGTGATGATTTAGTGGGAATAAAGTTGTCTCTGTAAATTTTATGAAGGCACTGTTTTTATTATCTGTTTGCTGATGACTGACTTGGAAATCGATGAAAAGGGAGTGTAATTCCATCCGCGCATACACATTTTGAAGCAGTGTTACATTTATATACATATTTATATAATGAAATTGAGGCTGTTATGTTAAATCAGTGGAAAGTCTGCCTAATTAATGATACACTGTTGATCTTAAACATCGACAAGGGCCATTTTACTGCCAATGTTGTCTCCACTGAGAAGTGTGTTTATTTAGATGTAATGTTCGCATATCCATGATAATTGACATTCTAATATCAATAAATATAGTGGAATGCCCACTAAGCTTCTAACAAGCTATATGGACAATTTCGTTGTGTTGTAATTTGCTATTAAAACCAATCTACAGGCAGTACATGCATTATTTTACAACCTTCCAACATGATACTGTACATGATATATGATACATGATACAGCATGATATATGATACTGTAAAGTGGATCAATATAACATAAATAGATATGCACACAATATTGTGTGGATTAATAATATTTTATATATATTTTGCAATAAAATCATGGATATGATATGTTCCAAAGTTCTACCAAGTCTGAATTAAAGTAAGTTGACAAAATTTGTAAGGTTGTGATTAATTTGAATGAAGTATTTATTTCCTATTGCATGTCTAGTGAAAATAGGTTAACAATTGGCCTCTAGGACATTGATTTTACTATGATTTAGGATTGCATTCAGTGCAATCAACACCACATGGTACATTTTATAAGTACTTTACTAGGAAAACGCTCTGTGTAACGCGTTGATGAGCGAGCACGGACACGCGCAACACCTCGAACCGAAATTATGTCTATCGAAAATATCATTAAAAGCCAATAATTCTTGAAATTCGTCAGACTTGTAGGTATAAATATCTCCAAATATTCCTGAAGTATTAGTCCCAATAACCATGCAAAGGTTTAAGTTGATCGATTGAACCTTTATGATTAAAATGTTCCTTGTTAATATTCATACGTTTGAAAGTTGCTCTAACTACCTTGGAACTATAAAGAGTCGAAGTAGCCGTGATCAACATGTTGTCACGATGAGAGTTATTTGACAGTCAACACGCAAAATGTCCGTAAAATGTCAAAAACGTTTGGATTTAAACACAGATAAGTCTGCAAATTGTCAAAAATACAGATAATGTTGGTACCAATGACCACGCGAAGTTTTAAGTTGATCGCTCAATCGGTTCTAGTTTAAATTTCAAAAATCATATGAAAGATTTTTTTAAATTTTAACCAATGGGAGGATTTGGCTGAAACTTTGTATGATAGGGACAATGTTGGTTGCAATGACTTTGCTAAATTTCAAATTGATCGGAGCAATTAATCGAAAGATATTTTTTTTTTAAATTTGAACCAATCACAGGAGCCAGTTCAAAAACGGTCCCAGGGACCGCATAGATTACGTTAGCATATGTGCAAAGTTTCAGATGGATTGAATGTGCGGTTTAACCTGGGCTGTGCGGACAAAAAAACAACGAAACAAAAAAAACACACACAGAGAAAGTGCCATAAGAGTACCATGGTGACGCTCGCTCAATAATGGTAACAGACAAGTAAAGAAACCAGTGTGTATTTTTCTAGAAATGGAAAACAATTCATGAAGAAACCCTAATCCAAGTTATAGGTAGATTAATAATTGGGTATGAAATTAGTTGTAGTCTATGGTATGAGTATCTTACTTTCTTCCACTTTTCCTTGGTTTTCTTTGTGCCACCACCCTTACAGTTGTTAAGTTTTTCGGTCAATTCAATCCACTTCTTTATGGATTCTTCTTTTGTAAAGGTGGACGTGAATTTTCCACGGAAAAAACTAAATCCGCCTCCATGTAGTCTACTAAAATAGCTTTCTGTGTTTTCGTCACACGTGTATTTCCAGCCGTTTTCAAGAGAACAATGACTCAGAAGTGTGAAAGGCATTGCTTCCAAATTCATCTAAATTAGGAATTCTTGGAACCTACTAATGAGTCACTGGCTACGCGGAAAACCCGATCTTCATATCTACACATATTTGATGACTGGCTGGAAGATTGAAACCTACCCTTAAACCGGTAGTCGAGACAAATAAAAATATGTATGTTGATAATATGTTGGGTGTGTAGATACGTTTAGTATTATATTATTTTTCTGACACTTCAAAGAGTGTTATCAACATCAGAGAAATAACTAAGAATTGTAGAATTGCACTATGATTGTCCATGTTTGAAACTTAAAATTATGCCCGCCGCGCGTTGTAACAAGGATTTCGATTGGCTAGCATCGCGTCGAGGGTTCGCCAAGTTGTCACTTGTAGCGAGTGGAGGGGAGGAAGAAGTGACTATTAGCTTCTCACTCGAGTTGTCGTCAAACGCAACTCGGGAATAGCAAATTGTCGGAAAGTGAGATGAGAACAAAATGTGAGAACATTTTATCACTTCCCACTTGTCACTTGTCGAATATCTCGGGAATAGAGCTCCAGCAACTCATTGCATTGCGTTGCACTGCATTTTATTTTAGTTATATTTACAATATGATTGGAGCCCTTGGTGCTGGGGATACGCTCCCATTGGCATCCACATGTGTTTTGGACCGACCTTTACACAACGGATCGTCTGTACATCTCAGATAAATGGTCGTGCCTTTAGTACGGTCTTCTCTGTAACGGAATCCAAACTGATCATAGTATCGTTTGTTGTTGTCTTCATAAAAATATTTTATGCAACTCTCAGACATTAAATATGTTAACCTACCTACCTTACCGAGGTGATAACCAAACCACCACAGTAAAAGAAACAACGTATCACAACGGATTTATTTTCTCCTTCTTAAATGGCGTGACCAAAGAGATGACAGACAGGGCGTGCGCGAATTTCGAACAATCGGCTTTCCATTTCTACGCTCGAGTTGAGCCAAGTTGAGACGAGCGTGAGCATGTGGAGCGTTCTAGTCTAGGGTGTGTTCATTCCTTCAAAACACCACGCAAGTCACCACAGAGGCGGCGTTGGATAAGTAGAGTCTAGTATCCAATGATCCAATGAATGATGTAATTTATTTGTTCAAATAAAGATAGGTTTAAAATTTTTGAAATCACGTAGAAACGTACCAAATTAATTCCTGAGATTCAAAATTTTCCTGGGGCTGTGCGCCTTAGACCCGCATGGTCCTGGGGGGCTCTTCCCCCCAGCCCCCCATTGTTTCTCTTGGCAATCGTGTTTCCCACGCACATTGTCATTTACTGTGTTATTTTCGACCTAGATCCTAAGCAAAATGTGCCCCCCCCCCCCCCCCCCATTCCCCCGATAATAGATTTCGGCTTCCCTGTCACTGAAAGCCAAACTGTACAATACAAACCAGGACCCTTACCTAATATCGCGAGATGGTAGGACGGTGCTACGTCGTAGCCCCGTCCTACAGTAGCACAGCACCAGGACGATGTTGTAACACCGATCGAGTATACACATCCTACCGACGGGCTACGACAACACGACCACGCCCACTTTCAGCACCAAACGTCATTGATGCTACTTTACCGGCGCATTGTGATTGGTTAATTTTAGCGGGAGGAAATAGAACGATCTTGAATTTGAATCAATTACAAACTTTGGAACGAATTTTTTTATCGTGAAGTAAAACTTCACCAGTGCCACATCATTTTTCTCACGAGTTTCGTTAAGGTGTAACTTCTAACTTTGTTGATAATTATTTTATTGACTTCAAAATTGGCACATAATATGTAGACATACACTAAATATAAAAAAATTAAAATTTTTTTTTTTAACAATGGACGTAAATATTTAACAATTACTCATTTTACAACAATGAAATTTATATTTCGTGCTACTCCATCAATATAAGATTTTTTAATTTTTTTTCCACTAGAATGTAGCTGACCTGTAGTAGTAGGACTCTACATATAACTTTTTAAATATTCAAATTTGTTTTCAAATTATGATTTTATTTACACCGTGATATTTTTTTCAACGTGATTTTCTCTAAAATGAAGGCATTGTTAATTTTTTTTTCTTAATTGTCTGATAAGAGATCAAGAAAGTGATACCTAAAGTCCTTCACAGAGCCCCATGGAACACTCACAAAAAAATCAAGTAATTTGGACAAAATTTGTAGAAGGAGGATACAAAATAAATCATATTTTTGTGTACAAACAGGTTATGGAGAAAAAAATCTTTAAAGCCTGACAAAATATAATGCATAAAATAAAATAAAATAAAAATTATCTATCTTAAAATTTTTAATTTATTCTTACTCCATAATAAATCAGCAGTATTCACAAGATTTTGAAATTCAAAATTTTATTAAATATTCTCAAAATTATTACAAATTGCTGAAAACCGCCTCGTTGTAAAATATAAATATTTTTTTTAGGGCAAAAAAAACTTTTTTTTTTTAATTTTGGAAACATTTAACTAAAATACATTTATATATCAATGAAAATACAAATAAAAAAAAAATTTCACTGACTGACATCTGTGAAACATTGTACATCTCCACTCGACTCGCCAGAAACGATAACCCAACTAAAAGTTTGGTGTCAACTGGAATCGCGTGATTCCGATCGTTCTGGCGCACCAAGTCGCCGTAAAGCAGGTCCAAAACATAAAAAAATGACTCTATTTAATCTGGTATTTCTATGCAATTCAAAATCAGTCATATCTGCTACTCTTACATATCGTTTCACATTTTCTACATCTTCATCACCAAAAGCTGCGGCAATGTAGGCGGCCATTTTCGCTTCTTTCGTCGTAGGACCTATCGGTAGCACCACTCTCGACTGGTGCTGAGAAATCGTGCTACTCCAGCACCGGGCTACGTCTTAAATGTCATATTCGATCGGTGTTTGGTCGTAGCACCATGGTAGCACTGACCTTGAGCTCAGCACCGTCGTAACACCAACATTTCGCGATATTAGGTAAGGGTCCAGGGTCTTATTCTCGATTTCAACCTTGTGCCGAATTAATCGACTTTGCAAAATCAATCTTTAGTTTCTTCAATGTTAATTTAGCTGGATCCATTATTGTGCAGTTGCTCAATTCCACAGGTCAACATTTCAATTAAATTCATAGTTTACTGTTATCTCTATTCACAATTATTTCAGTGTTTTGTACAGTTTCGACTTCCCAATAAGGGAATTTTAAAACATCAAGTTCACACTACTCAACAATACCGGAGTATTATCAAATGAACTACATGTTTTATGTACTCACTGTGAGGCTCGTGGGCCGGGCGCAGGGCCGGGTGGTCGGCCAGGGCCTCTACCAGGAGCATGGTGGAGCATGGCTTCCGTCAGCGGCGGGGCCTCGTGCTTCCGCGACGAGAGCCCCGCTTTCAGGGCCTTGTGTGGGGAAGGCCGCGGGGCCGGTTGTAGGGCCTGTGGCTCCTCCGGGGTGGGGGGCACGAGGCGGATCTGCACAAGACAACACAACCTTGAACCAACTGTATAGCTGGAGGCCATTACTAAATTAAAATTAAGTGAGGTGAACCTAAGAGCCGTATCAATGGGGCATTGTGCGCGCTTAAAGAAATTGACGTAAAATAAAATAACCCGTTTCCAATCCACAGATCGCAGGATCAATAACTTAGCTACGACTTTGGCAATCAAGAAGTTTCAAAGTTTAAAGTTTTGAATATCGTAGAGATTTTTACTTTGATGACGAAACTAATTAATTTGTTTGTTTAAAATCGGTGTTTAAAATATACCTAAGTGCACATTCTAAACTCACTCTAGTAAATAAATTCATACACTGGAGTAGGTACAATTATGACCTTGTTTATGACCCCCAAGTGTGAAAATGACCAATATGATTATTAAACAATAATTGCCATATTTAAGGGCGTACGGGAGGTCGTAATGTACTCCAGTGTTTGGCTGCATTTAATACATTGAGCTTGAAATGTGCTGATTTCCTTCACTTCTGTGAAGTTTGTGAAGATAAAACTAGAGAAACACTTTGTGGAACTTCAACGGAACCTTGCCCAATTGCCCTGAAACAATTCAAGTCGGCTGCACTAGAAGGTAAACATTGGAGATGATATTTCATACATCGCTAAATCTTTTCAACGATTCAAATTATAAAAGATGTGAAAAATACAACTCGTGTCAAAGCTGAAACAATAGAGAAATATAGGATTTTCTATGATGGTATTTATAGCTAAATTAGCTATGCTATAATTATGTTTCACATTTTCGTAAATGCAATGGTCCAAAAGTAATGATTATATTTATTAAATATTATCTCCGATGTCTACTTGCAGTGCAGCCGACTTTAAATGAACTCGGAATGAGATATTTGAATCAACTCACGGCGTTGTAGCCAGCGCTCGATGTCCTCAGCCCCAAGAGGCCCGTGGCTAGTGGCTTGAGTGGGGGCCTGCGGTGGGGCCAGCGAGGAGGCCTGCGGGTGGGCCTGCGGGTGTTCTTGCGGGGACGCCTGCGAGGAGGCCAGCGGGTGTTCTTGCAGGGACGCCTGCGAGGAGGCCAGCGGGTGTTCTTGCAGAGACGCCTGCGAAGAGGCCAGCGGGTGTTCTTGCAGGGACGCCTGCGAGGAGGCCAGCGGGTGTTCTTGCAGGGACGCCTGCGAGGAGTTTTTGACAAAACTTGGACACTTGCCGATGCATCCGGTGTCAATGAGCTCAATCTCTGGTTGTCCACAGCCCCTGGCACTTGTCTATGCATCCGGTGTCAATGAGCTCAATCTCTGGTTGTCCACAACCCCTGGCACTTGCCGATGCGTCTGGTGTCAATGAGCTCAATCTCTGGTTGTCCACAACCCCTGGCACTTGCCGATGCATCCGGTGTCAATGAGCTCAATCTCTGGTTGTCCACAAACCCTGGCACTTGCCGATGCATCCGGTGTCAATGAGCTCAATCTCTGGTTGTTCCACAACCCCTGGCACTTGTCTATGCATCCGGTGTCAATGAGCTCAATCTCTGGTTGTTCCACAACCCCTGGCACTTGCCGATGCATCCGGTGTCAATGAGCTCAATCTCTGGTTGTTCACAACCCCTGGCACTTGCCGATGCATCCGGTGTCAATGAGCTCAATCTCTGGTTGTCCACAACCCCTGGCACTTGCCGATGCATCCGGTGTCAATGAGCTCAATCTCTGGTTGTCCACAACCCCTGGCACTTGCCGATGCATCCGGTGTCAATGAGCTCAATCTCTGGTTGTTCCACAACCCCTGGCACTTGTCTATGCATCCGGTGTCAATGAGCTCAATCTCTGGTTGTTCCACAACCCCTGGCACTTGCCGATGCATCCGGTGTCAATGAGCTCAATCTCTGGTTGTTCCACAACCCCTGGCACTTGTCTATGCATCCGGTGTCAATGAGCTCAATCTCTGGTTGTTCCACAACCCCTGGCACTTGCCGATGCATCCGGTGTCAATGAGCTCAATCTCTGGTTGTCCACAACCCCTGGCACTTGCCGATGCATCCGGTGTCAATGAGCTCAATCTCTGGTTGTCCACAACCCCTGGCACTTGCCGATGCATCCGGTGTCAATGAGCTCAATCTCTGGTTGTCCACAACCCCTGGCACTTGCCGATGCATCCGGTGTCAATGAGCTCAATCTCTGGTTGTTCCACAACCCCTGGCACTTGTCTATGCATCCGGTGTCAATGAGCTCAATCTCTGGTTGTTCCACAACCCCTGGCACTTGCCGATGCATCCGGTGTCAATGAGCTCAATCTCTGGTTGTTCACAACCCCTGGCACTTGCCGATGCATCCGGTGTCAATGAGCTCAATCTCTGGTTGTCCACAACCCCTGGCACTTGCCGATGCATCCGGTGTCAATGAGCTCAATCTCTGGTTGTCCACAACCCCTGGCACTTGCCGATGCATCCGGTGTCAATGAGCTCAATATCTGGTTGTCCACAACCCCTGGCACTTGCCGATGCATCCGGTGTCAATGAGCTCAATCTCTGGTTGTTCCACAACCCCTGGCACTTGCCGATGCGTCTGGTGTCAATGAGCTCAATCTCTGGTTGTCCACAACCCCTGGCACTTGCCGATGCATCCGGTGTCAATGAGCTCAATCTCTGGTTGTTCCACAACCCCTGGCACTTGCCGATGCATCCGGTGTCAATGAGCTCAATCTCTGGTTGTCCACAACCCCTGGCACTTGCCGATGCATCCGGTGTCAATGAGCTCAATCTCTGGTTGTCCACAACCCCTGGCACTTGCCGATGCATCCGGTGTCAATGAGCTCAATCTCTGGTTGTCCACAACCCCTGGCACTTGCCGATGCATCCGGTGTCAATGAGCTCAATCTCTGGTTGTCCACAACTTCTGGCACTTGCCGATGCATCCGGTGTCAATGAGCTCAATCTCTGGTTGTCCACAACCCCTGGCACTTGCCGATGCATCCGGTGTCAATGAGCTCAATCTCTGGTTGTCCACAACCCCTGGCACTTGCCGATGCATCCGGTGTCAATGAGCTCAATCTCTGGTTGTCCACAACCCCTGGCACTTGCCGATGCATCCGGTGTCAATGAGCTCAATCTCTGGTTGTCCACAACCCCTGGCACTTGCCGATGCATCCGGTGTCAATGAGCTCAATCTCTGGTTGTCCACAACCCCTGGCACTTGCCGATGCATCCGGTGTCAATGAGCTCAATCTCTGGTTGTCCACAACCCCTGGCACTTGCCGATGCATCCGGTGTCAATGAGCTCAATCTCTGGTTGTCCACAACCCCTGGCACTTGCCGATGCATCCGGTGTCAATGAGCTCAATCTCTGGTTGTCCACAACTTCTGGCACTTGCCGATGCATCCGGTGTCAATGAGCTCAATCTCTGGTTGTCCACAACCCCTGGCACTTGCCGATGCATCCGGTGTCAATGAGCTCAATCTCTGGTTGTCCACAACCCCTGGCACTTGCCGATGCATCCGGTGTCAATGAGCTCAATCTCTGGTTGTCCACAACCCCTGGCACTTGCCGATGCATCCGGTGTCAATGAGCTCAATCTCTGGTTGTCCACAACCCCTGGCACTTGCCGATGCATCCGGTGTCAATGAGCTCAATCTCTGGTTGTTCCACAACCCCTGGCACTTGCCGATGCATCCGGTGTCAATGAGCTCAATCTCTGGTTGTCCACAACCCCTGGCACTTGCCGATGCATCCGTTGTCAATGAGCTCACTCTCTGGTTGTCCACAACCCCTGGCACTTGCCGATGCATCCGGTGTCAATGAGCTCAATCTCTGGTTGTCCACAACCCCTGGCACTTACCGATGCATCCGGTGTCAATGAGCTCAATCTCTGGTTGTTCCACAACCCCTGGCACTTGCCGATGCGTCTGGTGTCAATGAGCTCAATCTCTGGTTGTCCACAACCCCTGGCACTTGCCGATGCATCCGGTGTCAATGAGCTCAATCTCTGGTTGTTCCACAACCCCTGGCACTTGCCGATGCATCCGGTGTCAATGAGCTCAATCTCTGGTTGTCCACAACCCCTGGCACTTGCCGATGCATCCGGTGTCAATGAGCTCAATCTCTGGTTGTCCACAACCCCTGGCACTTGCCGATGCATCCGGTGTCAATGAGCTCAATCTCTGGTTGTCCACAACCCCTGGCACTTGCCGATGCATCCGGTGTCAATGAGCTCAATCTCTGGTTGTCCACAACTTCTGGCACTTGCCGATGCATCCGGTGTCAATGAGCTCAATCTCTGGTTGTCCACAACCCCTGGCACTTGCCGATGCATCCGGTGTCAATGAGCTCAATCTCTGGTTGTCCACAACCCCTGGCACTTGCCGATGCATCCGGTGTCAATGAGCTCAATCTCTGGTTGTCCACAACCCCTGGCACTTGCCGATGCATCCGGTGTCAATGAGCTCAATCTCTGGTTGTCCACAACCCCTGGCACTTGCCGATGCATCCGGTGTCAATGAGCTCAATCTCTGGTTGTCCACAACCCCTGGCACTTGCCGATACATCCGGTGTCAATGAGCTCAATCTCTGGTTGTCCACAACCCCTGGCACTTGCCGATGCATCCGGTGTCAATGAGCTCAATCTCTGGTTGTTCCACAACCCCTGGCACTTGTCTATGCATCCGGTGTCAATGAGCTCAATCTCTGGTTGTCCACAACCCCTGGCACTTGCCGATGCATCCGGTGTCAATGAGCTCAATCTCTGGTTGTCCACAACCCCTGGCACTTGCCGATGCATCCGGTGTCAATGAGCTCAATCTCTGGTTGTCCACAACCCCTGGCACTTGCCGATGCATCCGGTGTCAATGAGCTCAATCTCTGGTTGTCCACAACCCCTGGCACTTGCCGATGCATCCGGTGTCAATGAGCTCAATCTCTGGTTGTTCCACAACCCCTGGCACTTGCCGATGCATCCGGTGTCAATGAGCTCAATCTCTGGTTGTCCACAACCTCTGGCATTTGCCGATGCATCCGGTGTCAATGAGCTCAATCTCTGGTTGTCCACAACCCCTGGCACTTGCCGATGCATCCGGTGTCAATGAGCTCAATCTCTGGTTGTCCACAACCCCTGGCACTTGCCGATGCATCCGGTGTCAATGAGCTCAATCTCTGGTTGTCCACAACTTCTGGCACTTGCCGATGCATCCGGTGTCAATGAGCTCAATCTCTGGTTGTCCACAACCCCTGGCACTTGCCGATGCATCCGGTGTCAATGAGCTCAATCTCTGGTTGTCCACAACCCCTGGCACTTGCCGATGCATCCGGTGTCAATGAGCTCAATCTCTGGTTGTCCACAACCCCTGGCACTTGCCGATGCATCCGGTGTCAATGAGCTCAATCTCTGGTTGTCCACAACCCCTGGCACTTGCCGATGCATCCGGTGTCAATGAGCTCAATCTCTGGTTGTCCACAACCCCTGGCACTTGCCGATACATCCGGTGTCAATGAGCTCAATCTCTGGTTGTCCACAACCCCTGGCACTTGCCGATGCATCCGGTGTCAATGAGCTCAATCTCTGGTTGTTCCACAACCCCTGGCACTTGTCTATGCATCCGGTGTCAATGAGCTCAATCTCTGGTTGTCCACAACCCCTGGCACTTGCCGATGCATCCGGTGTCAATGAGCTCAATCTCTGGTTGTCCACAACCCCTGGCACTTGCCGATGCATCCGGTGTCAATGAGCTCAATCTCTGGTTGTCCACAACCCCTGGCACTTGCCGATGCATCCGGTGTCAATGAGCTCAATCTCTGGTTGTCCACAACCCCTGGCACTTGCCGATGCATCCGGTGTCAATGAGCTCAATCTCTGGTTGTTCCACAACCCCTGGCACTTGCCGATGCATCCGGTGTCAATGAGCTCAATCTCTGGTTGTCCACAACCCCTGGCATTTGCCGATGCATCCGGTGTCAATGAGCTCAATCTCTGGTTGTTCCACAACCCCTGGCACTTGCCGATGCATCCGGTGTCAATGAGCTCAATCTCTGGTTGTTCCACAACCCCTGGCACTTGCCGATGCATCCGGTGTCAATGAGCTCAATCTCTGGTTGTTCCACAACCCCTGGCACTTGCCGATGCATCCGGTGTCAATGAGCTCAATCTCTGGTTGTTCCACAACCCCTGGCACTTGCCGATGCATCCGGTGTCAATAAGCTCAATCTCTGGTTGTTCCACAACCCCTGGCACTTGCCGATGCATCCGGTGTCAATGAGCTCAATCTCTGGTTGTCCACAACCCCTGGCACTTGCCGATGCATCCGGTGTCAATGAGCTCAATCTCTGGTTGTCCACAACCCCTGGCACTTGCCGATGCATCCGGTGTCAATGAGCTCAATCTCTGGTTGTCCACAACCCCTGGCACTTGCCGATGCATCCGGTGTCAATGAGCTCAATCTCTGGTTGTTCCACAACCCCTGGCACTTGTCTATGCATCCGGTGTCAATGAGCTCAATCTCTGGTTGTTCCACAACCCCTGGCACTTGCCGATGCATCCGGTGTCAATAAGCTCAATCTCTGGTTGTTCCACAACCCCTGGCACTTGCCGATGCATCCGGTGTCAATGAGCTCAATCTCTGGTTGTCCACAACCCCTGGCACTTGCCGATGCATCCGGTGTCAATGAGCTCAATCTCTGGTTGTCCACAACCCCTGGCACTTGCCGATGCATCCGGTGTCAATGAGCTCAATCTCTGGTTGTCCACAACCCCTGGCACTTGCCGATGCATCCGGTGTCAATGAGCTCAATCTCTGGTTGTCCACAACCCCTGGCACTTGCCGATGCATCCGGTGTCAATGAGCTCAATCTCTGGTTGTCCACAACCCCTGGCACTTGCCGATGCATCCGGTGTCAATGAGCTCAATCTCTGGTTGTTCCACAACCCCTGGCACTTGCCGATGCATCCGGTGTCAATGAGCTCAATCTCTGGTTGTCCACAACCCCTGGCATTTGCTGATGCATCCGGTGTCAATGAGCTCAATCTCTGGTTGTTCCACAACCCCTGGCACTTGCCGATGCATCCGGTGTCAATGAGCTCAATCTCTGGTTGTTCCACAACCCCTGGCACTTGCCGATGCATCCGGTGTCAATGAGCTCAATCTCTGGTTGTCCACAACCCCTGGCACTTGCCGATGCATCCGGTGTCAATGAGCTCAATCTCTGGTTGTCCACAACCCCTGGCACTTGCCGATGCATCCGGTGTCAATGAGCTCAATCTCTGGTTGTTCCACAACCCCTGGCACTTGCCGATGCATCCGGTGTCAATGAGCTCAATCTCTGGTTGTTCCACAACCCCTGGCACTTGCCGATGCATCCGGTGTCAATGAGCTCAATCTCTGGTTGTTCCACAACCCCTGGCACTTGCCGATGCATCCGGTGTCAATGAGCTCAATCTCTGGTTGTTCCACAACCCCTGGCACTTGCCGATGCATCCGGTGTCAATGAGCTCAATCTCTGGTTGTCCACAACCCCTGGCACTTGCCGATGCATCCGGTGTCAATGAGCTCAATCTCTGGTTGATAATCATGATCATCATGATCATCATCATGATAATAAACATACATTTCCCCCACAACATACCTCAAGTAGGTACTTACCCCATAAAAAAATCACTCTGTGTAAAAAAACAGCCGAGTCTCTTCAACTAAAAAAATTATGAAATCTAACAATAGACCACTTCAGAAATAACTGCGTATGCGCGACGGGCAGAATTGCATCTTGGGAGTCATATTGTAAGTGAACTGTCAGAGAATGTCAACAACATGTAAATTTACGCGCTGAAAAGAGATTGTTTCACACAGATTACTCGTTACCAACACGTTTTCTTATGATTATGTTTGTGACACATGTTACTGTGTTTGCTTAGAGCATTGTGTTGATTAGCTTTTTTATCTTAAGTTGTTTTTATTTCAATCCATTCTCTGTCTGTTTTTGTCAAGGACTGGTTGATGTCTGCCATAACCTAAATGAAAGTTATAAATTAATTGGTACCTACCTAGCTAACTCGGTTTATTATGGTAAAAACTGGGACAATTTGCTGTGCACCGGGATGTGATAACAACACCAATCACAGCCGAGATGTTTCTTGGCCCTCCTTTCCCAAAGAACCAGCTCTGCGGAAAGAATGGATACGGCGTGTCAACAGACGTGGAGCATTTGGCAAATTCAGTGCTTGGTTACCTACAAATAGCCACAGGTTATGCGGAGCTTATTTTAATTCAAGTGGGAGGAAGAAGTATGAAGGAAAACTCACAACTATATTCAAGCACAAGCGTTATGCCAAGCATTATATTGACACACCAACATGGAAGTTTAATAAGTCAAATGGTATCTGGTAGTCGTAGGGATAGAATTTTTTTGTCAGTCAATGTCAGTTTAATGTCAGTCCATTACAGGTTCTTAAGCTTGAATAAATTCTTGTGTACTTGTACAGTTTTGTAGAAATCTTAATTTTATAATGTGATTTCTTTTTAGCCGGATCGAACACAAAACGAAGCAATGTGTACCAATCAGTTAGCGAGTTTCCGATGTACAATGATCCTCTGGCTGCTGAAGAGATCGAGTCATTCTCCAACTTGGATTTGGGGGCAACTGTCAACATTGGATTCACTTGCTGCGTTGACATCACAAAGGGGCTTGGCGCTTCAAGTAATCATTTTCTGATCTGTCGGAGTTTGGGGACCATAACTATTCCATTGGAGATGAAAGCAATGCTTCTTCGATGCTAAAAACAAAAAAAAAGTGAAGTGGACAATCTTCCCATGTCAAATGTTCAAAGAAGAATATTCGACGACAAGAGTAATATTAGACTGTACGGAAATTTTCATCAAAAATCCGTCTGAATTTCGAGTGCAAAGTGAAACCTTCTCCAACTACAAGTCGCATAATACTGCCAAGGGATTAATTGGCATTACACCGAATGGTTTCATCTCATTAGTGTCAGATTGATACGGTGGCCGCGTATCTGACCAAATCATTACTAATGAAAGTGGACTTGACGAGCAGTTGGAGTGTGGTGACTCAGTAATGGCCGACCGCGGTTTTCTCATCGAGTCTACCCCACCGATGGCTGCCACCTTAGCGCGGTGGTGGGGTTTGCGTTGGCCAACGATCCATTGCAGCTACGCCGGCGAGCATATGCTCATGTGTAAGGGTTACCCATGCCGGACAGGTCAGTGGTGAGGTCCAGACAAAGAGCAGCCAGGGTCGGCCTAACCATGTCCTCCCTTGAATTTGCGGTCCCCTCCCCTCCCCTCGGGCCAGCCTTCCCCCTCGAGATGGTGATCCCCCTGAAATCGGGTTCCGCCGGCCCGAATCCTCACAACCCCCCGGTCCGTCCCCATTCCGGCCTGGCCTCCCCACCAGTGTTGGAGTCCCCCGGATCGGGCCCGTTTGGTCGATCCCTCCCCATGTCCACCACTTATATCAACACAGTTAAATGCAAAAATTAATGTGCGCAATATAACCTCGTCGTTGACGCGCCGTTAAACCACAATAATCTAATCTAATCTCATCGAGTCTAGTTTGAACGAGCTGGGTGTTGAACTTAATATTCCTCCTTTCTTAAATGGCAAACCTCAACTAAGCGCAAGTGAAGAGATGACAACAAGAAAGATTGCAAAATTGCGTATTTATGTAGAACGAGTGATCCGATGTGTAAAACAATTCCGCATTTTGAAATATGTGATTCCAAATTCGATGAGTTCCAAGTTGAATGACATTTGGAAGATTTGCTGCTACATGAACAACTTTATGGACAGTCCGTTGTTAGATCGAAGGTTGGATGAAGGAACATTGTCTTCTAGTGATGTGTAGTCTTGATTGACATTCATGTTATTTATTACAATGACACAGTTTAAATGCATTGCACTGTAGTGGATTGTCTACACATTGGCACAAAATTATAATTTAAAAAAACAATCAACTTGTAGGTTTTGGAGCAAATGGCAACTCTCTTGTCATTATTAAATGTATTATTGTGTATGGTGTATTATTAAAATGTCAATTGAATATCAATACCAAATTAAAGTTATTATCAATTTTGTAGTAAATAATCCCATCAACATTGGATATCCGTTGCATAATTGTAATGATGTTTCATTTTGTACTCAAAACTTGACATTTCAAGATAATTCCACAATGTAAATTAATATACAAAAATAAATTAATATTATCAACAGTTATGTAATAGTTCAGCCTCTGTTGAACTTTTCAAAAACAGAAAACAGAACACATTCTGTGTTCAAAAACAGAATTTCAAGATAATTTCACTGTGTAAATAATAGACAAAAGTAAAATCCTTTGACAGTATTGTTATTTTGTTCTGTAACAATGGTAGGTACAAAAAAACTGGTAATAGTTCAGCTTCTATTGAACTTTTCAAAATCAAATCTTGACAATTCAAGATTGTTTATAATGTAAAATAGTCAAAAAATAAATAAATGGCAATAATATTTTTCTATAACAATGGGCACAGCCTTGTTTCCAGTCTTGAGCATGAAAGATACTAGTTACCGACAAAAATATCTGAATATCAAACATAAAGTACTATCATTTTTAAAACTAGAACCTAAGAAACAACTGGAATGGGAAACACAGCCTCGATTTCAGTCTTTCAACTTTAAACATGGCATGACAGAAACTAGTTGGTTATCTACCGTCAAAAATAGGTATTTGAAAATCGAAGATAACCCTACCTACTTTCATTTTTAAACTATTCTAGGAAATAACTGGATGGGCAAATGGTGAATATTGGGTGAAAAAAGACAATAACTTCGGTAACATAACGTTGACCCACAAATTTTGATCAAAGTTGATCCGTTCAATATAAACAAAGCCTGTGCCACAGACTGTGCGTGACACAGAAGTTGTTCAATAAATTGTACCGTGTAATTGGGCTTAAGTAACGGGGAAATATGATGGTCCATACTTAAAACATCAACTCGCACAATCCTACTGTTTGCTCTGAATGTCGCACCTCTTTCTTAAGCACCGCGACGCTCGGCACCAGCAGCTGTTGGGTTTGCTGCTTCTCCAGCTCTCGGTTCACCTCCTCGAGATCCTCCAGCTGCAGGTTGGCACTGGCGAGGGCGTCGGAGAGTTCGCAATCCACCTCCTGGAACATCGTTCACTTGGCATCAGCATCCCTCAGTCCACACTCACACTTCCATTCATGTCCACTCCAGCGCAACATTCATTCCGTTCAACAGTCTCGCGGACCCAAGACTTCAATAATAAAACCACAATCACATTTATGTAATTAAACACAATAAAACATTGGGTACATAGATGATGACGAATAGAATAGGTAAAGATTGACACGAAGCAATCGAGACAGGAAGGATTCCAAATATTCCTCTCTCTGATTGGTTGAAGTAGCGCATGCTCAGAATGATTTGGCGCGATTTTTCAAATGCTTTTTAATAACAATTAGGCTCGTAATAACCAAAGTTAAATTGTGCTGGATTAAATTCAACTGTTTCACTCATTTTGAGGTATCTGATTGGCTTAGTCCAATTTAGTCCAATATTTAGTTAATCCGGCTCAGATTAACTTTGGTTATACCGGCCCTTACTACGTTAGCCTTTAAATATAAATTTTTACATGTGGGAAAAATATGAAATTGGTAAGTTTAAGACAACATTTATTAGTGGTCATATAATAGCACCTCAAAATTAAAATTAAATTCAAGATTATAACACACAATAACGGTCAATTCAACTTCACTTTGTTCACAAGAATCATGAAGTATCTTCCGACTTAAATGGCCATGTCCAAATAAAAATTTACGATTATATACCTAATTACAAGATGATATTATAGTACATCAAAATTAAAATTAAATTCAAGAAAATTATCTCAAATGTCTTCTGATTTAAATTGCCATGTCCATAGAAAAATTACATCAGTTTAAGTTACATAGGTATACCTAAATAGTAAATATTACAAGATGATATTATAGCACATCAAAATTAAAATTAAATACAAGAAAATTATCTCAAATGTCTTCTGATTTAAATTGCCATGTCCATAGAAAAATTACATCAGTTTAAGTTACATAGGTATACCTAAATAGTAAATACTACAAGATGATATTATAGCACATCAAAATTAAAATTAAATACAAGAAAATTATCTCAAATGTCTTCTGATTTAAATGGCCATGTCCATAGAAGAATTACATCAGTTAATAAGTTACGTATAGTCTACCTAATTACAAGATGATATTATAGCACCTCAAAATGAAAATTAAATACAAGACCGTTTTCCAAAACTAATAATGAGATTCAATCATGGTTTTTATACAAATTTACCATCACATTATCATCATCAACTAATTTACCATCACGTAGATATTGTTAGTAGAGATGATCAAAACTTGAATGAATATTTAACACTTCATGATTCTTGTCATTAAGTCCTTGAATAATGTTGATGTGCTGCTTTGAAGAAGGTTTGCAAAATGTAACACTACTGTCTTTCACAGAACGCTTCCTCTTCGTAGAATAAAAGCGAGTTTGGGGCTCCACATTTTTA
Source organism: Leuctra nigra (assembly GCA_934045905.1). Taxonomy (NCBI): domain Eukaryota; kingdom Metazoa; phylum Arthropoda; class Insecta; order Plecoptera; family Leuctridae; genus Leuctra; species Leuctra nigra. The sequence goes on along the minus strand of OW203765.1, from coordinate 724,236 downwards.
TTTGCAGGCTCCTTATTTCCACCATCATCTAAGTCGACATCGTCCAATGAACTTCTGCGTTTGATGTCTTTAGTAATGTCAATTAACTGGTCAAGTCTTTTAATGACTACATTCGAATCTTCTTCCGTAAACTCCAAGGAGGAGACTTGTCCCATCAGAAGATTTAACTTTTCCATCATCAATTTCTTCGTGTCTGCAGTTTGATGAAGTATCGCATTGTGCGCTTGTACAGCGGAGAGCAGATCAGCAGTGGTTGAATCTTCAACATCAGCATCTAGTTTATCCATCAAGAGAACATCGTTTTCTAGTGGATCTGATGACCTGCGTACACATGCATGAATATGCTTGCAAATATTGAATTTGATAAGATTATCAATGCAGTTACAACTGTACATGTGGACACAGATGTTACAGGTGGGACAAAGAAATTGACAGTTGTTTACACATGATGGTTCAGAGTTCTTCAGTACGGTGTACTGAATATCAGAGTTACTACTCGATGTAACCTCCCACACCGGTCCCTCAAATGACTGTATCATTGAATCAGTTATTTGATCACTACGCCGATGACTCAAATGTATACTGCTGACACGCTGCGAAGGCTTATTTTTTGTAACCTTTATCAGACGCTCAAAAATCTTATCACGGCTGAACTTAATCAAAGCCGTTATACATGTATCCATTCGCTTATTCTTCTTACCTTGAAGGTAAAAATGTTTAAATACTTTATGGAGTGCCTCTAAATACATGTTTGTATTAATCCCAGAACCTATACGAAAGCAGTACGCCCACATTTCTGATCGAGTAGAATAGTGTTTTCGGAAGTATTCACCAAACTCCTTGGTCGATTCATCATCAGTTAGTTCTTGAATTAACTGTTCTTGAGAGATTGCAAACTGATTAGGATTAGTTTCTTGCAAAAGTACACGTACGGCCTTGTAGATAAGAGCTTTCATTTCATTACTACCCGTAATTTTCTCTCTGATACTTTTTCGCCAATTTTTATCGACGTGCCAAGTGCACAAAAGCCTTTGCTTTGATGGACCCATCACAATTTCCCAGGCATTGTAGAACGAAGGGTCATCGTCTGACATGAATACATCGGTTTCAATATTTCCTACTCTATCACGGACGGTTTTAAAAAATAAGTTCCATGAGAGCGTATCCTTCCTATTACTTAGGCAAAAAGCCCCAGGACAGCCAGATCCATACTCGTCCACGGTCAGAAGTGTCGTCAACTCAAAGTCGTACTGGTTTGTACCATGAGTACTATCTACACATATTTTCTTTTTGCCAAACTGTTCTAACATTTTTCTTTGAAATGACGTCAATATTACCAAAAAGAAATCTTTCTTCTCTAACACCCCAGAGGGGTCCTCCACTCCCTGAGGCTTGTACAGAGCAACAGGGTTCTCTTCGACGCCAAGCTTGTTCATACTCTCAACCCACAAGTGAACACTCGTTGCATCATCGGCGTGTTGTCGGCCTACGTGGAGATTAAAGTCTCTCCTGATGTTTCGCAGATGGTTCTTGGTGACAAAACTCTTCGTAGTAATCTGGTCCACAGCTTCATCGCGGATGTCATCCATAATTCTTTCCAATGTCACTCCATCGGCTATTTTTCCTGTGGATAGAAATTTTGTTTTATTGGTTGGATAACTAAATACCTACTACATTTTTTTTAATAAAATCTGACTATCAGAACACAATAGTAGTTACATTTAACGACTATATTCATATTTTGTTACTAGTGAAAGTGCAATTTACCTGCTAGTTGTGTTCGTTCCTCATATGTGAGTGACAGGCGGCTGAAGCTTCTGGAGTGGTTGCAGTGAGTTTTCCAGTAAATCACTTCGACGTCACATTCAGACTCAGTAACAACCATAGAAGAAGGACATGTCCTTTCAATTTTATTCGAACCTTGACTTTTCATCCTTTTTTTCCCAGTTGCTTTTGTAGAAAAACTGCCTGACCGATGACAGTTGTAATAGTATTTCTTCCGATTTCCAAGTACTTTCACTCCTGTCATCAAAACGAACTGTGTGCGTGTTTCTCTTTCGGTCGTTGCCTTCCATAATTGAAATTCTGTAACAATCAAAACATAACCAAAATGTTACGATATTGAAGTGTGTTTGCTAACTTTAATTTTCAATCAGCATAAAATATGAATTGATGACATTTCTATTAGTGAGTCCTACAAGAGCCACTTACCTTTCAGTGAGTTAAATTTCAATTCTTCCTTTTCCGAGTTGATATCGTGAACATCGCTCAAATGGTTCCGCAAATGTTTGGTGTCGGCAAGAACAAAGCAACATTCAGAACATTTTATTTTGCTCATCACCTTCCCGGTAGAAGCAAGTTTGCGAGGAGACGTCTTCGGGCAAGTGGAATGCTTCTTGCGTAGATGTTTATTTAGGTTAAACTTTTTCTGAAAACTTGACTCGCACAAGTGGCATGAAAAGGACTTCAAAGTACCAGGAGATCCTTGTTTGAGTTGAGGCACTATGTTGTGCACATTGCGCAAATGTTTGTAGAGATTGTAAGAATTTGACAGTGACTTATCACATAAATAGCACGATTCCATGACTAAAGATACCTATAGTATTACTTTACTTATCACAATACCTACTACCTAGCACTATTCCATGACCACGAACGTCATAAAAACACACAAAAAGTCACAAAAGAAGTCATAACCTCAAATCTTACACCTACTTACACCTTGCAATTTCTTCTAAGTCCCAGAATATCATAGTGCGCATGCGCTACTCCAACCAATCAGAGAGAGGAATATTAGGAATCCTTCCTTTCTTGATTGCTTCGTAGATTGACAGTGGGAAGGAGGCGGTCGTAGCAATTAACAATTTGTCAATAATTCAGTTTTTGAAGCTTTATTTTATGTACGAAGACTTAAAATTAACTAAACAAACGAAGGTTTGTAACTAAGCCATATATACGTAGAATATCCACAAAAATAATTGACTTGATATTTACAACCCTTAGGTAGTAAATCGAGCGTCAAATACAGTAATATTTGCAAAATTATACTCGATATTCAACCCCTGATTTGAAGGTCACGAAGAGGGTGTACGACAAACATTATATCCCAGAAAAAAACACTCCGTGTAAAAAAGGCAGCCAAGTCTCTTTACTTCAAAAAAATTCAACACTGAAAAGGAGTGATATCAAAAAAGGAGCCAAGTCAATGACATTTCCAAATATTTAATCGTATTTTTGAAATAAAAGAATAAACACCGAGAAATACTTTACAAAAGGACTTGGCGCATCGTTTTTTTAAAGACATCATTCTATCCTAAAAGAAGAAAGAAATTTACAAATAGGTAGGTACATTTTCCTCTTTCTATTAGAGCCAGAATCTATTCATCAAGCTACTTTTAATAATGGCTATTTTATAGTTTTGTCAATGGCGATAGAAGAAAGATTTCATGCTGTAATAGATAAGTAATATAAGGATGGAAGAATTAAATAACAATTGGAAGTGGGCTCATACATATTCTTGCAGTACCTACTGTTAATATGGTGATATTAGAAGGGAATCTTTTCATAATTTGATCTTGACTGAAGGAAATCATGAAACGTTGTCAAATAATTACTTACTATCTATGGAACACTATTATATATTTTTGAAGTGTCAAGTGTATAAAGTTATTTTTTTTAATAGAAATACAATGTGACTTCACTGTGTACTTTGTGAAATGTATTGCTATAAAATGCAGTAGAAATTTATTTCATGATGAGAAGGATTAACGCATTAGACTTACCTAATTAATATGTTGCCACGAAACAATATTACGAAGATAACTATTGTGTATTTATAGAAAACATAGGCAACAGTTTCATCGCGTATATATTCAAATAGAAAATATTTTACAGTAGGTATGTGTAATAAGTAATTGAAAGATGTTTCCCTATTATTCTAAAAATTCTTAATGACGGTTGTTTATAAATGGCATATGCTTATGAATAGAAAAATGTCTTTAAAAAAACGATGCGCCAAGTCCTTTTGTAAAGTATTTCTCGGTGTTTATTCTTTTATTTCAAAAATACGATTAAATATTTGGAAATGTCATTGACTTGGCTCCTTTTTTGATATCACTCCTTTTCAGTGTTGAATTTTTTTGAAGTAAAGAGACTTGGCTGCCTTTTTTACACGGAGTGTTTTTTTCTGGGATATCACTTCTTTTGTTAGTTTATTCATACAGCTTGTAGCACATGTCCGAGCAAGGACTAATTTCTTTAAAAAAATACGCCTCAACCGATTTGGATAGGTACTAAGAAAAGTTGCGTTTGGTAAAAGATTAAAATGATTATCCAAAAAAAATAGCTTAGGTTTCGTTACAATCGGTCCAGCCGTTTTCGATATTTGACGTCACTTCCGGTTTTGAAATAGGGGCCGAAAATAATGTCTTCTGAAATCATAATTAAAAGTCCTACAAAATTACATAAATTGATAACAATCGGTTTAGCCGTTTTCGATATATAACGTCACTTCCGGTTTTGAAATGGCGGCCGAAAATAATGTCTTCTTGAATTCATAATTATTAGTCCTACATATTTCCAAAATTTGGTTGCAATCGGTACAGCCGTTTTCGATATATGACGTAAATTCATGTTTTAACAATGGCGGCCGAAAATAATGTCGTCTTTAATTCATAATTATTAGTCCTACACATTTCCAAAATTTGGTTGCAATTGGTACAGCCGTTTTCTATATATGACGTCACTTCCGGTTTTGAAATGGCGGTGGAAAATAATGTCGTCTTGAATTCTTGATAATAAGTCCTACATAATTGCATAATTTGGTTGCAATCGGTACAGACGTTTTCGATAAATGACGTCACTTCCGGTTTTAACAATGGCGGCCGAAAATAATGTCGTCTTTAATTCATAATTATTAGTCCTACACATTTCTAAAATTTGGTTGCAATTGGTTCAGCCGTTTTCGATATATGACGTCACTTCCGGTTTTAACAATGGCGGCCGAAAATAATGTCGTCTTAAATTCATAATCAATATTCTTATGTCCTACATATTTACACAATTTAGTTCCAATCGGTACAGCCGTTTTCGATATATGACGTCGCTTCCGGTTTTAACAATGGCGGCCGAAAATAATGTCGTCTTTAATTCATAATTATTAGACCTACACATTTCCCAAATTTGGTTGCAATCAGTACAGCCGTTTTTGATACATGACGTCACTTCCGGTTTTAAAAATGGCGGCCGAGAACACTGCAACCTTGAATTTATAATTATTCACAATGTACGTTTACTAATATCTATTTAAAAGTATAAAGTGGTGAATTTAATGTCATTTAACATATTTATGACGTAATTCATCAATCATCATATTTATGACGTCATTTCCGGTATAGGTAATAAGAATACAATCTAGTTTTATCTAGTTGATACTTCATGAACGACCATCTGAATTCATAATCCCTATATTTCCGTAAAATCGGTCATGCCGTTTGTAATATATGACGTCACTTCCGGTTTCATTTAGTGGTTCCTGCCGCCATTTCCGGTACCGTTAATTTGTTTATTCATTTTTCCCAATTGATTTTTCAAATAAATAGTAGAATGAATACGCAGGAGCTAGTTCAGTTGCAATCGGTACAGGCGTTTTAGATATATGACGTCACTTCCGGTTTCAGAAATGGCGGTCGAGAACACTGCAACCTTGAATTTATAAATTGTATTGTCTATATTACAATGTAAGTTAATTATGTACGTATTTTAAGTATAATTTGTTGAAATAAGTGAAATATTGCGTATTTATGACGTCACTTCCGGTTTAGAAAATAAGAAAATAATTTTTTGTTATTGATACTTCATAAAGATGACCATCTAAATCGAATGGCGCTAATTTCGTTCTAATCGGTCCAGACGTTTTTGAGATATGACGTCACTTCCGGTTTAAAAATGGCGGCATAAAAATCACAAGAGGCAAGGTATCATCAGACGCCAAAAGTGCATATGTGGTAAAAATTTCAGGTTGATCGGTTCAGCCGTTTAGGCTGTGGCGGTGATAGCAACTTTTTCGGGAATCATATGAAGAAGAAGAAGAAGAAGAAGAAGAAGAAGAAGAAGCAGATGAAAGCGGTGTAATTTCACGATTTTCACTGCCCTCTAGGTCGTAAACGGTATGACCGGTTGTTGTCGCGTGATGTATATGTAGTCAGGTGGGCCATAGCTCAAAATTAAGACATTTCACAACAATGTGAGATTTTCCATTGTTGAGATCCAGTAGGCCGAAAATGCTATGTTGTTGCTTACAGTAAAAGTAGTTGGTCTGCTCCTCAGTTTATATAGGCATTTACGGTATGTTGAGTGACTGTGAGTGTACGGTACGACTTGGCTGAGTGGAGCGACCGCTCCACTAGATGGGGACCAAAATGATATACGGGAGTATGTTGAAGAATACAAAATTTACTGGAACCCGTTATCTTGATTCGTTTGGAAATTACAGCGAGTTTTGAAAGATCTTACTTGAGCTATTTTTACCACTCAGGCTAATGTCCAAGGTCATGTAACTTGAGAAGGGTGAATCTGAAAAATCTGAAAAAATGAATTTGTCTTCAACTAGTATCAAGTTACAACTTAGCAAATTTTAAAAAATTATCAAAAATCATGCCGCAACGACCATTGGACGTTTTTCCGCGGAACGACCCATTAGCTTGGTGTGTACGGCGAAGAGGTCGTCGTTTCTCCTCTAATTCTGTGATACTATCTTGATCGGTGTCGTCATCTTCAGGTTGCTCTTCTCGTTGAGGTTGTTCAGGTTGCTCTTCTCGTTGAGGTTGTTCAGGTTGTTTCATCATTGACAGCTCTGTTATTGCTACACAACAACGACACTATCCCGGTGAGATGAGCCATGGAAGCAACATTAATGCCATATTCTAATGGAAGTGAACACGGTAATGCTTGTCCCTGCACAACGTTTTATGGGGGTTAAATGATTGCCAATGAGTCTCAGAGGCTATGTGGATCCATAGCAACAATGTTGTTTCGATGCATTGTTTGAAATACATACAGTTGTGTGGGAAAAATTATATTGATTCGTTTTGCTTTTTGGTCTATAGTTGCACACTTACAGGCCAAGGTGGCCTGAGCTTCTGTTCCGTCGATTTCCATTAAAACCTTCAGCCCATTGTTCTGGTGTTTGTCTGAAATTAGAATAATGTCATTGTAATTTTTTTTTTCAGTACCTACAAGTAAATTTATGTTTTTTTGACCACACGATGAATAAATTTTATGTATTATTATTCGTTGATATCAACATTGATTTTATAATATTTACCGAGCAAGTGGTGTTATCAACTTCCCACCAAGGGCTGGGTATTTAGAGCTGCTAATAAATTGAAAACGTTCACCAGCCTCGCTGATTGCGAATCCCGGGTTGTTTTTCTCCAGTGCCTGAAAATTATAATTTTAGAATTAGTAGTTTGTTTGTAATTTCTTTAAATTGCAAGCCCAAATTATTCTTTTATAGTACCTACTTACAATCTCAAACCAGTTTTTCTTGGCAAATGTTTTTTCCATTATCTCTTTTCCTGCAATTGAACATGAGCAATAATTAGTACGATGGAGCTGTAGTACTGGGTGGTGCTCCTTCCATTCCACTGGAGAATTTGGATTCCTAATTGTCCCTTTGACCTCGATTGGGTTGGTTGGAATTTTGAAATGGTCGGCACAATGAGTGCACATTCTGCAGAATGTTTGTCAATGTGTGTGTGTGTGTTGTGAATGTTTGTGTTACTTACATTTTACGAGAATATCGATATTATATATAATGCAGCTAAGTAATAATTCGTCATTCGTCAATATTACTTTTATAAATCGAAAGTTTAGTATTATTTGAAAATTAGTTTTCAATAACGAAGCACAAGCGCATTGGTTTGAAATAAATAGCATATTGTAACGAGTTTTTCAGATTAATATCAATGTTATTTTATGTGTAAATATCAATGCATACATAAATAATGCATAATGTAATAATGCATAATAATGCATAATACATAATGTATACATAAAATGTATACAAATATAGCCACATCAATTCTTGCTAACCTGAACACAATCTCATTGAAAGTTATAACAATAGTGTCTTTTTAATAGCAATTTCACTGCTTATGCCAAAATAATAATTTTATAATGATAATGATTATGATTATCTGTCATCAACGATCATCAACATGATTACATTTTATCGTACTGTCTCAGTGGATTGAGATTTCAATAATTATCCAGGTAAATTTTTGGTTGAAACCTTCCTTCGCATTTTATGAGGGGGTATAATAAAGTTTATTACTGTCGACCGAGACGAACAAAGATAACCCAAACAGCGCTGAGTTTTCGACTGGCATCCCAAGTGTGCAAGCTCATACTGACACAAACTGACAATTATTTAAATTTCAGCATTTATTTTTTTCCTAATTAAATAATATTGACATTAAATTGTAACATAGTCATGTCACAAATTATAATAATTTCGGATGTGCACAAAAAAATACCAAATTTTTATAGTCATCCGTCTTCTCTGTGATCTGCTTAAATAGAGTTTTCAAAAAAAGTGTGCTCACCAATAGCAAATCAACTCTAATTAGAGCAAATTGATCGAACTCAATTAAATATCGTAAAATAGCCCGATAAGGCCAGGTGTGACTTGACCAGGTAACATTGCCGTGAGTCTTCAGGTTCAATTACAAATAATTGTTATATGTCCAAATCTGGACCACTTTTGGGTTTTAAAATCTCATCCGTTCCAGCAACCTTAAACATACATTCTTGAGTGTCATAGCTAGCCTATGATCAGCGCCTTCCTTCGGCTTCTCTTCAAAAGATACGGCCTGACTAAGCTTAAGAGATTGTCATACTGTGTAGGGGTCATTCTAGTGTATAAAACCATGATCGTGGTCACTCTGCTTGATGCTTTTAAGCAAAGTGTAGAAATGACCCCTAGAACATCTGTCTCGAAGAAGTGGTTTGACGTGCCAGCTTCTTAATGTCTTTCGCTGCTGTTTAATGTTGAAGTAGGCTGCACCAAGTTGCAACAACCAAGCGTACAATATTAACAGTTCAGCATCCATTTTAACTAATTTACAGAACAATTGACTATCTTACTTCTGGTCTAGACAGAACTGAGGCGCGCGCAGAAGCTGCATCATAAGGGCCGTCTGCGCGTGGGGCCTGGGTCTGAGCCCCAGAGTAATAGCCGTTAGTGAAATGAAGAATATTGTCGGTAAAAATAACAGGAGAGGTAGGACAAGAAGGAATTATTTCAGAAACCAGAGCCGCTAAGTTACTTTAAGGTATCGTCTATTTTAAGTATTAGGGCCTCAAATCGAATGCCCTTTAGAATAGGGTCTTGGCCCTGCGTTATATGAAAATTAACTTATTTTAATGTTAAATTGCCCATTAGAAAAACACAAGCGTTCAGAAGGCAATCATGGGTATGTGCAACATTCTGACATGAATATCACTAAAAATGTGTCATATAAATATTATCAAAACCTAGTGACTTTGCACAATTAAAATTTCATTCACTTGCAACTAATCTCATGATTTTCTTCGAAAAATACACAGGAAACACGCTCCATAACAGACACAGAACTGAACAGAAGTGTGGCCCGCGGCGTTCAATAAGAGCGTAGGCTGCTGCTGGTACGCCTGGACGGAGAGACTGGAGGATGTTCTTAACAGCGGCGTCTGCGCTAGTCCATTCTTGAACTTTGAAGATTTGAGTATATTCATCATTCTCCCCCACCGCCAGAAACATGAACATACTCCGTATCGTCTGGAGAACACATACAGAGTCAGTTCAGTCACATTCAACACCCAAAGAACAATAACTGATGTCCCCTTAAGGCCAATACATATCACGTGACTTTATTTCTCTACATCCGATCAAAAGAAATAGTTACCTATGAGTACATACCTTACATCGTTCATGTTGAGTTATCCAAGGTGATTTATGAAGAAAATTCACTGCATACTGGAGCTTATCAATATTTGCAGTCAATATTATTTAATTTTGCAGTGGTTTTATAATAAAAACAACACAAATATCGTGTATACGTACGCGTGTGAAGACTGTCAAATCCCAGTGCTGTTCGTTTAAACATTACATTCATAATAGTGGATATAATTAATATCTCAACATTTCGTTGGAAAGATGAAGAAAGAGCGCATGTTTTGTTGGCAAAATTGTGTCAGGTTTGTGATGCATATGTGCCCTTTTATTAGATTAAAGTTTGCTGTTCTTGGCAACTCATAAGATTTCCTTAAACTTCAGGTCTTGATTTGAGAATATTTAGGTGCAAGGAAGTAAAATCATCTAATAAGTTATTTTCGCAGTTCTTTTCTGCGTAGATTTGTTCCAACAGATGTGTCCTAACTTATCTGATGAGTGAGAAGTATTTGCTAAACTGAACCCTTTCAAATGAAAATGTGTAGCTTTTTGGTTGAAAAGTCACGTGATATGCAGCCACCTTAAAGATTAGATTATTGTGGTTTAACGGCGCGTCAACGACGAGGTTATATTGCGCACATTAATTTTTGCATTTTTGCATTTAACTTTGTTGATATAAGTGGTGGACATGGGGAGGGGTCGACCTAACGGGCCCGATCCGGGGGAGTCCAACACTGGTGGGGGAGGCCAGGCCGGAATGGGGACGGACCGGGGGGTGTAAGGATTCGGGCCGGCGGAACCCGATTTCAGGGGGATCACCATTTCGAGGGGGAAGGCCGGCCCGATAGGGACCGCAAATTCAAGGGAGGGCATGGTTAGGCCGACCCTGGCTGCTCTTGGTCTGGGTCTCACCACTGATCTGTCCGGCATGGGTAACCCTTACACATGAGCATATGCTCGCCGGCGTAGCTGCAATGGATCATTGGCTTACACAAACCCCACCACCGCGATAAGGTGACAGCCGTCGGGGGGGGCAGCCACCTTAATATGTTCCTCTAGTAATGATATAATTGTATTCTTTTGTAGTTTAGGCAAAGCATAAATAACACTTACTACGGATTTATTACACTCTCCGGTAGAGATTTTTATACTAAGTGACCACCATATTTTAGCAATAGATTTACTCTGAACTATCTTATATTCTACGGTGTTTATAATATACGCAAGTACACCCCAAGTGCGTATCGTATCTGAATCGACTCTTTTAATTTTGTAATCTTCTGTGGCCACTTCCCAATCATCCGAACCGACTTATGGTCTAAACCGATTTAGACCATATTCTGAGTTTCCGCTGCTGTTCGCGATCTACGTTATTGTATGTCCTTGATGTGCTGGGAGTCCATTTATCATGTGGTCTGAGTCTTGATCTGGGAATCTTCTGCACCTCTTTGTGAGCTTGGTGGAATGTTTGGGCTCGCTATTTGTGCATTGCGATCCGGTCCACTATGAGGAGTCGCAGGTTCATGGTAAGTTACATTTCGAAATGCCATAGTTTCTTTGATTGACCTTTGTCTTCTCCACTCAGGGCACTCTCTATCGTTTGCCCTGTGATTAGCTCTACAGCTAAGGTAGAAAAGGATGAAGAACAAATGAGAAGTGTGTCGATGAATCCACACACTTCTTATTTGTTCGTCCTTTGGGAAACGGTGGTACATTATCCCTTGATCGTCTTCTGACGCCTTTGTTTTGACACAACCATTGTGCAAACAGCCACCGTGCATCTTGCTCCAGGCATCTAAAAATATAAAAGATATCTATATGTTATGTTGGGCAAGGCGAATTCACTTATCAATCACGTATTTATAATGCATTTCAAAGTATAATTAATTGTACGCACTGTGAGCAGTGAAGTTAATAATAATAAGATAATGTTTAATAATAACTTAGTTATTATAACTTAGTTATAGTTAGGGACAATAATCAAAGGAAATCCCATCACGGCGCGGCGTGTTCTCGAAGTTAGTCGGTCAGCTGTTGGCGCTGCCCTCCCTTCATGCCCTCCCTTCATGCCCTCCTTCCCTTCATGTCCTCCCTTCAATTTGCAGTCCCCTCGCACTATTGTATTTACGCCCCAATGTGTGTATTTCTTTCGTGTGAAGAAATACTTTTGTGTATTTCTTTCTGTGTGAATGCCCTCCATTCCTCGTACTCGAAAGGTATTTCGCCAACTTCCTTAGTGATTCCTGTCCAATTCCAGCTGCACAATGACTATTCGTCGGTCCGATCATCGCTGTCATGTACTATACTTACAGCAGCGGTCTTTCAGGGACTGCGGGGTTTGTAAGGATAGTAAACATGATCTTTGTCGCGCCCAAACAGCTTGATTGAACTCTGTTTTCAAACGGGAATGTTGCAAGATGGTGGAGTTGAACTCATATTCTCGCTCTTGGTCCAAGTGGTCGGAAGCGCAGGTTTAATCGCCGTCGGGAGAGAAAGATCTTGAGAACGGAGTCTAGTTTCCTTATTTACACAGGTTTCATAATTTCCAATCGCTAGCAACTCGACAATTCAATTTAGAACAGTTAGAATTGTTAAATTCTTAATATTATAGACTGTTTCCTGGATACCGTATTGAACTCTATTCAATCATTCTATTATGTACTTGCTTGAAGAACTGCCGCATATGCCTTAATCTTCCACTGGCACATCTAATACACTCTCTTCAATGCATTAGCAGCAGAAGACAATGGGAGAACAAATTAAACTGCCACTAACTATAATCTGATGTTCAATCAGTAAGCACGATATTCGTGTATTTCCAACCTGAAATTGATATTTTTATAATGTCAGAAGTCTTCCATTGGATTGAGATAGCATCTGTTGAAAAAAGGGAACGATTAAAATATGTCTATGCAAATAAATTGATTTTATTTGCATCCAGTAAAACCGATTTCTAAATGTAACTTATCGGCAAAACGTATAAATTGCACAGACACTTGTGGTTTTGTTCTCGAAAAGTTGTGTAAACTCCCTGAAGCTGTCCTGAAATCACCAGCCAGCCGCGTTATGCTGAACTTGTTAGTCGGCAGTCGGAGGCTCTACGTGTCGGACGTGTGTGTGTTGCTGCGCGCTCTGTGTGTTTAACATGCATTGCTTGTAATATAGCGGGTGGTTTAGAAGGAATGTGTGAGATGTGACTTGGCACACTGATTGTGACAGCTTATGTCTTAGCTATTATGAAATGCGTGGGAATTATTCCGCGTTTCTTGCTATTGGGAATTGTGGAAGTTCTATTCCTCACCGATGGACTGACACCTTGACGCGGTGGTGAGGCTTAAGGGGCCGGCCCACATCATACGGGTTGGTCCCAACTAAGATCAGTCCACTCATTGCACAGCTTAAATTCGTGTATATTCATCACATTCTCATCATCATTTTCCTCTTCGTTTTCTTTTATCTTTTATCTTTTACATGCCATTTTTTGTCTGTGCAATGAGTAACGTTGACGACCCTGCGATCCGGACACTCTGGTAAATTATTGGATTAAGTTGTACCGGGCTCGTGATTGAATTGCGCCGGTCGCAATACCTGTGCGGGAAGGCTTGTATGACAATATCAGGCTGGACCGTGCAGGGAAAGGATCGGTTGCGTTCATGAGCGTTCCGGACGTAAAATTAGCACTTTCCTTGCTATCGTTCTTAAAGCCAGTCTTCACTAACGGCCCGGCAGCCATGCAGGTCCGTTGTCATGTCTAGCGCTGTGTGGCTGTTGGGTCATTTTTGTTAATAGGTCCGTCACGAGTCACGTGGCGGTAGGACCCCTAGGCCTGGTTGAACACACCCTTTGGAGGAAGGGGTATGCAAGGTTGTCCCCAAAAGCTGTATGGATACCCAATTTGTCAACCCCCCCCTTATATGAACGCGAAACGATCAAAGAGGCCTCGACCTCTAATGAATCAACACCTGAGAATTGAGGATTTTTTCGAGATTCCCCCGGCTTTCTCGAGATTCCTAGTTATAGAAAGAGATGAGAAAGGTAAATCGTTCTTAACTGTATCACCATTCTCAATAGCTAAAGCCATAGATAACATTGCAACCGGAACAAAGAACATAGAAAAATTGGGAAATGGAACGCTCCTAGTTGAAACTGCTAACGCTACACAGTCAGAGAAGATCTTAAACTGTACCTCATTTGTAAACCTCTTCCCGATAAAAGTGACTCCACATCAATACTTAAACACGTCAAAAGGCGTAGTATCTTGCTACGACCTCATAACTTGTGACATAGATGAAATTAAAAACGAACTTAAATCTCAGAACGTTATCGACGTCTATCGAATCACTAGGCGCGTTAACAATACTAATGAAGCGACCACATCACTAATACTAACCTTCTCTTCTCCAGACTTACCATCAACTATCATCGCCGGCTTCCATAAACTTAAAGTGCGTCCGTATGTCTCTAACCCAATGCGCTGTTTCACATGCCAGCGGTACGGGCATACCAAGAAAAACTGTAAAGGAAAACCAATTTGTCCCAATTGCGGGAAGAACGCACACGAGGGCGAAGGATGTGCTGCCGAAACCGTTTGTGTAAATTGTAAAGGCCCTCACCCGGCCTCCTCTCGTTCATGCCCCAAATGGTCAGAGGAGAAAAAGGTAAACGAGATCATGACACTGCAAAAAGTGCAATATAGAGAAGCTCGCAAGCGGTTCAATAATATGAACCCGGCGAGAAAGCTCACTGCTTCCTACGCATCAATGGCTTCCAACAGCCAGCCTTCTGCGGCTCAATTAGAACAACGCAAGGATGCTGATGATAGCGAAAAATCAGATCTCCGAGCAATGGTAGAGTCACTCCTGAAGACACAGGAGATGTTACAGAAGCAACTGCACGAACAGGCAATTCTCATCCAGGACCTCGTGTCGCAGCTGAGAACCGGAGCAATAGCGCCAAATCCAACGGCCTCTCTTCCAGCCCAGCATTTAAAAAAAACGACCGCAACCAAGACCGCTTCTAACCAACCAACATCATCCGGCAGTAATCCAACAGAAAAACACCAAACCAAACCTCACAACTTAAACGCGCCCTCTAAACCTGTAACCGATTTTACTAAAGATCATAGGCAACAGAGGTCAAAAAACCAAAAGAAAGGTAAGAAGCGAACTGCTTCCTTATCACCAGGCAGAGCTCGCGACAGCCCGCTACCAGATAGCGACGAAGTGGAAGTTGAGCCCCTGGAAATACCGTCAGCAAAGCATTCAACTGTCCATCTTCTTAAGGACTTCCTTAGGAAACCCACCAGCTAACAAGCATGTTTACAATACAGTGGAACTGCAATGGCGTAAGAGCGCACGCAGAAGAGATCAGACAACTTACGTCATCTTTACGTCCAGACTGTATTAGTTTCCAAGAAACTCGTTTTAAACCATCTGACAATATCTCTATCAAGGACTACTACTTATTCCGCAAAGACAAACCATTCCTCGCAAGGGCAAGCGGGGGTGTTGCATTAGCGATACATAACGACTCCTACGCGGAAGAAATCACCATCAACTCGACTCTGCAGACCGTAGCCGTCAGGGTTCACAGCCCTTGTCTGCTCACAGTCTGCAGTCTATATTTATCACCATCAGACATCGTCACGGTACGAGACTTGACTCAGCTCATCGCTCAACTCCCACCTCCATTCATGATCACCGGAGATCTGAATGCGCACAACGTGCTGTGGGGCGGAGACCGCGATGACTACCGAGGGAACCTGATACAGAAAGTCGTCACAGACCTCAACCTCGTGGTCATGAACAACGGCGACCAGACTCATTTCTCCGCCGCCAACGGCTCTTTTTCCGCGATTGACATGACCATATGCAGTCCATCCATAGCTCTTATGTATGATTGGAGTGTGCATTCTGACCTCTGTGGCAGTGACCACTTTCCTATTCTCATAAGACCGCTGGAGGAGCCGCAAGTCCAACCCGCGAGTAAGAAGTGGATCCTGGCCAAAGCAGACTGGGCCCGCTTTCGACAACTCGCTGTGTTTACCGACACTGTTGATGATGTAAACGTCCAAGTGGAGATACTCACAGACAAGGTAATCTCTGCCGCTTTACAATCCATTCCGCGAACTTCTGGGAACCCTCGTCGAGTCCCGGTTCCTTGGTGGACGGACGAATGCCGTGTGGCTATCCGTAAGCGACGCAGAGCGCTTGCGATATTTAGGCGTTACCCTACGCAAACGAACCTTCAAGCATTCCGCCAGCTGCGAGCAAAAGCAAAATATACAATCAAACAAGCCAAGAAAGATTCTTGGAACAGATTCGTCTCGACGATCAACCATCGTACCCCATCAGCGACAGTTTGGAACAAAATACGAAAAATATCGGGCAAATTTGCCAACTCTGGCATCCAAGCCCTCATGGTAGGTGGACTCCTGAGTTCCAGTCACGTCGACATAGCCGAAGGCCTGGCTTCTCACTTCTCCGAAGTGTCGAGCTCTCGCCACTACTCGGACTCCTTTAAGGTAATCAAGAACCGAGAAGAAGGCAAGCCTTTGGTATTCAAGGAATCTAATACTGAAGACTACAACCAGCCATTCAGTTCCTGGGAACTTGAGTCTGCGATCCAGGAGTCGCGAGACAGCGCCCCTGGACCAGATCTAATACATAACAAAATGTTAAGAAATTTATCACCTGACGCACTACATCATGTACTAAGAGTTTTTAACAATATTTGGACAAGCGACGAGTTTCCCGACACATGGAGGGAAGCGACGCTCATAGCAATACGGAAACCTGGCAAGGATCGACTGCTCCCTTCCAGCTACCGCCCAATATCACTGACAAGTTGCTTCTGCAAGATATTAGAGCGAATGGTAAATCGAAGACTGACATGGATGCTGGAAAGTAAGGGTTTGATTGCAGTCGGGCAATGCGGATTCCGCAGGAACCGCTCAACGATCGACCACCTCGTGAACCTAGAGGCTAGTATCCAGGATTCATTCCTATCTCGACAACAGCTCTTAGCTGTCTTCTTTGACCTAGAAAAGGCATATGACACGACGTGGCGTTATGGAATCCTGAGAACACTGCACCAGTGGGGATTTCGAGGACATCTGCCCACGTTCATTTTAAACTTCTTGACAAATCGGAGGTTTCGTGTTCGAGTCGCGGGCACTGAATCCTCCTTGCACACTTTTGAAAATGGAGTCCCTCAGGGGTCAGTACTGAGCTGCACGCTCTTCCTGATCGCCATTAACGGGGTCACTTCTTGTATTTGCAGTCCAGTGCGATACTCATTGTTCGTCGATGATATCGCTATATTCATCAAGTCTGCAAAGTTACGCACAGCTGAAAGACAAATACAACTAACTGTCAATCGCCTGGGTCGATGGGCAGACGAAAATGGTTTTAAATTTTCGACGAGCAAAACCAACTGCATTAACTTTCACAGACTGCGAGGATTACATCCTGAGCCAACTCTTACATTGGACGGAGCAAATATCCCATGCGTTGACTCGGTCAAGTTCCTGGGATTGAACTTCGACCGTAAGCTCACGTGGCAACACCATCTGAAATACCTCAAGACAAGATGTATGAACACAACAAACATCTTGAGGATTCTAACCGGCACATCTTGGGGCGCGGACCGGACTGTGATGCTTCGGCTCTACCGAGCACTCATCCGGTCTCGACTAGACTATGGCAGCTTCATATTCGCATCCGCCAGACCCTCACACATTCGCACCTTAGATCCTGTGCATAACGCGGGTATCCGCCTGGCAATCGGTGCATTCCGGACAAGTCCCATTGTCAGTTTGTACTGTGAGGCCGGAGAGCCCCCACTCGACCTCAGGAGGAAGTACCTCATGAGTTGCTACATCTCTAAGCTCGAGACGCAAGCTGATCACCCAACGTATGGCGTGGTATTCCGCCCCGCATACGAAGCTACGTACATGGCGAGACCAAACTCTACCAGACCCCTTGGAATCCGTTGGTTGGAACATCGGCAGCAAGTCGATTTGAGACTTCCAACCTTGCAGAGGATAGAAGTCAGTCAGCGAGCTCCTTGGCTGGTGCCTCGCCCTATCTGCATTACGGACCTGACACTGCATCCCAAAGCTACCACAGCTTCTACAGTGTACCAGCAGCTATTCCGCCAACTTCGCGCAAGCCTTCCTGGACATACTCCAGTGTATACAGACGGGTCAAAGCTCAACAATGCAGTGGGATGTGCATACTGTCTACGTGACATCCAAGTCTCATTCAAGCTTGACCATCACTGCAGCGTATATACAGCTGAACTGTACGCCATCCTGCAGGCCCTGAAAGTCATCAAAAAAGATCACCGGAAACGCTTCGTCTTATTTACAGACTCTCTGAGTTCCATGGAGGCAATCCAGAGGCTCTATCCAAAGGAGCTCATGATTCAACATGTTCATAGCCTCCTAGCCGATCTGGAAACTAGAGGAATCGAAGTGATTTTTTGCTGGGTTCCTGGACATGCAGGAATAAGAGGAAATGATAGAGCGGACCTTGCGGCAAAAGACGCAACAATTAAGAATCACACAGATTACTCTGTAGTCCCTGCGTCTGACCTCAAGACTCTATTCAGAGCCAAGTTGACACAAGAGTGGCAGTGTGAATGGGAAAATACAACTGCCAACAAGCTTCGTGTCATCAAAGAAAACCCCATTGCATGGCAGACATCGACTCGACGCTCCCGACGAGAGGAGGTCGTCGTTGCTCGGCTCCGGATTGGACATACTCGACTTACCCACAGCCATCTAATGAATCGAGAGGAACATCCACAGTGTAACACCTGTGATGTTCCTCTAACAGTCCATCACATGCTGATGGACTGTGAAGAACACCGCCGAGCACGCCGTCGACATCGTCTCTCGAGTGATCTCAGCGAGGTGCTCGGAGACGATGAGAAATCTATAGACAGGCTGATCAGTTTCCTGAAGGACACAGGGACAATAGATTTTATCTGACCACGCACAGCACCAAGCTGTAAGAGTTTTTAATCATATACGATATTAACTAGCTATAGTTTTAGACGAGCCAGGGCCAGTATTTATAAACACGGCACCTGGCTCAATATGACTTCAGTTCTTACTGCAATTCAGTAATTATTTTATCTACACTTGACTCGCTACGTCTACATGATTAGACTCACGCTAGCGTAACACCTAGTTGATCTTAATATAATATGACTCCACTTTTTTATTCCTGACTTCTTTGAGCGACATATTTTATTACAACACCCCGTTGTCTTAAGGTATCCGACTCACTATAATGGGAATTCTTATTTGACGGTTTAGTACTATACTGTACTATATGTACCGTATTGACTTGATTGGCGCTGATAACCTCGCTGTTGAGCGCCACAAATCATAATATCTATCTATAATAATATCTATCTGGAAGTTCTATTCCGCTTTTCTAGCTCTTGGGAATTGCGTGGGATTTATTCCGCATTTCCAGCTATTGGGAATTGCATGAGATTTATTCCGCATTTATTTCTGTTTTCAAATTGCTATTGAAAAAATACAAGAGTATTTAGCATTATGTTTTATGCAGTCTGCGTTGCATGACCAAGACATGTTTATATTCGGAACAGAAAATATCACCTGCACATCAATTGGCAAACAACCTGCCGCTGTTTGAGCCGCATTGTGGACGATATTTGCAGCACAGCCAAAACCCACAATAATCCCTGAACCCGGACCCAGCCTCCCAGCCTAAGCGAGCTTGTGCCAATGTGCGGCCAGCAATTACGACGTTTCAGTTTGGGGATGGGTTTAAACTTTCTTCAACGTTCTTCTATTATTAATACAATAGTTGGAACGAACCTGACATTTTCACCGCTGTATGGTTGTCCGTGAACTCTTCTCGAGATTTTACAAGCCGACTTTGCGCCAAATCTACCGCTGTATGTACTTACTTACTCTTCTTATTCTCTTAGGCCAAGCACCGAAGGCTAAAAGCAGGCCGAACCCGGGACAAATTGGAAGATTTGTCTTTTTCATCAGACCGTATTCAGAGAAATTCGCTGATTACAAAAAAAAAAATTGTTTTTAAGAAAACATTTTGAAAACATTAAATATTTATTTTAAGAAACACGAAACACTTTCCTTTTCTTTTTCGACAAATAAAATATACAATGATATGAATAGATGTGTGTTGTGAAAAATATCCGAACGAACCGGGGCTCGAACCCGGGAGCGTATTTCCGAAACATACACGATTTCGGTCCCTATGTCATATATATATACGATTGTGACTCCTCCCTCACGCAAGTGGCGGTACATTTTAAAATGTATAATAAGAGCGAATGCGCCTATATATAAAAGCGTACTTACATAAAATATATGAATAAAATACGCAGATGATTGTATTACTTGGTAAACGTTTTTCACAATTTTGTTTTTCTTCGTCAAAGAAATCCATACTGTGTTCTGATTTTTTAATATTTTAAAACGGCCTAGAGCTCACCCAGTTAATACGTTAGAAAAAATGGTGTGCACGCTATTAAGACCATTGTCTACATGGCATTCTGAAATTTTGAGCTAATTCGATTGAAAATTGTACAAGTTATTGAGGTTTGAATTTTTCCCTAAAGATAGCATTTAAAGAAATTCGTTATTAAATCGTTGCGTGCTTTTATTTCAAATATACTACTATGAATTCCAATGTCATGTAAAGGATGAATGCAATTATGTATATAAAGCAAAATATCAAATTATTTAAAAAAATACAACTGATATTTTTCATATGTGTGCATAAAGTACATTCAATTCCAAAAATAGATTTAGCCTCAAAAGGAATGTTATGAATAAAATAAGACAATTAAGGTAATTCTTATATTTTCCCATACATTCGACTATAGAAAAAGTAATAAATTTTTTTAATAATTGGGTATAAAATGGGTACTGTTTTCCAAAAAAAAAAAAATTTAATCCACAATTGACAGTAATATAACTCTATTTTTAATGTGTTTCAAATAATTTTTTAAAATAACAGGTAAACACACAATTTTCACACTCAAAAGTGAACATACTCATACAAAAATTCAAAATTGAAATTCCGTGCACATTTTGGTAAACCTTAACCTAACAGGTGCTGTCATATTTTACTGAAACTATGACAACATCATTAAATTAATTTATGAACGAGGTATTTTTAAATATTCTGTTGTTCTTAAAAATTTTAAATATTATACAAATTGAAATATAATAAATGACTAGTTCAACATGTCATGGCAGTGCTGATAAAGTTGTAATTTTGCACGGGTTCTCATTTTTAGACGGGCTTACTTTTATAGGTACCTATTAGTATTTCATTCATTTACCACACATAGTACTACGTGGCACTATACAAATTAACATAAAAAAACTCATTTATGTATTATAAGTATAGGTAAAAAAAGGTAATGTAAAGTCTGTAAACCAATTTTAAAATTTACTTTATTCCTGCTTTACTTCCCCTTAATTGCACGTTTCTGACAGCCAAGTTATACATTCAGCCCAATATTGTCAACTTATATTTCATAGTCGTTAGGAGTTCAACTTCACTTTATTGTTTATTGTAGCCAAACATTTTTGTTTCCCTGTCGAACTCGAGTCAGAGTAAACGTTTCACCCAGTCATCACACTCGAGAGCTATAATCTTTGCCTTCCATCCGCGTTCTCACCTCACATTTCCATTTATCATCACTGAACACATTAATTTTACTAATAATCCCCCACCGACGGCTGCCACCTTATCGCGGTGGTGGGGTTTGTGTTGGCCAATGATCCATTGCAGCTACGCCGGCGAGCATATGCTCATGTGTAAGGGCTACCCATGCCGGACAGGTCAGTGGTGAGGTCCAGACAAAGAGCAGCCAGGGTTGGCCTAACCATGTCCTTCTTGAATTTGCGGTCCCCATCGGGCCGGCCTTCCCCCTCGAGATGGTGATCCCCCTGAAATCGGGTTCCGCCGGCCAGAATCCTTACACCCCCCGGTTCGTCCCCATTCCGGCCTGGCCTTCCCACCGTTGCTGGACTCCCCCGGATCGGGCCCGTTAGGTCAACCCCCTCCCAATGTCCTCCCCTTAATTCAACAAAGCTTAAAGTAAAATGATTAATGTGCGCAATATAACCTCGTCGTTGACGCGCCGTTAAAACCTATTAATCTAATCTAATCCAACTACAGGTAGCGCCCCCTCTTGGTGAAGGAGTGACACCTGGCGGACAAAGGGGGACAGCTGCTGGCGCGGGTCAATCGCGCCAAACTCAAATTGAGGAAATCAGTTAAAAAAACTACTACAGCCAGTTCCAGTTCCAACAGCATGAGCAACATCAAGTACAGAAACCACAATTAGTTATGCAACATCAAGTACAGCACCCCGAGTATGTTCAGCAGCTGCAGCAGCAGCAGCAGCAAGGTCAGCCTTTTCAACAAAGGTACTACCA
Source organism: Leuctra nigra (assembly GCA_934045905.1). NCBI lineage: Eukaryota > Metazoa > Arthropoda > Insecta > Plecoptera > Leuctridae > Leuctra > Leuctra nigra. Next base: position 701,842 of record OW203765.1, on the reverse strand, counting down.
TCAGCTTTGGCAACAGGAGCAGCAGTTACAACTACAGCAACAATATCGTATCGAACAACAGCAACATCAGCAACATTACCAACAGCAGCAACAACAACAACAACAACGTCAACAGCAACAGCAGCAAAAACAACGACAACAGCTACAGCAGCAACAGCTACAAGAGCATCAACAGCAGCAGCAACAGCAACAGCTAACAATAACAAAAATGACGATATCGGAGTGATTTTGGTTTCCATTGAAACTTATTTTGAAAGAATCTGGGTTGTCAACTGTGCTCAACTACTAAGCGAAGTTCGCAGAAAGTTCTGAGATTGCAAGTTGCGTCATGACCGCTGACCTCATGTCAAAGCCTGCGGACTTACTGACGGGTCAACTTGGAACTTCTGACGTTCTGATAGTAATTCATCTCTGGATAATTACTATCACGTTCTGCACATGGGACCAGTTTACTCCTCCAGGCGTTGTTAAGCGACGCTTGCGGCCATTTTCAAATTACTTGTCGTGGGTGACGACAGTAGAGTCCCCCCGAAGGACTGCCACCTTGACGCGGTGGTGGGGCTTAAGGGGCCAACCCACGGGCTGGTCCCAACTAAGAGCAGTCCACTCATTGCACATCGGGATTCGTGTATGTCATCATTTCATCATCATTTTCCTCTCTCTTTGTTTTCTCTGTCTCATTTTTAAATGCCATTCCTGCATATGCAATGAGTTATGTTGACGACTATGCGATACGGACATTCTTGATATATTATTTCACTTGCACCCGGTCGAGTGGGTTCCTGAATGGTGACCGGAGTGTGGCTTTGGGAGCAAACATCACTTTTCTCATTTCACCACATCACCCTCATCATCATTCTCGTCATCTCTTACTTACCTGTTTCTTCTTTCCTAAGTTCTTCTTTCTTCTTCTTATATTTTCTGTCAGCTTCCAGGTCGCACTAAAACGCCCACCCGCGTGTTTGCCGTGCGTGGAGACCCGTAAGGGAGGAAAGGACGATCCTGGTAGCTGAGGATTCGTGGCATATAAAACCACCATAATCCAACACACTGCTTTGGCTTCTGCTTCTTCCGAAACGGGAGGCTGGGGACTAATCCATCCCCAGCCAACCGGCTTGTTCGTATGTGTTAAAGCTGCAACATGGATGAACGGGTGGTCTACATTGGCATGATGACTCATACTGGTGTCCCAGTCGGTATGCTGTCACTCATGACTGGTGTAGCGCTACCCGCTATACCTTCTGGACAACCCTGGTATTTCTAAAATATCCCATTTGTGGCTCCGTGGTGGGTGGGGATCCAGAAGATGAATGTATGATTGATTTTATTATGACGACCACAGCAAACTCCCCCCCTCCCCCAACTTTCAACAAAAATAATACAAATACCAATTAAGAAAATACGAACCAAAATACAACTCTACCTCAACTATTTGACAACATTATTGACCCGAAAACTATCTACAAAATGAACGATAACACTAGATTCTTCATAATTACGAGATCAGAGCAAGAAGTCACTTTCAATGGCGTCTCTCCTTTCAAGCTCCACAGTTTTATTCAGAAAGATATCGGAAGAGTACAAGTAAAGAGGCTGAGAGACGGCTCTTTACTTATTGAGACTGAAAATAAAGAACAATCTTCAACTCTTATGGCACTTAAACTCCTAGGCACTTTTCCGATCACAGTTGCTCCCCATTCAACATTAAACACATCAAAGGGCGTCATTTACTCAAGGGACCTGCTTAACTTTTCAGAGGAAGAATTATTAAAAGAATTTGAAAGCCAAAACGTAATATTCGTAAAGCGCATAATGTCTCGCGTAAATAAAGTACTAATTCCAACACCAATGATTTCTCTTACTTTCTCCTCAACAACTCTTCCTGAATATATTTTCGCTGGGTTTGTTCGAATACCTGTCCGACTGCACATCCCAAACCCATTCAGGTGTTTAAATTGCCAGCATCTCGGTCATACACATCACAGGTGTGAGAAGGCATATGCTTGCGACAGATGCGGCTCTTCGACAGAACATGGGAAACCATGTGACGGGGAGCCCTTCTGCGTCAACTGCAAGGGAGACCATCCATCTTGGTCCCGCGAATGCCCCACCTGGAAGAGAGAAAAAAAGATAATAGAAATTCAAACTAAAGAGAAAATAACACCACAAGATGCGCGACGTAAATTTTTTCAATTATATCCTAATTTTTCAAAACCTCAAATTTCATATGCTCAAACCGTAGCTACACCTCCTGTTAATGTCCACAAAGTACCTGAAAAATCCGAAATGGAGAATGTATTAAAGATGATGGAACGTTTGCTTGCAGGACAAGAAGAAATGAAGGCCAAAATTGAAGAACAATCTAAACAAATAAATGAACTACGAAAAGAAAATGAAACTCTAAAATTAGAAAATATTAAAATGAAATCTAAATTAGAAACAATTAAACCACCCCCTCAAAAGGTCGCTCCAGTAAAACCTGCAGCACCATTAAAAACAAGCCCTACCGTGAAGTTAAACAGATCCTCCTCAAACTTGAGTACAGAGGATCTGAGAGCTGCCAAAGTTAAAAAGACTGTAGGCGTCAGTGGTGATAACGATCCTATGGACACCACTGAAACCAATCCCGCATCGACGGTGATTGGAAATACTAACTTAGGAGTAGGCTAGTCAAATCATCTGTGATATATTTTATTTTATTTTTTATATATCAATTTTATCATGGATTTTATACAATGGAACTGTAATAGTTTTAACGTTCACAAAGATGAAGTGAAGATTTTATGTGCTGATTTTAATCCTATTGGTTTCCTTTTACAAGAAACTCATTTTAAGCCTTCCTCTACACCTATCCTACGTGGTTATTCTTTTTATCGTAAGGACAAGATCTTATGTGATCGGGCTAGCGGAGGCGTTGCTATAGTAATTAATGATAATTACTATGCAGACCCCATTCATTTACAGACTCCACTGCAAGCAGTGGCTGTCAGGATGCACCTTCCGAATCCTGTATCAATATGCAGTCTTTATTTACCACCGACCGAGCGTCTAAATCTCCAAGACCTAAACAACCTTATCGCTCAATTACCACCACCACTTTTATTAACTGGAGATTTTAATTCGCATAATATATTATGGGGAAGCGATCACACTGACCCACGCGGTACCCTGGTGGAAGACTTTTTAACTTTTAACAACTTAGTCCTTTTAAACACGGGAACAGCCACTCATTTTAGTTCTGCCTACGGGACATTCTCAATGTTAGATTTAGCGTTATGCACCCCTTCCATAGCCCTACAGATGGATTGGAAAGTACATGACGACCTTTGCGGAAGTGACCACTTACCTATAGTAATTAAATTAATGGCACACAATCAATCTCATATCAGGCACAAAAAATGGAAACTTCAACTTGGGGACTGGGTTAAATTCAAGGAGCTGGCAGTTTTTGATGATAACATAAATTTTCCTGACGTAAAAGAACAAACTAAATGTGACAGACACTATTATCCATGCTGCCGAAGAAACTATCCCACAAACAACTGGGAAACCTGGTCGTGTCCCTGTTCCCTGGTGGAACGGTGATTGTGCCCAGGCTATTTTAAAACGTAAACGAGCTCTTAAAATATTTAATAAGTATCCAACTCAAACAAATGTGCAGTCTTTTCGACAATTGAGAGCAAAAGCACGCTTTGTCATCAAACAAGCCCGCAAGTCCTCCTGGCAGAATTACGTTTCCTCAATAAACCAACATACTCCATCATCACAAGTATGGGATAAACTAAAGAAGATTTCAGGAAAATATACAACTACCCCCATTGCAGGTCTTAAAGTTAGTAATTCCGTAATAACATCACACGATTTAATTGTTGAAACTTTAGCTGATCAATTTTATAACATCTCCAGCTCGGCCAATTGCACTCCTGCCTTTGTATCAATTAAAAATAGGGAAGAACGAAACGCAATAAATTTTATATCGAACAACAATGAAATTTACAATCAACCTTTTACATTTTGGGAACTGTCATCTGCAATACAGGAGTCGCGAGACAGTGCACCAGGTCCCGACTCAATTCATAATAAAATGCTGAAAGCTCTAACAGTACCGTCCCTCAACTACATTTTAAAACTTTTTAATAGAATTTTTAGTGAAGATGATTTCCCTTCAGCTTGGCAAGAAGCCATCACGATTGCCATTCCTAAACCCGGAAAAGATCGCTATAAAGCAGAAAGCTATAGACCAATATCCTTGACAGCGTGTTTATGTAAAATTTTAGAACGAATTATAAACCGTAGACTAGTGTGGGTCCTTGAAACCAGAGGCCTTATTGCTGCAGAGCAATCTGGTTTCCGCCGACATCGCTCCACAGTAGACCACCTAGCATATTTAGAATTACTCATTCAAGACTCTTTTATTTCTAAACACCATCTTTTAGCTGTCTTTTTCAATTTAGAAAAGGCCTACGACACAACCTGGAGGCACGGAATTTTAAAAACTTTGCATGAATGTGGTTTTAGAGGGCACATTGCACATTTTATTAATAATTTTATGACAAACCGGAGTTTCCGAGTTCGTCTCGGAAACACCTTGTCGGCACACCGTATACAGGAGAACGGAGTACCTCAGGGCTCCGTTCTTAGTTGTACCTTATTTTTAATTGCCATTAACGGCGTAGCATCTTGTATTAAAAGGCCTGTTCACTTCTCTCTTTTTGTCGACGACCTGGCGATATTTTATAAGTCAGCCGGAATATGTACAGCCGAACGCCAGCTGCAGTTAACGATTGGTCGTCTTGTGAAGTGGGCGGAGGAAACAGGGTTTAAATTTTCAACAAGCAAAACTATGTGTATTGACTTCCACCGACTTCCACCGACTTTAAGACTACTCGGACGAAATATCACAGTTACGGAGACGGTCAAATTTTTAGGAATGTTGTTCGACACTAAACTAAACTGGAAATCACACCTTCATGAATTAAAAGTTAAATGTTGTAAATCATTAAATATTTTAAAAATACTTACTGGCACTTCCTGGGGAGCTGACCGAGTGACGGTGCTTCGCCTGTACCGTGCCCTGGTGAGGTCTAGGCTGGACTACGGTAGTATGGTCTATTCCTCAGCCAGGGCCTCTTACATCAAAACATTAGACACGGTACACAATTCAGCATTAAGACTGGCAACAGGGGCGTTTCGAACGAGCCCTGTTGTCAGTTTGTACTGTGATTCCGGAGAACCACCCCTTGAAGTGAGAAGAGAGTATCTACTCTGTAGCTACGTCTCTTCCCTTCAAGGCATACCCTATCATCCGACGTACACGAAGGTATTCCGTCCCAATTACAAGAGAATATACGATACTAGGATAAAAGCCACAAGACCGCTTGGAATACGTCTTTCGGAACTCCTGGAGAACCGCAATATTGAGTTGCCAGAGGTACAGAGGATATGTTTTATAAAAATCCCTCCCTGGACTGTCTCCCGACCAATATGCAACACTTCTTTAAGTATTTATCCGAAGGCTCAAACTGCAAATGTAATTTACCAGTAACTATTTTATAAAATGTGTGAAGGTTTTAAAGATTTTATTATAATATACACAGATGGATCAAAATTAGATGGAGCTGTGGGCTGTGGATACTCGGTATCGAGAACAAATATGGGATACAAACTTAACCCCGACTGCAGTGTCTACACAGCTGAGCTGTATGCTATCCGACAAGCCTTAAATTATATTAAAACATCTGATAGTAAACAATTCCTTATTTGTTCCGACTCCTTGAGCTCTATCCAATCACTTGACAAATTTTCGCCCAAACAACCTCTTATACAAGACATTCAAACAATTTTACATGATCTGAACAGCCAAGGATATGTGATCATACATCAATAATTACTAGACAGAACAATGACAGACGTGTATTTGAATATGTTGGCGCCACGCCCACACAGCCCCCTACTGTGACATCAAAGTGAGTGACAGCCCGCCAAGTTGTCTGCTATAACAGGCGGTGATTTTTCCGTTTTGATCTGACCCATGATTTGACAGTGGTTTTGTGTTCTTCCTATTTTATTCAGCTTTTCATGGTAAGTTGTTTATGTGGGGTACGCATTCTGTTGTAGGTAGTACATTTATATACTTTAAAATGTACCAAGAAATTATTTGCATATGCCAAGGGAGAAAGAAAAGTGCAGCACTTGATTGTTGTTGGAACATGCTTGCATTGAACTCGCGTGTCTGTGCATTGCATTGTGCATTGCTAGGCTAGAGTTCTGGCGTCTCTCACATTTATTTATTATAATGGTACTAATTGTACATTGGTAGGAAATTATATAATATTGCTTGTAATAATGGTCTTTTGTGTAAAGGTTTTTAAAGATTGCAGTAAGTAGACTCCCAATCCTAGACAAGATACCTACCTAAGAGACACCTAGGTAGAACCTTCCATGGAAAGGTGGCCAATAAATTCTACAGATATTTAATAAACACTATAACTAGGACGTAGAGGCACACATAGGTAGGTACTAGGTATTTAATTCTCACAAGAAACCAGACCTGATCAAATGTCAGAACAAGTAGGTGTAGGTACTAGGTAGGTAGGTATACACAAGTTATAAGGTAGTAGGTACCTAGGTAGGCTAGGTTGGTACAAAATTCCTCTACCTACCATACAAGGGATAGATACATGATGGTGAAACAAAGAAATCAAATGATTTTACATTAGAGGGCTTTGTTTCATAATGACTTATTGACATATTTTTCAAAACTTTATTACGAGTAAAACTAGCTTTTCCCAGTTTTACATGAAAAGCATTGTGAATGCCGCTTATGATGAATATAAGTACTGTATTTATCTTAGTGTGTACCACACTTTGCTCAAACTAGCGTGCACGACAATGACGGAAGAGGATTGTTTGGTGGAGCCCTTGGAATGCCCTTTCAAGTGGAAACTGCAGAACTGAAAGGAGACGAAGAACAAAAACATTATCAATGAGTTGATGGGGAAGAAGGAGCAGTATTCGAAGGAGGGCGACGATTGTGAATGGTTCCTGATCGTGTTGGACGTGATCCTATGCTACGAGCACTGCAATGTCGGTTAGTGACCGCAGTTCATTCTTACGGATGCAGTTGCCATATCCAGTACGTTGGAAAATGCCAGTGCAGCTGAATTCTCAGCGGTGTATTTAAATGTTGGTGTAGGAATTCAACTTTGATGACAAAGTCACTTCTAAAAAAATGTATGTTATCGGTAGTGGTTTCACTCAGTCAAGAGGCAAATGATGGGAAGGTTCCCTATCTTTGATATTTCTTTGGATAAATATGGTTTCAAAACAAGTAGGTACTATGTTTGACCTGTACTTCTTACAGCTTAAGTGTCTGCTAGGTAGGTAGGTACACTCAAACCAATAAAAATCAGTAGTACTCGAAAAGAATGAATAAGGTTTGATGGCATCATCCCATGAAGGCTGTGTTTTAAAACGCATCATCTACCTCTTGTACGTGAGCTCTTATTTCATTGATAATAACCAAGATTGATTGTCAAGGAACCTTACCAGCAGTCAATCCTTTTCTTTTCGAGTACCAATTTTAGCAAAATTGTCAATTTTACCAAGTAGGTGAGCTCTTATTTCATTGATAATAACAAGGATTGATTGTCAAGTAACCTTACCAGCAGCCAATCCTTTTCTTTTCGCTTCAATTTTTATTGGTTTGAGTGTACCAACCTAGTAGGACCTAGAGGTCGGAGTCAGAGAATTAATTGCTCTTGTGAGGGTTGTCAAAAAGCCAGCATTTTCCAGACCAGCGTTAAGACTGCTGAAAAATCTTTCCAAAGTCTTGCCAAGTTTTTTCCTTGGGTTTGTTCTCATACCCCTAAAAACCTCTTCACATAGACCGTTTTTGCGGTTTTTTCTTATTGACCAATCATCAATCAATCACAAGTCCAGAAACAACTCACAGCAGACGTGATTGGTTATAATAGAAAAATGGACCCGGCTTCAATTTCACACCCCAACGCTGTGATGAAATGACGTATGTAGTAGAGGTCTGCATTGCCGCTATCTAACCATTGCCGGTTAGATAGTCAAGATGGCGGATAGTGAAAAGGTCGGTGAAGTAGAGCTCCTCAATTTTAACGATTTCAAAGTAAAAGAACTGCAGGAAGAACTTAAAAAGCTAGGAATGGACAGTACAGGAAGAAAAGAACAACTTGTCGGCAGATTGAAATCCGCAGCAAGTAATTTCAGTGCTCTAAAAGGGGATACATCAGCTGTCAGCAAGAATCGACCGGACGTAAACAACGAAGGGGGCGGCGCCGACGACTCGACGAGTGAATTTCCTCAGGTTGGTCTAGCGCTTAACAATCAGGAAAAGTTCGTTATGCTAATTCGTGAAAATAATATCCTTCAGAGACTAGTAAGAAGTTTAGAGGCAGAAAATAAACTTCAAGCAGACAAAATTAGGTCGCTGGAATCATTTAGTTTCTGTTCTCCCCCTCCACCGCTCTCTCAACTGAATAACATGAAAGCTAAATCATACTCCACAGCAGTAAGAAGCGAAAAGAAAGGGACAATTAGCATAAAACCGAAGAACCCCGATGACAACTTAAATACAAAGTTAGATATAACTAAAAATATAGATCCAGCCAAACTAGCAGTAGGAGTTTACAGCTTGCACCATGACAAGCAGGGGGCAGTGCACATCACGTGCGCAGAATCATCGACTGACACTCTTGTCAAAGAAGTTCAAAATCTATTAGGCGACAAATATTCCACAGAAAAAAAACCGAAAATGAATCCAAGGCTGCGAATAATGAACTTTTCACTAGAGGATATGAATGAAGAAGAATTTCTTCACTCTATAGCAATACAAAACAGCTTAGACAAATCAGCCCCTGGGTTTGCATTGAAATTCGTCACAGCCCTGAATCACAAAACCAGTTCATCAGTAGTAATTGAAGCCGATGCTCACTCGCGAACATTGTTATTGAAAGAAGGTCAGATAAACATTGGCTGGCGTCGACTAAAGTTATATGACCATCTCAATGTGACTCAATGTTACAAATGCGCGGGGTACAATCACATGGCAAAAAATTGCACCAAGAATAAAACTTGTTTATATTGTGCCGGTAACCACGAGGAAAAGACATGCAACGCTCGGCACCCCAAGTGTGTAAACTGTGACAGATCAGGTGACAAGGTGGATTGTTATCATGATGCCAGAGATAATATTTGCCCAGTAAAACAAAAAATGATCTCCATTCTTAAGAGTAGGATTTCCTACGCATAGCAATCAATGTGTAAATCTGACGAGATTCCAAAACTGAAAATCCCAAATACGCGATCCTTATTTCAATTCAACATTCGTAGTATCCGTAACAAGGTACCTGACCTCGAGATTGTGCTGCATGAATTATCCCCAGATATAGTATGCTTATCAGAGCATTGGCTCTCGCCAGAGGAGTGCACCGTCACCTGCATCACCAATTATACAATCGCCAGTAATTTCTGTAGATTAAGACAGCATGGAGGCGGAGTGGCAATCATAGTCAAAACTTTGATTGGATCTAACATAAAGGACATCCCAGAAATCTCAAAACTTAGTGTTGAAAAAAACTTTGAATGCTGTGCTATTGTGCAACAAACGAGCTCGGAACCAGCTGCAGTTTTCATATCTGTGTATCGTTCACCGGACGGCGATCTAGAAATATTTTTCGAACAACTTGAAATTGCTCTAGAAATAATAGTAAATAAATTTGGAGGAAGCGTAGACATATTTCTCGCGGGTGATTTCAATATCAATACAAACAGTGACATGTCTAAAGGCCGATCATCTCCGGGGTTCGCAAATCTCCTCTCAATAACTGCATCATTCAACCTCTTCCTGACTGTAACTAACCCAACCAGAATAAGAAATGGCACTGGCAACACCATAGACAACATATTTACAAACACTGCCTCAGACAAATTGACATCTAAATCAATTGTCATCCACTTCTCAGACCATAACGGACAATTACTAACACTCGAAGATTCTAATGGTATCGAGATGAAGGAAAAGAAGACAGCTACGAGAGTATCAAGAAGAACATTCTCAGACAGTCAAATACAATATGCAAAATACCTCCTTGGGCAAGCATCCTGGTATACAGTGTATGCTGCATCAACTGCCGAGCAAAAATTTCAAGATTTCTCTGGATGTTTCATGCATGCTTTTAATACAGCGTTCCCTATAAAATCTACCCATGTAAAACAAACCAAAGCGAAAAAGCCAAGATGGATTACCCAAGACATTGTGAACTCCTCATTAGCACTGAAGAAACTATATTCTGACACATTGTACTTAAATAACGATGATGCCAAGGAGAATTACAGGAAGCAGAAAAAGATTCACGCTAATAAAGTAACACAAGCCAAACGCGCTCACAACGACAACATCATTGCCAAGGCGAGTAACAAGCATGCTGGTGCATGGAACGTCATCAAGAACTCATCGAGACCTGAGACTCCGCGACACAAACTGACCCTCACAGTAGACTCAGCCCCCTGTAATGATGAGAAAGTCTGTGCTAATATTATGAACAATTATTTCTGTGATGTCGTACCACAACTTATCACAGAGTATGGAGCTACCCAACCATCACCAGCAAACCCAAGTACTCACTGCGCCAAGCAAATGTTCCTTTTCCCGGTGGATTCTGCAGAAATCTGGAACATCCTACATACGAAATGCATCAAGCAGTCAGCTGGAATGGACGATGTCCCCCCAATCATACTCAAAAAATGTGCAGCTTACATATGTCAACCCCTAGCTGAAGTCATCAACTCATCATTTGCTGAAGGCATTTTCCCATCCACTCTTAAAACCGCAAAAGTGATACCAATCTTCAAGAAGGGCGACCGATCCCAACCCGGGAACTACAGACCCATCTCTCTAACATCAGCTTTCTCGAAGGTATTCGAAATAGCATTAAGCCGACGACTCATGACATTCCTAAATGGTCAGAAGTTAATATCTCCACAACAATACGGGTTTCAACAGGGTAAATCAACAATTCAAGCAATAGACTCATTTATCAACTCAATTTACAAAGCATTGGATAATAAGCGTTCGGCCGTAGGATTGTTTTACGACATGACTAAGGCGTTCGATAGTATGAACCACAAAACCCTAGAACGCATCCTGAAACAAATGGGCATAAATGGCGTTGTCCTGAATTGGATAAACTCATTTCTCTCACACCGCCAACAGTGTGTGGAAGTGATCACAGAAGGACAGGATAAGGTGAGATCGGACATGAGGACAGTACACATCGGTGTACCACAGGGGACGGTGCTAGGCCCGTTATTATACATCATTTACGTGAACAACTTACCATCAAGACTAGGAGAAGGGACAGTTGCCATCTACGCAGATGACACGAGTCATCTCCTCACTGCGGATAACTTGGAATCGGCGACAGTGAAAGCGAACATGGCCGTACACAATATGGTAGAATTTTCCAAGGAAGCCGGCCTGATTATTAACAACACCAAATCTGCTTTTATCAATTTCCATACAGCCCAGCGCCCGCAAGATAGAAGTCTCCTCATCAAAATCAAGAATAAAAGTCTCGCCGAGGTCAATGAGATTCGTTTCCTCGGAATCACAATCTCTCCATCACTAAATTGGTCCGCCCATGTAGATACAATATGCAAGAAAATATCGTCATTTCCTTACCTAATGCGAAACCTCCGTTTGAAAGTTACAAGAGAAACCCTACTAATGACTTATTTCGGACTCGTCCAAGCAAGGATGTCATACGGCATCATCTTCTGGGGAAACTCACACAACGCAAGAAGAATACTTATAATCCAAAAGAGAATTGCACGGGCGATAGTTGGAGTATCCTGCCGAACGACTTGCAGACCAATTTTCAGATCCCTCAAAATCCTTACAGTCCCTGCCTTATACATCTATAATTCCATCATTTATGCAATAAACAACTCAGACATCCATCCCTTAAACAGCAACATACATAGCCATGAAACAAGAAATAGTAAAGATTTCCATATTCCACACCACAGCTTATCCTTGTCCAAACAAAACCCAGCACTATCCAGTATTATATTATTCAATCATCTACCCTCCCAAATCAAGATTAAAAGTAAAACAGTGCAATTCAAAAGCTACCTCAAAACATACTTGTGTGAAATGTCCCCGTACTCAACCAAAGAATATCTATCTGCAGGCCTCGATGAATGTGTCACCTAAGTCCTAAACTATTTTAATCTTCACTTTTTACTAATTCTGACTTAATCATGTTCTAGAAGCAAATATCTGAAAGGAGCGCTGTCTACACCAGCTGAATAAATGAATTATTATAAACTATTTATCGTCTTGACGTAATCTATTAATCTAGATGTATTCTTAAAATTGTGTAAATAATTGTGTACAAACTACTGACTTGTTCTATAACCATGTAATGGTTCTTTGAATAAATATATTATTATTATTATTATTATTATTACTGTCCGCTGTTGGTTTCCAGGTCAGCAGGACATCGCGCTGATGTACCTGAACGAGTGCGGCGCGAGACTGGTGGCAGATCGTAAAGATGAGGTGAGAAAAGAAATATCAGTAGGTAATTGTACATTTCACCGATACCTACCCACTTCTTGATTACTGATGATGCCGATACTGTCGCCCATACTGATCACCTTTTGCTGGATCCCTGGCCATGCGGGGATAGCTGGTAACGAGAAAGCCGACGAGACAGCGAAAAACGCCACGCTCAAACCTGAACTAGACTATCGATGCGTTCCATCAAATGATCTAAAAAACAAATTTAAAGAACAAATGAAGAATAATTGGCAGGAAAAATGGAACAATATATTAAATAATAAACTTAAATCTATTAAAACATCGATTGAGCCATGGAAATCATCATCTAGGGAGAATAGAAGAGAAGAAATAGTACTTACCCGCATGCGCATAGGCCACAGTATACTCACCCATAGCTTTCTGCTACGTCGTGAAGACCCGCCTGAGTGCGATGAGTGTATGGAGCCGCTAACTGTCCGTCACCTGTTGCTGGACTGTGACGGGTTCCGGGATCTGCGGCGTCGGCTGCAGATGCCGTGGGACCTGGAACAGATCCTGGGGGACGAGACGAAGGCAGTCGACCGCCTGGTTAGTTTTCTTAAGGAAGCCGGAATATTTTATCTACTCTAGGACTTACCTGTGATAATCATCTGTGATTTAGACATAAATATATGTTATTGTTTTACACTATTTATTTACATATTATTTTAACACGACTCAGATGCAAGTATTTATAAAGAATGTAGAAATGTAGATGCGAGGCAGCGTGGGTGACGTCACTTCGAGCAGCCGCCGTCAGAGCCTGGATGCTCTTCAGCTCATTCCGGTGCTCAATGACGTATGCGGCGGTGCTGGCCTTGAACTTGTACAGATTTATACCATGTGATTGGGGCACTCCAATGTCGTCACAAGACGTTTTTACTTAACTCGCTGTCTTATGCTGTGGTGAGTGCTGGAGTCGCCGTCCGCCACCATGCAGAGGTACCGCAGCCCGTGAACCTCTTCACTCTGGTTAAAGCCCTCGACCAGAATCTCATGCTCCATCTTCGTCGATAAACCATAAACCATAATATCTATCTTAATTCCATACATATCTTTGGGCATACATGGTCGAAGGTCAAAAAATTAATAGTTTGTTTACATTTACTGCTAGAGTAACATTAAACGGGGCTATTATTTTACAGAAGAATTCGGGAATTGTACAATTTCTGTTCTGCAAGTGGCTACCAGCATTAACAATGCCGTACATAGAAATTATTGCTTAATAGCCAGGGTCGACCTATCCATGCCCTCCCTTGAATTTGCGGTCTCCTCGGGCCGGCCTTCTCCCTCGAGATGGTGATCCCCCTGATATTGGGTACCGCTGGCCCGAACGCTCACGCCCCCCGGTCCGTCCCCATTCCGGCCTGGCCTTCCCACAAGTGCTGGACTCCCCCGGACCAGGCCCGTTAGTTCGACCCCTCTTCATGTCCTCCAATTGTGATCAACAAAGTTAAATATACAAATATTGTGCGCATTATAACCTCGTCGTTGACGCGCCGTTAAACCAAACTAATCAATCAATTAATCGAGTTTCATTATCATGGATGAATGTGACGAATCGTCTTCTTATTCTTGTATATATACCCCCGGCGGCTGCCACCTTAGTGCGGTGATCGGGTTTGTGTTGGCCAATGATCCATTGCAGCTAAGCCGGCGAGCATATGCTTTTGTGTAAGGGCAATATTTTTTTATCCAAATATTATATTGACAAGTTAAAAAATATCAGTAATTTCTATCATAGAAAAAAGGCAATTACCTGAATGTATAGCAAAATATATTTTTTAAATTAGAATTGTCCAAACAGTCATTACTTCCCAGTCTGTATTGAGCGTAATTACCTTAAATGAGATATGAACTAAGAACCTGAATGTACTTTCCACATCGAAACAATTGAATTACTACAACACAGCTTAGCAATTACAACTAATTATAATAGTGCAGCTTTCATCTAACCGTTCTTTAGGATTCCAGAGCAAACGCATGTCTCGTCAGTGGTCGCATTATGTAGTGCTGCAGGTATCGGCGAGTTGCTTCTGGGTAGAAGCGGTGTTAAAGACTCGCAGGCGATATTTGCAGGCAGCTCCGAGACCTGCACCTTAGACTAAATAACTGTGCCTTAGACTCCCAGTCCAATGGGCAATCTGTCTGTCGCACGCCGACAGTGCCCTCTGAACGGTGCGGAGGTGAACTTCAAGCTTGGGCTCCGCACACACTAGGCGGCAGTGTCGACATTTTCACTGACAAAATTGTCCCCCTCCAAATTACCCTGACCGCCAATTTCAAATCGACCCCCGCTCGCCAGCCAGCAGGTTTTTCAACAAGGCCAGGGGCGGTCGGCCAGCTACCTGATACTCGCGGCTGCAACATCCGTCCTCCGCTATTGTTCTCATGTTCCTCGCCTTTCCAGCCTGATGATAAACTATTCATACGCTTGGGACATTTGGAAATAATTTCAACTAAACTTGTTCAATTCCTGCGTAGATCCTTGTCGCCGATAGAAATTATTGTCGCTATTATTATTTTATATTTACTCTTCTTCAACAATGATACAAGGAATTATTATTTAATATAAATTGATGCGAGATTAGCTTGTGACCCGAGTTCGATCGCGCACGAGACCACAATCTTCTTTCAAACATAAAATGGCAATAATTTATTTTCAAAACTACCTTCTCTATTGATATTTACGTACCTATTATAGGTAGGTACCTACTCAATAACAACCTGTTATTGTCTTCAATTTTAATATCACTGTTATCCGTTTATTATTTAACTCATACAATTTATTTTATTTTATCTTCCGTGAGTTTTGCAACTAATGGCGTTAATATGATACATATTATTTTGCTGGTTACGTTTCAAACACCTTCCGAAGTGAGATATTCACTTTATTTCCATCATTATCAATAAATTATGTGCTATGAACTCGGACATTTAATTTTTGAACTCGATTCATTCCGTCTGACGTGTTCTCCTGTGAAAGTCCCCCCTCCCCCTCGCGGCAGTAGCCGGGTGAAACATCCGTCGAGGGCGGAAGACGGTCGGTCCTATTGTCCCTTTAATGACAGGGCTCAGATTCTTGATCACCAAGTTCTTTAACAAAATAACTTTTTTGATTCTCTCATATTAATATAATTTTTTCATCGTCATCTTCTAAAACCGAAATTGATTCACATTAAATTTTGAACCAAAATAATCCGTCAATATTTGCACAAATGAATCGTGAGAAATAATGTCAAGATTAGTTTGTCCCCGACTGACTTGACCGCCTTGGTGATGGTTGTGATTCCGGGAGATAATAACGGCACTTGTAAAGAATGACAGGTGACGTCCAGTTCAGAGTTTTCTACAATGTTTACGAAATTGATTTCCAAACATAAATTTAATTCAGCAGATATGTTCATTTCTGTTTAACTGAATGAATTAATATTTTGTCATATTTGCTTCATTTAGTGTAAACAATGTCATAAAAATGAACGATTTAATGTATACTTCGTATGGCTACAAATTATTTACAATTATGGAATTCGCCGTAAACAGCTCATCAGTAGTCGAATGAGCTGTGAACAGATACAAACTCTAATAAACAAATACAATATCTACATTGTTATATAGTTTTTTTTTAATCCTATTTAGGTGGTAAGCGTATGGATTGTTTGTAGCTGAAATGTTTTCATTGTCCAAAGTTCTTGTTCGCGCAATTATAAAGGTCCACTCATAATTATTCATACACAAATCGGGATGTTATCTGGACAAATTTATACATTTGTGGTAATTTTAACACGTATTCCAAGCGACGGATTGAGTACGGCGGCGCGATTTTCAAGAAGAACCCTGATTTTCGACATATGTTTGACATCGGCTTCGATGTTATTCATTCATACATCCTTATTCCCAGCGTAAGCCAGCGTATTTCATGTAATGACCGACGAATTCACAAAGTGATCAATTTATCAAAAGACAGATCAGTCAGGTAAAACAACCTCTATAATGAACGAATGAAGTGACCCTATGTTTTTAAAAGGCTGGGCCAAAATCTTATTGTCATCGCGCATACGCGCAAGTCGCACTCACACATACACACCCACGCAATTTCTAACGAAGAATGAAGATTCTAATCAAGACACAACAATCAGATTGTTTGTGTTGATTTAAGTACGATATCACCGGTTTATAGGAATATAAATAATTATACCCCTAAACAAACAGAAAAATATATAAGAGAAAGAATTGAATAAAAAATTATTTTTACAAACTAACTAGATATAAGCTGTTCAGAATAATCTAGGAAAATATTACAAATTAAAATCTACCTAAATACTAAATAGCAATATGAAGAATTATACAAAATTACTCGATATACGGTTGGTCAAAATAATCTAGGAAAATAATACAAATTAAAATCTACCTACATCCTACATACAAATAAAAATAATTATCTAGTGGAGCGGTCGCTCCACGCCAGCCAAGTCGTACGGCGCGCGCACACTCTCATATAAAGGCTGGAGCAAACCCACTTTTACTGTAAGCATCAAAGTGGCATTTTCGGCCTACTGGATCTTAAAATTGAGAAATCTCACATTGTTGCGAAATATCTTAATTTCGAGCTATGGCCCACCCTACAACATATACTAAATTTGGGAACAATAGGTTACGCCCTTTGCGCGCTAGAGGGCCGTGAAAACTGTGTTTTAGGGCGGTTTTCATAATAATAATCTTAGTAGTAGTAGGCTGGAGCTAAAATCCGGTAAACAGGCCACAGCCTAAACGGCTGAACCGATTGATCTCACATTTTTACCACGTGTGCACTTTTGGCGTCTGATTTAACCTTGTCCCCATGAATTTTTTGTGCCGCCATTTTGAAACCGGAAGTGACGTCATATCTCGTCAACGGTTGGACCGATCGGAACGAAATTTGCGCCAATCGTTTCAGACGGTCATCTATATGGATTATCAATATCAAAAGACCGAACATTATTTTAAATAAACCGGAAATGACGTCATGAAATTTAATATACATCGATTTGCATTTCAGCAACAACTGTTGATCCGATTGTCTTGATATTTATGTAACGTTTGTACTTTTGATATTTCATTTGACTTGTTATAAAACCAACCGGAAGCCGCCATTTTGAAACCGGAAGTGACATCATGTCTCAAAAACGGCTAAACAGATTAGAACAAAACCAGCGCTAAACGATTTAGACGGTCAACTTTATGTAATCAGTAATATTTGATGATTCAAATATCGAAACCGGAAATGACGTCACACATTTTATGACCTATACCGGAAATGACGTCATAAATATGCTAAATGACGCTAAATTCACCACTTTATACTTTAAAATAGATATAAGTAAACGTACTTTGTAAATAATTATAAATTCAAGGTTACAGTGTTCTCGGCGGCCATTTTTAAAACCGGAAGTGACGTCATATATCGTAAACGGTTGTACCGATTGCAACCTAAGTTTGGAAATGTGTTGGACTAATAATTATGAATTCAAGACGACATTATTTTCGGCCGCCATTGTTAAAACCGGAAGTGACGTCAAATATCGAAAATGGCTGTACCGATTGCAATCAAATTTTGGAAATGTGTTGTACTAATAATTATGAATTCAAGACGACATTATTTTCGGCCGCCATTGTTAAAACCGGAAGTGACGTCATATATCGAAAATGGCTGTACCGATTGCAACCAAATTTTGGAAATGTGTAGGAGTAATAATTATGAATTCAAGACGACATTATTTTCGGCCGCCATTGCTAAAACCGGAAGTGACGTCATATATCGAAAACGGCTGGACCGATTGTAACGAAACTTAAAGCTATTCTTCTTGGATAATTATTTTAATCTTATATACCAAACGCAACTTTTCTAAGTATCCAAATCGGCATAGGCGTATTTTTTTAAAGAAATAAGTTCTTGCACGGACACAAGCTGTGCTACAAGCTGTATGAATAAACTAACAAAAGAAGTGATATCCCAGAAAAAAACACTCCGTGTAAAAAAGGCAGCCAAGTCTCTTTACTTTAAAAAAATTCAACACCGAAAAGGAGTGATATCAAAAAAGGAGCCAAGTCAATGACATTTCCAAATATTTAATCGTATCTTTGAAATAAAAGTATAAACACCGAGAAATACTTTACAAAAGGACTTGGCGCATCGTTTTTTTAAAGACATTTTTCTATTCATAAGCATGTGCCATTTATAAACAACCGTCATTTTGAATGTTTAGAATAATAGGGAAACATCTTTCAATTAGGTACATATTATACATACCTTCTGTAAAATATTTTCTATATGATTATATACGCTATGAAACTTGTTGTCTATGCTTTCTATAAATATACACAATAGTTATCTTCGTAATATTGTTTCGTGGTGAATATAATTAAGTCTCATGCGTTATACCTTCTCATCATGTAACAATTTCTATTAATACACATTTTATAAAAATACATTTCACAAAGAAGACAGTCATATTGAATTTCTATTAAAAAATTTAACTTTATACACTTGACACTTCAAAAATATATAATTGTGTTCCATTAGTTAGTAATTATTTGACAACGTTTCATGATTTCCTTCAGTCAAGATCAAATTATGAAAAGATACCAGTCTAATATCGCCATATTAACAGTACTGCAAGAATATGTATGAGCCCACTTCCAATTGATATGAAGGGATGTGTGTTGTGAAAAATATCCGACCGAACCGGGGCACGAACTTGGGACCTCTCACTTGCCGGGCGAGAGCTCTACCAACTGAGCTACCCGATCGGACGGGCGGACATTAGACACAACACACTGATGAGGATCCTGACTCCTGACTCCATGGAAGTTTTCCAAAGAAACCTACATTCTCACCACTTCCAATTGTTATGTAATTCTTTCACCCTTATATTACTTATATATTACAGCATAAAATCATGCTTCTATCGCCATTGACAAAACTATAAAATAGTCATTACTAAAAGTAGCTTGATTCATAGATTCTGGCTCTAATAGAAAGAGGAAAATGTACCTACTTGTAAATTTCTTTCCACTTTTAGGATAGAATGATGTCTTTAAAAAAACGATGCGCCAAGTCCTTTTGTAAAGTATTTCTCGGTGTTTATACTTTTATTTCAAAGATACGATTAAATATTTGGAAATGTCATTGACTTGGCTCCTTTTTTGATATCACTCCTTTTCGGTGTTGAATTTTTTTAAAGTAAAGAGACTTGGCTGCCTTTTTTACACGGAGTGTTTTTTTCTGGGATACAAAATTACTCGATGAACGGTTGGTCAAAATAATCTAGGAAAATAATACAAAATAAAATCTACCTACATCCTATATACAAATAAAAATAATTATACAAAATTACTCGATAATCGGTTGGTCAAAATAATTTAGGAAAAGAATGCAAATTAAAATCTACCTACATCTTACATACAACTAAAAACAGAATAGAAGAAAGGTGACGAAGAAAATATGTACAATAATCTATATAGACAGTCTATACTCATCACCATCATGCTTTGTCAATGATTTCCGTTTCTCCAAGCCTAGGTATGATGTTTTTAGCTCCTCATACCGATCGTATTCGTGTTGCCGTGCCAATGTGACAGTGTGTATGTGAGTTGTATTCGTGTTGCCGTGCCAATGTGACAGTGTGTATGTGAGTTGTATTCGTGTTGCCGTGCCAATGTGACAGTGTGAATGTGAGTTGTATTCGTGTTGCCGTGCCAATGTGACAGTGTGTATGTGAGTTGTATTCGTGTTGCCGTGCCAATGTGACAGTGTGTATGTGAGTTGTATTCGTGTTGCCGTGCCAATGTCACAGTGTGTATGTGAGTTGTATTCGTGGAAAAACTCGGGGAAGTGAACGCAGCCATTGACTGAAAACGCAGCGCTGGACCGCGTTCACTTAGGGTAATTGATTGTTGAGACATTAATCTCATTATTCCGTCGCCAATGTTCGCCTCTGTCACTGTCGGCCAAAGTCTCATATTGTATGCGAGCTTGGCAAAGAGACGCCCCCGTCAGACAGCTCACACTTCTTGTGACAGAACTATTAGTTTCTCGCTATCGGGCAGTGTGTCTGTCTCAATCTGATCCAATACGTTAGTAAGATCATGAGGGGAACCTTGACTTACTATTTCTGAAATGATTTCGACTCGCACTAGCGTAATATCTAGTTGATTTTAACCATCGTGACTTTATACTTTACACCATGACTTCGCTTAGCGATATACATGCATTTTATTGCAACACCTTGTTGTATGACTTGGCTGGCGCTAATAACCTCGCTGTTGAGCGCCATAAACCATAATATCTATCTATCTACTCTTGTCTTTTCCCTCTCTTCCATCCTTGGTTTCTTCTCTCCAATGGCAATTACACCACAGGTGTCATACATTTGTGTCTAATTAGGGAGCGATTGTATGACACCTTCGTGTATGTGGAGGTCAAACTCCCGATACTCCCGAACTCCCGATTCCCCTAACATATGGGTTGATCGGGTTGTATACATCAATCTAAGTATTATCCCTTTTTGCCTGGTGTATCTTAGGCTGACATGAAGGTTGAACTATCACGTTGGGCCAACTTCCATTCCTCCTCACATGATCTTTCACCATATTAGAAACTAGCATACATCTCACTTCCATGGCAATAGTCCTGTCAAAGAGTTTTTACTCTCGAGACACGACCTACAGAGTTTCTTGAGCGAGTCTATCTATCAGTAATGGAAAGCCAAAGCATTTATTAATGCCAGAAAGTTCTAGAAGGAAGTGTATATAACCTGGCTCTGCAGGTTTCGTTAATGGCATGTAACAAAAAGTCTGTAGAAATGGGGGTATATTAGTTACTAGGAAAACGCTCTGAGTAACGCGTTGATGAGCGAGCACGGATACACGCAACACCTCGAACCGAAATTATGTCTATCGAAAATGTCATTAAAAGCCAATAATTCTTGAATTTCGTCACAGACTTGTATAAATATCTCCAAAATTTCCAAAAATATTGGTCCCAATAACCTTGCTAAGTTTTAAGTCGATCGATTAAACCTTTGATTGAACGGTTCCTTGTTAAGGTTTAAAAATCACATGATATCCTTCAAACAATATACCTGGGACCACTCATATGATATGATATTACTGTGGACACAATATCAGATCAATCTGTTAAACGGTCATTATTAGTTTCATTTCGTTTGAAACTTTCTGCTCTAACTACCTTGCCTTGAACTGAAGATTCAAAGTCGCCGTGAATTTGACAGCCAACACACAAAATGTCCCTAAAATTACAAACACTTTTGAAAATAACTACAAATTAGACTGAAAATTGGCAAAAATACCTTAAATGTTGCTACCAATTACCATGCGAAGTTTTTAGTTGGTCGGTCAATCGGCAATACCCGCTGCACGAGAGCGGGTATTGCGTTGATTGTTTGAGTATCTCCTTGCAGCAGTCTGGTCGGGGGTCTCTTTGCTCCTTGATGCTTTATTATTAACGACATTTTGTTTCAACCTTTTAGATTTAGCTTCGTCAGTTTCTTGATCTTCAATTTCACGCAGACGCTTTTTCGCCTTTATGGCTTTCATTCTAGCAGAAGTCTTTCCATTTTTCGGCATGTTTTAATAGGGATAAGATAGGTAATGAAAAAGTAAGAAGTAGAGTACCTACCTAATTAAAGTACAATAATATTTGTGTGATCAATGTTTGAAATGCACGAAATGTGTGCTCAAAGACGTAATGTATTCAATGTCGTAATGTTACGAAATGAATCTTGAACAAAACTTCGCAAATATGAAAATAAAGTAAACACCTTTCAACTAATAAGCGAATGGAATCTAAGTACCACACAAAAAAACGGATCAGGTAAAATAGTAACTACCTAGTTTAGAAACGGAATGAATCCAACGTTCCACAATTAAAATAAGACAACGTAATGTTTTGAACTGAATGAATCAAAACTTTCCAAAAAAAATAGCAACCTTCAAGGAAATGTCAGGCTAGACAGAAGCTCAGAAACGGAATAAATCCAACGTTTCCAAGAAAAAAATAATTTGAAATAATCAATCCCCTGGACAAAAACTGTAGATACCTAATATCTATGCTTTAAAAGCGATTCAATTTTACTAATACCTTCACAAAGTACACCAAATTGCCAAAATTATCAACGAAAAGAAGCAAAATGCAGGAGAGATTTGGAATGACGTGTGAACGCTAGAAGAGAACAAACGCCACTCAATGATATTATTGAAATGTGAGCTTATCCCATTGCCATGTTGCCATGTTGTGTGCATAAGTGCTAATCCCTCCTGGATGCAAAATCAGCCAAGTAGAAACACGGGAGGCACGGCCATCAGAATTACGAATTGACGAAAAGACAATCAAGGTCCTTAAAAACTCGAAATGATTTGTTGGAAACTATGATCCAAATTGAATTATTCAAATTTGATCAACTCAATAAACATAAAAATATCTGATTTTCACTAAAAAAGTGTACATACCATCTAAACACTCTTGTACCTAAAGCAAATCAGATTCAGTTGCATTGGAAAGACATTCATTTTCAATGTTTCATTTCTGACAGCTATTAAAAATGTCAATAAGTGCATACTTTCTTGACAGATTCGGCTGAAAATTTGTAAAATAAGTGACATTGTTGGTCTTACTGACCATGCTAAATATGAGTTTGATCACATTTCTCGAAGACCATTTTCATTTTTTAGGCTATCAGGAGATACTTATTTTAACAATGAACCAATGGATGGATTTCAAAAAAAAATTGGGTCTGCAAACAGAGAAGGTTGTCTTTACATGTGTGCAAAATTTCAGGTCGATCGGTGAAACGGTGCGACTTCTATTGCTTCCTTTAGCATACAAAAACAAAAACAAAAAAACAAAAAAAAAACAGAGGTCCGAGCTAAAAGAGCCAAATGGAGTCGCTCGCTCAATTATTCAGCAATTGTGGTTTTTCCAAGAGTGTCCATCTGCAATGTACCATAGAGGCTCAGGATGATTCCAATAATCAATGCGTCCCACATTTTTATTATTTTATAAAATGACTGGCCCCGACCCAATAGGTCAATTATGCTGCACATATTTTGACAGAATGCAGGAGTCTGTAGCCAAGTAGTTGTGAGAAGGTACAACCACAGGGAAGACGTTAACTGGACTAAATTTAGACTAGTCTAAATTTAGACTAGTCTAAAATTAGACTAGTCTAAAATTAGTCCAGTTTTCAGTTCAATTTAGACTAGTCTAAAAAACAAGTCATGCAGATATGATTTTGGACATAGCTGTACAAGGAGGAGCTTAGACCAGTCACTCTTTGGGCGAGTTTTAGGCGAGTTTTTATCACGGAATACAAGATCTAGGCCAGGTTATGTCACCCAATCAAAAGTTTAGACCAGTTTTTAATCACAAATTTCAGCTTTTAGACCAGTTTATATCGCAAAATAGAAAATTTAGGCGAGTTTTTTTTTACCAAATCAAAATTTTAGACCAGTTTATATCGCAAAATAGAAAATTTAGGCGAGTTTTTTTCACCCAAACAAAAGTTGAGACCAGTTTTTAATCACAAAATTCACTTTTAGACCTGTTTCTATATCAAAATAGCAAATTTAGGCGAGTTTTTTTTACCAAATCAAAAGCTTAGACCAGTTTTAAAACACAAAAATACGCTTTAAGACCAGTTTGTATCGCAAAATAGAAAATTTAGGCGAGTTTTTTTCACCCAAACAAAAGTTTAGACCCGTTTTTAATCACAAAAATCAGCTTTCAGACCAGTTTATATCGCAAAAAAAAAATTTAGGCGAGTTTATTTTACCAAATCAAAAGTTTAGACCAGTTTTAAAACACAGAAATCAACTTTTAGACCAGTTTATATCGCAAAATAGAAAATTTAGGCGAGTTTTTTTCACCCAAACAAAAGTTTAGACCAGTTTTTAATCACAAAAATCAGCTTTTAGACCAGTTTATATCGCAAAATAGAAAATTAAGGCGAGTTTATTTTACCAAATCAAAAGTTTAGACCAGTTTTAAAACACATGAGTGAGTTTGATCAGAATAATCGAAGACCGTTTACATTTTTCAGCCTATCAGGAGATATTTATTTAAAATTTAACCAATAAATGGATTTCAAAAAAATTAGGGTCTGCAAAAAAAAAGGTTGGTTTTACATGTGTGCAAAATTTCAGATCGATAGGTGAAACGGTGCGACCTGTGTATCGGCTATTAGCAGAAAAAACAAAAACAAAACAGAGGTCCGTGCCAAAACAGCCAAAAGGAGACGCTCGCTTCGCTCGCTCAAAAATTCTAATCGTATCCTTTTTTTCTTCCTTTTCATACATCTAAAAAAATCATGCTTATGGCCTAAAAGTTGATTTTTGTGTTTAAAAACTGGTTTAGACTTTTATTTTGGTGAATAAAACTCGCCTAAAATTTCTATGTGATATAAACTGTATATATATATATATATATATATTTTAAATAAAACTCGCCTAAAACTTCTATTCTATGATATAAGCTGGTCCAAAAGTTGATGATTGTGTTTAAAAACTGGTCTAAACTTTTAATTTTGTGAAAAAAACTCGCCTAAAGTTTCTATTCTGTGATATAAACTGGTCTAAAAGTTGATTTCTGTGTTTTAAAACTGGTCTAAACTTTTGATTTGGTATAAAAACTCGAAAAAAGTTATATTCTATGATTTAAACTGGTCTAAAAGTTGATTTTTGTGATTAATAACTGGTCAAAACTTTTATTTTGGTGATAAAAACTTGCCTTAAGTTCTATTCTGTGATATAAACTGGTCTAAAAGTTTATTTTTGTGATTAAAAACTGGTCTTAACTTTAATTTTGGTGCAAAAAACTCACCTAAGTTTCTATTCTGTAATATAAAATGGTCTAAAAGTTGATTTCTGTGTTTTAAAACTGGTCTAAACTTTTCTTTAGGTGAAAAAAAAAATCGCATAAATTTTCTATTTTGCGATATAAACTGATCCAAAAGTTGATTTCTGTGTTTTAAAACTGGTCTAAACTTTTGATTTGGTAAAAAAAAACTCGCCTAAATTTTCTATTTTGAGATAAAAACTGGTCTAAAAGCTGATTTTTGTGATTACAAACTGGCCTAAACTTTTGTTTGGGTGAAAAGAACTCTATTTTGCGATATAAACTGGTCTTAAAGCTGATTTTTGTGATTAAAACTGGTCTAAACTTTTGTTTGGGTGAAAAAAACTCGCCTAAATTTTCTATTTTGCGATATAAACTGGTCTAAAAGTGTATTTCTGTGTTTTAAAACTGGTCTAAACTTTTGATTTGGTAAAAAAAAAACGCCTAAATTTTCTATTTTGCGATATAAACTGGTCTTAAAGTTGATTTCTGTGTTTTAAAACTGGTCTAAAATTTTGATTTGGTAAAAAAAACTCGCCTAAATTTTCTATTTTGCGATATAATCTGGTCTAAAAGTGTATTTCTGTGTTTTAAAACTGGTCTAAACTTTTGATTTGGTAAAATAAACTCGCCTAAATTTTTTTTTGCGATATAAACTGGTCTAAAAGCTGATTTTTGTGATTAAAAACGGGTCTAAACTTTTGTTTGGGTGAAAAAAACTCGCCTAAATTTTCTATTATGCGATACAAACTGGTCTAAAAGCGTATTTCTGTGTTTTAAAACTGGTCTAAGCTTTTGATTTGGTAAAAAAAACTCGCCTAAATTTGCTATTTTGATATAGAAACTGGTCTAAAAGTGAATTTTGTGATTAAAAACTGGTCTAAACTTTTGTTTGGGTGAAAAAAACTCGCCTAAATTTTCTATTTTGCGATATAAACTGGTCTAAAAGTTGATTTCTGTGTTTTAATACTGGTCTAAACTTTTGATTTGGTAAAAAAAAACTCGCCTAAATTTTCTATTTTGCGATATAAACTGGTCTAAAAGCTGATTTTTGTGATTAAAAACTGGTCTAAACTTTTGATTGGGTGACATAACCTGGCCTAGATCTTCTATTCCGTGATAAAAACTCGCCTAAAAACTCGCCTAAAGAGTGACTGGTCTAAGCTCCTCCTTGTACAGCCATGTCCAAAATCATATCTGCATGACTTGTTTTTTAGACTAGTCTAATTTTAGACTAGTCTAAATTGAATTGAAAACTGGACTAATTTTAGACTAGTCTAAATTTAGACTAGTCTAAATTTAGTCCAGTTAGCTACTAGCCCAACCACCAACCCACCTTCCTTGATGACATTGCCACAGCGCTCTTTAAACTTTCTCAAGGCAACTTTCTCTTTAACAATCCCATGTTCTGTTGCATTACTTACGAAAAGCTTGGATCTGCAATGGATTTGGCCAGCTTCTCCATATCCCTCCTCTCTCTTGCACAAATGATGTCTTTGAACCGAATGGATGTCAAACGACAAGTTCTCTCCGTTATCCAGGCAGGTTCTGTGATTGACCTATTGTCTTGACTCAATTGATGACCGCTGTTCGTCCGATAAATCATGAAGGCTCAGTGTAGTTTTCAATAATGATGTACTATCGACGAAATCTTCCAGCGAACTGTGTGGTTGTATTACAGACTTCAGCTTCGCATTTATTGATTCCAGCCGGCTGTTAATTCTGTTTTGGAAGTTGCTGTCATTGAAAGTTAAACACATCGACAAAAGTATTTAAGAACATTTTGGTTTCCTACTTCCAGCTCACTGTATTTTTAAATACATTTTTAAATCATTTTTAATCTCATTTTTAAATGAAAAGTTTAGAATATTGAAGTAGTTACCTGGAAATGGTACTTATGTTTCCGTTTTAGCCGAAGAGAAGTACCATCTTCTTTTCGCTAATGAATTCTGACAATTTGCACGTGATTATTAGTAGATACTACACTTTGCCCAACCCATGTTTGCGCTGATCGGCAATTCGGCGTAAAATCCCCGGTCTTTGGCAGCTACCTGCGGTGTTACCTCTCGGGAGGCGTAAGCGCATTTCACCTCTAGCACTTTATCCTCCCCGACAAGTCCATCTGGAGACGCGGCGAAGAAACCCTTTTCAATGTCAACAAAAATGCCACATTGTATTACTTTTTCTCCAGTGGCATTCTCGTATGCTCTGACAGCTTGTTTCTCCTTATCTCTTCCCCAGAGCAGAGCTGGAGCACGGATTGAGGGGCAGGAAAATAACAAGCGAGAGACGAGTGGACCCGCTGGAGCTCTGCGATGGCAAATTTCACCGGCATTTGAGGCGGTGACGCGATGAGCTCGGGCATGTACCCACTCGCTGTTTTCAGCCTGGCCCCTGGTTTCCAGCTCTATCTTTCTCTGTCCTTCAGCATCTACTCTCAGGAGATCAAGCTTCATCTGAATTGCCTCCTCCAACTCCTGAGGACTTTTATCCGGTTGTTGACAGTGGCGGCCATAATCAGGATTGCGTTTTGGGGTGGCATCAGTCCTCGTTCGCTTGTTCCTCTTTGCCAAAGTTCCATCAGTGAAATCCTCAGTTGGGAATCTAAAATACACACTATCAATAAATACTAAGAGCCAGTTTTTCAATACTCAACTAAATTTTAAAGAGTTGATTAGGAATATATTGCCATGGCAACATCTAAGATATTCCTTCAATGACCATTTAAACTCAACTATACTTATTGTAGCATTGTAGTGAAAAACTGGACCTAATTAATGATGTATGTGTAGTGAATGATTGATTATTATTGATTATTAGAGTTTAACGGCGCGTCAACGACGAGGTTATATTGCGCACATTTATTTTAACTTTTAACTTTGTTGAACTAAGTGGAGGACATCGGGAGGGGTCGACCTAACGGGCCCGATCTGGGAGAGTCTGAAACTGGTGGGAAAGCCAGGTCAGAATGGGGACAGACCGGGGGGTGGAGGGCTTCGGGCCGGTGGGACTCGATTTCAGGGGGATCACCATCTCGAGGGGGGAGGCCGGCCCGAGGGGCCCGCGAATTTGGGGAGGGCATGGGACTAGGTCGACCCTGGACTGCACTTGGTTGGGGCCAACTCGTATGTGAGCCGGCCCCTTAAGCCCCACCACCACGTCAAGGTGGCAGTCCATTGGTGGGGTGTAGTGAATACAGCACGCCGTGCTGGTATGCAAGTCCTGCTGCATGAACCCTCATGATGTATGAACCTCGCCGGCCATAGAACGCCTGCTTGGCGCCGGTAAACTTGGCGACAAGATGCATGTATGACTCAGCGAGGTTGCTGGTGTCATTCTCTATGAGGCTGGCTGCATGGAGCGACAAGTTGTTGACGATGGTGATGTACCTCGTTCGAAAGTCAGTAGCGGCATCAGACAACTCCTATGCTTCTGCTTCGTCCACCTTCCCGGCGTCATAGCAGACCTCAACGCTGTAGAAGTGATTAAAGACACTTGTATTTAATTATGCCATCTGGTGTGTTGTCTAAGTGGCTAGCTCTGTCGCTGCTTTCTTGCTTCCAGCTGCTTGCTATATTTACCAGCACTTCTTCATACTTCATACTCTTGTTCCAAATCGAAGTGTACTATTTGAACGTCAGCTGGAATTGTTTGAAGTGATGTTTCCAGACTTGCTTCTACTGCAAGGCTCACCACTCACTGCAGTTATCATGCTGATCAAAGGCATGCAATGGGATATTCGGCAGACCCGATGCCACAGACAGAGAGTCCCTCTTATTCTGGCTTAACACGTACCCAAAGCTCTTTTGAATGTCTCCTCCTGCTCCTCACAGCATCCCAAAGGAGTGATACGAACAATATATTGGTTTTCTTTAGGACTTCTAACACTAATCATAATTCTAGTTAAAATGGACTTTTCTTAATCTAGCAATAAATTATGAAATGTTTAGAGCAAAGTTGAATCACTTTCCTTGTTATCGCAAGTCACAGCGACGTCCTGTGCGGATGAAGACTTTCTACTTTCGACCGTGAGGAACAAATTCTGACTTAATAATTCTGACTTCTTTAGCCATTACTTCTGGGTGTACGAGGTTATAGGAGGTTGCGTGTTATGCTTATTCAGAGTCCCTATTTGCCTGGCCTCGTACTCACCACGTGCACTGCGTGTGCAGATTTTTTTTTTCTGTTTTCTGGTGGTTTCGCCGTTGTAATTACAATTAAAATAAGAAATCTTTGAACCAGCATGAGTTAAGAAGAAATCTTTGAACCAGCATGTGTTGAGCCTTTGTTGAGCATGAGATTAAAAAAGGAAAGAAAATACATAAAAGTACACATTGACAATTGAGAATGTATGCATTAACATGACAGTAACAGTAGAACACAAAAAGTGGGCTTTAACAAGATGTAAGGTATCCTTTAAGAAGGATCTCTCCCCGGTACAGTTTGTGTCTGGTATGGAAACGAAGATCCTCAGGGCTATCTCTATAATAGGGAATGTCGAGTCCAATCTCTTCGTTTTATCATTATTAGAATGTCCACGGCATTCATTTTCACCTGGTCAGTTGATGAAGGTTTTTGTACAAAACTTTGGAAGTGTAGACATTCCAGAACAAGCCATCATCTAAATCTTTGTGGTAGACTTCAAGGAGGTACTTTGCATGAGGTTAAATGTCAGAATAGTTCATTTCGCCTGGTCTTGTAAGGAAACCGAAACTGTTGTAAATAACGGAATATGCTGCTTTTCATCGAGCAAGTTCAGAGGTAATAGTGTCCAAAATACTATAGAGGTCTGCGCGCATTACAGTCTGCCCTGTAAAATATTCATCTTCGACGTCACTTCACTCATCGTTTTGTGTCGGCAGCGTAGACACTTTCAGAGTGTCTGTAGGCATAGTGTCTACAAGACTTAAGTCCTACAGGCCCTGAAATTTATGAAGAAAGACCACTTGAAACGTTTCATATTATTTACCGACTCTCTGAGTTCCATCGAAGCAATCCAGAGGCTCTATCCAAAGGAGCTTATGATTCAACATGTCCATAGCCTCCTAGCCGATCTGGAAACTAGAGGAATCGAAGTGATTTTTTGTTGGGTTCCTGGACATGCTGGAATAAGAGGAAATGATAAAGCGGACCTTGCGGCAAAAGACGCAACAAATAAGAACCACACAGATTACTCTGTAGTCCCTGCGTCTGACCTCAAGACTCTATTCAAAGCCAAGTTGACACAAGAGTGGCAGTGTGAATGGGAAAACACAACTGCCAACAAGCTCCGTGTCATCAAAGAAAACCCCATTGCATGGCAGACATCGACTCGACGCTCCCGACGAGAGGAGGTCGTCGTTGCTCGGCTCCGGTTTGGACATACCCAACTTACCCACAGCCATCTAATGAATCGAGAGGAACATCCACAGTGTAACACCTGGATGTTCCTCTAACAGTCCATCACATGCTGATTGACTGTGAGGAGCATCGCCAAGAACGCCGACGCCATCGTCTCTCGGGTTATCTCGGCGAGGTGCTCGGAGACGATGAGAAATCTATAGATAGGCTGATCAGTTTCCTGAAGGACACAGGGACAATAGATTTTATCTGACCATGCACAGCACCAAGCTGTAAGAGTTTTTAATCATAGACGTTATTAGCCAGTTATAGTTTTAGACTAGCCAGGGCCAGTATTTATAAACACGGCACCTGGCTCAACATGACTTCAGTTCTTACTGCAATTCAGTAAGTATTTTATCTACACTTGACTCGCCACGTCTGACATGATAAGACTCACGCTAGCGTAACACATAGTTGATTTTAATATAATATGACTCTTCTTCTTATTCCTGACTTCTCTGAGCGACATATTTTATTACAACACTCCGTTGTCTTAAGGTATCCGACTCACTTGACTAGGTTTTCTTATTTGACGGTCTAGTACTATACTGTACTTTATAGACCGTACTGACTTGATTGGCGCTGATAACCTCGCTGTTGAGCGCCACAGATCATAATATCTATCTATCTACAAGACTTTAGCATCTGCCCCACCGACGGCTGCCACCTTATCGCGGTGGTGGGGTTTGTGTTGGCCAACGATCCATTGCAGCTACGCCGGCGATCATATGCTCATGTGTAAGGGCTACCCATGCCGGACAGGTCAGTGGTAAGGTCCAGACAAAGAGCAGCCAGGGTTGGCCTAACCATGTCCTCCCTTGAATTTGCTGTCCTCACCGGGCCGGCCTTCCCCCTCGAGATGGTGATCCCCCTGAAATCGGGTTCCGCCGGCCCGAATCCTCACACCCCCCGGTCCGTCCCCATTCCGGCCTGGCCTTCCCACCAGTGCCGGACTCCCCCGGATCGGGCCCGTTAGGTCAACCCCCTCCCAATGTCCTCCACTTAATTCAACAAAGTTTAAAGTAAAATAATTAATGTGCGCAATATAACCTCGTCGTTGACGCGCCGTTAAACCCTATTAATCAATCAATCAATCTTAAGCATCTGCCTCAAATTGTACGAATTGCTCCCGAAGACAGGACACATAATATTCTTCTAAACATAAATACAAATTTACAAATCATTTGTTGACTGTTCATAAAGTCAATATCCACAATGGAATCAGCTTGCACAAGTTACGATGCAATTGAAACAAGACCTGGTTCCGTCATGTATCATAATCCTGTTGTAGCCAATGGGTCTAACAGGTCATCAGAAGGACGGTGTGATATGTACAATATGGACCTGAAAAACCCGACTCATCTAGAGACTGATAAATAAACCATAATATCTATCTATCAGATAAACGGTGGAGGGACGTCGTCACAATAACTCCCAACTACCCCAGTCAACCCGAAAAAGTTACATCGTCACTATCGACTAAAAAGTAAAATACTTTGGTCGATTTAGATTTTAACTTGTCGAGCTCGTGCCTAAACTTAGCCCTCAGCCCAATTGAGGGTCCTAGGTCCTTCATATCTTGTTCCGATAGTAAGTACATGGAAGCTGTTAAACGCGAATGGATCCCAAACAATTCCCAGGTCCCAAACAATGACCTCTTTCTCTCGTCTACAAAAAAACAAGTAAAACAAAACTGCAACTGAGCAAAACTAAAACCTTCTAGACTACACTTCTAGACTAAGTGTCCATTGTGATAGTGGCAGATGACGCCTTCAGCCTGTCAGAAAACATAATGAAGCCATATCCAATACGAAACCTTGAGCATGACACAATAATCCATAACTAAGGCTGAGTAGAGCTAGAAGGGTTTCGGAAATCACATTTGGATTTTTAGCAATTCGATTCCGTATTTTTCTGTCACCTATGAATCTAGGGGAAAATAAGGTTGATTGATCACCAAAGCCGCATGTGCGCTGCACAACTTTCTTCGCTCCGAAACAATGGACACTTACTCGTACTTGCCACCAGATTCTGTCGATCGCAGCATTCTGACGAAAGAGACAAAACATAAAAAATGGCTTGAAGTTGTGGAGTGTCTGAAATAGAGTCTGTAAATAATTATCGGTCGAAATATCTTGTGCATGAGATTCAGAAATGGAGATGACTGGATATGAAACTTCTTCGGCATTGATCGTAGACATTTCACTGATGATGTGTGGGCACTGGAACGAACAGTGCCAATTACCTGATTTTCCTCAGTCTCCTTGATGTTGGATACTTCATACATTTCTGAGTCGTGCTCGTCTTCACTGTCGGGCTCCTCATTTCATGTTCAATGCCGGACACCCTCGGGTTCCATGGCGGTAGCCGCACCTTTTATAGTTGAATTTTGTCTGCTCCTCCTTCGATCCGTCATCTGTCGGCTCGCTTCGACGCCAGTCTTCATGTTCCTTCTGCTTGACTGCATCTACTATAATCTACTATACTTACTATAAACTTATTACAGTAAGTACACAGCAAATTTACAAGTTATTTTCCCGAGAGTGTTTGCTGATAATGCTGGTACATACTTGTCGGGACATATGACAATCTAATACTCATATGGCGTGATATGAGTGGGCTCAGGTTCAGTCAGAATTGCTGTGACACGGCTGGGTTCTGGCTGGGCAGACATCGCTGCTGTGTTTGAGGCAGTCGTAGGCTGGTTCACGTATTTGGTATTGGCTTCTGGTTCTGGCGGGGCTGGCTTGGAGTCTGTGAGATTGATGGTTGGCTAAGGCTGTTTCTGTGTCCGGTCTGAGCTGTTACCTGCTCG
Organism: Leuctra nigra; assembly: GCA_934045905.1. Taxonomy (NCBI): domain Eukaryota; kingdom Metazoa; phylum Arthropoda; class Insecta; order Plecoptera; family Leuctridae; genus Leuctra; species Leuctra nigra. The sequence continues at coordinate 668,137 of OW203765.1, read as the reverse complement.
GTCTCGCGTTGGGCCTAAGATCTGGTTGTTAACTGTCTCCGTGGTTCCCCACACAAACCAACCTCGCAGCTCTAAGACAACTCAGAGCCAAGGGCCGATATACAATGAGCCAAGTGAGAATGCTGTAAGTGTAAATGTTGAACTGGAAGAAGGGTCATCGTCATTAAATTCAACGAAACTATTCTGTATCTGTACCTATATATTCTGTTCTGGTCTTTGTATTAAAGAGAGCTTGATGCATATGATGTCGTATCACTCGTATCACATCGCGATTTAATCTGTTAGTTAGGTCCTTTCCCTCAAACATTCTGTTAACTGCATCATCCAGATGAATTTGCATTGTCTTCACAGAGCAAATGCTCTTCTGCGTAAAACTGTGAATCATTTTTTACCCAATATAAAACTTCTTACAATGAAAACTTCTTCAATGAAATAGATAAGCTCACACAAAACTTGGTGATTTCTAAACTGAACACGAACTACTGAAGTAACTGAACTAACTAATTGCCTCAGCACAGAGCTTTGGTTTCCCTACCGACCTCGGCACTTAGCTCTGGTCTGACGCCGTCTGCTTGTCATTACCCAGGCTTTCACAGTAAAAATAGATCACTTAAATTATACATACCACGGAATAATAAAATAAAACTCCGTATGTTTAAATACTATATATGCCTACATGTAGTATTAAATGAGTATTATACCTACAATTTAATCTTAAAATTAATACACAGTATATAAACATATGTATACATGCACAATTAAAAATATACCTACATTGTAGTTAAAAATAAATCCACATGTAGGGTTCAATTAAGTCAAGTAATTTCATTTAAGAGTGACAATGCAAGGTTAATTTTATAACCCAGGTTTAAAATTAAAGGTAAAATTGATCTTAAATAATACCGAAATTGTAGGTTAAAATAAATCCACATGTAGGATTTAATGTAGTTGAGTAATTTTATTTAAGAGTGACAAAGCCAGATTCATTTTATAACTCAAGCTTAAAATTAAAGTTAAAAATTGATCTAAAATAATACCGAAATTGTAGGTTAAAATAAATCCACATGTAGGATTTAATGTAGTTGAGTAATTTTATTTAAGAGTGACAAAGCCAGATTCATTTTATAACTCAAGCTTAAAATTAAAGTTAAAAATTGATCTAAAATAATACCGAAATTGTAGGTTAAAATAAATCCACATGTAGGATTGAATTAAGTGGAGTAATTTCATTTAAGAGTGATAAAGGTAGGTTAATTTTATAACCCAGTCTTAAAATTAAAGGTAAATTGATCTAAAAGCAGCAACATCAGATTATGTACCTGCAAATAGCAGGAAAATGTGTCAAAACCAGGATGTCTAACACGAGACTTCCTGCATGGCGCTCGACTCACTCTCATAACACAATGAAGAAGAGACTCTCTTGTTAATTACTTCAGTTTGTTGCTCTTACTCACATCGTTTTAGAATGATATTGGATACTTTTTTGGCTTCACAATTTAGGAAATCATCGTATATTTTCAATTTTTATTTCAAAATTTTTACAAGTTAAAATTATAAAATGGTGAAATACTGTCCAATTTTTGAAAATCAAAAACATTTTGATTCATTTTTCATTGTCTATAATTCTGGCTCATCAACAAATTCATTAGTAATAGGGATACCACATTTTGCTTTTTTCAGGTAAATAACTTCATTATTACCTAGTCTTCTATTTATTGACACTGCATTACAATGATGGACAGGTTTGTATGCATGAAATGAGACTACCCCCCTCCCCCCCCCCCCCCCCCTCCCATGATAGTCGGATGTCTCGCAGGCTATGGGAAAAAAATTAGTTATTTGCTAAATAATATTTTCTATTCATCAAACGGATATAATAAAAACAAGTAAGTATTGCCTTTTAATTTTAAGAAATCGGAAGAAAATAAGATGAATTAAATTTATATTTTATCGAATGGTACATTTCTTCAAAATTACAGATTAGAGACAAAACATGAACTTGGAGCTGGTCAGGAATTTGAGACAGGATGAGTTTGAAATTTAAATCCGCCTGACAAGAATATTATTATTCTTCCTAAGCAGTAAGTGCTAAGCATCAAAAAGAGTTATCAAGAATACTGAATACTGATACTTGAACTCCGAAGTCAACTATAGAACTGAATTTCAACAGTTTTCTATTGAAATTGTTGGTACAGATTAAAAATAAATAACAATAGCAAAATAGGTCGGTATCTATGTAAGATTTTTGCTAGATAATACTATAAGGTATACACAATTAAATTGTTTGAAAACATTTTGTTAGTATAGATGAGATAGCGTTGGTTTATCCTACTTTACCCTACTTATATAAATTGCCTATGCCGTAAAAATCTTTAAAAATATATGCATCATATTTCAGATTCTGACAAATGTCAGATTCCTATCTTTAATAGTTTAGATAGTATGTGACCTCTCAAACGGGAGATTCTTTTGCGCCACCTGGTTTTTCACAAAATTTAGTCTGCCCACCCACACTTTTGGTCCTAGAACCGCGCCACCCGGTATATAATTTGATCTCTATAATTTGATCTCCCGTCCCAACGGCTGGTGTGTTGGATACCTCGGTTCTCGTTAGATCACCGAGGTTAAGCAACATTGAGCGCGGTCAGCGATTGGATGGGTGACCATTCAATTCTGCCTTGCCAGGTTGCTGCCGTTGGGTCAGAGAGACTGGGGTGTTTGGGGGTCAGTGTGACGACCTCCCTCCACCTGTTATCAGTCTCTCGACGGCGCGGGTTGTGGAGGCTCGTGCTGTGAATGTTACACCGTCCTTCGGAAGGGACGTTAAGCCGTTGGTCCCCTTGGTATCTTTCGTCAGGAGTAGGCTACATGCCGGTACCGGGTTTCCTCTCCTCCCTTCTCTATATTACATTCTCACTAGTGGAGCCTGGCTCTGTTGAGAATATAGACTTAATAATAATAATATTAGAAAAAGGTTTCTAATAATATTATCGTTTACAATACGTATTCCATCAAATTTTATGCCAGAGAAACAAAAGCGTCATCGTCTTTCATTTATAAGTAGTTTTTATTGCGATCGTATTATCGCACTATTTTGTATTTCCCGCAGAAAGGTGGAGTGGGAAAGGTCGGTCACAGGAAGTGCAGGTTGCTCTCAGCCGGATACAATGGAAGGGGTTGGGGGGTTTTGACGGATTTCGCCAAACTTGGCCCCTAATACGCTCGCAGTGAAAATAGAACTTTGACGCTCTAAACCACAGTCGGCAGCATAGCCGAGCTGTTAGCGCGTCTGCCTGCTGAATGTCGTCCCATCGGTGCTCTGTGTTCGATTCCGGCTGCAGTCATAACTAATCGAGTTGCGTTTAATTTCAGATTCTAATCACACATGTTATAATCTCTGTAAATATGTCGTAAAAATGTAGTTACCATGAAAACCTATGTAGTTATCGTCAATTAAAGATTCCCTTTTTAGTAATTGAATTAAAAGTAAATTTATGTAAATACCTACTAATTAAAATCAAACCTGTAGTTGACTTAGAATTAAACCTACATCGAAGATTTATTTTAGTTTGGAGGGTCGGTTGTGAATGAAATGCACAAGTGCTTTCAAATTAACTCTGTAGTTGGCATAAAAATAAAATTAAACCTACATCGAAGATTTATTTTAGTTCGGGGTTCTTAATTATAGTATGAATGTTATTTGAAATCAATGCATTGAAGGTGGTTTAATTATAAAGAATCGAATTTTAATTTAATGATTCAAGTAAAATTAACTTATGCGTGTAATGTAACATTTTTTTAAATATACTGTAAGCGAAAGTGTGGCGGCTACCTACAGTAGTATTAAAATGAATACAGAATTTGTTACATTCTAGCCGACTCCTGATATCCTCATCACGGTCACGGTTGAGTCGTGTTACTCTCATTCATTTGAAAAATATAAAACAAATCATTGCTTAGAGTAGGAAATGACATGCTTAGAGTATGGACATCTTGGTTATGTAATATTCTGACGCAATATCTTCCTAAATCTTACCTTCGAGTGGCTAACCTCACATTTTCTTCCTTCGAATTTAGTGATGTTGCAACTTCGTTGCCTGCTCACTCTGTTTTGAACAGGTTCCAGTTGAGGAAAATGTTCTCTCTGGTATTTACTTCCATTAATTTAATTTGATTTGATTTTAGCCTATATTCTCAACGGAGCCGAGGTTTCGGAAAAAAGAATATTACACGAAGGCACACTTGCACTGATGACATTGACAGCTGCTGAAGGTTGTCCAGCGCCGCCTTGCACGTCTTTGGCTTTCGTCATGTTGCTCACTTCTTTCTAGATGGCTGTGACTTGACTTCCGGTTTCGGTTTCCGGCTCAGAAAAAATGGCTGCTACTTTTTCTTGACTAACCGCTCACTTGTTCTTGTTTCTTCTCTTTTTTCGATGGATTCGCTATTGATTTAACACTCCACTTCACCACTGTCTCCCTACCTTTTGAATGTAAAGCTTTCTGAAGCTCTCGCAGTGCTTTTTCGCAGTTTATTTGCTGCTGATACCATGTTTCTTGGACAAGAGACTTGAAGCGGATGTAGTTTATTTGATTCATTAAACCCCACCGACGGCTGCCACCTTAGCGCGGTGGTGGGGTTTGTGTTGGCCATTGATCCACTGCAGCTAGGCCGGCGAGCATATACTCATGTGTAAGGGCTCGCATGCCGGACAGATCAGTTGTGAGGTCCAGACAAACAGCAGCCAGGGTCGACCTGAATGTTTGGTCCCCTCGGGCCGGCCTTCCCTCTAGAGATGGTGATCCCCTTGAAATCGGGTTCCGCCGACCTGAATCCTCACACCCCCCGGTCCGTCCCCATTCCGGCCTGGCCTTCCCACCTGTGCTGGACTCCCCCGGATCGGGCCCGTTAGGTCGACCCCTCCCCATGTCCTCCAATTACGATCAACAAAGTTAAATATAAAAATTATTGTGCGCAATATAACCTCGTCTTTGACGCGCCATTAAACCAAACTAATCTAATCTTATCTTGTATATTATGCCATAAGCGACCTTGACATCTCGGTCAAGGAGTGACCTTCCAATGGTCAGGACCCTCTCTGTTTGCTTAACTTTTCCAATAAGGACGTGTTCTTTATGGTTTAGTTTCACATCGCCCCCTCATAAGCAATCCCGGATCGAGCTGCAAAGTGATTGCAGTCATGATACCATGTGCATGTGTGTGATACCACGTCTATGTTGAGAGAGAACTTGATTGAACACACTGTCATTATCAAATGGATGCCTCAAGGCCAGAGTTGCAACCCTGTGCTTTTATGGTAAATATTACAACCATAGTAGTGGATTGTCAACATTTCGTTAGATGAAAAACGAGCGCATAGAGTGGATACAATATTTGGTGCAGGTGGGTTATGCACGTGTTCTTTTTAATAGAGTAAACTTGGCGTTCTTGGCTGCTCGTTGGATTTCCTTCCACTTCAAATCTTGATCGATCTATTCATACGTCAATAATTATTAATGATAATTTAATTATTTTTTCAATAATACAACCATGTAAAGAATTATGAACTAGACAACGGCAAAAATTAAAATATAAAACTATAGAAACGCCGGTTTGCCTGTCCAGACGTTTCTAAGTCGAAATCGGTAAATCTGTAGGTACGGACATAATTTGTTAAGAAGCTATGTTCTGGGACCCCAACTACTTTGGGAAGTTGGAACCACAAGAACATGAGTTGCGACAATCTATACATCGACATTCATCCATTCATTAGAAGACTTCTCGATAGAACAAAAACCATTGTATAGCACCGACCAAGACTTGTTCAATAGACAAATAAAATCCTGAGCTGAATGCAGAATTCTCTTCCAATGGCAAGATCCTTCTGATGAACAAGGACAGATAGTAGTGGTCAACCACGGATCAGCACTGACCAATATTACTGTGACAAATAAAAACTGGATTAATATTAAATTGATACTTTTTATATTTTCATAGACGAATTAAAAATGAAATGTCTTGATCGAATCTTAGAATTCAACAACGAATGTTGTTATAAGGGATGAGGGATAAGGCATTTTGTCAGGCAAAGTTATCATAATCCGGTTGACCTGACGGATACTCGATGAAACTTAGATCGAACTCTTACGCCACATGTAGTTGACATACACTTTTGAAAACACTTGCAAATAATACCTTCTAATATCAGCTAGTGCCTCCTTGCAAAACTTCGTATCACATTGTATGCGAGTATTGTTCATCCCTTTTGGAGTCCAGACAATAAAATGACAGCGATGAATGCCAGTTCCATGCATTTGTAACTGGCATTGCGTGAAGTACTTGTGACTCTTGCTAAGCATTCCACGATCCAAAACGTTTAGAAGTTCCCGGAAGTCGGGGAACTTGCCCGTTCAGTTCACATATTTCTCAACGTACTTGTTGAGTTTCGGATTCCCCGTTGAACACACAACTCGAGGGTTTGTGGCTCTGGTCGCTTTCCACCAGCAATGCTTTCCATCTTGCGAGTTATCTTTGCACACTGCTTCATGCATCACATGAGACGAATGTCTTTGTCTTCGAAGACGACGTCTTTTTTCTCGAGGTTACTGATGGTTTTATGTAAGGTCTGTAACAACAAAACCTACTGTGAGACATCCGTTTCGTCTTTCTATACTCGTTCTCCACTCTTCGGAAACCGTCGCTCGCCCATTCGAGATCACTTCAACCCTCTTCTCAGAATGTTGTGGATGGCGGGACGTGAATCCTTAAAACAACGAGCGACCTGGGCGATTTTCTGTGAATGGATTAGGCCTACCATCTCTTTTGAGTACGGGTTTATAAGGCATTATAAACTAAACACTTGTATAGTAGTTTATTTATATAATACTTATTAATATACATTGACAATAAATGGCTCTGGCTGATCTGGATGGCTTTGGATGATCTTGTAGTTCCACTACTCGACACTAGAGCCACTAGTTCGATAATCGATACTGTGACATGTCCCCCAAATTATTAATATTTAAAGAGGATTAATAATTTTCATATTATGCTTTGATTATTTATCTTGAAGAGATTATGCTTTGATTATTTATCTCGAAGAGATTATGCTTTGATTATTAGTACTGATACATATTTGATTTTACTTAAATCTAATGGGCATTTTGATAAGCCTTCCAGTACGAGTTCTCTTCTCCATCGGTCCAGTTTCTGGAACGACTATGTTGTCTGGATACGAAACAAGGTTCGGCTTCAGGACTGGAGTCGACTCGGGCATCTTCTTCGTAACTGATCGGGGAGTACCTGGCTCGCAGCGAGGAGCTTCTGGAGTTGGACTCGGAGTTGGAGCTGGTGGCAGGCTGCGCGGCGATACCATAGGCGGTTCACTCATGGCCGGTCGCAGGTGGAGCCTGTTTCTCCTCAGCACAGAACCTTCAGACTCAACGTGGTATGATCGAGGAGTTTGGTCTGCTTGCACGATTTTACCAGGCACCCAGACTCTCTTGGCTTTCTGAAGAAGGACTGATTGTCCTGCAGAGAGGGGTACCAAAGGTTTCGCCTTGGAGTCGTAGTACTGTTTATCCCTTCTTTGATGTTCTTTAAGAATTTTCAATGTCTGTGATGTATCATACAGTGGATTTAACTGCTGAGTTGTTGTTGGCAGTAGAGTGCGTAAACTCCGACCCATTAACAGTTGAGCAGATGAAGCAAGTTGAGACTTAGGCGTATTATTGTATGCTAGTATAGCCAATGAAGGGTCTTGTCCTAACTTTCCTGCTTTATGGAGCAATCCCTTAGCTGCAGTGGCGAGGCGTGCATCCCAACATTGGGGAGACACAATACAACGCAATAATCACAATAATCTATAATTAAAAATTACATGATTGTGTACACGTAGGTAACTTCATTGGGTGAAGAATTAGTTTTATGTCAACTCAAGATGTCAACACAGATTTTATAGTTTACTGCCATTCTGAGAATTATGTGTAGCCGCGCTAATGCTGCATGGCTTTTAAATTGCGTATGTGTGAGTGAGTGAATTTCGTGTCGGTGTGTGTCGAGTACAGTCGAAATGAATCGCTTGGTACTGTGGCGTGGCTACTGGACTAAAATAGCACAGTAGACATGTCTTTTATTTCACTATATTAGCAAACAGACTACCCACATGCGGTATAGGATCGCGCCTTTGACTTGCGAGTGCGAGAGAGAAAGAAAACATCCAAAGCTGGAAACAACGAGTGGAAGAAGGATGAGAGATAAACGAGGTAGACGTATCTGAGAAAGTCTCCCATGTTATTTAGATACCCGATTGGAATTGCGCGGGCTCGAGCGCTGAGCCAGGCTTCATAACAGCGCCAAATTGAACACGATTTTCAAATGACACTCAATGAGTTTAAATCAAACACTAATTGATATATCAAATGAAAATAAACAATTACAATAGTTTCAGGTCAATGAAATATATATTAGCAAATTATATCATTTTAACAGGGGAGACAGTGTCTCCCCTGTCTCCCCTGACGCTTCGCCCCTGCTTAGCTGTACCAATCATTCTTTCAGCCATCCCATTGCTTTGAGGATAGTAGGGACTGGACGTGATGTGTTGAATGTCCCACTGCTTGAAGTACTGTTTTAGTAATGATGAGTCGAAAGGTGGTCCATTGTCTGAGATCAGTTTCCGGGGAATTCCATGTGTAGTGAAAATCAGTTTCAGTTCGGCGATGACAGCAGTAGCTGTTGTAGTCTTCATTTCACGGATTTCTATGAACTTGGAGTGATAATCGGTGACTAACTTGTAATTCTTGGAATCTGCCTTACAGAAGTCTACTCCCACCTTCTCCCAAGGGTTGACTGGTATTTCAGTAGAGAGAAGTGGTTCTCGGGTGTTCGATCTTGAGTACTGCTGACATGTAGTACATGACTGTACCATCTGCTTGATCTGTGATGTCATGCCTGGCCAGTAAACAGCTTGCTTAGCTTTGGCTTGGCATGCATTAACACCTTGATGCGCTTGATGGATCAAATTGAGTGTTTCCCTTTGTCGTTTCTTCGGGATTCCTGGGAGAGTCATACTCGGGGTCGGAGGATTGATTCTGTTGGGTGAAGGGGGACGGTCCCGGAAACGGTCTAGCCCTACTAGTTAATGGAACAAATCGTTCCCCTGTTCTCCCTCTCTTCAGACAGGACCGGGTAGTGGTTTTTCACCCATTTAGGTTTTCTCTTTAATTGATCTACGGTACGTTGAGGAGTAAGGGGTTTGCGATAAGTCCTAGGTAATGTTACTGGTTGTTGATTAGTATCAAAACTCTTAATAGGACTTGACGGATTACTACATCCTGCATGATCCTCCTCCGATGTCGATTCCCAGTCCTTTTCACGTCGTTTATTCTCCGTCTGTTCTTTGATGTATTTATAGGTAAATGATGCAGCTTCCGCATAGGTTCTATGAATTATGTTTCTAGTCGTGTTTGAGGCTTCTTGGAAAGAGATTTTATGTACAGCCATTAATTCCTTTATTTTTTTCTGCCTATCCCATTCCGGACATGACCGGTCTGTTGCTAAATGCCTGTCTCCACAATGAATGCAAGAGGGATCATTCCTTGAATTACAAGCCTGTATGGGGTGTTCCCCCTCACACCTAGCGCATCGGCCACGCCCCTTACTGTGCCCAAATCTTAGGCATTTGGAGCAAGATAGTACCGCATATACATACGGAGATACCTCCAATGAATAATAATACATGAGGACCTTGTCCGGTAGTCTTTGTCCTTGAAATGTTACCACCAATGACCTTGTAGGTATATAATTTATCGTTCCCTTCTGGTCTATGCTCTTCCTGTTCAACCTCCTTACATTAATTATTTTGATGTTTGATTTCATTTCCTCAATTATTTCCTTTTCCGAGAATGATATATCTACACCTCTGATTATTCCTCGGCGTTGAGTAGCATAACTTGGAATATATGCATGGAGAGGGGATCAGATTAACCATGAGGATTCGGCTAAGTCATTGGCCTCTCTAAATGTATTCATAGTAACAGCCACTTTGTTACTACCCGATATTTGAATTTGAGCACCTTTCACACCGTTCTTCCATAATAGTTTTCCCACCAATAATGGGTCAAGTGTCTCCGAATTACTCTTTTCAAAGTACACTATGAAAGGGCCGATGTCTCCCAAGTGATAGAAATATTTCTCTCTTACCTTCTGGATAGTTTGAGAGTTGTCCTGTTTGTTGTTCTCCACACCCTGTTCAGTGCGGAATAGTGCGGAATTAGTGCGAATTAGTTGCACTAATTCGCACTAATTTTGCACTAAATATCTATAAAGTATGAACCGTTTCTCTTAAGAGGGTATCTATGAACTTGGCACTTCCCAGTTCCACACCTTTTGCTTAATAACTGTTTCGGGGAAGGCGCACTAATTCTGGAACTAGTCTCACTAATTCGCACTAATTTCGCACTAAATATCTGCAAAGTTTGAACCGTTTATCTCTTATTGGGGTTGCTGTGAACTTGGCACCCCCCACACCTTTTGCCTAATAACTTTTTAGGGGTAGTCGCACTAATTCTGGAACTAGTCTCACTAATTCGCACTAATTTCGCACTAAATATCTCCAAAGTTTGAACCGTTTATCTCTTATTGGGGTTGCTGTGAACTTGGCACCCCCCACACCTTTTGCCTAATAACTTTTTAGGGGTAGTCGCACTAATTCTGGAACTAGTCGCACTAATTCACACTAATTCTGCACTAAATATCTGCAAAGTTTTAACCGTTTCTCTTAAGAGGGTAGCTGTGAACTTGGCACCCCCCAGTTCCACACCTTTTGCTTTATAACTTTTTAGGGGTAGTAGCACTAATTCTCGAACAAGTCGCACTAATTCGCACTACTAAATATCTATAAAGTTTAGACCGTTTCTCTAAAGGAGATAGCTGTGAACTTGACACCCCCAGTTCCACACCTTTTGCCTAATCACTTTTTAGGGGTAGTCGCACTAATGCTGGAACTAGTCGCACTAATTCGCACTAATTCCGCACTAAATATCTATCAAATATGAACCTTTTCTCTTAAGAGGGTAACTGTGAACTTGGCACCCCCCAGTTCCACACCTTTTGCTTAATAACTTTTTAGGGGTAGTCGCACTAATTCTGGAACTAGTCGCACTAATTCGCACTAATTCCGCCTTATATATCTGCCAAATTTTAAACCGTTTATCTCTTATGGGGGGTGCTGTGAACTTGGCACCCCCCACACCTTTTGCCTAATAACTTCTTAGGGGTAGTCGCACTAATTCTGGAACTAGTCGCACTAATTCTCACTAATTCCGCACTAAATATCTGCAAAGTTTGAACCGTTTATCTTTCATGGGGGGTGCTAAGTGAACTTGGCACCCCCCACACCTTTTGCTTAATAACTTTTTAGGGGTAGTCGCACTAATTCTGGAACTAGTCGCACTAATTTGCACTAATTCCGCACTAAATATCTGCAAAGTATGAACCGTTTCTCTTAGGAGGGTATCTGTGAACTTGGCACCCCCCAGTTCCACACCTTTTGCTTAATAACTTTTTAGGGGTAGTCGCACTAATTCTGGAACTAGTCGCACTAATTCGCACTAATTCCGCCTTATATATCTGCCAAATTTTAAACCGTTTATCTCTTATGGGGGGTGCTGTGAACTTGGCACCCCCCACACCTTTTGCCTAATAACTTTTTAGGGGTAGTCGCACTAACTCTGGAACTAGTCGCACTAATTCGCACTAATTCCGCACTAAATATCTACAAAGTTTGAACCGTTTATCTTTCATGGGGGGTGCTAAGTGAACTTGGCACCCCCCCACACCTTTTGCTTAATAACTTTTTAGGGGTAGTCGCACTAATTCTGGAACCAGTCGCACTAATTCGCACTAATTACGCACTAAATATTTGGAAAGTTTCATCCCTTTATCTTGAGTGGGGGGTGCCAGGTTCACGCACCTCCTCAGGGCTCCGTTCTTAGTTGTACCTTGTTTTTAATCGCTATTAACGGCATATCTTCTTACATTAACAAGCCGGTAAACTTCTCCCTTTTTGTCGACGACCTGGCGATATTCTATAAATCAGCCGGAATACGTACAGCCGAACGCCAGTTACAATTAACGATCGGTCGTCTAGAGCAATGGGCTGAGGCAACAGACTTCAAATTCTCAACCAGTAAAACTTTGTGTATCGACTTTCACCGCATGCGAGGTCTTCATCCACAGCCTAATATAAAGCTTCTTGGAGAAAACATCACAGTTTCTGAGACGGTAAAATTTTTGGGAATGTTATTTGACAACAAGTTAAACTGGAAAGCACATACATGAATTAAAAGTAAAATGCTCTAAATCGCTAAATATTTTTAAAATACTTACTGGAACTTCGTGGGGAGCCGATCGAGTGACGATGCTTCGACTGTACCGTGCCCTGGTGAGGTCTAGGCTGGACTACGGTAGTATGGTCTATTCTTCAGCCAGGGTGTCGTACATAAAAGCACTCGATACTGTGCATCATACAGCTTTGAGACTGGCAACAGGGGCGTTTCGAACGAGCCCTGTTGTCAGTTTGTACTGTGATTCTGGCGAGCCACCCCTTGATGTGAGAAGGGAATATCTACTTTGTAGCTACGTCTCGACTCTTCAAGGTATGCCCAATCATCCGACGTACTCTAAAGTGTTCCGTCCCAATTACAAACGAATATACAACACAAAACCTAAAGCCACAAGACCGCTTGGAATTCGTCTCTCGGAAATCTTGGAGATCAGAAATATTGAGTTGCCAGAGGTTCAAAGGATCGGATTTATGAAAATCCCTCCGTGGACTGTCTGAAACGCTCTGTGTAACGCGTTGATGAGCGAGCACGGACACGCGCAACACCTCGAACCGAAATTATGTCTATCGAAAATATCATTAAAAGCCAATAATTCTTGAAATTCGTCAGACTTGTAGGTATAAAAATCTCCAAATATTCCTGAAGTATTAGTCCCAATCTTCGAGCATTATTAGTTGGGTAGAGAAAGCATTGACCTATCCTGCCACTGTGCGAGGTGAGGCAAACAGATCGACACACCTGTCACGTGATGTCCATAAGCGCTGCAGTGATTGAGGAGAGGAAATGTCACGTGACTTGTGTATAGCCAGAGCTAAAAATTACAATAAGGTCCTAGGGGGGAATAAGGCCCACCTTAATTGTTTTAATTAATATTTATTAATGTAGGTACAAAATAAGTGTGTACACAGTTAAATATTGACAAGTCATCTATTAAGTACAATATTCAATTGATTTTTAAAAAAAAATAAAAAATATGACATTGAAAATTTAAAGTTAATGAAAAGTTGCATTCGGGCCTTGTTCCCCCCATATGAGGGGAACAAGGCCCGCTAATTCTAATTACTAATCAGAACAATCGGGACATACAAAGTCATCTGTATCATCTTCCTCCAGTCCCACACATTCTTCATGGTACCAACTATGACACTTGACACATGAGCGCATGCTCTCTTGCCTGTCGTCTCCGCAGGCAGTGCAGAGCCATGACTCCCCGTCGCCGGCAGACGTAGACGGAGCACTCAAATTTTTCTTCTTCTTGGGCTTCGTTTTCTCGGTTAGTGGCACTGACTTGAAAAGTTCCTTACTTAAGGTCTGGGCCTTATAATTAATAGCCTTTTTACGGGGCGCGCGCAATGATTTCTTACTTGCCGCTCGAGGCGTCGACATTACGGATGCAAACGATGAGGCCCCAGACTCGCTTGATCCAGGAGTCTCTTGCACAACGATTGGTATGACTCCCATTCGTGCCTGCAATCGAGCAAGTGGAATGGTATCCTCTTCCTCTTCTTCGGCTTCCACTTCTTCGGCCAATGACGGCATTGGCTGCTCGGTTATTTCGCTGGGCGCAAAAGCATAATCGGGGAGAATGTCCTTGTTGAACGGGTAGATCCCCGTTGCCAGAAAACCATTTGCGACATTACTCATTGTCATGCAACGCTTCCAGACTTCACATAAAACAACACCGAATCTTTCCTTCGTCAACTTCCGGTCAGGATGTTGGTTCCAAAATCGAAGCAGTTGTTGATCCCAATTATGTTCAAAGGAACGAAAGACGGATTTGTCGAGAGGTTGCAACTCATGCGTTGTATTTGACGGCAGACAATAGAGACGAATTCCCATATTCTCAGCGGCTTCCACGATGGTGAAGCTTAGGTGGCTCGACGCTCCATCAAATACCAGCAACACTGGACCTGCTGTCCTGTATTTATTGAAATGTTTCAACCACTGGACAAAAATATCCGCTGTCATGCTCCCTTTCGGAGCCATGGCAACGGAACTACCAGTTGGTAAGTTGTCAGCAAACTCCGGTTTGAGGCGCTTCCCTTTGAAAATGACCATTGGGGGAATGACATTGCCGAGTGCATTTCCGCAAGCAACTACGGTAACATTTTCAGCATGTTCGGGTGCTACCATGTGCACTCGCTTGGATCCTTTGAGAGCAAAAACTTGTTGTTGATTGTGCAGAGTGAGTCTGCATCCTTTTTCATCCATATTGTAAATTAACTCAGGCTTTGATAAAAGATCCAGCTCTGTCATTATGTTGTTCAATTTCTCAAAATGGTCTGCAACGATGAATCTGTTCAATTTTTGGGCGCGGGCAGGGTTCATCTTCTGCGCTTTTCTTTTAGCAATGTTAGGATTGCGCTTTAAAAACCCTTTCAGCCAGTCCAGACCAGCCATCTCTTCTTGTTTATTAAAAGAATGGCGAATGTTGTTCATTTCGCAAAAGCGAAAAACATTATGTCGCAGCAACCTTGAAGTCAGCGGTAGACCAATGTCAGCAAACCGTGTAATTCGCGCAGCAAGGTCTTGTTCTTGCTGATGGGTAAGAAGAGACGTCCTTCCAATTACTTTGTCAATAACACCAGTCTTCAAATGGTTTCGAAGTGTTCTACGTGGAATTCCGTGACGACTGGAAACGATCCGCTGCGAAACTCCCTTCTTTATTTCGTCGAGTGCTTCTCTTAGCTGATTTGCAGTCCATCTTGCCCTCAAACCCAAACTTTTTCTTGCCATCTTGGCCTGCAAAATATAATAGGTTACTCTTTTACACTAATTGCAAATAAATTGTGAAATTAACAGGCGAACATAACCTAAAATAATAGCTCAACTAAAATGGGCCTTGTTCCCCTTTTGTCTCTAAATATAATAAATTAAGTATTTACAGTTCGTATTTCACACTGCGTGTAAGTAAAGTGTTATTTATTTACGAAAACATGATAGTTAATACAAATAAATAGGATAAATAAATATAAAATGTGTTTTAATAAGAAAATAAAAATACTTACATGTGTCCTTCAACAAGAAGAGCGGCACTGAGAACCTGTCAACACGGGTTTTTTATCTTTGCTTTCTAAACGGTTTGGACCATCGGTACAAAATTACGCCAATAGATCACTCTAGTGGTACCTCACAAACGCGAATGGATAAATTGAGCGCCAGATTTAAACCCTGTGATATATTGGTAGTGGGCCTTGTTCCCCACTGGGCCTTGTTCCCCCCTAGGACCTTACTATATAGGGTAACGTTGTCAACTCTCTTAGAGTAATTGATTCGTCACAAAGTAGGAAACAAATAAAAAAATATCAATATGAGCTACTTCTAAAGTGGCACCCCCTATTTTTATCGAATTTTCTTGAAGCCTACACAACGTTATGCCGAGAAATGAAATAAAACACTTTTCGAAAATAATAGGCTTAACATTAACATGTAAAAAAAAATCTCCCCTCTGCCTCCTGGAGTCGCCCGACGTTGCCCGGTCAGATAATTTTATAATAAAGTTAGGTTAGGGTAGGTTAGCGAAGTGAGTGAAGCGAGCGTAGCTGACCCTTAACAAGCTTTAACCTACAGTGACAAAAAATTGATGAAAACCTATCAGGATTGTGCCCTTCTGCTTCTGAAGGACATAAACTAAGAAATGCGGCGTATCGGAGCGTCTGACAGAAAAAAGTGTTTCTGCACTTTTTAAGCCTCTCCATCATCTATATGGTGTATCATTTTCAGCTCTCTAAGAGTAATAGATTTGTCACAAAGTAGGAAACAAACAAAACTTTTTCAATATGACCTACTTCTAAAGTGGCACCCCCCTGTTTTTATCGAATTTTCTTGATGCCTACACAACGTTATGCCGAGAAATGTAATAAAACACTTTTCGCAAAAAAATAGGCTTATAAATAAAATTATAAAAATGAACCCCACTCTGCCCCCTTGGAGTCGCCCGACGCTGCCCTGTCAGATTATTATATAATAAAGTTAGGTTAATACAGGTTAGCGAAGCGAGCGTAGCTGACTCATCACAAGCTTTAACCTCCATTGACTAAAAAATGGATGAAAACCTAGGAAATGAGGAAAATCTAAGGAACATTGTTAATTGTTACATTGTTACCTTTGTAGGCTAACCTACATTGTTGGTCAATATACATTGACAAAAAAATGGACGAAAACCTAGGAAATGATGAAAATCTAAGGAACATTGTTAATTGTGACATTGTTACCTTTGTAGGCTAACCTACATTGTTGGTCAATATACATTGACAAAAAAATGGATGAAAATCTATCGGGGGTGGACCCATCAGCTTCTGAATAACATGAACAGTTAATTCCGGCGAATCGGAGAGTCTGACATAAAAAAAGTGTTTCTGCACTTTTTAAGCCTCTCACCATCTACTATATAGGGTAACGTTGTCAACTCTCTTAGAGTAATTGATTCGTCACAAAGTAGGAAACAAATAAAAAAATATCAATATGAGCTACTTCTAAAGTGGCACCCCCCTATTTTTATCGAATTTTCTTGAAGCCTACACAACGTTATGCCGAGAAATGAAATAAAACACTTTTCGAAAATAATAGGCTTAACATTAACATGTAAAAAAAAATCTCCCCTCTGCCTCCTGGAGTCGCCCGACGTTGCCCGGTCAGATAATTTTATAATAAAGTTAGGTTAGGGTAGGTTAGCGAAGCGAGCGAAGCGAGCGTAGCTGACCCTTAACAAGCTTTAACCTACAGTGACAAAAAATTGATGAAAACCTATCAGGATTGTGCCCTTCTGCTTCTGAAGGACATAAACTAAGAAATGCGGCGTATCGGAGCGTCTGACAGAAAAAAGTGTTTCTGCACTTTTTAAGCCTCTCCATCATCTATATGGTGTATCATTTTCAGCTCTCTAAGAGTAATAGATTTGTCACAAAGTAGGAAACAAACAAAACTTTTTCAATATGACCTACTTCTAAAGTGGCACCCCCCTGTTTTTATCGAATTTTCTTGATGCCTACACAACGTTATGCCGAGAAATGTAATAAAACACTTTTCGCAAAAAAATAGGCTTATAAATAAAATTATAAAAATGAACCCCACTCTGCCCCCTTGGAGTCGCCCGACGCTGCCCTGTCAGATTATTATATAATAAAGTTAGGTTAATACAGGTAAGCGAAGCGAGCGTAGCTGACTCATCACAAGCTTTAACCTCCATTGCCTAAAAAATGGATGAAAACCTAGGAAATGAGGAAAATCTAAGGAACATTGTTAATTGTTACATTGTTACCTTTGTAGGCTAACCTTCATTGTTGGTCAATATACATTGACAAAAAAATGGACGAAAACCTAGGAAATGATGAAAATCTAAGGAACATTGTTAATTGTGATATGTTACCTTTGTAGGCTAACCTACATTGTTGGTCAATATACATTGACAAAAAAATGGATGAAAATCTATCGGTGGTGGACCCATCAGCTTCTGAATAACATGAACAGTTAATTCCGGCGAATCGGAGAGTCTGACATAAAAAAAGTGTTTCTGCACTTTTTAAGCCTCTCACCATCTACTATATAGGGTAACGTTGTCAACTCTCTTAGAGTAATTGATTCGTCACAAAGTAGGAAACAAATAAAAAAATATCAATATGAGCTACTTCTAAAGTGGCACCCCCCTATTTTTATCGAATTTTCTTGAAGCCTACACAACGTTATGCCGAGAAATGAAATAAAACACTTTTCGAAAATAATAGGCTTAACATTAACATGTAAAAAAAAATCTCCCCTCTGCCTCCTAGAGTCGCCCGACGTTGCCCGGTCAGATAATTTTATAATAAAGTTAGGTTAGGGTAGGTTAGCGAAGCGAGCGAAGCGAGCGTAGCTGACCCTTAACAAGCTTTAACCTACAGTGACAAAAAATTGATGAAAACCTATCAGGATTGTGCCCTTCTGCTTCTGAAGGACATAAACTAAGAAATGCGGCGTATCGGAGCGTCTGACAGAAAAAAGTGTTTCTGCACTTTTTAAGCCTCTCTCCATCATCTATATGGTGTATCATTTTTAGCTCTCTAAGAGTAATAGATTTGTCACAAAGTAGGAAACAAACAAAACTTTTTCAATATGACCCACTTCTAAAGTGGCACCCCCCTGTTTTTATCGAATTTTCTTGATGCCTACACAACGTTATGCCGAGAAATGTAATAAAACACTTTTCGAAAAAAATAGGCTTATAAATAAAATTATAAAAATGAACCCCACTCTGCCCCCTTGGAGTCGCCCGACGCTGCCCTGTCAGATTATTATATAATAAAGTTAGGTTAATACAGGTAAGCGAAGCGAGCGTAGCTGACTCATCACAAGCTTTAACCTCCATTGACTAAAAAATGGATGAAAACCTAGGAAATGAGGAAAATCTAAGGAACATTGTTAATTGTTACATTGTTACCTTTGTAGGCTAACCTACATTGTTGGTCAATATACATTGACAAAAAAATGGACGAAAACCTAGGAAATGATGAAAATCTAAGGAACATTGTTAATTGTGACATTGTTACCTTTGTAGGCTAACCTACATTGTTGGTCAATATACATTGACAAAAAAATGGATGAAAATCTATCGGGGGTGGACCCATCAGCTTCTGAATAACATGAACAGTTAATTCCGGCGAATCGGAGAGTCTGACATAAAAAAAGTGTTTCTGCACTTTTTAAGCCTCTCACCATCTACTATATAGGGTAACGTTGTCAACTCTCTTAGAGTAATTGATTCGTCACAAAGTAGGAAACAAATAAAAAAATATCAATATGAGCTACTTCTAAAGTGGCACCCCCCTATTTTTATCGAATTTTCTTGAAGCCTACACAACGTTATGCCGAGAAATGAAATAAAACACTTTTCGAAAATAAAAGGCTTAACATTAACATGTAAAAAAAAATCTCCCCTCTGCCTCCTGGAGTCGCCCGACGTTGCCCGGTCAGATAATTTTATAATAAAGTTAGGTTAGGGTAGGTTAGCGAAGCGAGCGAAGCGAGCGTAGCTGACCCTTAACAAGCTTTAACCTACAGTGACAAAAAATTGATGAAAACCTATCAGGATTGTGCCCTTCTGCTTCTGAAGGACATAAACTAAGAAATGCGGCGTATCGGAGCGTCTGACAGAAAAAAGTGTTTCTGCACTTTTTAAGCCTCTCTCCATCTACTATATAGGGTAACGTTGTCAACTCTCTTAGAGTAATTGATTCGTCACAAAGTAGGAAACAAATAAAAAAATATCAATATGAGCTACTTCTAAAGTGGCACCCCCCTATTTTTATCGAATTTTCTTGAAGCCTACACAACGTTATGCCGAGAAATGAAAAAAAACACTTTTCGAAAATAATAGGCTTAACATTAACATGTAAAAAAAAATCTCCCCTCTGCCTCCTGGAGTCGCCCGACGTTGCCCGGTCAGATAATTTTATAATAAAGTTAGGTTAGGGTAGGTTAGCGAAGCGAGCGAAGCGAGCGTAGCTGACCCTTAACAAGCTTTAACCTACAGTGACAAAAAATTGATGAAAACCTATCAGGATTGTGCCCTTCTGCTTCTGAAGGACATAAACTAAGAAATGCGGCGTATCGGAGCGTCTGACAGAAAAAAGTGTTTCTGCACTTTTTAAGCCTCTCCATCATCTATATGGTGTATCATTTTCAGCTCTCTAAGAGTAATAGATTTGTCACAAAGTAGGAAACAAACAAAACTTTTTCAATATGACCTACTTCTAAAGTGGCACCCCCCTGTTTTTATCGAATTTTCTTGATGCCTACACAACGTTATGCCGAGAAATGTAATAAAACACTTTTCGAAAAAAAATAGGCTTATAAATAAAATTATAAAAATGAACCCCACTCTGCCCCCTTGGAGTCGCCCGACGCTGCCCTGTCAGATTATTATATAATAAAGTTAGGTTAATACAGGTTAGCGAAGCGAGCGTAGCTGACTCATCACAAGCTTTAACCTCCATTGCCTTAAAAATGGATGAAAACCTAGGAAATGAGGAAAATCTAAGGAACATTGTTAATTGTTACATTGTTACCTTTGTAGGCTAACCTTCATTGTTGGTCAATATACATTGACAAAAAAATGTACGAAAACCTAGGAAATGATGAAAATCTAAGGAACATTGTTAATTGTGATATGTTACCTTTGTAGGCTAACCTACATTGTTGGTCAATATACATTGACAAAAAAATGGATGAAAATCTATCGGTGGTGGACCCATCAGCTTCTGAATAACATGAACAGTTAATTCCGGCGAATCGGAGAGTCTGACATAAAAAAAGTGTTTCTGCACTTTTTAAGCCTCTCACCATCTACTATATAGGGTAACGTTGTCAACTCTCTTAGAGTAATTGATTCGTCACAAAGTAGGAAACAAATAAAAAAATATCAATATGAGCTACTTCTAAAGTGGCACCCCCCTATTTTTATCGAATTTTCTTGAAGCCTACACAACGTTATGCCGAGAAATGAAATAAAACACTTTTCGAAAATAATAGGCTTAACATTAACATGTAAAAAAAAATCTCCCCTCTGCCTCCTAGAGTCGCCCGACGTTGCCCGGTCAGATAATTTTATAATAAAGTTAGGTAAGGGTAGGTTAGCGAAGCGAGCGAAGCGAGCGTAGCTGACCCTTAACAAGCTTTAACCTACAGTGACAAAAAATTGATGAAAACCTATCAGGATTGTGCCCTTCTGCTTCTGAAGGACATAAACTAAGAAATGCGGCGTATCGGAGCGTCTGACAGAAAAAAGTGTTTCTGCACTTTTTAAGCCTCTCTCCATCATCTATATGGTGTATCATTTTTAGCTCTCTAAGAGTAATAGATTTGTCACAAAGTAGGAAACAAACAAAACTTTTTCAATATGACCCACTTCTAAAGTGGCACCCCCCTGTTTTTATCGAATTTTCTTGATGCCTACACAACGTTATGCCGAGAAATGTAATAAAACACTTTTCGAAAAAAATAGGCTTATAAATAAAATTATAAAAATGAACCCCACTCTGCCCCCTTGGAGTCGCCCGACGCTGCCCTGTCAGATTATTATATAATAAAGTTAGGTTAATACAGGTAAGCGAAGCGAGCGTAGCTGACTCATCACAAGCTTTAACCTCCATTGACTAAAAAATGGATGAAAACCTAGGAAATGAGGAAAATCTAAGGAACATTGTTAATTGTTACATTGTTACCTTTGTAGGCTAACCTACATTGTTGGTCAATATACATTGACAAAAAAATGGACGAAAACCTAGGAAATGATGAAAATCTAAGGAACATTGTTAATTGTGACATTGTTACCTTTGTAGGCTAACCTACATTGTTGGTCAATATACATTGACAAAAAAATGGATGAAAATCTATCGGGGGTGGACCCATCAGCTTCTGAATAACATGAACAGTTAATTCCGGCGAATCGGAGAGTCTGACATAAAAAAAGTGTTTCTGCACTTTTTAAGCCTCTCACCATCTACTATATAGGGTAACGTTGTCAACTCTCTTAGAGTAATTGATTCGTCACAAAGTAGGAAACAAATAAAAAAATATCAATATGAGCTACTTCTAAAGTGGCACCCCCCTATTTTTATCGAATTTTCTTGAAGCCTACACAACGTTATGCCGAGAAATGAAATAAAACACTTTTCGAAAATAAAAGGCTTAACATTAACATGTAAAAAAAAATCTCCCCTCTGCCTCCTGGAGTCGCCTGACGTTGCCCGGTCAGATAATTTTATAATAAAGTTAGGTTAGGGTAGGTTAGCGAAGCGAGCGAAGCGAGCGTAGCTGACCCTTAACAAGCTTTAACCTACAGTGACAAAAAATTGATGAAAACCTATCAGGATTGTGCCCTTCTGCTTCTGAAGGACATAAACTAAGAAATGCGGCGTATCGGAGCGTCTGACAGAAAAAAGTGTTTCTGCACTTTTTAAGCCTCTCTCCATCTACTATATAGGGTAACGTTGTCAACTCTCTTAGAGTAATTGATTCGTCACAAAGTAGGAAACAAATAAAAAAATATCAATATGAGCTACTTCTAAAGTGGCACCCCCCTATTTTTATCGAATTTTCTTGAAGCCTACACAACGTTATGCCGAGAAATGAAAAAAAACACTTTTCGAAAATAATAGGCTTAACATTAACATGTAAAAAAAAATCTCCCCTCTGCCTCCTGGAGTCGCCCGACGTTGCCCGGTCAGATAATTTTATAATAAAGTTAGGTTAGGGTAGGTTAGCGAAGCGAGCGAAGCGAGCGTAGCTGACCCTTAACAAGCTTTAACCTACAGTGACAAAAAATTGATGAAAACCTATCAGGATTGTGCCCTTCTGCTTCTGAAGGACATAAACTAAGAAATGCGGCGTATCGGAGCGTCTGACAGAAAAAAGTGTTTCTGCACTTTTTAAGCCTCTCCATCATCTATATGGTGTATCATTTTCAGCTCTCTAAGAGTAATAGATTTGTCACAAAGTAGGAAACAAACAAAACTTTTTCAATATGACCTACTTCTAAAGTGGCACCCCCCTGTTTTTATCGAATTTTCTTGATGCCTACACAACGTTATGCCGAGAAATGTAATAAAACACTTTTCGAAAAAAAATAGGCTTATAAATAAAATTATAAAAATGAACCCCACTCTGCCCCCTTGGAGTCGCCCGACGCTGCCCTGTCAGATTATTATATAATAAAGTTAGGTTAATACAGGTTAGCGAAGCGAGCGTAGCTGACTCATCACAAGCTTTAACCTCCATTGCCTTAAAAATGGATGAAAACCTAGGAAATGAGGAAAATCTAAGGAACATTGTTAATTGTTACATTGTTACCTTTGTAGGCTAACCTTCATTGTTGGTCAATATACATTGACAAAAAAATGGACGAAAACCTAGGAAATGATGAAAATCTAAGGAACATTGTTAATTGTGATATGTTACCTTTGTAGGCTAACCTACATTGTTGGTCAATATACATTGACAAAAAAATGGATGAAAATCTATCGGTGGTGGACCCATCAGCTTCTGAATAACATGAACAGTTAATTCCGGCGAATCGGAGAGTCTGACATAAAAAAAGTGTTTCTGCACTTTTTAAGCCTCTCACCATCTACTATATAGGGTAACGTTGTCAACTCTCTTAGAGTAATTGATTCGTCACAAAGTAGGAAACAAATAAAAAAATATCAATATGAGCTACTTCTAAAGTGGCACCCCCCTATTTTTATCGAATTTTCTTGAAGCCTACACAACGTTATGCCGAGAAATGAAATAAAACACTTTTCGAAAATAAAAGGCTTAACATTAACATGTAAAAAAAAATCTCCCCTCTGCCTCCTGGAGTCGCCCGACGTTGCCCGGTCAGATAATTTTATAATAAAGTTAGGTTAGGGTAGGTTAGCGAAGCGAGCGAAGCGAGCGTAGCTGACCCTTAACAAGCTTTAACCTACAGTGACAAAAAATTGATGAAAACCTATCAGGATTGTGCCCTTCTGCTTCTGAAGGACATAAACTAAGAAATGCGGCGTATCGGAGCGTCTGACAGAAAAAAGTGTTTCTGCACTTTTTAAGCCTCTCTCCATCTACTATATAGGGTAACGTTGTCAACTCTCTTAGAGTAATTGATTCGTCACAAAGTAGAAAACAAATAAAAAAATATCAATATGAGCTACTTCTAAAGTGGCACCCCCCTATTTTTATCGAATTTTCTTGAAGCCTACACAACGTTATGCCGAGAAATGAAATAAAACACTTTTCGAAAATAATAGGCTTAACATTAACATGTAAAAAAAAATCTCCCCTCTGCCTCCTGGAGTCGCCCGACGTTGCCCGGTCAGATAATTTTATAATAAAGTTAGGTTAGGGTAGGTTAGCGAAGTGAGTGAAGCGAGCGTAGCTGACCCTTAACAAGCTTTAACCTACAGTGACAAAAAATTGATGAAAACCTATCAGGATTGTGCCCTTCTGCTTCTGAAGGACATAAACTAAGAAATGCGGCGTATCGGAGCGTCTGACAGAAAAAAGTGTTTCTGCACTTTTTAAGCCTCTCCATCATCTATATGGTGTATCATTTTCAGCTCTCTAAGAGTAATAGATTTGTCACAAAGTAGGAAACAAACAAAACTTTTTCAATATGACCTACTTCTAAAGTGGCACCCCCCTGTTTTTATCGAATTTTCTTGATGCCTACACAACGTTATGCCGAGAAATGTAATAAAACACTTTTCGCAAAAAAATAGGCTTATAAATAAAATTATAAAAATGAACCCCACTCTGCCCCCTTGGAGTCGCCCGACGCTGCCCTGTCAGATTATTATATAATAAAGTTAGGTTAATACAGGTTAGCGAAGCGAGCGTAGCTGACTCATCACAAGCTTTAACCTCCATTGACTAAAAAATGGATGAAAACCTAGGAAATGAGGAAAATCTAAGGAACATTGTTAATTGTTACATTGTTACCTTTGTAGGCTAACCTTCATTGTTGGTCAATATACATTGACAAAAAAATGGACGAAAACCTAGGAAATGATGAAAATCTAAGGAACATTGTTAATTGTGACATTGTTACCTTTGTAGGCTAACCTACATTGTTGGTCAATATACATTGACAAAAAAATTGATGAAAATCTATCGGTGGTGGACCCATCAGCTTCTGAATAACATGAACAGTTAATTCCGGCGAATCGGAGAGTCTGACATAAAAAAAGTGTTTCTGCACTTTTTAAGCCTCTCACCATCTACTATATAGGGTAACGTTGTCAACTCTCTTAGAGTAATTGATTCGTCACAAAGTAGGAAACAAATAAAAAAATATCAATATGAGCTACTTCTAAAGTGGCACCCCCTATTTTTATCGAATTTTCTTGAAGCCTACACAACGTTATGCCGAGAAATGAAATAAAACACTTTTCGAAAATAATAGGCTTAACATTAACATGTAAAAAAAAATCTCCCCTCTGCCTCCTGGAGTCGCCCGACGTTGCCCGGTCAGATAATTTTATAATAAAGTTAGGTTAGGGTAGGTTAGCGAAGCGAGCGAAGCGAGCGTAGCTGACCCTTAACAAGCTTTAACCTACAGTGACAAAAAATTGATGAAAACCTATCAGGATTGTGCCCTTCTGCTTCTGAAGGACTTAAACTAAGAAATGCGGCGTATCGGAGCGTCTGACAGAAAAAAGTGTTTCTGCACTTTTTAAGCCTCTCTCCATCATCTATATGGTGTATCATTTTTAGCTCTCTAAGAGTAATAGATTTGTCACAAAGTAGGAAACAAACAAAACTTTTTCAATATGACCTACTTCTAAAGTGGCACCCCCCTGTTTTTATCGAATTTTCTTGATGCCTACACAACGTTATGCCGAGAAATGTAATAAAACACTTTTCGAATAAAAATAGGCTTATAAATAAAATTATAAAAATGAACCCCACTCTGCCCCCTTGGAGTCGCCCGACGCTGCCCTGTCAGATTATTATATAATAAAGTTAGGTTAATACAGGTTAGCGAAGCGAGCGTAGCTGACTCATCACAAGCTTTAACCTCCATTGACTAAAAAATGGATGAAAACCTAGGAAATGAGGAAAATCTAAGGAACATTGTTAATTGTTACATTGTTACCTTTGTAGGCTAACCTACATTGTTGGTCAATATACATTGACAAAAAAATGGACGAAAACCTAGGAAATGATGAAAATCTAAGGAACATTGTTAATTGTGACATTGTTACCTTTGTAGGCTAACCTACATTGTTGGTCAATATACATTGACAAAAAAATGGATGAAAATCTATCGGGGGTGGACCCATCAGCTTCTGAATAACATGAACAGTTAATTCCGGCGAATCGGAGAGTCTGACATAAAAAAAAGTGTTTCTGCACTTTTTAAGCCTCTCACCATCTACTATATAGGGTAACGTTGTCAACTCTCTTAGAGTAATTGATTCGTCACAAAGTAGGAAACAAATAAAAAAATATCAATATGAGCTACTTCTAAAGTGGCACCCCCCTATTTTTATCGAATTTTCTTGAAGCCTACACAACGTTATGCCGAGAAATGAAATAAAACACTTTTCGAAAATAATAGGCTTAACATTAACATGTAAAAAAAAATCTCCCCTCTGCCTCCTGGAGTCGCCCGACGTTGCCCGGTCAGATAATTTTATAATAAAGTTAGGTTAGGGTAGGTTAGCGAAGCGAGCGAAGCGAGCGTAGCTGACCCTTAACAAGCTTTAACCTACAGTGACAAAAAATTGATGAAAACCTATCAGGATTGTGCCCTTCTGCTTCTGAAGGACATAAACTAAGAAATGCGGCGTATCGGAGCGTCTGACAGAAAAAAGTGTTTCTGCACTTTTTAAGCCTCTCTCCATCATCTATATGGTGTATCATTTTCAGCTCTCTAAGAGTAATAGATTTGTCACTAAGTAGGAAACAAACAAAACTTTTTCAATATGACCTACTTCTAAAGTGGCACCCCCCTGTTTTTATCGAATTTTCTTGATGCCTACACAACGTTATGCCGAGAAATGTAATAAAACACTTTTCGCAAAAAAATAGGCTTATAAATAAAATTATAAAAATGAACCCCACTCTGCCCCCTTGGAGTCGCCCGACGCTGCCCTGTCAGATTATTATATAATAAAGTTAGGTTAATACAGGTTAGCGAAGCGAGCGTAGCTGACTCATCACAAGCTTTAACCTCCATTGACTAAAAAATGGATGAAAACCTAGGAAATGAGGAAAATCTAAGGAACATTGTTAATTGTTACATTGTTACCTTTGTAGGCTAACCTTCATTGTTGGTCAATATACATTGACAAAAAAATGGACGAAAACCTAGGAAATGATGAAAATCTAAGGAACATTGTTAATTGTGACATTGTTACCTTTGTAGGCTAACCTACATTGTTGGTCAATATACATTGACAAAAAAATGGATGAAAATCTATCGGGGGTGGACCCATCAGCTTCTGAATAACATGAACAGTTAATTCCGGCGAATCGGAGAGTCTGACATAAAAAAGTGTTTCTGCACTTTTTAAGCCTCTCACCATATACTATATAGGGTAACGTTGTCAACTCTCTTAGAGTTATAGATTCGTCACAAAGTAGGAAACAAATAAAAAAATATCAATATGAGCTACTTCTAAAGTGGCACCCCCCTATTTTTATCGAATTTTCTTGAAGCCTACACAACGTTATGCCGAGAAATGAAATAAAACACTTTTCGAAAATAATAGGCTTAACATTAACATGTAAAAAAAAATCTCCCCTCTGCCTCCTGGAGTCGCCCGACGTTGCCCGGTCAGATAATTTTATAATAAAGTTAGGTTAGGGTAGGTTAGCGAAGCGAGCGAAGCGAGCGTAGCTGACCCTTAACAAGCTTTAACCTACAGTGACAAAAAATTGATGAAAACCTATCAGGATTGTGCCCTTCTGCTTCTGAAGGACATAAACTAAGAAATGCGGCGTATCGGAGCGTCTGACAGAAAAAAGTGTTTATGCACTTTTTAAGCCTCTCTCCATCATCTATATGGTGTATCATTTTCAGCTCTCTAAGAGTAATAGATTTGTCACTAAGTAGGAAACAAACAAAACTTTTTCAATATGACCTACTTCTAAAGTGGCACCCCCCTGTTTTTATCGAATTTTCTTGATGCCTACACAACGTTATGCCGAGAAATGTAATAAAACACTTTTCGCAAAAAAATAGGCTTATAAATAAAATTATAAAAATGAACCCCACTCTGCCCCCTTGGAGTCGCCCGACGCTGCCCTGTCAGATTATTATATAATAAAGTTAGGTTAATACAGGTTAGCGAAGCGAGCGTAGCTGACTCATCACAAGCTTTAACCTCCATTGACTAAAAAATGGATGAAAACCTAGGAAATGAGGAAAATCTAAGGAACATTGTTAATTGTTACATTGTTACCTTTGTAGGCTAACCTACATTGTTGGTCAATATACATTGACAAAAAAATGGACGAAAACCTAGGAAATGATGAAAATCTAAGGAACATTGTTAATTGTGACATTGTTACCTTTGTAGGCTAACCTACATTGTTGGTCAATATACATTGACAAAAAAATGGATGGAAATCTATCGGGGGTGGACCCATCAGCTTCTGAATAACATGAACAGTTAATTCCGGCGAATCGGAGAGTCTGACATAAAAAAAGTGTTTCTGCACTTTTTAAGCCTCTCACCATCTACTATATAGGGTAACGTTGTCAACTCTCTTAGAGTAATTGATTCGTCACAAAGTAGGAAACAAATAAAAAAATATCAATATGAGCTACTTCTAAAGTGGCACCCCCCTATTTTTATCGAATTTTCTTGAAGCCTACACAACGTTATGCCGAGAAATGAAATAAAACACTTTTCGAAAATAATAGGCTTAACATTAACATGTAAAAAAAAATCTCCCCTCTGCCTCCTGGAGTCGCCCGACGTTGCCCGGTCAGATAATTTTATAATAAAGTTAGGTTAGGGTAGGTTAGCGAAGCGAGCGAAGCGAGCGTAGCTGACCCTTAACAAGCTTTAACCTACAGTGACAAAAAATTGATGAAAACCTATCAGGATTGTGCCCTTCTGCTTCTGAAGGACATAAACTAAGAAATGCGGCGTATCGGAGCGTCTGACAGAAAAAAGTGTTTCTGCACTTTTTAAGCCTCTCTCCATCTACTATATAGGGTAACGTTGTCAACTCTCTTAGAGTAATTGATTCGTCACAAAGTAGGAAACAAATAAAAAAATATCAATATGAGCTACTTCTAAAGTGGCACCCCCCTATTTTTATCGAATTTTCTTGAAGCCTACACAACGTTATGCCGAGAAATGAAATAAAACACTTTTCGAAAATAATAGGCTTAACATTAACATGTAAAAAAAAATCTCCCCTCTGCCTCCTGGAGTCGCCCGACGTTGCCCGGTCAGATAATTTTATAATAAAGTTAGGTTAGGGTAGGTTAGCGAAGTGAGTGAAGCGAGCGTAGCTGACCCTTAACAAGCTTTAACCTACAGTGACAAAAAATTGATGAAAACCTATCAGGATTGTGCCCTTCTGCTTCTGAAGGACATAAACTAAGAAATGCGGCGTATCGGAGCGTCTGACAGAAAAAAGTGTTTCTGCACTTTTTAAGCCTCTCCATCATCTATATGGTGTATCATTTTCAGCTCTCTAAGAGTAATAGATTTGTCACAAAGTAGGAAACAAACAAAACTTTTTCAATATGACCTACTTCTAAAGTGGCACCCCCCTGTTTTTATCGAATTTTCTTGATGCCTACACAACGTTATGCCGAGAAATGTAATAAAACACTTTTCGCAAAAAAATAGGCTTATAAATAAAATTATAAAAATGAACCCCACTCTGCCCCCTTGGAGTCGCCCGACGCTGCCCTGTCAGATTATTATATAATAAAGTTAGGTTAATACAGGTTAGCGAAGCGAGCGTAGCTGACTCATCACAAGCTTTAACCTCCATTGACTAAAAAATGGATGAAAACCTAGGAAATGAGGAAAATCTAAGGAACATTGTTAATTGTTACATTGTTACCTTTGTAGGCTAACCTTCATTGTTGGTCAATATACATTGACAAAAAAATGGACGAAAACCTAGGAAATGATGAAAATCTAAGGAACATTGTTAATTGTGACATTGTTACCTTTGTAGGCTAACCTACATTGTTGGTCAATATACATTGACAAAAAAATGGATGAAAATCTATCGGGGGTGGACCCATCAGCTTCTGAATAACATGAACAGTTAATTCCGGCGAATCGGAGAGTCTGACATAAAAAAAGTGTTTCTGCACTTTTTAAGCCTCTCACCATCTACTATATAGGGTAACGTTGTCAACTCTCTTAGAGTAATTGATTCGTCACAAAGTAGGAAACAAATAAAAAAATATCAATATGAGCTACTTCTAAAGTGGCACCCCCCTATTTTTATCGAATTTTCTTGAAGCCTACACAACGTTATGCCGAGAAATGAAATAAAACACTTTTCGAAAATAATAGGCTTAACATTAACATGTAAAAAAAAATCTCCCCTCTGCCTCCTGGAGTCGCCCGACGTTGCCCGGTCAGATAATTTTTTAATAAAGTTAGGTTAGGGTAGGTTAGCGAAGCGAGCGAAGCGAGCGTAGCTGACCCTTAACAAGCTTTAACCTACAGTGACAAAAAATTGATGAAAACCTATCAGGATTGTGCCCTTCTGCTTCTGAAGGACATAAACTAAGAAATGCGGCGTATCGGAGCGTCTGACAGAAAAAAGTGTTTCTGCACTTTTTAAGCCTCTCTCCATCATCTATATGGTGTATCATTTTCAGCTCTCTAAGAGTAATAGATTTGTCACAAAGTAGGAAACAAACAAAACTTTTTCAATATGACCTACTTCTAAAGTGGCACCACCCTGTTTTTATCGAATTTTCTTGATGCCTACACAACGTTATGCCGAGAAATGTAATAAAACACTTTTCGAAAAAAAATAGGCTTATAAATAAAATTATAAAAATGAACCCCACTCTGCCCCCTTGGAGTCGCCCGACGCTGCCCTGTCAGATTATTATATAATAAAGTTAGGTTAATACAGGTTAGCGAAGCGAGCGTAGCTGACTCATCACAAGCTTTAACCTCCATTGACTAAAAAATGGATGAAAACCTAGGAAATGAGGAAAATCTAAGGAACATTGTTAATTGTTACATTGTTACCTTTGTAGGCTAACCTTCATTGTTGGTCAATATACATTGACAAAAAAATGGACAAAAACCTAGGAAATGATAGAAATCTAAGGTACATTGTTAATTGTGACATTGTTACCTTTGTAGGCTAACCTACATTGTTGGTCAATATACATTGACAAAAAAATGGATGAAAATCTATCGGGGGTGGACCCATCAGCTTCTGAATAACATGAACAGTTAATTCCGGCGAATCGGAGAGTCTGACATAAAAAAGTGTTTCTGCACTTTTTAAGCCTCTCACCATATACTATATAGGGTAACGTTGTCAACTCTCTTAGAGTAATTGATTCGTCACAAAGTAGGAAACAAATAAAAAAATATCAATATGAGCTACTTCTTAAGTGGCACCCCCCTATTTTTATCGAATTTTCTTGAAGCCTACACAACGTTATGCCGAGAAATGAAATAAAACACTTTTCGAAAATAATAGGCTTAACATTAACATGTAAAAAAAAATCTCCCCTCTGCCTCCTGGAGTCGCCCGACGTTGCCCGGTCAGATAATTTTATAATAAAGTTAGGTTAGGGTAGGTTAGCGAAGTGAGTGAAGCGAGCGTAGCTGACCCTTAACAAGCTTTAACCTACAGTGACAAAAAATTGATGAAAACCTATCAGGATTGTGCCCTTCTGCTTCTGAAGGACATAAACTAAGAAATGCGGCGTATCGGAGCGTCTGACAGAAAAAAGTGTTTCTGCACTTTTTAAGCCTCTCCATCATCTATATGGTGTATCATTTTCAGCTCTCTAAGAGTAATAGATTTGTCACAAAGTAGGAAACAAACAAAACTTTTTCAATATGGCCTACTTCTAAAGTGGCACCCCCCTGTTTTTATCGAATTTTCTTGATGCCTACACAACGTTATGCCGAGAAATGTAATAAAACACTTTTCGCAAAAAAATAGGCTTATAAATAAAATTATAAAAATGAACCCCACTCTGCCCCCTTGGAGTCGCCCGACGCTGCCCAGTCAGATTATTATATAATAAAGTTAGGTTAATACAGGTTAGCGAAGCGAGCGTAGCTGACTCATCACAAGCTTTAACCTCCATTGACTAAAAAATGGATGAAAACCTAGGAAATGAGGAAAATCTAAGGAACATTGTTAATTGTTACATTGTTACCTTTGTAGGCTAACCTTCATTGTTGGTCAATATACATTGACAAAAAAATGGACGAAAACCTAGGAAATGATGAAAATCTAAGGAACATTGTTAATTGTGACATTGTTACCTTTGTAGGCTAACCTACATTGTTGGTCAATATACATTGACAAAAAAATGGATGAAAATCTATCGGTGGTGGACCCATCAGCTTCTGAATAACATGAACAGTTAATTCCGGCGAATCGGAGAGTCTGACATAAAAAAAGTGTTTCTGCACTTTTTAAGCCTCTCACCATCTACTATATAGGGTAACGTTGTCAACTCTCTTAGAGTAATTGATTCGTCACAAAGTAGGAAACAAATAAAAAAATATCAATATGAGCTACTTCTAAAGTGGCACCCCCCTATTTTTATCGAATTTTCTTGAAGCCTACACAACGTTATGCCGAGAAATGAAATAAAACACTTTTCGAAAATAATAGGCTTAACATTAACATGTAAAAAAAAATCTCCCCTCTGCCTCCTGGAGTCGCCCGACGTTGCCCGGTCAGATAATTTTATAATAAAGTTAGGTTAGGGTAGGTTAGCGAAGCGAGCGAAGCGAGCGTAGCTGACCCTTAACAAGCTTTAACCTACAGTGACAAAAAATTGATGAAAACCTATCAGGATTGTGCCCTTCTGCTTCTGAAGGACATAAACTAAGAAATGCGGCGTATCGGAGCGTCTGACAGAAAAAAGTGTTTCTGCACTTTTTAAGCCTCTCTCCATCTACTATATAGGGTAACGTTGTCAACTCTCTTAGAGTAATTGATTCGTCACAAAGTAGGAAACAAATAAAAAAATATCAATATGAGCTACTTCTAAAGTGGCACCCCCCTATTTTTATCGAATTTTCTTGAAGCCTACACAACGTTATGCCGAGAAATGAAATAAAACACTTTTCGAAAATAATAGGCTTAACATTAACATGTAAAAAAAAATCTCCCCTCTGCCTCCTGGAGTCGCCCGACGTTGCCCGGTCAGATAATTTTATAATAAAGTTAGGTTAGGGTAGGTTAGCGAAGTGAGTGAAGCGAGCGTAGCTGACCCTTAACAAGCTTTAACCTACAGTGACAAAAAATTGATGAAAACCTATCAGGATTGTGCCCTTCTGCTTCTGAAGGACATAAACTAAGAAATGCGGCGTATCGGAGCGTCTGACAGAAAAAAGTGTTTCTGCACTTTTTAAGCCTCTCCATCATCTATATGGTGTATCATTTTCAGCTCTCTAAGAGTAATAGATTTGTCACAAAGTAGGAAACAAACAAAACTTTTTCAATATGACCTACTTCTAAAGTGGCACCCCCCTGTTTTTATCGAATTTTCTTGATGCCTACACAACGTTATGCCGAGAAATGTAATAAAACACTTTTCGCAAAAAAATAGGCTTATAAATAAAATTATAAAAATGAACCCCACTCTGCCCCCTTGGAGTCGCCCGACGCTGCCCTGTCAGATTATTATATAATAAAGTTAGGTTAATACAGGTTAGCGAAGCGAGCGTAGCTGACTCATCACAAGCTTTAACCTCCATTGACTAAAAAATGGATGAAAACCTAGGAAATGAGGAAAATCTAAGGAACATTGTTAATTGTTACATTGTTACCTTTGTAGGCTAACCTTCATTGTTGGTCAATATACATTGACAAAAAAATGGACGAAAACCTAGGAAATGATGAAAATCTAAGGAACATTGTTAATTGTGACATTGTTACCTTTGTAGGCTAACCTACATTGTTGGTCAATATACATTGACAAAAAAATGGATGAAAATCTATCGGTGGTGGACCCATCAGCTTCTGAATAACATGAACAGTTAATTCCGGCGAATCGGAGAGTCTGACATAAAAAAAGTGTTTCTGCACTTTTTAAGCCTCTCACCATCTACTATATAGGGTAACGTTGTCAACTCTCTTAGAGTAATTGATTCGTCACAAAGTAGGAAACAAATAAAAAAATATCAATATGAGCTACTTCTAAAGTGGCACCCCCCTATTTTTATCGAATTTTCTTGAAGCCTACACAACGTTATGCCGAGAAATGAAATAAAACACTTTTCGAAAATAATAGGCTTAACATTAACATGTAAAAAAAAAATCTCCCCTCTGCCTCCTGGAGTCGCCCGACGTTGCCCGGTCAGATAATTTTATAATAAAGTTAGGTTAGGGTAGGTTAGCGAAGCGAGCGAAGCGAGCGTAGCTGACCCTTAACAAGCTTTAACCTACAGTGACAAAAAATTGATGAAAACCTATCAGGATTGTGCCCTTCTGCTTCTGAAGGACATAAACTAAGAAATGCGGCGTATCGGAGCGTCTGACAGAAAAAAGTGTTTCTGCACTTTTTAAGCCTCTCTCCATCATCTATATGGTGTATCATTTTCAGCTCTCTAAGAGTAATAGATTTGTCACAAAGTAGGAAACAAACAAAACTTTTTCAATATGACCTACTTCTAAAGTGGCACCCCCCTGTTTTTATCGAATTTTCTTGATGCCTACACAACGTTATGCCGAGAAATGTAATAAAACACTTTTCGAAAAAAAATAGGCTTATAAATAAAATTATAAAAATGAACCCCACTCTGCCCCCTTGGAGTCGCCCGAAGCTGCCCTGTCAGATTATTATATAATAAAGTTAGGTTAATACAGGTTAGCGAAGCGAGCGTAGCTGACTCATCACAAGCTTTAACCTCCATTGACTTAAAAATGGATGAAAACCTAGGAAATGAGGAAAATCTAAGGAACATTGTTAATTGTTACATTGTTACCTTTGTAGGCTAACCTACATTGTTGGTCAATATACATTAGGTCTGTTCGTTTACCCTGCCAAAAGCTACAGCAAACTGCCATAAGCACACATCATCCAATCAGATCCTTCCTCTGTAGCTTGTGGCAGTTTGCTGTAGCTTTTGGCAGGGTAAACGAACAGACCTATTGACAAAAAAATGGACGAAAACCTAGGAAATGATGAAAATCTAAGGAACATTGTTAATTGTGACATTGTTACCTTTGTAGGCTAACCTACATTGTTGGTCAATATACATTGACAAAAAAATGGATGAAAATCTATCGGTGGTGGACCCATCAGCTTCTGAATAACATGAACAGTTAATTCCGGCGAATCGGAGAGTCTGACATAAAAAAAGTGTTTCTGCACTTTTTAAGCCTCTCACCATCTACTATATAGGGTAACGTTGTCAACTCTCTTAGAGTAATTGATTCGTCACAAAGTAGGAAACAAATAAAAAAATATCAATATGAGCTACTTCTAAAGTGGCACCCCCCTATTTTTATCGAATTTTCTTGAAGCCTACACAACGTTATGCCGAGAAATGAAATAAAACACTTTTCGAAAATAATAGGCTTAACATTAACATGTAAAAAAAAATCTCCCCTCTGCCTCCTGGAGTCGCCCGACGTTGCCCGGTCAGATAATTTTATAATAAAGTTAGGTTAGGGTAGGTTAGCGAAGCGAGCGAAGCGAGCGTAGCTGACCCTTAACAAGCTTTAACCTACAGTGACAAAAAATTGATGAAAACCTATCAGGATTGTGCCCTTCTGCTTCTGAAGGACATAAACTAAGAAATGCGGCGTATCGGAGCGTCTGACAGAAAAAAGTGTTTCTGCACTTTTTAAGCCTCTCTCCATCATCTATATGGTGTATCATTTTCAGCTCTCTAAGAGTAATAGATTTGTC
Organism: Leuctra nigra; assembly: GCA_934045905.1. Taxonomy (NCBI): domain Eukaryota; kingdom Metazoa; phylum Arthropoda; class Insecta; order Plecoptera; family Leuctridae; genus Leuctra; species Leuctra nigra. The sequence continues at coordinate 632,218 of OW203765.1, read as the reverse complement.
ACAAAGTAGGAAACAAACAAAACTTTTTCAATATGACCTACTTCTAAAGTGGCACCCCCCTGTTTTTATCGAATTTTCTTGATGCCTACACAACGTTATGCCGAGAAATGTAATAAAACACTTTTCGAAAAAAAATAGGCTTATAAATAAAATTATAAAAATGAACCCCACTCTGCCCCCTTGGAGTCACCCGACGCTGCCCTGTCAGATTATTATATAATAAAGTTAGGTTAATACAGGTTAGCGAAGCGAGCGTAGCTGACTCATCACAAGCTTTAACCTCCATTGACTAAAAAATGGATGAAAACCTAGGAAATGAGGAAAATCTAAGGAACATTGTTAATTGTTACATTGTTACCTTTGTAGGCTAACCTACATTGTTGGTCAATATACATTAGGTCTGTTCGTTTACCCTGCCAAAAGCTACAGCAAACTGCCATAAGCACACATCATCCAATCAGATCCTTCCTCTGTAGCTTGTGGCAGTTTGCTGTAGCTTTTGGCAGGGTAAACGAACAGACCTATTGACAAAAAAATGGACGAAAACCTAGGAAATGATGAAAATCTAAGGAACATTGTTAATTGTGACATTGTTACCTTTGTAGGCTAACCTACATTGTTGGTCAATATACATTGACAAAAAAATGGATGAAAATCTATCGGGGGTGGACCCATCAGCTTCTGAATAACATGAACAGTTAATTCCGGCGAATCGGAGAGTCTGACATAAAAAAAGTGTTTCTGCACTTTTTAAGCCTCTCACCATCTACTATATAGGGTAACGTTGTCAACTCTCTTAGAGTAATTGATTCGTCACAAAGTAGGAAACAAATAAAAAAATATCAATATGAGCTACTTCTAAAGTGGCACCCCCCTATTTTTATCGAATTTTCTTGAAGCCTACACAACGTTATGCCGAGAAATGAAATAAAACACTTTTCGAAAATAATAGGCTTAACATTAACATGTAAAAAAAAATCTCCCCTCTGCCTCCTGGAGTCGCCCGACGTTGCCCGGTCAGATAATTTTTTAATAAAGTTAGGTTAGGGTAGGTTAGCGAAGCGAGCGAAGCGAGCGTAGCTGACCCTTAACAAGCTTTAACCTACAGTGACAAAAAATTGATGAAAACCTATCAGGATTGTGCCCTTCTGCTTCTGAAGGACATAAACTAAGAAATGCGGCGTATCGGAGCGTCTGACAGAAAAAAGTGTTTCTGCACTTTTTAAGCCTCTCTCCATCATCTATATGGTGTATCATTTTCAGCTCTCTAAGAGTAATAGATTTGTCACAAAGTAGGAAACAAACAAAACTTTTTCAATATGACCTACTTCTAAAGTGGCACCACCCTGTTTTTATCGAATTTTCTTGATGCCTACACAACGTTATGCCGAGAAATGTAATAAAACACTTTTCGAAAAAAAATAGGCTTATAAATAAAATTATAAAAATGAACCCCACTCTGCCCCCTTGGAGTCGCCCGACGCTGCCCTGTCAGATTATTATATAATAAAGTTAGGTTAATACAGGTTAGCGAAGCGAGCGTAGCTGACTCATCACAAGCTTTAACCTCCATTGACTAAAAAATGGATGAAAACCTAGGAAATGAGGAAAATCTAAGGAACATTGTTAATTGTTACATTGTTACCTTTGTAGGCTAACCTTCATTGTTGGTCAATATACATTGACAAAAAAATGGACAAAAACCTAGGAAATGATAGAAATCTAAGGTACATTGTTAATTGTGACATTGTTACCTTTGTAGGCTAACCTACATTGTTGGTCAATATACATTGACAAAAAAATGGATGAAAATCTATCGGGGGTGGACCCATCAGCTTCTGAATAACATGAACAGTTAATTCCGGCGAATCGGAGAGTCTGACATAAAAAAGTGTTTCTGCACTTTTTAAGCCTCTCACCATATACTATATAGGGTAACGTTGTCAACTCTCTTAGAGTTATAGATTCGTCACAAAGTAGGAAACAAATAAAAAAATATCAATATGAGCTACTTCTTAAGTGGCACCCCCCTATTTTTATCGAATTTTCTTGAAGCCTACACAACGTTATGCCGAGAAATGAAATAAAACACTTTTCGAAAATAATAGGCTTAACATTAACATGTAAAAAAAAATCTCCCCTCTGCCTCCTGGAGTCGCCCGACGTTGCCCGGTCAGATAATTTTATAATAAAGTTAGGTTAGGGTAGGTTAGCGAAGTGAGTGAAGCGAGCGTAGCTGACCCTTAACAAGCTTTAACCTACAGTGACAAAAAATTGATGAAAACCTATCAGGATTGTGCCCTTCTGCTTCTGAAGGACATAAACTAAGAAATGCGGCGTATCGGAGCGTCTGACAGAAAAAAGTGTTTCTGCACTTTTTAAGCCTCTCCATCATCTATATGGTGTATCATTTTCAGCTCTCTAAGAGTAATAGATTTGTCACAAAGTAGGAAACAAACAAAACTTTTTCAATATGGCCTACTTCTAAAGTGGCACCCCCCTGTTTTTATCGAATTTTCTTGATGCCTACACAACGTTATGCCGAGAAATGTAATAAAACACTTTTCGCAAAAAAATAGGCTTATAAATAAAATTATAAAAATGAACCCCACTCTGCCCCCTTGGAGTCGCCCGACGCTGCCCAGTCAGATTATTATATAATAAAGTTAGGTTAATACAGGTTAGCGAAGCGAGCGTAGCTGACTCATCACAAGCTTTAACCTCCATTGACTAAAAAATGGATGAAAACCTAGGAAATGAGGAAAATCTAAGGAACATTGTTAATTGTTACATTGTTACCTTTGTAGGCTAACCTTCATTGTTGGTCAATATACATTGACAAAAAAATGGACGAAAACCTAGGAAATGATGAAAATCTAAGGAACATTGTTAATTGTGACATTGTTACCTTTGTAGGCTAACCTACATTGTTGGTCAATATACATTGACAAAAAAATGGATGAAAATCTATCGGTGGTGGACCCATCAGCTTCTGAATAACATGAACAGTTAATTCCGGCGAATCGGAGAGTCTGACATAAAAAAAGTGTTTCTGCACTTTTTAAGCCTCTCACCATCTACTATATAGGGTAACGTTGTCAACTCTCTTAGAGTAATTGATTCGTCACAAAGTAGGAAACAAATAAAAAAATATCAATATGAGCTACTTCTAAAGTGGCACCCCCCTATTTTTATCGAATTTTCTTGAAGCCTACACAACGTTATGCCGAGAAATGAAATAAAACACTTTTCGAAAATAATAGGCTTAACATTAACATGTAAAAAAAAATCTCCCCTCTGCCTCCTGGAGTCGCCCGACGTTGCCCGGTCAGATAATTTTATAATAAAGTTAGGTTAGGGTAGGTTAGCGAAGCGAGCGAAGCGAGCGTAGCTGACCCTTAACAAGCTTTAACCTACAGTGACAAAAAATTGATGAAAACCTATCAGGATTGTGCCCTTCTGCTTCTGAAGGACATAAACTAAGAAATGCGGCGTATCGGAGCGTCTGACAGAAAAAAGTGTTTCTGCACTTTTTAAGCCTCTCTCCATCATCTATATGGTGTATCATTTTTAGCTCTCTAAGAGTAATAGATTTGTCACAAAGTAGGAAACAAACAAAACTTTTTCAATATGACCTACTTCTAAAGTGGCACCCCCCTGTTTTTATCGAATTTTCTTGATGCCTACACAACGTTATGCCGAGAAATGTAATAAAACACTTTTCGAATAAAAATAGGCTTATAAATAAAATTATAAAAATGAACCCCACTCTGCCCCCTTGGAGTCGCCCGACGCTGCCCTGTCAGATTATTATATAATAAAGTTAGGTTAATACAGGTTAGCGAAGCGAGCGTAGCTGACTCATCACAAGCTTTAACCTCCATTGACTAAAAAATGGATGAAAACCTAGGAAATGAGGAAAATCTAAGGAACATTGTTAATTGTTACATTGTTACCTTTGTAGGCTAACCTTCATTGTTGGTCAATATACATTGACAAAAAAATGGACGAAAACCTAGGAAATGATGAAAATCTAAGGAACATTGTTAATTGTGACATTGTTACCTTTGTAGGCTAACCTACATTATTGGTCAATATACATTGACAAAAAAATTGATGAAAATCTATCGGTGGTGGACCCATCAGCTTCTGAATAACATGAACAGTTAATTCCGGCGAATCGGAGAGTCTGACATAAAAAAAGTGTTTCTGCACTTTTTAAGCCTCTCACCATCTACTATATAGGGTAACGTTGTCAACTCTCTTAGAGTAATTGATTCGTCACAAAGTAGGAAACAAATAAAAAAATATCAATATGAGCTACTTCTAAAGTGGCACCCCCCTATTTTTATCGAATTTTCTTGAAGCCTACACAACGTTATGCCGAGAAATGAAATAAAACACTTTTCGAAAATAATAGGCTTAACATTAACATGTAAAAAAAAATCTCCCCTCTGCCTCCTGGAGTCGCCCGACGTTGCCCGGTCAGATAATTTTATAATAAAGTTAGGTTAGGGTAGGTTAGCGAAGCGAGCGAAGCGAGCGTAGCTGACCCTTAACAAGCTTTAACCTACAGTGACAAAAAATTGATGAAAACCTATCAGGATTGTGCCCTTCTGCTTCTGAAGGACATAAACTAAGAAATGCGGCGTATCGGAGCGTCTGACAGAAAAAAGTGTTTCTGCACTTTTTAAGCCTCTCTCCATCATCTATATGGTGTATCATTTTTAGCTCTCTAAGAGTAATATATTTGTCACAAAGTAGGAAACAAACAAAACTTTTTCAATATGACCTACTTCTAAAGTGGCACCCCCCTGTTTTTATCGAATTTTCTTGATGCCTACACAACGTTATGCCGAGAAATGTAATAAAACACTTTTCGAAAAAAAATAGGCTTATAAATAAAATTATAAAAATGAACCCCACTCTGCCCCCTTGGAGTCGCCCGACGCTGCCCTGTCAGATTATTATATAATAAAGTTAGGTTAATACAGGTTAGCGAAGCGAGCGTAGCTGACTCATCACAAGCTTTAACCTCCATTGACTAAAAAATGGATGAAAACCTAGGAAATGAGGAAAATCTAAGGAACATTGTTAATTGTTACATTGTTACCTTTGTAGGCTAACCTACATTGTTGGTCAATATACATTGACAAAAAAATGGACGAAAACCTAGGAAATGATGAAAATCTAAGGAACATTGTTAATTGTGACATTGTTACCTTTGTAGGCTAACCTACATTGTTGGTCAATATACATTGACAAAAAAATGGATGAAAATCTATCGGGGGTGGACCCATCAGCTTCTGAATAACATGAACAGTTAATTCCGGCGAATCGGAGAGTCTGACATAAAAAAAGTGTTTCTGCACTTTTTAAGCCTCTCACCATCTACTATATAGGGTAACGTTGTCAACTCTCTTAGAGTAATTGATTCGTCACAAAGTAGGAAACAAATAAAAAAATATCAATATGAGCTACTTCTAAAGTGGCACCCCCCTATTTTTATCGAATTTTCTTGAAGCCTACACAACGTTATGCCGAGAAATGAAATAAAACACTTTTCGAAAATAATAGGCTTAACATTAACATGTAAAAAAAAATCTCCCCTCTGCCTCCTGGAGTCGCCCGACGTTGCCCGGTCAGATAATTTTATAATAAAGTTAGGTTAGGGTAGGTTAGCGAAGCGAGCGAAGCGAGCGTAGCTGACCCTTAACAAGCTTTAACCTACAGTGACAAAAAATTGATGAAAACCTATCAGGATTGTGCCCTTCTGCTTCTGAAGGACATAAACTAAGAAATGCGGCGTATCGGAGCGTCTGACAGAAAAAAGTGTTTCTGCACTTTTTAAGCCTCTCCATCATCTATATGGTGTATCATTTTCAGCTCTCTAAGAGTAATAGATTTGTCACAAAGTAGGAAACAAACAAAACTTTTTCAATATGACCTACTTCTAAAGTGGCACCCCCCTGTTTTTATCGAATTTTCTTGATGCCTACACAACGTTATGCCGAGAAATGTAATAAAACACTTTTCGCAAAAAAATAGGCTTATAAATAAAATTATAAAAATGAACCCCACTCTGCCCCCTTGGAGTCGCCCGACGCTGCCCTGTCAGATTATTATATAATAAAGTTAGGTTAATACAGGTTAGCGAAGCGAGCGTAGCTGACTCATCACAAGCTTTAACCTCCATTGCCTAAAAAATGGATGAAAACCTAGGAAATGAGGAAAATCTAAGGAACATTGTTAATTGTTACATTGTTACCTTTGTAGGCTAACCTTCATTGTTGGTCAATATACATTGACAAAAAAATGGACGAAAACCTAGGAAATGATGAAAATCTAAGGAACATTGTTAATTGTGATATGTTACCTTTGTAGGCTAACCTACATTGTTGGTCAATATACATTGACAAAAAAATGGATGAAAATCTATCGGTGGTGGACCCATCAGCTTCTGAATAACATGAACAGTTAATTCCGGCGAATCGGAGAGTCTGACATAAAAAAAGTGTTTCTGCACTTTTTAAGCCTCTCACCATCTACTATATAGGGTAACGTTGTCAACTCTCTTAGAGTAATTGATTCGTCACAAAGTAGGAAACAAATAAAAAAATATCAATATGAGCTACTTCTAAAGTGGCACCCCCCTATTTTTATCGAATTTTCTTGAAGCCTACACAACGTTATGCCGAGAAATGAAATAAAACACTTTTCGAAAATAATAGGCTTAACATTAACATGTAAAAAAAAAATCTCCCCTCTGCCTCCTGGAGTCGCCCGACGTTGCCCGGTCAGATAATTTTATAATAAAGTTAGGTTAGGGTAGGTTAGCGAAGCGAGCGAAGCGAGCGTAGCTGACCCTTAACAAGCTTTAACCTACAGTGACAAAAAATTGATGAAAACCTATCAGGATTGTGCCCTTCTGCTTCTGAAGGACATAAACTAAGAAATGCGGCGTATCGGAGCGTCTGACAGAAAAAAGTGTTTCTGCACTTTTTAAGCCTCTCTCCATCATCTATATGGTGTATCATTTTCAGCTCTCTAAGAGTAATAGATTTGTCACAAAGTAGGAAACAAACAAAACTTTTTCAATATGACCTACTTCTAAAGTGGCACCACCCTGTTTTTATCGAATTTTCTTGATGCCTACACAACGTTATGCCGAGAAATGTAATAAAACACTTTTCGAAAAAAAATAGGCTTATAAATAAAATTATAAAAATGAACCCCACTCTGCCCCCTTGGAGTCGCCCGACGCTGCCCTGTCAGATTATTATATAATAAAGTTAGGTTAATACAGGTTAGCGAAGCGAGCGTAGCTGACTCATCACAAGCTTTAACCTCCATTGACTAAAAAATGGATGAAAACCTAGGAAATGAGGAAAATCTAAGGAACATTGTTAATTGTTACATTGTTACCTTTGTAGGCTAACCTTCATTGTTGGTCAATATACATTGACAAAAAAATGGACGAAAACCTAGGAAATGATGAAAATCTAAGGAACATTGTTAATTGTGACATTGTTACCTTTGTAGGCTAACCTACATTATTGGTCAATATACATTGACAAAAAAATTGATGAAAATCTATCGGTGGTGGACCCATCAGCTTCTGAATAACATGAACAGTTAATTCCGGCGAATCGGAGAGTCTGACATAAAAAAAGTGTTTCTGCACTTTTTAAGCCTCTCACCATCTACTATATAGGGTAACGTTGTCAACTCTCTTAGAGTAATTGATTCGTCACAAAGTAGGAAACAAATAAAAAAATATCAATATGAGCTACTTCTAAAGTGGCACCCCCCTATTTTTATCGAATTTTCTTGAAGCCTACACAACGTTATGCCGAGAAATGAAATAAAACACTTTTCGAAAATAATAGGCTTAACATTAACATGTAAAAAAAAATCTCCCCTCTGCCTCCTGGAGTCGCCCGACGTTGCCCGGTCAGATAATTTTATAATAAAGTTAGGTTAGGGTAGGTTAGCGAAGCGAGCGTAGCTGACCCTTAACAAGCTTTAACCTACAGTGACAAAAAATTGATGAAAACCTATCAGGATTGTGCCCTTCTGCTTCTGAAGGACATAAACTAAGAAATGCGGCGTATCGGAGCGTCTGACAGAAAAAAGTGTTTCTGCACTTTTTAAGCCTCTCTCCATCATCTATATGGTGTATCATTTTTAGCTCTCTAAGAGTAATAGATTTGTCACAAAGTAGGAAACAAACAAAACTTTTTCAATATGACCTACTTCTAAAGTGGCACCCCCCTGTTTTTATCGAATTTTCTTGATGCCTACACAACGTTATGCCGAGAAATGTAATAAAACACTTTTCGAAAAAAAATAGGCTTATAAATAAAATTATAAAAATGAACCCCACTCTGCCCCCTTGGAGTCGCCCGACGCTGCCCTGTCAGATTATTATATAATAAAGTTAGGTTAATACAGGTTAGCGAAGCGAGCGTAGCTGACTCATCACAAGCTTTAACCTCCATTGACTAAAAAATGGATGAAAACCTAGGAAATGAGGAAAATCTAAGGAACATTGTTAATTGTTACATTGTTACCTTTGTAGGCTAACCTACATTGTTGGTCAATATACATTGACAAAAAAATGGACGAAAACCTAGGAAATGATGAAAATCTAAGGAACATTGTTAATTGTGACATTGTTACCTTTGTAGGCTAACCTACATTGTTGGTCAATATACATTGACAAAAAAATGGATGAAAATCTATCGGGGGTGGACCCATCAGCTTCTGAATAACATGAACAGTTAATTCCGGCGAATCGGAGAGTCTGACATAAAAAAAGTGTTTCTGCACTTTTTAAGCCTCTCACCATCTACTATATAGGGTAACGTTGTCAACTCTCTTAGAGTAATTGATTCGTCACAAAGTAGGAAACAAATAAAAAAATATCAATATGAGCTACTTCTAAAGTGGCACCCCCCTATTTTTATCGAATTTTCTTGAAGCCTACACAACGTTATGCCGAGAAATGAAATAAAACACTTTTCGAAAATAATAGGCTTAACATTAACATGTAAAAAAAAATCTCCCCTCTGCCTCCTGGAGTCGCCCGACGTTGCCCGGTCAGATAATTTTATAATAAAGTTAGGTTAGGGTAGGTTAGCGAAGCGAGCGAAGCGAGCGTAGCTGACCCTTAACAAGCTTTAACCTACAGTGACAAAAAATTGATGAAAACCTATCAGGATTGTGCCCTTCTGCTTCTGAAGGACATAAACTAAGAAATGCGGCGTATCGGAGCGTCTGACAGAAAAAAGTGTTTCTGCACTTTTTAAGCCTCTCCATCATCTATATGGTGTATCATTTTCAGCTCTCTAAGAGTAATAGATTTGTCACAAAGTAGGAAACAAACAAAACTTTTTCAATATGACCTACTTCTAAAGTGGCACCCCCCTGTTTTTATCGAATTTTCTTGATGCCTACACAACGTTATGCCGAGAAATGTAATAAAACACTTTTCGCAAAAAAATAGGCTTATAAATAAAATTATAAAAATGAACCCCACTCTGCCCCCTTGGAGTCGCCCGACGCTGCCCTGTCAGATTATTATATAATAAAGTTAGGTTAATACAGGTTAGCGAAGCGAGCGTAGCTGACTCATCACAAGCTTTAACCTCCATTGCCTAAAAAATGGATGAAAACCTAGGAAATGAGGAAAATCTAAGGAACATTGTTAATTGTTACATTGTTACCTTTGTAGGCTAACCTTCATTGTTGGTCAATATACATTGACAAAAAAATGGACGAAAACCTAGGAAATGATGAAAATCTAAGGAACATTGTTAATTGTGATATGTTACCTTTGTAGGCTAACCTACATTGTTGGTCAATATACATTGACAAAAAAATGGATGAAAATCTATCGGTGGTGGACCCATCAGCTTCTGAATAACATGAACAGTTAATTCCGGCGAATCGGAGAGTCTGACATAAAAAAAGTGTTTCTGCACTTTTTAAGCCTCTCACCATCTACTATATAGGGTAACGTTGTCAACTCTCTTAGAGTAATTGATTCGTCACAAAGTAGGAAACAAATAAAAAAATATCAATATGAGCTACTTCTAAAGTGGCACCCCCCTATTTTTATCGAATTTTCTTGAAGCCTACACAACGTTATGCCGAGAAATGAAATAAAACACTTTTCGAAAATAATAGGCTTAACATTAACATGTAAAAAAAAATCTCCCCTCTGCCTCCTAGAGTCGCCCGACGTTGCCCGGTCAGATAATTTTATAATAAAGTTAGGTTAGGGTAGGTTAGCGAAGCGAGCGTAGCTGACCCTTAACAAGCTTTAACCTACAGTGACAAAAAATTGATGAAAACCTATCAGGATTGTGCCCTTCTGCTTCTGAAGGACATAAACTAAGAAATGCGGCGTATCGGAGCGTCTGACAGAAAAAAGTGTTTCTGCACTTTTTAAGCCTCTCTCCATCATCTATATGGTGTATCATTTTCAGCTCTCTAAGAGTAATAGATTTGTCACAAAGTAGGAAACAAACAAAACTTTTTCAATATGACCTACTTCTAAAGTGGCACCACCCTGTTTTTATCGAATTTTCTTGATGCCTACACAACGTTATGCCGAGAAATGTAATAAAACACTTTTCGAAAAAAAATAGGCTTATAAATAAAATTATAAAAATGAACCCCACTCTGCCCCCTTGGAGTCGCCCGACGCTGCCCTGTCAGATTATTATATAATAAAGTTAGGTTAATACAGGTTAGCGAAGCGAGCGTAGCTGACTCATCACAAGCTTTAACCTCCATTGACTAAAAAATGGATGAAAACCTAGGAAATGAGGAAAATCTAAGGAACATTGTTAATTGTTACATTGTTACCTTTGTAGGCTAACCTTCATTGTTGGTCAATATACATTGACAAAAAAATGGACGAAAACCTAGGAAATGATGAAAATCTAAGGAACATTGTTAATTGTGACATTGTTACCTTTGTAGGCTAACCTACATTATTGGTCAATATACATTGACAAAAAAATTGATGAAAATCTATCGGTGGTGGACCCATCAGCTTCTGAATAACATGAACAGTTAATTCCGGCGAATCGGAGAGTCTGACATAAAAAAAGTGTTTCTGCACTTTTTAAGCCTCTCACCATCTACTATATAGGGTAACGTTGTCAACTCTCTTAGAGTAATTGATTCGTCACAAAGTAGGAAACAAATAAAAAAATATCAATATGAGCTACTTCTAAAGTGGCACCCCCCTATTTTTATCGAATTTTCTTGAAGCCTACACAACGTTATGCCGAGAAATGAAATAAAACACTTTTCGAAAATAATAGGCTTAACATTAACATGTAAAAAAAAATCTCCCCTCTGCCTCCTGGAGTCGCCCGACGTTGCCCGGTCAGATAATTTTATAATAAAGTTAGGTTAGGGTAGGTTAGCGAAGCGAGCGTAGCTGACCCTTAACAAGCTTTAACCTACAGTGACAAAAAATTGATGAAAACCTATCAGGATTGTGCCCTTCTGCTTCTGAAGGACATAAACTAAGAAATGCGGCGTATCGGAGCGTCTGACAGAAAAAAGTGTTTCTGCACTTTTTAAGCCTCTCTCCATCATCTATATGGTGTATCATTTTTAGCTCTCTAAGAGTAATAGATTTGTCACAAAGTAGGAAACAAACAAAACTTTTTCAATATGACCTACTTCTAAAGTGGCACCCCCCTGTTTTTATCGAATTTTCTTGATGCCTACACAACGTTATGCCGAGAAATGTAATAAAACACTTTTCGAAAAAAAATAGGCTTATAAATAAAATTATAAAAATGAACCCCACTCTGCCCCCTTGGAGTCGCCCGACGCTGCCCTGTCAGATTATTATATAATAAAGTTAGGTTAATACAGGTTAGCGAAGCGAGCGTAGCTGACTCATCACAAGCTTTAACCTCCATTGACTAAAAAATGGATGAAAACCTAGGAAATGAGGAAAATCTAAGGAACATTGTTAATTGTTACATTGTTACCTTTGTAGGCTAACCTACATTGTTGGTCAATATACATTGACAAAAAAATGGACGAAAACCTAGGAAATGATGAAAATCTAAGGAACATTGTTAATTGTGACATTGTTACCTTTGTAGGCTAACCTACATTGTTGGTCAATATACATTGACAAAAAAATGGATGAAAATCTATCGGGGGTGGACCCATCAGCTTCTGAATAACATGAACAGTTAATTCCGGCGAATCGGAGAGTCTGACATAAAAAAAGTGTTTCTGCACTTTTTAAGCCTCTCACCATCTACTATATAGGGTAACGTTGTCAACTCTCTTAGAGTAATTGATTCGTCACAAAGTAGGAAACAAATAAAAAAATATCAATATGAGCTACTTCTAAAGTGGCACCCCCCTATTTTTATCGAATTTTCTTGAAGCCTACACAACGTTATGCCGAGAAATGAAATAAAACAATTTTCGAAAATAATAGGCTTAACATTAACATGTAAAAAAAAATCTCCCCTCTGCCTCCTGGAGTCGCCCGACGTTGCCCGGTCAGATAATTTTATAATAAAGTTAGGTTAGGGTAGGTTAGCGAAGCGAGCGAAGCGAGCGTAGCTGACCCTTAACAAGCTTTAACCTACAGTGACAAAAAATTGATGAAAACCTATCAGGATTGTGCCCTTCTGCTTCTGAAGGACATAAACTAAGAAATGCGGCGTATCGGAGCGTCTGACAGAAAAAAGTGTTTCTGCACTTTTTAAGCCTCTCCATCATCTATATGGTGTATCATTTTCAGCTCTCTAAGAGTAATAGATTTGTCACAAAGTAGGAAACAAACAAAACTTTTTCAATATGACCTACTTCTAAAGTGGCACCCCCCTGTTTTTATCGAATTTTCTTGATGCCTACACAACGTTATGCCGAGAAATGTAATAAAACACTTTTCGCAAAAAAATAGGCTTATAAATAAAATTATAAAAATGAACCCCACTCTGCCCCCTTGGAGTCGCCCGACGCTGCCCTGTCAGATTATTATATAATAAAGTTAGGTTAATACAGGTTAGCGAAGCGAGCGTAGCTGACTCATCACAAGCTTTAACCTCCATTGCCTAAAAAAATGGATGAAAACCTAGGAAATGAGGAAAATCTAAGGAACATTGTTAATTGTTACATTGTTACCTTTGTAGGCTAACCTTCATTGTTGGTCAATATACATTGACAAAAAAATGGACGAAAACCTAGGAAATGATGAAAATCTAAGGAACATTGTTAATTGTGATATGTTACCTTTGTAGGCTAACCTACATTGTTGGTCAATATACATTGACAAAAAAATGGATGAAAATCTATCGGTGGTGGACCCATCAGCTTCTGAATAACATGAACAGTTAATTCCGGCGAATCGGAGAGTCTGACATAAAAAAAGTGTTTCTGCACTTTTTAAGCCTCTCACCATCTACTATATAGGGTAACGTTGTCAACTCTCTTAGAGTAATTGATTCGTCACAAAGTAGGAAACAAATAAAAAAATATCAATATGAGCTACTTCTAAAGTGGCACCCCCCTATTTTTATCGAATTTTCTTGAAGCCTACACAACGTTATGCCGAGAAATGAAATAAAACACTTTTCGAAAATAATAGGCTTAACATTAACATGTAAAAAAAAATCTCCCCTCTGCCTCCTAGAGTCGCCCGACGTTGCCCGGTCAGATAATTTTATAATAAAGTTAGGTTAGGGTAGGTTAGCGAAGCGAGCGAAGCGAGCGTAGCTGACCCTTAACAAGCTTTAACCTACAGTGACAAAAAATTGATGAAAACCTATCAGGATTGTGCCCTTCTGCTTCTGAAGGACATAAACTAAGAAATGCGGCGTATCGGAGCGTCTGACAGAAAAAAGTGTTTCTGCACTTTTTAAGCCTCTCTCCATCATCTATATGGTGTATCATTTTTAGCTCTCTAAGAGTAATAGATTTGTCACAAAGTAGGAAACAAACAAAACTTTTTCAATATGACCTACTTCTAAAGTGGCACCCCCCTGTTTTTATCGAATTTTCTTGATGCCTACACAACGTTATGCCGAGAAATGTAATAAAACACTTTTCGAAAAAAAATAGGCTTATAAATAAAATTATAAAAATGAACCCCACTCTGCCCCCTTGGAGTCGCCCGACGCTGCCCTGTCAGATTATTATATAATAAAGTTAGGTTAATACAGGTTAGCGAAGCGAGCGTAGCTGACTCATCACAAGCTTTAACCTCCATTGACTAAAAAATGGATGAAAACCTAGGAAATGAGGAAAATCTAAGGAACATTGTTAATTGTTACATTGTTACCTTTGTAGGCTAACCTACATTGTTGGTCAATATACATTGACAAAAAAATGGACGAAAACCTAGGAAATGATGAAAATCTAAGGAACATTGTTAATTGTGACATTGTTACCTTTGTAGGCTAACCTACATTGTTGGTCAATATACATTGACAAAAAAATGGATGAAAATCTATCGGGGGTGGACCCATCAGCTTCTGAATAACATGAACAGTTAATTCCGGCGAATCGGAGAGTCTGACATAAAAAAAGTGTTTCTGCACTTTTTAAGCCTCTCACCATCTACTATATAGGGTAACGTTGTCAACTCTCTTAGAGTAATTGATTCGTCACAAAGTAGGAAACAAATAAAAAAATATCAATATGAGCTACTTCTAAAGTGGCACCCCCCTATTTTTATCGAATTTTCTTGAAGCCTACACAACGTTATGCCGAGAAATGAAATAAAACACTTTTCGAAAATAATAGGCTTAACATTAACATGTAAAAAAAAATCTCCCCTCTGCCTCCTGGAGTCGCCCGACGTTGCCCGGTCAGATAATTTTATAATAAAGTTAGGTTAGGGTAGGTTAGCGAAGCGAGCGAAGCGAGCGTAGCTGACCCTTAACAAGCTTTAACCTACAGTGACAAAAAATTGATGAAAACCTATCAGGATTGTGCCCTTCTGCTTCTGAAGGACATAAACTAAGAAATGCGGCGTATCGGAGCGTCTGACAGAAAAAAGTGTTTCTGCACTTTTTAAGCCTCTCCATCATCTATATGGTGTATCATTTTCAGCTCTCTAAGAGTAATAGATTTGTCACAAAGTAGGAAACAAACAAAACTTTTTCAATATGACCTACTTCTAAAGTGGCACCCCCCTGTTTTTATCGAATTTTCTTGATGCCTACACAACGTTATGCCGAGAAATGTAATAAAACACTTTTCGCAAAAAAATAGGCTTATAAATAAAATTATAAAAATGAACCCCACTCTGCCCCCTTGGAGTCGCCCGACGCTGCCCTGTCAGATTATTATATAATAAAGTTAGGTTAATACAGGTTAGCGAAGCGAGCGTAGCTGACTCATCACAAGCTTTAACCTCCATTGCCTAAAAAATGGATGAAAACCTAGGAAATGAGGAAAATCTAAGGAACATTGTTAATTGTTACATTGTTACCTTTGTAGGCTAACCTTCATTGTTGGTCAATATACATTGACAAAAAAATGGACGAAAACCTAGGAAATGATGAAAATCTAAGGAACATTGTTAATTGTGATATGTTACCTTTGTAGGCTAACCTACATTGTTGGTCAATATACATTGACAAAAAAATGGATGAAAATCTATCGGTGGTGGACCCATCAGCTTCTGAATAACATGAACAGTTAATTCCGGCGAATCGGAGAGTCTGACATAAAAAAAGTGTTTCTGCACTTTTTAAGCCTCTCACCATCTACTATATAGGGTAACGTTGTCAACTCTCTTAGAGTAATTGATTCGTCACAAAGTAGGAAACAAATAAAAAAATATCAATATGAGCTACTTCTAAAGTGGCACCCCCCTATTTTTATCGAATTTTCTTGAAGCCTACACAACGTTATGCCGAGAAATGAAATAAAACACTTTTCGAAAATAATAGGCTTAACATTAACATGTAAAAAAAAATCTCCCCTCTGCCTCCTAGAGTCGCCCGACGTTGCCCGGTCAGATAATTTTATAATAAAGTTAGGTTAGGGTAGGTTAGCGAAGCGAGCGAAGCGAGCGTAGCTGACCCTTAACAAGCTTTAACCTACAGTGACAAAAAATTGATGAAAACCTATCAGGATTGTGCCCTTCTGCTTCTGAAGGACATAAACTAAGAAATGCGGCGTATCGGAGCGTCTGACAGAAAAAAGTGTTTCTGCACTTTTTAAGCCTCTCTCCATCATCTATATGGTGTATCATTTTTAGCTCTCTAAGAGTAATAGATTTGTCACAAAGTAGGAAACAAACAAAACTTTTTCAATATGACCCACTTCTAAAGTGGCACCCCCCTGTTTTTATCGAATTTTCTTGATGCCTACACAACGTTATGCCGAGAAATGTAATAAAACACTTTTCGAAAAAAATAGGCTTATAAATAAAATTATAAAAATGAACCCCACTCTGCCCCCTTGGAGTCGCCCGACGCTGCCCTGTCAGATTATTATATAATAAAGTTAGGTTAATACAGGTAAGCGAAGCGAGCGTAGCTGACTCATCACAAGCTTTAACCTCCATTGACTAAAAAATGGATGAAAACCTAGGAAATGAGGAAAATCTAAGGAACATTGTTAATTGTTACATTGTTACCTTTGTAGGCTAACCTACATTGTTGGTCAATATACATTGACAAAAAAATGGACGAAAACCTAGGAAATGATGAAAATCTAAGGAACATTGTTAATTGTGACATTGTTACCTTTGTAGGCTAACCTACATTGTTGGTCAATATACATTGACAAAAAAATGGATGAAAATCTATCGGGGGTGGACCCATCAGCTTCTGAATAACATGAACAGTTAATTCCGGCGAATCGGAGAGTCTGACATAAAAAAAGTGTTTCTGCACTTTTTAAGCCTCTCACCATCTACTATATAGGGTAACGTTGTCAACTCTCTTAGAGTAATTGATTCGTCACAAAGTAGGAAACAAATAAAAAAATATCAATATGAGCTACTTCTAAAGTGGCACCCCCCTATTTTTATCGAATTTTCTTGAAGCCTACACAACGTTATGCCGAGAAATGAAATAAAACACTTTTCGAAAATAAAAGGCTTAACATTAACATGTAAAAAAAAATCTCCCCTCTGCCTCCTGGAGTCGCCCGACGTTGCCCGGTCAGATAATTTTATAATAAAGTTAGGTTAGGGTAGGTTAGCGAAGCGAGCGAAGCGAGCGTAGCTGACCCTTAACAAGCTTTAACCTACAGTGACAAAAAATTGATGAAAACCTATCAGGATTGTGCCCTTCTGCTTCTGAAGGACATAAACTAAGAAATGCGGCGTATCGGAGCGTCTGACAGAAAAAAGTGTTTCTGCACTTTTTAAGCCTCTCTCCATCTACTATATAGGGTAACGTTGTCAACTCTCTTAGAGTAATTGATTCGTCACAAAGTAGGAAACAAATAAAAAAATATCAATATGAGCTACTTCTAAAGTGGCACCCCCCTATTTTTATCGAATTTTCTTGAAGCCTACACAACGTTATGCCGAGAAATGAAAAAAAACACTTTTCGAAAATAATAGGCTTAACATTAACATGTAAAAAAAAATCTCCCCTCTGCCTCCTGGAGTCGCCCGACGTTGCCCGGTCAGATAATTTTATAATAAAGTTAGGTTAGGGTAGGTTAGCGAAGCGAGCGAAGCGAGCGTAGCTGACCCTTAACAAGCTTTAACCTACAGTGACAAAAAATTGATGAAAACCTATCAGGATTGTGCCCTTCTGCTTCTGAAGGACATAAACTAAGAAATGCGGCGTATCGGAGCGTCTGACAGAAAAAAGTGTTTCTGCACTTTTTAAGCCTCTCCATCATCTATATGGTGTATCATTTTCAGCTCTCTAAGAGTAATAGATTTGTCACAAAGTAGGAAACAAACAAAACTTTTTCAATATGACCTACTTCTAAAGTGGCACCCCCCTGTTTTTATCGAATTTTCTTGATGCCTACACAACGTTATGCCGAGAAATGTAATAAAACACTTTTCGAAAAAAAATAGGCTTATAAATAAAATTATAAAAATGAACCCCACTCTGCCCCCTTGGAGTCGCCCGACGCTGCCCTGTCAGATTATTATATAATAAAGTTAGGTTAATACAGGTTAGCGAAGCGAGCGTAGCTGACTCATCACAAGCTTTAACCTCCATTGCCTTAAAAATGGATGAAAACCTAGGAAATGAGGAAAATCTAAGGAACATTGTTAATTGTTACATTGTTACCTTTGTAGGCTAACCTTCATTGTTGGTCAATATACATTGACAAAAAAATGGACGAAAACCTAGGAAATGATGAAAATCTAAGGAACATTGTTAATTGTGATATGTTACCTTTGTAGGCTAACCTACATTGTTGGTCAATATACATTGACAAAAAAATGGATGAAAATCTATCGGTGGTGGACCCATCAGCTTCTGAATAACATGAACAGTTAATTCCGGCGAATCGGAGAGTCTGACATAAAAAAAGTGTTTCTGCACTTTTTAAGCCTCTCACCATCTACTATATAGGGTAACGTTGTCAACTCTCTTAGAGTAATTGATTCGTCACAAAGTAGGAAACAAATAAAAAAATATCAATATGAGCTACTTCTAAAGTGGCACCCCCCTATTTTTATCGAATTTTCTTGAAGCCTACACAACGTTATGCCGAGAAATGAAATAAAACACTTTTCGAAAATAATAGGCTTAACATTAACATGTAAAAAAAAATCTCCCCTCTGCCTCCTAGAGTCGCCCGACGTTGCCCGGTCAGATAATTTTATAATAAAGTTAGGTAAGGGTAGGTTAGCGAAGCGAGCGAAGCGAGCGTAGCTGACCCTTAACAAGCTTTAACCTACAGTGACAAAAAATTGATGAAAACCTATCAGGATTGTGCCCTTCTGCTTCTGAAGGACATAAACTAAGAAATGCGGCGTATCGGAGCGTCTGACAGAAAAAAGTGTTTCTGCACTTTTTAAGCCTCTCTCCATCATCTATATGGTGTATCATTTTTAGCTCTCTAAGAGTAATAGATTTGTCACAAAGTAGGAAACAAACAAAACTTTTTCAATATGACCTACTTCTAAAGTGGCACCCCCCTGTTTTTATCGAATTTTCTTGATGCCTACACAACGTTATGCCGAGAAATGTAATAAAACACTTTTCGAAAAAAAATAGGCTTATAAATAAAATTATAAAAATGAACCCCACTCTGCCCCCTTGGAGTCGCCCGAAGCTGCCCTGTCAGATTATTATATAATAAAGTTAGGTTAATACAGGTTAGCGAAGCGAGCGTAGCTGACTCATCACAAGCTTTAACCTCCATTGACTTAAAAATGGATGAAAACCTAGGAAATGAGGAAAATCTAAGGAACATTGTTAATTGTTACATTGTTACCTTTGTAGGCTAACCTACATTGTTGGTCAATATACATTAGGTCTGTTCGTTTACCCTGCCAAAAGCTACAGCAAACTGCCATAAGCACACATCATCCAATCAGATCCTTCCTCTGTAGCTTGTGGCAGTTTGCTGTAGCTTTTGGCAGGGTAAACGAACAGACCTATTGACAAAAAAATGGACGAAAACCTAGGAAATGATGAAAATCTAAGGAACATTGTTAATTGTGACATTGTTACCTTTGTAGGCTAACCTACATTGTTGGTCAATATACATTGACAAAAAAATGGATGAAAATCTATCGGTGGTGGACCCATCAGCTTCTGAATAACATGAACAGTTAATTCCGGCGAATCGGAGAGTCTGACATAAAAAAAGTGTTTCTGCACTTTTTAAGCCTCTCACCATCTACTATATAGGGTAACGTTGTCAACTCTCTTAGAGTAATTGATTCGTCACAAAGTAGGAAACAAATAAAAAAATATCAATATGAGCTACTTCTAAAGTGGCACCCCCCTATTTTTATCGAATTTTCTTGAAGCCTACACAACGTTATGCCGAGAAATGAAATAAAACACTTTTCGAAAATAATAGGCTTAACATTAACATGTAAAAAAAAATCTCCCCTCTGCCTCCTGGAGTCGCCCGACGTTGCCCGGTCAGATAATTTTATAATAAAGTTAGGTTAGGGTAGGTTAGCGAAGCGAGCGAAGCGAGCGTAGCTGACCCTTAACAAGCTTTAACCTACAGTGACAAAAAATTGATGAAAACCTATCAGGATTGTGCCCTTCTGCTTCTGAAGGACATAAACTAAGAAATGCGGCGTATCGGAGCGTCTGACAGAAAAAAGTGTTTCTGCACTTTTTAAGCCTCTCTCCATCATCTATATGGTGTATCATTTTCAGCTCTCTAAGAGTAATAGATTTGTCACAAAGTAGGAAACAAACAAAACTTTTTCAATATGACCTACTTCTAAAGTGGCACCCCCCTGTTTTTATCGAATTTTCTTGATGCCTACACAACGTTATGCCGAGAAATGTAATAAAACACTTTTCGAAAAAAAATAGGCTTATAAATAAAATTATAAAAATGAACCCCACTCTGCCCCCTTGGAGTCACCCGACGCTGCCCTGTCAGATTATTATATAATAAAGTTAGGTTAATACAGGTTAGCGAAGCGAGCGTAGCTGACTCATCACAAGCTTTAACCTCCATTGACTAAAAAATGGATGAAAACCTAGGAAATGAGGAAAATCTAAGGAACATTGTTAATTGTTACATTGTTACCTTTGTAGGCTAACCTACATTGTTGGTCAATATACATTAGGTCTGTTCGTTTACCCTGCCAAAAGCTACAGCAAACTGCCATAAGCACACATCATCCAATCAGATCCTTCCTCTGTAGCTTGTGGCAGTTTGCTGTAGCTTTTGGCAGGGTAAACGAACAGACCTATTGACAAAAAAATGGACGAAAACCTAGGAAATGATGAAAATCTAAGGAACATTGTTAATTGTGACATTGTTACCTTTGTAGGCTAACCTACATTGTTGGTCAATATACATTGACAAAAAAATGGATGAAAATCTATCGGGGGTGGACCCATCAGCTTCTGAATAACATGAACAGTTAATTCCGGCGAATCGGAGAGTCTGACATAAAAAAAGTGTTTCTGCACTTTTTAAGCCTCTCACCATCTACTATATAGGGTAACGTTGTCAACTCTCTTAGAGTAATTGATTCGTCACAAAGTAGGAAACAAATAAAAAAATATCAATATGAGCTACTTCTAAAGTGGCACCCCCCTATTTTTATCGAATTTTCTTGAAGCCTACACAACGTTATGCCGAGAAATGAAATAAAACACTTTTCGAAAATAATAGGCTTAACATTAACATGTAAAAAAAAATCTCCCCTCTGCCTCCTGGAGTCGCCCGACGTTGCCCGGTCAGATAATTTTTTAATAAAGTTAGGTTAGGGTAGGTTAGCGAAGCGAGCGAAGCGAGCGTAGCTGACCCTTAACAAGCTTTAACCTACAGTGACAAAAAATTGATGAAAACCTATCAGGATTGTGCCCTTCTGCTTCTGAAGGACATAAACTAAGAAATGCGGCGTATCGGAGCGTCTGACAGAAAAAAGTGTTTCTGCACTTTTTAAGCCTCTCTCCATCATCTATATGGTGTATCATTTTCAGCTCTCTAAGAGTAATAGATTTGTCACAAAGTAGGAAACAAACAAAACTTTTTCAATATGACCTACTTCTAAAGTGGCACCACCCTGTTTTTATCGAATTTTCTTGATGCCTACACAACGTTATGCCGAGAAATGTAATAAAACACTTTTCGAAAAAAAATAGGCTTATAAATAAAATTATAAAAATGAACCCCACTCTGCCCCCTTGGAGTCGCCCGACGCTGCCCTGTCAGATTATTATATAATAAAGTTAGGTTAATACAGGTTAGCGAAGCGAGCGTAGCTGACTCATCACAAGCTTTAACCTCCATTGACTAAAAAATGGATGAAAACCTAGGAAATGAGGAAAATCTAAGGAACATTGTTAATTGTTACATTGTTACCTTTGTAGGCTAACCTTCATTGTTGGTCAATATACATTGACAAAAAAATGGACGAAAACCTAGGAAATGATGAAAATCTAAGGAACATTGTTAATTGTGACATTGTTACCTTTGTAGGCTAACCTACATTATTGGTCAATATACATTGACAAAAAAATTGATGAAAATCTATCGGTGGTGGACCCATCAGCTTCTGAATAACATGAACAGTTAATTCCGGCGAATCGGAGAGTCTGACATAAAAAAAGTGTTTCTGCACTTTTTAAGCCTCTCACCATCTACTATATAGGGTAACGTTGTCAACTCTCTTAGAGTAATTGATTCGTCACAAAGTAGGAAACAAATAAAAAAATATCAATATGAGCTACTTCTAAAGTGGCACCCCCCTATTTTTATCGAATTTTCTTGAAGCCTACACAACGTTATGCCGAGAAATGAAATAAAACACTTTTCGAAAATAATAGGCTTAACATTAACATGTAAAAAAAAATCTCCCCTCTGCCTCCTGGAGTCGCCCGACGTTGCCCGGTCAGATAATTTTATAATAAAGTTAGGTTAGGGTAGGTTAGCGAAGCGAGCGTAGCTGACCCTTAACAAGCTTTAACCTACAGTGACAAAAAATTGATGAAAACCTATCAGGATTGTGCCCTTCTGCTTCTGAAGGACATAAACTAAGAAATGCGGCGTATCGGAGCGTCTGACAGAAAAAAGTGTTTCTGCACTTTTTAAGCCTCTCTCCATCATCTATATGGTGTATCATTTTTAGCTCTCTAAGAGTAATAGATTTGTCACAAAGTAGGAAACAAACAAAACTTTTTCAATATGACCTACTTCTAAAGTGGCACCCCCCTGTTTTTATCGAATTTTCTTGATGCCTACACAACGTTATGCCGAGAAATGTAATAAAACACTTTTCGAAAAAAAATAGGCTTATAAATAAAATTATAAAAATGAACCCCACTCTGCCCCCTTGGAGTCGCCCGACGCTGCCCTGTCAGATTATTATATAATAAAGTTAGGTTAATACAGGTTAGCGAAGCGAGCGTAGCTGACTCATCACAAGCTTTAACCTCCATTGACTAAAAAATGGATGAAAACCTAGGAAATGAGGAAAATCTAAGGAACATTGTTAATTGTTACATTGTTACCTTTGTAGGCTAACCTACATTGTTGGTCAATATACATTGACAAAAAAATGGACGAAAACCTAGGAAATGATGAAAATCTAAGGAACATTGTTAATTGTGACATTGTTACCTTTGTAGGCTAACCTACATTGTTGGTCAATATACATTGACAAAAAAATGGATGAAAATCTATCGGGGGTGGACCCATCAGCTTCTGAATAACATGAACAGTTAATTCCGGCGAATCGGAGAGTCTGACATAAAAAAAGTGTTTCTGCACTTTTTAAGCCTCTCACCATCTACTATATAGGGTAACGTTGTCAACTCTCTTAGAGTAATTGATTCGTCACAAAGTAGGAAACAAATAAAAAAATATCAATATGAGCTACTTCTAAAGTGGCACCCCCCTATTTTTATCGAATTTTCTTGAAGCCTACACAACGTTATGCCGAGAAATGAAATAAAACACTTTTCGAAAATAATAGGCTTAACATTAACATGTAAAAAAAAATCTCCCCTCTGCCTCCTGGAGTCGCCCGACGTTGCCCGGTCAGATAATTTTATAATAAAGTTAGGTTAGGGTAGGTTAGCGAAGCGAGCGAAGCGAGCGTAGCTGACCCTTAACAAGCTTTAACCTACAGTGACAAAAAATTGATGAAAACCTATCAGGATTGTGCCCTTCTGCTTCTGAAGGACATAAACTAAGAAATGCGGCGTATCGGAGCGTCTGACAGAAAAAAGT
Source organism: Leuctra nigra (assembly GCA_934045905.1). Lineage (NCBI taxonomy): Eukaryota > Metazoa > Arthropoda > Insecta > Plecoptera > Leuctridae > Leuctra > Leuctra nigra. The sequence goes on along the minus strand of OW203765.1, from coordinate 608,347 downwards.
GTTTCTGCACTTTTTAAGCCTCTCCATCATCTATATGGTGTATCATTTTCAGCTCTCTAAGAGTAATAGATTTGTCACAAAGTAGGAAACAAACAAAACTTTTTCAATATGACCTACTTCTAAAGTGGCACCCCCCTGTTTTTATCGAATTTTCTTGATGCCTACACAACGTTATGCCGAGAAATGTAATAAAACACTTTTCGCAAAAAAATAGGCTTATAAATAAAATTATAAAAATGAACCCCACTCTGCCCCCTTGGAGTCGCCCGACGCTGCCCTGTCAGATTATTATATAATAAAGTTAGGTTAATACAGGTTAGCGAAGCGAGCGTAGCTGACTCATCACAAGCTTTAACCTCCATTGCCTAAAAAATGGATGAAAACCTAGGAAATGAGGAAAATCTAAGGAACATTGTTAATTGTTACATTGTTACCTTTGTAGGCTAACCTTCATTGTTGGTCAATATACATTGACAAAAAAATGGACGAAAACCTAGGAAATGATGAAAATCTAAGGAACATTGTTAATTGTGATATGTTACCTTTGTAGGCTAACCTACATTGTTGGTCAATATACATTGACAAAAAAATGGATGAAAATCTATCGGTGGTGGACCCATCAGCTTCTGAATAACATGAACAGTTAATTCCGGCGAATCGGAGAGTCTGACATAAAAAAAGTGTTTCTGCACTTTTTAAGCCTCTCACCATCTACTATATAGGGTAACGTTGTCAACTCTCTTAGAGTAATTGATTCGTCACAAAGTAGGAAACAAATAAAAAAATATCAATATGAGCTACTTCTAAAGTGGCACCCCCCTATTTTTATCGAATTTTCTTGAAGCCTACACAACGTTATGCCGAGAAATGAAATAAAACACTTTTCGAAAATAATAGGCTTAACATTAACATGTAAAAAAAAATCTCCCCTCTGCCTCCTAGAGTCGCCCGACGTTGCCCGGTCAGATAATTTTATAATAAAGTTAGGTTAGGGTAGGTTAGCGAAGCGAGCGAAGCGAGCGTAGCTGACCCTTAACAAGCTTTAACCTACAGTGACAAAAAATTGATGAAAACCTATCAGGATTGTGCCCTTCTGCTTCTGAAGGACATAAACTAAGAAATGCGGCGTATCGGAGCGTCTGACAGAAAAAAGTGTTTCTGCACTTTTTAAGCCTCTCTCCATCATCTATATGGTGTATCATTTTTAGCTCTCTAAGAGTAATAGATTTGTCACAAAGTAGGAAACAAACAAAACTTTTTCAATATGACCCACTTCTAAAGTGGCACCCCCCTGTTTTTATCGAATTTTCTTGATGCCTACACAACGTTATGCCGAGAAATGTAATAAAACACTTTTCGAAAAAAATAGGCTTATAAATAAAATTATAAAAATGAACCCCACTCTGCCCCCTTGGAGTCGCCCGACGCTGCCCTGTCAGATTATTATATAATAAAGTTAGGTTAATACAGGTAAGCGAAGCGAGCGTAGCTGACTCATCACAAGCTTTAACCTCCATTGACTAAAAAATGGATGAAAACCTAGGAAATGAGGAAAATCTAAGGAACATTGTTAATTGTTACATTGTTACCTTTGTAGGCTAACCTACATTGTTGGTCAATATACATTGACAAAAAAATGGATGAAAATCTATCGGGGGTGGACCCATCAGCTTCTGAATAACATGAACAGTTAATTCCGGCGAATCGGAGAGTCTGACATAAAAAAAGTGTTTCTGCACTTTTTAAGCCTCTCACCATCTACTATATAGGGTAACGTTGTCAACTCTCTTAGAGTAATTGATTCGTCACAAAGTAGGAAACAAATAAAAAAATATCAATATGAGCTACTTCTAAAGTGGCACCCCCCTATTTTTATCGAATTTTCTTGAAGCCTACACAACGTTATGCCGAGAAATGAAATAAAACACTTTTCGAAAATAAAAGGCTTAACATTAACATGTAAAAAAAAATCTCCCCTCTGCCTCCTGGAGTCGCCCGACGTTGCCCGGTCAGATAATTTTATAATAAAGTTAGGTTAGGGTAGGTTAGCGAAGCGAGCGAAGCGAGCGTAGCTGACCCTTAACAAGCTTTAACCTACAGTGACAAAAAATTGATGAAAACCTATCAGGATTGTGCCCTTCTGCTTCTGAAGGACATAAACTAAGAAATGCGGCGTATCGGAGCGTCTGACAGAAAAAAGTGTTTCTGCACTTTTTAAGCCTCTCTCCATCTACTATATAGGGTAACGTTGTCAACTCTCTTAGAGTAATTGATTCGTCACAAAGTAGGAAACAAATAAAAAAATATCAATATGAGCTACTTCTAAAGTGGCACCCCCCTATTTTTATCGAATTTTCTTGAAGCCTACACAACGTTATGCCGAGAAATGAAATAAAACACTTTTCGAAAATAATAGGCTTAACATTAACATGTAAAAAAAAATCTCCCCTCTGCCTCCTGGAGTCGCCCGACGTTGCCCGGTCAGATAATTTTATAATAAAGTTAGGTTAGGGTAGGTTAGCGAAGTGAGTGAAGCGAGCGTAGCTGACCCTTAACAAGCTTTAACCTACAGTGACAAAAAATTGATGAAAACCTATCAGGATTGTGCCCTTCTGCTTCTGAAGGACATAAACTAAGAAATGCGGCGTATCGGAGCGTCTGACAGAAAAAAGTGTTTCTGCACTTTTTAAGCCTCTCTCCATCTACTATATAGGGTAACGTTGTCAACTCTCTTAGAGTAATTGATTCGTCACAAAGTAGGAAACAAATAAAAAAATATCAATATGAGCTACTTCTAAAGTGGCACCCCCCTATTTTTATCGAATTTTCTTGAAGCCTACACAACGTTATGCCGAGAAATGAAATAAAACACTTTTCGAAAATAATAGGCTTAACATTAACATGTAAAAAAAAATCTCCCCTCTGCCTCCTGGAGTCGCCCGACGTTGCCCGGTCAGATAATTTTATAATAAAGTTAGGTTAGGGTAGGTTAGCGAAGTGAGTGAAGCGAGCGTAGCTGACCCTTAACAAGCTTTAACCTACAGTGACAAAAAATTGATGAAAACCTATCAGGATTGTGCCCTTCTGCTTCTGAAGGACATAAACTAAGAAATGCGGCGTATCGGAGCGTCTGACAGAAAAAAGTGTTTCTGCACTTTTTAAGCCTCTCCATCATCTATATGGTGTATCATTTTCAGCTCTCTAAGAGTAATAGATTTGTCACAAAGTAGGAAACAAACAAAACTTTTTCAATATGACCTACTTCTAAAGTGGCACCCCCCTGTTTTTATCGAATTTTCTTGATGCCTACACAACGTTATGCCGAGAAATGTAATAAAACTCTTTTCGCAAAAAAATAGGCTTATAAATAAAATTATAAAAATGAACCCCACTCTGCCCCCTTGGAGTCGCCCGACGCTGCCCTGTCAGATTATTATATAATAAAGTTAGGTTAATACAGGTTAGCGAAGCGAGCGTAGCTGACTCATCACAAGCTTTAACCTCCATTGACTAAAAAATGGATGAAAACCTAGGAAATGAGGAAAATCTAAGGAACATTGTTAATTGTTACATTGTTACCTTTGTAGGCTAACCTTCATTGTTGGTCAATATACATTGACAAAAAAATGGACGAAAACCTAGGAAATGATGAAAATCTAAGGAACATTGTTAATTGTGACATTGTTACCTTTGTAGGCTAACCTACATTGTTGGTCAATATACATTGACAAAAAAATGGATGAAAATCTATCGGGGGTGGACCCATCAGCTTCTGAATAACATGAACAGTTAATTCCGGCGAATCGGAGAGTCTGACATAAAAAAGTGTTTCTGCACTTTTTAAGCCTCTCACCATATACTATATAGGGTAACGTTGTCAACTCTCTTAGAGTTATAGATTCGTCACAAAGTAGGAAACAAATAAAAAAATATCAATATGAGCTACTTCTAAAGTGGCACCCCCCTATTTTTATCGAATTTTCTTGAAGCCTACACAACGTTATGCCGAGAAATGAAATAAAACACTTTTCGAAAATAATAGGCTTAACATTAACATGTAAAAAAAAATCTCCCCTCTGCCTCCTGGAGTCGCCCGACGTTGCCCGGTCAGATAATTTTATAATAAAGTTAGGTTAGGGTAGGTTAGCGAAGCGAGCGAAGCGAGCGTAGCTGACCCTTAACAAGCTTTAACCTACAGTGACAAAAAATTGATGAAAACCTATCAGGATTGTGCCCTTCTGCTTCTGAAGGACATAAACTAAGAAATGCGGCGTATCGGAGCGTCTGACAGAAAAAAGTGTTTATGCACTTTTTAAGCCTCTCTCCATCATCTATATGGTGTATCATTTTCAGCTCTCTAAGAGTAATAGATTTGTCACTAAGTAGGAAACAAACAAAACTTTTTCAATATGACCTACTTCTAAAGTGGCACCCCCCTGTTTTTATCGAATTTTCTTGATGCCTACACAACGTTATGCCGAGAAATGTAATAAAACACTTTTCGCAAAAAAATAGGCTTATAAATAAAATTATAAAAATGAACCCCACTCTGCCCCCTTGGAGTCGCCCGACGCTGCCCTGTCAGATTATTATATAATAAAGTTAGGTTAATACAGGTTAGCGAAGCGAGCGTAGCTGACTCATCACAAGCTTTAACCTCCATTGACTAAAAAATGGATGAAAACCTAGGAAATGAGGAAAATCTAAGGAACATTGTTAATTGTTACATTGTTACCTTTGTAGGCTAACCTACATTGTTGGTCAATATACATTGACAAAAAAATGGACGAAAACCTAGGAAATGATGAAAATCTAAGGAACATTGTTAATTGTGACATTGTTACCTTTGTAGGCTAACCTACATTGTTGGTCAATATACATTGACAAAAAAATGGATGAAAATCTATCGGGGGTGGACCCATCAGCTTCTGAATAACATGAACAGTTAATTCCGGCGAATCGGAGAGTCTGACATAAAAAAAGTGTTTCTGCACTTTTTAAGCCTCTCACCATCTACTATATAGGGTAACGTTGTCAACTCTCTTAGAGTAATTGATTCGTCACAAAGTAGGAAACAAATAAAAAAATATCAATATGAGCTACTTCTAAAGTGGCACCCCCCTATTTTTATCGAATTTTCTTGAAGCCTACACAACGTTATGCCGAGAAATGAAATAAAACACTTTTCGAAAATAATAGGCTTAACATTAACATGTAAAAAAAAATCTCCCCTCTGCCTCCTGGAGTCGCCCGACGTTGCCCGGTCAGATAATTTTATAATAAAGTTAGGTTAGGGTAGGTTAGCGAAGCGAGCGAAGCGAGCGTAGCTGACCCTTAACAAGCTTTAACCTACAGTGACAAAAAATTGATGAAAACCTATCAGGATTGTGCCCTTCTGCTTCTGAAGGACATAAACTAAGAAATGCGGCGTATCGGAGCGTCTGACAGAAAAAAGTGTTTCTGCACTTTTTAAGCCTCTCTCCATCTACTATATAGGGTAACGTTGTCAACTCTCTTAGAGTAATTGATTCGTCACAAAGTAGGAAACAAATAAAAAAATATCAATATGAGCTACTTCTAAAGTGGCACCCCCCTATTTTTATCGAATTTTCTTGAAGCCTACACAACGTTATGCCGAGAAATGAAATAAAACACTTTTCGAAAATAATAGGCTTAACATTAACATGTAAAAAAAAATCTCCCCTCTGCCTCCTGGAGTCGCCCGACGTTGCCCGGTCAGATAATTTTATAATAAAGTTAGGTTAGGGTAGGTTAGCGAAGTGAGTGAAGCGAGCGTAGCTGACCCTTAACAAGCTTTAACCTACAGTGACAAAAAATTGATGAAAACCTATCAGGATTGTGCCCTTCTGCTTCTGAAGGACATAAACTAAGAAATGCGGCGTATCGGAGCGTCTGACAGAAAAAAGTGTTTCTGCACTTTTTAAGCCTCTCCATCATCTATATGGTGTATCATTTTCAGCTCTCTAAGAGTAATAGATTTGTCACAAAGTAGGAAACAAACAAAACTTTTTCAATATGACCTACTTCTAAAGTGGCACCCCCCTGTTTTTATCGAATTTTCTTGATGCCTACACAACGTTATGCCGAGAAATGTAATAAAACACTTTTCGCAAAAAAATAGGCTTATAAATAAAATTATAAAAATGAACCCCACTCTGCCCCCTTGGAGTCGCCCGACGCTGCCCTGTCAGATTATTATATAATAAAGTTAGGTTAATACAGGTTAGCGAAGCGAGCGTAGCTGACTCATCACAAGCTTTAACCTCCATTGACTAAAAAATGGATGAAAACCTAGGAAATGAGGAAAATCTAAGGAACATTGTTAATTGTTACATTGTTACCTTTGTAGGCTAACCTTCATTGTTGGTCAATATACATTGACAAAAAAATGGACGAAAACCTAGGAAATGATGAAAATCTAAGGAACATTGTTAATTGTGACATTGTTACCTTTGTAGGCTAACCTACATTGTTGGTCAATATACATTGACAAAAAAATGGATGAAAATCTATCGGTGGTGGACCCATCAGCTTCTGAATAACATGAACAGTTAATTCCGGCGAATCGGAGAGTCTGACATAAAAAAAGTGTTTCTGCACTTTTTAAGCCTCTCACCATCTACTATATAGGGTAACGTTGTCAACTCTCTTAGAGTAATTGATTCGTCACAAAGTAGGAAACAAATAAAAAAATATCAATATGAGCTACTTCTAAAGTGGCACCCCCCTATTTTTATCGAATTTTCTTGAAGCCTACACAACGTTATGCCGAGAAATGAAATAAAACACTTTTCGAAAATAATAGGCTTAACATTAACATGTAAAAAAAAAATCTCCCCTCTGCCTCCTGGAGTCGCCCGACGTTGCCCGGTCAGATAATTTTATAATAAAGTTAGGTTAGGGTAGGTTAGCGAAGCGAGCGAAGCGAGCGTAGCTGACCCTTAACAAGCTTTAACCTACAGTGACAAAAAATTGATGAAAACCTATCAGGATTGTGCCCTTCTGCTTCTGAAGGACATAAACTAAGAAATGCGGCGTATCGGAGCGTCTGACAGAAAAAAGTGTTTCTGCACTTTTTAAGCCTCTCTCCATCATCTATATGGTGTATCATTTTCAGCTCTCTAAGAGTAATAGATTTGTCACAAAGTAGGAAACAAACAAAACTTTTTCAATATGACCTACTTCTAAAGTGGCACCCCCCTGTTTTTATCGAATTTTCTTGATGCCTACACAACGTTATGCCGAGAAATGTAATAAAACACTTTTCGAAAAAAAATAGGCTTATAAATAAAATTATAAAAATGAACCCCACTCTGCCCCCTTGGAGTCACCCGACGCTGCCCTGTCAGATTATTATATAATAAAGTTAGGTTAATACAGGTTAGCGAAGCGAGCGTAGCTGACTCATCACAAGCTTTAACCTCCATTGACTAAAAAATGGATGAAAACCTAGGAAATGAGGAAAATCTAAGGAACATTGTTAATTGTTACATTGTTACCTTTGTAGGCTAACCTACATTGTTGGTCAATATACATTAGGTCTGTTCGTTTACCCTGCCAAAAGCTACAGCAAACTGCCATAAGCACACATCATCCAATCAGATCCTTCCTCTGTAGCTTGTGGCAGTTTGCTGTAGCTTTTGGCAGGGTAAACGAACAGACCTATTGACAAAAAAATGGACGAAAACCTAGGAAATGATGAAAATCTAAGGAACATTGTTAATTGTGACATTGTTACCTTTGTAGGCTAACCTACATTGTTGGTCAATATACATTGACAAAAAAATGGATGAAAATCTATCGGTGGTGGACCCATCAGCTTCTGAATAACATGAACAGTTAATTCCGGCGAATCGGAGAGTCTGACATAAAAAAAGTGTTTCTGCACTTTTTAAGCCTCTCACCATCTACTATATAGGGTAACGTTGTCAACTCTCTTAGAGTAATTGATTCGTCACAAAGTAGGAAACAAATAAAAAAATATCAATATGAGCTACTTCTAAAGTGGCACCCCCCTATTTTTATCGAATTTTCTTGAAGCCTACACAACGTTATGCCGAGAAATGAAATAAAACACTTTTCGAAAATAATAGGCTTAACATTAACATGTAAAAAAAAATCTCCCCTCTGCCTCCTGGAGTCGCCCGACGTTGCCCGGTCAGATAATTTTATAATAAAGTTAGGTTAGGGTAGGTTAGCGAAGCGAGCGAAGCGAGCGTAGCTGACCCTTAACAAGCTTTAACCTACAGTGACAAAAAATTGATGAAAACCTATCAGGATTGTGCCCTTCTGCTTCTGAAGGACATAAACTAAGAAATGCGGCGTATCGGAGCGTCTGACAGAAAAAAGTGTTTCTGCACTTTTTAAGCCTCTCTCCATCATCTATATGGTGTATCATTTTCAGCTCTCTAAGAGTAATAGATTTGTCACAAAGTAGGAAACAAACAAAACTTTTTCAATATGACCTACTTCTAAAGTGGCACCCCCCTGTTTTTATCGAATTTTCTTGATGCCTACACAACGTTATGCCGAGAAATGTAATAAAACACTTTTCGAAAAAAAATAGGCTTATAAATAAAATTATAAAAATGAACCCCACTCTGCCCCCTTGGAGTCACCCGACGCTGCCCTGTCAGATTATTATATAATAAAGTTAGGTTAATACAGGTTAGCGAAGCGAGCGTAGCTGACTCATCACAAGCTTTAACCTCCATTGACTAAAAAATGGATGAAAACCTAGGAAATGAGGAAAATCTAAGGAACATTGTTAATTGTTACATTGTTACCTTTGTAGGCTAACCTACATTGTTGGTCAATATACATTAGGTCTGTTCGTTTACCCTGCCAAAAGCTACAGCAAACTGCCATAAGCACACATCATCCAATCAGATCCTTCCTCTGTAGCTTGTGGCAGTTTGCTGTAGCTTTTGGCAGGGTAAACGAACAGACCTATTGACAAAAAAATGGACGAAAACCTAGGAAATGATGAAAATCTAAGGAACATTGTTAATTGTGACATTGTTACCTTTGTAGGCTAACCTACATTGTTGGTCAATATACATTGACAAAAAAATGGATGAAAATCTATCGGTGGTGGACCCATCAGCTTCTGAATAACATGAACAGTTAATTCCGGCGAATCGGAGAGTCTGACATAAAAAAAGTGTTTCTGCACTTTTTAAGCCTCTCACCATCTACTATATAGGGTAACGTTGTCAACTCTCTTAGAGTAATTGATTCGTCACAAAGTAGGAAACAAATAAAAAAATATCAATATGAGCTACTTCTAAAGTGGCACCCCCCTATTTTTATCGAATTTTCTTGAAGCCTACACAACGTTATGCCGAGAAATGAAATAAAACACTTTTCGAAAATAATAGGCTTAACATTAACATGTAAAAAAAAAATCTCCCCTCTGCCTCCTGGAGTCGCCCGACGTTGCCCGGTCAGATAATTTTATAATAAAGTTAGGTTAGGGTAGGTTAGCGAAGTGAGTGAAGCGAGCGTAGCTGACCCTTAACAAGCTTTAACCTACAGTGACAAAAAATTGATGAAAACCTATCAGGATTGTGCCCTTCTGCTTCTGAAGGACATAAACTAAGAAATGCGGCGTATCGGAGCGTCTGACAGAAAAAAGTGTTTCTGCACTTTTTAAGCCTCTCCATCATCTATATGGTGTATCATTTTCAGCTCTCTAAGAGTAATAGATTTGTCACAAAGTAGGAAACAAACAAAACTTTTTCAATATGACCTACTTCTAAAGTGGCACCCCCCTGTTTTTATCGAATTTTCTTGATGCCTACACAACGTTATGCCGAGAAATGTAATAAAACACTTTTCGCAAAAAAATAGGCTTATAAATAAAATTATAAAAATGAACCCCACTCTGCCCCCTTGGAGTCGCCCGACGCTGCCCTGTCAGATTATTATATAATAAAGTTAGGTTAATACAGGTTAGCGAAGCGAGCGTAGCTGACTCATCACAAGCTTTAACCTCCATTGACTAAAAAATGGATGAAAACCTAGGAAATGAGGAAAATCTAAGGAACATTGTTAATTGTTACATTGTTACCTTTGTAGGCTAACCTTCATTGTTGGTCAATATACATTGACAAAAAAATGGACGAAAATCTAGGAAATGATGAAAATCTAAGGAACATTGTTAATTGTGACATTGTTACCTTTGTAGGCTAACCTACATTGTTGGTCAATATACATTGACAAAAAAATGGATGAAAATCTATCGGTGGTGGACCCATCAGCTTCTGAATAACATGAACAGTTAATTCCGGCGAATCGGAGAGTCTGACATAAAAAAAGTGTTTCTGCACTTTTTAAGCCTCTCACCATCTACTATATAGGGTAACGTTGTCAACTCTCTTAGAGTAATTGATTCGTCACAAAGTAGGAAACAAATAAAAAAATATCAATATGAGCTACTTCTAAAGTGGCACCCCCCTATTTTTATCGAATTTTCTTGAAGCCTACACAACGTTATGCCGAGAAATGAAATAAAACACTTTTCGAAAATAATAGGCTTAACATTAACATGTAAAAAAAAAATCTCCCCTCTGCCTCCTGGAGTCGCCCGACGTTGCCCGGTCAGATAATTTTATAATAAAGTTAGGTTAGGGTAGGTTAGCGAAGCGAGCGAAGCGAGCGTAGCTGACCCTTAACAAGCTTTAACCTACAGTGACAAAAAATTGATGAAAACCTATCAGGATTGTGCCCTTCTGCTTCTGAAGGACATAAACTAAGAAATGCGGCGTATCGGAGCGTCTGACAGAAAAAAGTGTTTCTGCACTTTTTAAGCCTCTCTCCATCATCTATATGGTGTATCATTTTCAGCTCTCTAAGAGTAATAGATTTGTCACAAAGTAGGAAACAAACAAAACTTTTTCAATATGACCTACTTCTAAAGTGGCACCCCCCTGTTTTTATCGAATTTTCTTGATGCCTACACAACGTTATGCCGAGAAATGTAATAAAACACTTTTCGAAAAAAAATAGGCTTATAAATAAAATTATAAAAATGAACCCCACTCTGCCCCCTTGGAGTCACCCGACGCTGCCCTGTCAGATTATTATATAATAAAGTTAGGTTAATACAGGTTAGCGAAGCGAGCGTAGCTGACTCATCACAAGCTTTAACCTCCATTGACTAAAAAATGGATGAAAACCTAGGAAATGAGGAAAATCTAAGGAACATTGTTAATTGTTACATTGTTACCTTTGTAGGCTAACCTACATTGTTGGTCAATATACATTAGGTCTGTTCGTTTACCCTGCCAAAAGCTACAGCAAACTGCCATAAGCACACATCATCCAATCAGATCCTTCCTCTGTAGCTTGTGGCAGTTTGCTGTAGCTTTTGGCAGGGTAAACGAACAGACCTATTGACAAAAAAATGGACGAAAACCTAGGAAATGATGAAAATCTAAGGAACATTGTTAATTGTGACATTGTTACCTTTGTAGGCTAACCTACATTGTTGGTCAATATACATTGACAAAAAAATGGATGAAAATCTATCGGTGGTGGACCCATCAGCTTCTGAATAACATGAACAGTTAATTCCGGCGAATCGGAGAGTCTGACATAAAAAAAGTGTTTCTGCACTTTTTAAGCCTCTCACCATCTACTATATAGGGTAACGTTGTCAACTCTCTTAGAGTAATTGATTCGTCACAAAGTAGGAAACAAATAAAAAAATATCAATATGAGCTACTTCTAAAGTGGCACCCCCCTATTTTTATCGAATTTTCTTGAAGCCTACACAACGTTATGCCGAGAAATGAAATAAAACACTTTTCGAAAATAATAGGCTTAACATTAACATGTAAAAAAAAATCTCCCCTCTGCCTCCTGGAGTCGCCCGACGTTGCCCGGTCAGATAATTTTATAATAAAGTTAGGTTAGGGTAGGTTAGCGAAGCGAGCGAAGCGAGCGTAGCTGACCCTTAACAAGCTTTAACCTACAGTGACAAAAAATTGATGAAAACCTATCAGGATTGTGCCCTTCTGCTTCTGAAGGACATAAACTAAGAAATGCGGCGTATCGGAGCGTCTGACAGAAAAAAGTGTTTCTGCACTTTTTAAGCCTCTCTCCATCATCTATATGGTGTATCATTTTCAGCTCTCTAAGAGTAATAGATTTGTCACAAAGTAGGAAACAAACAAAACTTTTTCAATATGACCTACTTCTAAAGTGGCACCCCCCTGTTTTTATCGAATTTTCTTGATGCCTACACAACGTTATGCCGAGAAATGTAATAAAACACTTTTCGAAAAAAAATAGGCTTATAAATAAAATTATAAAAATGAACCCCACTCTGCCCCCTTGGAGTCACCCGACGCTGCCCTGTCAGATTATTATATAATAAAGTTAGGTTAATACAGGTTAGCGAAGCGAGCGTAGCTGACTCATCACAAGCTTTAACCTCCATTGACTAAAAAATGGATGAAAACCTAGGAAATGAGGAAAATCTAAGGAACATTGTTAATTGTTACATTGTTACCTTTGTAGGCTAACCTACATTGTTGGTCAATATACATTAGGTCTGTTCGTTTACCCTGCCAAAAGCTACAGCAAACTGCCATAAGCACACATCATCCAATCAGATCCTTCCTCTGTAGCTTGTGGCAGTTTGCTGTAGCTTTTGGCAGGGTAAACGAACAGACCTATTGACAAAAAAATGGACGAAAACCTAGGAAATGATGAAAATCTAAGGAACATTGTTAATTGTGACATTGTTACCTTTGTAGGCTAACCTACATTGTTGGTCAATATACATTGACAAAAAAATGGATGAAAATCTATCGGTGGTGGACCCATCAGCTTCTGAATAACATGAACAGTTAATTCCGGCGAATCGGAGAGTCTGACATAAAAAAAGTGTTTCTGCACTTTTTAAGCCTCTCACCATCTACTATATAGGGTAACGTTGTCAACTCTCTTAGAGTAATTGATTCGTCACAAAGTAGGAAACAAATAAAAAAATATCAATATGAGCTACTTCTAAAGTGGCACCCCCCTATTTTTATCGAATTTTCTTGAAGCCTACACAACGTTATGCCGAGAAATGAAATAAAACACTTTTCGAAAATAATAGGCTTAACATTAACATGTAAAAAAAAAATCTCCCCTCTGCCTCCTGGAGTCGCCCGACGTTGCCCGGTCAGATAATTTTATAATAAAGTTAGGTTAGGGTAGGTTAGCGAAGCGAGCGAAGCGAGCGTAGCTGACCCTTAACAAGCTTTAACCTACAGTGACAAAAAATTGATGAAAACCTATCAGGATTGTGCCCTTCTGCTTCTGAAGGACATAAACTAAGAAATGCGGCGTATCGGAGCGTCTGACAGAAAAAAGTGTTTATGCACTTTTTAAGCCTCTCTCCATCATCTATATGGTGTATCATTTTCAGCTCTCTAAGAGTAATAGATTTGTCACTAAGTAGGAAACAAACAAAACTTTTTCAATATGACCTACTTCTAAAGTGGCACCCCCCTGTTTTTATCGAATTTTCTTGATGCCTACACAACGTTATGCCGAGAAATGTAATAAAACACTTTTTGCAAAAAAATAGGCTTATAAATAAAATTATAAAAATGAACCCCACTCTGCCCCCTTGGAGTCGCCCGACGCTGCCCTGTCAGATTATTATATAATAAAGTTAGGTTAATACAGGTTAGCGAAGCGAGCGTAGCTGACTCATCACAAGCTTTAACCTCCATTGACTAAAAAATGGATGAAAACCTAGGAAATGAGGAAAATCTAAGGAACATTGTTAATTGTTACATTGTTACCTTTGTAGGCTAACCTACATTGTTGGTCAATATACATTGACAAAAAAATGGACGAAAACCTAGGAAATGATGAAAATCTAAGGAACATTGTTAATTGTGACATTGTTACCTTTGTAGGCTAACCTACATTGTTGGTCAATATACATTGACAAAAAAATGGATGAAAATCTATCGGGGGTGGACCCATCAGCTTCTGAATAACATGAACAGTTAATTCCGGCGAATCGGAGAGTCTGACATAAAAAAAGTGTTTCTGCACTTTTTAAGCCTCTCACCATCTACTATATAGGGTAACGTTGTCAACTCTCTTAGAGTAATTGATTCGTCACAAAGTAGGAAACAAATAAAAAAATATCAATATGAGCTACTTCTAAAGTGGCACCCCCCTATTTTTATCGAATTTTCTTGAAGCCTACACAACGTTATGCCGAGAAATGAAATAAAACACTTTTCGAAAATAATAGGCTTAACATTAACATGTAAAAAAAAATCTCCCCTCTGCCTCCTGGAGTCGCCCGACGTTGCCCGGTCAGATAATTTTATAATAAAGTTAGGTTAGGGTAGGTTAGCGAAGCGAGCGAAGCGAGCGTAGCTGACCCTTAACAAGCTTTAACCTACAGTGACAAAAAATTGATGAAAACCTATCAGGATTGTGCCCTTCTGCTTCTGAAGGACATAAACTAAGAAATGCGGCGTATCGGAGCGTCTGACAGAAAAAAGTGTTTCTGCACTTTTTAAGCCTCTCTCCATCTACTATATAGGGTAACGTTGTCAACTCTCTTAGAGTAATTGATTCGTCACAAAGTAGGAAACAAATAAAAAAATATCAATATGAGCTACTTCTAAAGTGGCACCCCCCTATTTTTATCGAATTTTCTTGAAGCCTACACAACGTTATGCCGAGAAATGAAATAAAACACTTTTCGAAAATAATAGGCTTAACATTAACATGTAAAAAAAAATCTCCCCTCTGCCTCCTGGAGTCGCCCGACGTTGCCCGGTCAGATAATTTTATAATAAAGTTAGGTTAGGGTAGGTTAGCGAAGTGAGTGAAGCGAGCGTAGCTGACCCTTAACAAGCTTTAACCTACAGTGACAAAAAATTGATGAAAACCTATCAGGATTGTGCCCTTCTGCTTCTGAAGGACATAAACTAAGAAATGCGGCGTATCGGAGCGTCTGACAGAAAAAAGTGTTTCTGCACTTTTTAAGCCTCTCCATCATCTATATGGTGTATCATTTTCAGCTCTCTAAGAGTAATAGATTTGTCACAAAGTAGGAAACAAACAAAACTTTTTAATATGACCTACTTCTAAAGTGGCACCCCCCTGTTTTTATCGAATTTTCTTGATGCCTACACAACGTTATGCCGAGAAATGTAATAAAACACTTTTCGCAAAAAAATAGGCTTATAAATAAAATTATAAAAATGAACCCCACTCTGCCCCCTTGGAGTCGCCCGACGCTGCCCTGTCAGATTATTATATAATAAAGTTAGGTTAATACAGGTTAGCGAAGCGAGCGTAGCTGACTCATCACAAGCTTTAACCTCCATTGACTAAAAAATGGATGAAAACCTAGGAAATGAGGAAAATCTAAGGAACATTGTTAATTGTTACATTGTTACCTTTGTAGGCTAACCTTCATTGTTGGTCAATATACATTGACAAAAAAATGGACGAAAACCTAGGAAATGATGAAAATCTAAGGAACATTGTTAATTGTGACATTGTTACCTTTGTAGGCTAACCTACATTGTTGGTCAATATACATTGACAAAAAAATGGATGAAAATCTATCGGTGGTGGACCCATCAGCTTCTGAATAACATGAACAGTTAATTCCGGCGAATCGGAGAGTCTGACATAAAAAAAGTGTTTCTGCACTTTTTAAGCCTCTCACCATCTACTATATAGGGTAACGTTGTCAACTCTCTTAGAGTAATTGATTCGTCACAAAGTAGGAAACAAATAAAAAAATATCAATATGAGCTACTTCTAAAGTGGCACCCCCCTATTTTTATCGAATTTTCTTGAAGCCTACACAACGTTATGCCGAGAAATGAAATAAAACACTTTTCGAAAATAATAGGCTTAACATTAACATGTAAAAAAAAAATCTCCCCTCTGCCTCCTGGAGTCGCCCGACGTTGCCCGGTCAGATAATTTTATAATAAAGTTAGGTTAGGGTAGGTTAGCGAAGCGAGCGAAGCGAGCGTAGCTGACCCTTAACAAGCTTTAACCTACAGTGACAAAAAATTGATGAAAACCTATCAGGATTGTGCCCTTCTGCTTCTGAAGGACATAAACTAAGAAATGCGGCGTATCGGAGCGTCTGACAGAAAAAAGTGTTTCTGCACTTTTTAAGCCTCTCTCCATCATCTATATGGTGTATCATTTTCAGCTCTCTAAGAGTAATAGATTTGTCACAAAGTAGGAAACAAACAAAACTTTTTCAATATGACCTACTTCTAAAGTGGCACCCCCCTGTTTTTATCGAATTTTCTTGATGCCTACACAACGTTATGCCGAGAAATGTAATAAAACACTTTTCGAAAAAAAATAGGCTTATAAATAAAATTATAAAAATGAACCCCACTCTGCCCCCTTGGAGTCGCCCGACGCTGCCCTGTCAGATTATTATATAATAAAGTTAGGTTAATACAGGTTAGCGAAGCGAGCGTAGCTGACTCATCACAAGCTTTAACCTCCATTGACTAAAAAATGGATGAAAACCTAGGAAATGAGGAAAATCTAAGGAACATTGTTAATTGTTACATTGTTACCTTTGTAGGCTAACCTACATTGTTGGTCAATATACATTAGGTCTGTTCGTTTACCCTGCCAAAAGCTACAGCAAACTGCCATAAGCACACATCATCCAATCAGATCCTTCCTCTGTAGCTTGTGGCAGTTTGCTGTAGCTTTTGGCAGGGTAAACGAACAGACCTATTGACAAAAAAATGGACGAAAACCTAGGAAATGATGAAAATCTAAGGAACATTGTTAATTGTGACATTGTTACCTTTGTAGGCTAACCTACATTGTTGGTCAATATACATTGACAAAAAAATGGATGAAAATCTATCGGTGGTGGACCCATCAGCTTCTGAATAACATGAACAGTTAATTCCGGCGAATCGGAGAGTCTGACATAAAAAAAGTGTTTCTGCACTTTTTAAGCCTCTCACCATCTACTATATAGGGTAACGTTGTCAACTCTCTTAGAGTAATTGATTCGTCACAAAGTAGGAAACAAATAAAAAAATATCAATATGAGCTACTTCTAAAGTGGCACCCCCCTATTTTTATCGAATTTTCTTGAAGCCTACACAACGTTATGCCGAGAAATGAAATAAAACACTTTTCGAAAATAATAGGCTTAACATTAACATGTAAAAAAAAAATCTCCCCTCTGCCTCCTGGAGTCGCCCGACGTTGCCCGGTCAGATAATTTTATAATAAAGTTAGGTTAGGGTAGGTTAGCGAAGCGAGCGAAGCGAGCGTAGCTGACCCTTAACAAGCTTTAACCTACAGTGACAAAAAATTGATGAAAACCTATCAGGATTGTGCCCTTCTGCTTCTGAAGGACATAAACTAAGAAATGCGGCGTATCGGAGCGTCTGACAGAAAAAAGTGTTTATGCACTTTTTAAGCCTCTCTCCATCATCTATATGGTGTATCATTTTCAGCTCTCTAAGAGTAATAGATTTGTCACTAAGTAGGAAACAAACAAAACTTTTTCAATATGACCTACTTCTAAAGTGGCACCCCCCTGTTTTTATCGAATTTTCTTGATGCCTACACAACGTTATGCCGAGAAATGTAATAAAACACTTTTCGCAAAAAAATAGGCTTATAAATAAAATTATAAAAATGAACCCCACTCTGCCCCCTTGGAGTCGCCCGACGCTGCCCTGTCAGATTATTATATAATAAAGTTAGGTTAATACAGGTTAGCGAAGCGAGCGTAGCTGACTCATCACAAGCTTTAACCTCCATTGACTAAAAAATGGATGAAAACCTAGGAAATGAGGAAAATCTAAGGAACATTGTTAATTGTTACATTGTTACCTTTGTAGGCTAACCTACATTGTTGGTCAATATACATTGACAAAAAAATGGACGAAAACCTAGGAAATGATGAAAATCTAAGGAACATTGTTAATTGTGACATTGTTACCTTTGTAGGCTAACCTACATTGTTGGTCAATATACATTGACAAAAAAATGGATGAAAATCTATCGGGGGTGGACCCATCAGCTTCTGAATAACATGAACAGTTAATTCCGGCGAATCGGAGAGTCTGACATAAAAAAAGTGTTTCTGCACTTTTTAAGCCTCTCACCATCTACTATATAGGGTAACGTTGTCAACTCTCTTAGAGTAATTGATTCGTCACAAAGTAGGAAACAAATAAAAAAATATCAATATGAGCTACTTCTAAAGTGGCACCCCCCTATTTTTATCGAATTTTCTTGAAGCCTACACAACGTTATGCCGAGAAATGAAATAAAACACTTTTCGAAAATAATAGGCTTAACATTAACATGTAAAAAAAAATCTCCCCTCTGCCTCCTGGAGTCGCCCGACGTTGCCCGGTCAGATAATTTTATAATAAAGTTAGGTTAGGGTAGGTTAGCGAAGCGAGCAAAGCGAGCGTAGCTGACCCTTAACAAGCTTTAACCTACAGTGACAAAAAATTGATGAAAACCTATCAGGATTGTGCCCTTCTGCTTCTGAAGGACATAAACTAAGAAATGCGGCGTATCGGAGCGTCTGACAGAAAAAAGTGTTTCTGCACTTTTTAAGCCTCTCTCCATCTACTATATAGGGTAACGTTGTCAACTCTCTTAGAGTAATTGATTCGTCACAAAGTAGGAAACAAATAAAAAAATATCAATATGAGCTACTTCTAAAGTGGCACCCCCCTATTTTTATCGAATTTTCTTGAAGCCTACACAACGTTATGCCGAGAAATGAAATAAAACACTTTTCGAAAATAATAGGCTTAACATTAACATGTAAAAAAAAATCTCCCCTCTGCCTCCTGGAGTCGCCCGACGTTGCCCGGTCAGATAATTTTATAATAAAGTTAGGTTAGGGTAGGTTAGCGAAGTGAGTGAAGCGAGCGTAGCTGACCCTTAACAAGCTTTAACCTACAGTGACAAAAAATTGATGAAAACCTATCAGGATTGTGCCCTTCTGCTTCTGAAGGACATAAACTAAGAAATGCGGCGTATCGGAGCGTCTGACAGAAAAAAGTGTTTCTGCACTTTTTAAGCCTCTCCATCATCTATATGGTGTATCATTTTCAGCTCTCTAAGAGTAATAGATTTGTCACAAAGTAGGAAACAAACAAAACTTTTTCAATATGACCTACTTCTAAAGTGGCACCCCCCTGTTTTTATCGAATTTTCTTGATGCCTACACAACGTTATGCCGAGAAATGTAATAAAACACTTTTCGCAAAAAAATAGGCTTATAAATAAAATTATAAAAATGAACCCCACTCTGCCCCCTTGGAGTCGCCCGACGCTGCCCTGTCAGATTATTATATAATAAAGTTAGGTTAATACAGGTTAGCGAAGCGAGCGTAGCTGACTCATCACAAGCTTTAACCTCCATTGACTAAAAAATGGATGAAAACCTAGGAAATGAGGAAAATCTAAGGAACATTGTTAATTGTTACATTGTTACCTTTGTAGGCTAACCTTCATTGTTGGTCAATATACATTGACAAAAAAATGGACGAAAACCTAGGAAATGATGAAAATCTAAGGAACATTGTTAATTGTGACATTGTTACCTTTGTAGGCTAACCTACATTGTTGGTCAATATACATTGACAAAAAAATGGATGAAAATCTATCGGTGGTGGACCCATCAGCTTCTGAATAACATGAACAGTTAATTCCGGCGAATCGGAGAGTCTGACATAAAAAAAGTGTTTCTGCACTTTTTAAGCCTCTCACCATCTACTATATAGGGTAACGTTGTCAACTCTCTTAGAGTAATTGATTCGTCACAAAGTAGGAAACAAATAAAAAAATATCAATATGAGCTACTTCTAAAGTGGCACCCCCCTATTTTTATCGAATTTTCTTGAAGCCTACACAACGTTATGCCGAGAAATGAAATAAAACACTTTTCGAAAATAATAGGCTTAACATTAACATGTAAAAAAAAAATCTCCCCTCTGCCTCCTGGAGTCGCCCGACGTTGCCCGGTCAGATAATTTTATAATAAAGTTAGGTTAGGGTAGGTTAGCGAAGCGAGCGAAGCGAGCGTAGCTGACCCTTAACAAGCTTTAACCTACAGTGACAAAAAATTGATGAAAACCTATCAGGATTGTGCCCTTCTGCTTCTGAAGGACATAAACTAAGAAATGCGGCGTATCGGAGCGTCTGACAGAAAAAAGTGTTTCTGCACTTTTTAAGCCTCTCTCCATCATCTATATGGTGTATCATTTTCAGCTCTCTAAGAGTAATAGATTTGTCACAAAGTAGGAAACAAACAAAACTTTTTCAATATGACCTACTTCTAAAGTGGCACCCCCCTGTTTTTATCGAATTTTCTTGATGCCTACACAACGTTATGCCGAGAAATGTAATAAAACACTTTTCGAAAAAAAATAGGCTTATAAATAAAATTATAAAAATGAACCCCACTCTGCCCCCTTGGAGTCGCCCGACGCTGCCCTGTCAGATTATTATATAATAAAGTTAGGTTAATACAGGTTAGCGAAGCGAGCGTAGCTGACTCATCACAAGCTTTAACCTCCATTGACTAAAAAATGGATGAAAACCTAGGAAATGAGGAAAATCTAAGGAACATTGTTAATTGTTACATTGTTACCTTTGTAGGCTAACCTACATTGTTGGTCAATATACATTAGGTCTGTTCGTTTACCCTGCCAAAAGCTACAGCAAACTGCCATAAGCACACATCATCCAATCAGATCCTTCCTCTGTAGCTTGTGGCAGTTTGCTGTAGCTTTTGGCAGGGTAAACGAACAGACCTATTGACAAAAAAATGGACGAAAACCTAGGAAATGATGAAAATCTAAGGAACATTGTTAATTGTGACATTGTTACCTTTGTAGGCTAACCTACATTGTTGGTCAATATACATTGACAAAAAAATGGATGAAAATCTATCGGTGGTGGACCCATCAGCTTCTGAATAACATGAACAGTTAATTCCGGCGAATCGGAGAGTCTGACATAAAAAAAGTGTTTCTGCACTTTTTAAGCCTCTCACCATCTACTATATAGGGTAACGTTGTCAACTCTCTTAGAGTAATTGATTCGTCACAAAGTAGGAAACAAATAAAAAAATATCAATATGAGCTACTTCTAAAGTGGCACCCCCCTATTTTTATCGAATTTTCTTGAAGCCTACACAACGTTATGCCGAGAAATGAAATAAAACACTTTTCGAAAATAATAGGCTTAACATTAACATGTAAAAAAAAATCTCCCCTCTGCCTCCTGGAGTCGCCCGACGTTGCCCGGTCAGATAATTTTATAATAAAGTTAGGTTAGGGTAGGTTAGCGAAGCGAGCGAAGCGAGCGTAGCTGACCCTTAACAAGCTTTAACCTACAGTGACAAAAAATTGATGAAAACCTATCAGGATTGTGCCCTTCTGCTTCTGAAGGACATAAACTAAGAAATGCGGCGTATCGGAGCGTCTGACAGAAAAAAGTGTTTCTGCACTTTTTAAGCCTCTCTCCATCATCTATATGGTGTATCATTTTCAGCTCTCTAAGAGTAATAGATTTGTCACAAAGTAGGAAACAAACAAAACTTTTTCAATATGACCTACTTCTAAAGTGGCACCCCCCTGTTTTTATCGAATTTTCTTGATGCCTACACAACGTTATGCCGAGAAATGTAATAAAACACTTTTCGAAAAAAAATAGGCTTATAAATAAAATTATAAAAATGAACCCCACTCTGCCCCCTTGGAGTCACCCGACGCTGCCCTGTCAGATTATTATATAATAAAGTTAGGTTAATACAGGTTAGCGAAGCGAGCGTAGCTGACTCATCACAAGCTTTAACCTCCATTGACTAAAAAATGGATGAAAACCTAGGAAATGAGGAAAATCTAAGGAACATTGTTAATTGTTACATTGTTACCTTTGTAGGCTAACCTACATTGTTGGTCAATATACATTAGGTCTGTTCGTTTACCCTGCCAAAAGCTACAGCAAACTGCCATAAGCACACATCATCCAATCAGATCCTTCCTCTGTAGCTTGTGGCAGTTTGCTGTAGCTTTTGGCAGGGTAAACGAACAGACCTATTTACAAAAAAATGGACGAAAACCTAGGAAATGATGAAAATCTAAGGAACATTGTTAATTGTGACATTGTTACCTTTGTAGGCTAACCTACATTGTTGGTCAATATACATTGACAAAAAAATGGATGAAAATCTATCGGTGGTGGACCCATCAGCTTCTGAATAACATGAACAGTTAATTCCGGCGAATCGGAGAGTCTGACATAAAAAAAGTGTTTCTGCACTTTTTAAGCCTCTCACCATCTACTATATAGGGTAACGTTGTCAACTCTCTTAGAGTAATTGATTCGTCACAAAGTAGGAAACAAATAAAAAAATATCAATATGAGCTACTTCTAAAGTGGCACCCCCCTATTTTTATCGAATTTTCTTGAAGCCTACACAACGTTATGCCGAGAAATGAAATAAAACACTTTTCGAAAATAATAGGCTTAACATTAACATGTAAAAAAAAAATCTCCCCTCTGCCTCCTGGAGTCGCCCGACGTTGCCCGGTCAGATAATTTTATAATAAAGTTAGGTTAGGGTAGGTTAGCGAAGCGAGCGAAGCGAGCGTAGCTGACCCTTAACAAGCTTTAACCTACAGTGACAAAAAATTGATGAAAACCTATCAGGATTGTGCCCTTCTGCTTCTGAAGGACATAAACTAAGAAATGCGGCGTATCGGAGCGTCTGACAGAAAAAAGTGTTTCTGCACTTTTTAAGCCTCTCTCCATCATCTATATGGTGTATCATTTTCAGCTCTCTAAGAGTAATAGATTTGTCACAAAGTAGGAAACAAACAAAACTTTTTCAATATGACCTACTTCTAAAGTGGCACCACCCTGTTTTTATCGAATTTTCTTGATGCCTACACAACGTTATGCCGAGAAATGTAATAAAACACTTTTCGAAAAAAAATAGGCTTATAAATAAAATTATAAAAATGAACCCCACTCTGCCCCCTTGGAGTCGCCCGACGCTGCCCTGTCAGATTATTATATAATAAAGTTAGGTTAATACAGGTTAGCGAAGCGAGCGTAGCTGACTCATCACAAGCTTTAACCTCCATTGACTAAAAAATGGATGAAAACCTAGGAAATGAGGAAAATCTAAGGAACATTGTTAATTGTTACATTGTTACCTTTGTAGGCTAACCTTCATTGTTGGTCAATATACATTGACAAAAAAATGGACAAAAACCTAGGAAATGATAGAAATCTAAGGTACATTGTTAATTGTGACATTGTTACCTTTGTAGGCTAACCTACATTGTTGGTCAATATACATTGACAAAAAAATGGATGAAAATCTATCGGGGGTGGACCCATCAGCTTCTGAATAACATGAACAGTTAATTCCGGCGAATCGGAGAGTCTGACATAAAAAAGTGTTTCTGCACTTTTTAAGCCTCTCACCATATACTATATAGGGTAACGTTGTCAACTCTCTTAGAGTTATAGATTCGTCACAAAGTAGGAAACAAATAAAAAAATATCAATATGAGCTACTTCTTAAGTGGCACCCCCCTATTTTTATCGAATTTTCTTGAAGCCTACACAACGTTATGCCGAGAAATGAAATAAAACACTTTTCGAAAATAATAGGCTTAACATTAACATGTAAAAAAAAATCTCCCCTCTGCCTCCTGGAGTCGCCCGACGTTGCCCGGTCAGATAATTTTATAATAAAGTTAGGTTAGGGTAGGTTAGCGAAGTGAGTGAAGCGAGCGTAGCTGACCCTTAACAAGCTTTAACCTACAGTGACAAAAAATTGATGAAAACCTATCAGGATTGTGCCCTTCTGCTTCTGAAGGACATAAACTAAGAAATGCGGCGTATCGGAGCGTCTGACAGAAAAAAGTGTTTCTGCACTTTTTAAGCCTCTCCATCATCTATATGGTGTATCATTTTCAGCTCTCTAAGAGTAATAGATTTGTCACAAAGTAGGAAACAAACAAAACTTTTTCAATATGGCCTACTTCTAAAGTGGCACCCCCCTGTTTTTATCGAATTTTCTTGATGCCTACACAACGTTATGCCGAGAAATGTAATAAAACACTTTTCGCAAAAAAATAGGCTTATAAATAAAATTATAAAAATGAACCCCACTCTGCCCCCTTGGAGTCGCCCGACGCTGCCCAGTCAGATTATTATATAATAAAGTTAGGTTAATACAGGTTAGCGAAGCGAGCGTAGCTGACTCATCACAAGCTTTAACCTCCATTGACTAAAAAATGGATGAAAACCTAGGAAATGAGGAAAATCTAAGGAACATTGTTAATTGTTACATTGTTACCTTTGTAGGCTAACCTTCATTGTTGGTCAATATACATTGACAAAAAAATGGACGAAAACCTAGGAAATGATGAAAATCTAAGGAACATTGTTAATTGTGACATTGTTACCTTTGTAGGCTAACCTACATTGTTGGTCAATATACATTGACAAAAAAATGGATGAAAATCTATCGGTGGTGGACCCATCAGCTTCTGAATAACATGAACAGTTAATTCCGGCGAATCGGAGAGTCTGACATAAAAAAAGTGTTTCTGCACTTTTTAAGCCTCTCACCATCTACTATATAGGGTAACGTTGTCAACTCTCTTAGAGTAATTGATTCGTCACAAAGTAGGAAACAAATAAAAAAATATCAATATGAGCTACTTCTAAAGTGGCACCCCCCTATTTTTATCGAATTTTCTTGAAGCCTACACAACGTTATGCCGAGAAATGAAATAAAACACTTTTCGAAAATAATAGGCTTAACATTAACATGTAAAAAAAAATCTCCCCTCTGCCTCCTGGAGTCGCCCGACGTTGCCCGGTCAGATAATTTTATAATAAAGTTAGGTTAGGGTAGGTTAGCGAAGCGAGCGAAGCGAGCGTAGCTGACCCTTAAAGGAGAACAAAATACGTTAAATACGAGAAGTATGCAATGTAATATTTATTTCTATGAATTTTAGTGAAAACCGCATATTTTTAAAAAAATTCCAGATTTTTTTATGATTTATTTCATGTAGCGCGCAACGAATATTCATCTCATGCGTGACGTACGTGGTGCGCGGCCATGTGTTCTGAGTCATGAGTCGCAGCGCGGCCGAGCACATGGCTATAAACAAAATCAAGTGTGACACTCATCTGTTCTTTACGCAATACACATGCAGTTCGTGTCCAACACGAGACGTAGAAACACTTATGTGCCTCATATTGTGCATTTATTTTGTGAACTAATTTCTAATACGCTAACTGCATTATTCTTGCTGTGAACCGTTCACTATACAATAGGATAATGAGTAGAGACAACTATATTACCGCATCAGTTTGAACCAGAATATGCATAGACTGATCTAGACAGTGTTGATTTAGTGGACGAGAACGATATCACTGTTTAGATTATATTCGGGACGAAAAGATATAATAATTTATGGTGTAAACGTGGAATGTGCAAACCAATGCCGAGTGATTTTGAATGTTTGTGTTCTCAGGAAAGTGAAACATGGGTACGGTTAGACGGCAATTTGATTGTGTCACTAAAAACCCCTTTTTATTATTTTAATTATTTTGCGAGTAGGTACTGTACTTACTGTTTCTGTTCCATCCACACATTTTCAAGTTCGTTTTGAAAATACATTTTAATTTGTTGATCAAAAGTAGTGCGTGAAAAACAATTGCCTTTGGGTTGATTGCCCTTCATAGTCTGAGATTGCCAGTGTAATTTATGACCTGCTTCACACGTGGTCGTCACCCCTAGCATAGCCCCCTCGACTCCACCTCTTAGTTTTTACGAGTGCCCCACATTCACGGCACAGTCTAAACAGGGTGGACAAACAGCACCAAAATACTAAATAAAATAAATGTTTAGTAGTTATCACTGTTACTGTCATTTTCACTGTCGGTTTGGAGTCCTCACTATCTGATGCTTCTTCTTCTGGGTCCAGTCTAAACTAAACATCCAAATCTTGCGTTCACTTTCCGATAGTAGAGGTGATCTATTTTTATTTGGGTTGCGGTATGATACCCGAGGCACTTACTTTTCTGTATTATTAAAACCCTAAAACGAACACTGAGTCATTATTAAATCGGAATATACTAATAATATATATTTGAATTACACTTTCTTCACATCCTGACTCAGTGACTGCAGGAACTCGACTGATTTTCATGTGACGAAAAAACTTACGCCTACAACTCATAAACATATCAGGGCCTCTTGGGTGCATTGCTTGGGTGAGGCGTCAAATTCCTGAGAGCTTCGCAGGCAAGTTTCTCAAGTGTATAATGATCTCATCTAAATTTATTACCTACGAGCATTTTTATAGTTTAACTCGTAAAACATTCTGAAGATGGAATAATGAAACTAAAATAACGCAACCAATGTCGAGTGATTTTGAGTGTTTGTTGAATGAATGTTTGTGTCGTCGGGAAAGTGAGACAATTGGCTAGGTAAGACGGTAATAGAATGCGTATCTATAAACCCATCTATATGAACGTGATAATTTAATCATTTATATCATAAGATCAATCAGTTTGTATAACACTAATACTTTGAGACGAAGGAAGCTTTGAATGAGCTTTGGATTTAGCTTTCAAAACAGTGAATCGTTTCGGCGCTTTCTTTCTATTAGGGAATCGGTGTTCGCGGCGATGGCATGCATGCCTTTTCCTTACTATTACAGCTGTAAACAAGACACTTTGGCATTATGAAATAGTATGATACTATTATTTGATCTTTAAATTTCATTGTACATCATAAGTTAGTGCATGAATGAATATAGACTGACTTGCATGCATGCATACAAACTCACGCAGCACCCATATAACCAATGCATAGCCACACTTGCGACGCCCCAGTGACGTCATCGTTCTCGTAGCGTTGCGCAAGAACGTCTGCCAAGGTGTGTTCCGATTTTTTTTCATAACCAACAAGCATGTCTATGTTATATGAACACATACAACATTCTGACACTGAAATATCACTAAACTTATTTTGTTCTCCTTTAACAAGCTTTAACCTACAGTGACAAAAAATTGATGAAAACCTATCAGGATTGTGCCCTTCTGCTTCTGAAGGACATAAACTAAGAAATGCGGCGTATCGGAGCGTCTGACAGAAAAAAGTGTTTCTGCACTTTTTAAGCCTCTCTCCATCTACTATATAGGGTAACGTTGTCAACTCTCTTAGAGTAATTGATTCGTCACAAAGTAGGAAACAAATAAAAAAATATCAATATGAGCTACTTCTAAAGTGGCACCCCCCTATTTTTATCGAATTTTCTTGAAGCCTACACAACGTTATGCCGAGAAATGAAATAAAACACTTTTCGAAAATAATAGGCTTAACATTAACATGTAAAAAAAAATATCCCCTCTGCCTCCTGGAGTCGCCCGACGTTGCCCGGTCAGATAATTTTATAATAAAGTTAGGTTAGGGTAGGTTAGCGAAGTGAGTGAAGCGAGCGTAGCTGACCCTTAACAAGCTTTAACCTACAGTGACAAAAAATTGATGAAAACCTATCAGGATTGTGCCCTTCTGCTTCTGAAGGACATAAACTAAGAAATGCGGCGTATCGGAGCGTCTGACAGAAAAAAGTGTTTCTGCACTTTTTAAGCCTCTCCATCATCTATATGGTGTATCATTTTCAGCTCTCTAAGAGTAATAGATTTGTCACAAAGTAGGAAACAAACAAAACTTTTTCAATATGACCTACTTCTAAAGTGGCACCCCCCTGTTTTTATCGAATTTTCTTGATGCCTACACAACGTTATGCCGAGAAATGTAATAAAACACTTTTCGCAAAAAAATAGGCTTATAAATAAAATTATAAAAATGAACCCCACTCTGCCCCCTTGGAGTCGCCCGACGCTGCCCTGTCAGATTATTATATAATAAAGTTTGGTTAATACAGGTTAGCGAAGCGAGCGTAGCTGACTCATCACAAGCTTTAACCTCCATTGACTAAAAAATGGATGAAAACCTAGGAAATGAGGAAAATCTAAGGAACATTGTTAATTGTTACATTGTTACCTTTGTAGGCTAACCTACATTGTTGGTCAATATACATTGACAAAAAAATGGACGAAAACCTAGGAAATGATGAAAATCTAAGGAACAATGTTAATTGTGACATTGTTACCTTTGTAGGCTAACCTACATTGTTGGTCAATATACATTGACAAAAAAATGGATGAAAATCTATCGGGGGTGGACCCATCAGCTTCTGAATAACATGAACAGTTAATTCCGGCGAATCGGAGAGTCTGACATAAAAAAAGTGTTTCTGCACTTTTTAAGCCTCTCTCCATCATCTATATGGTGTATCATTTTCAGCTCTCTAAGAGTAATAGATTTGTCACAAAGTAGGAAACAAACAAAACTTTTTCAATATGACCTACTTCTAAAGTGGCACCCCCCTGTTTTTATCGAATTTTCTTGATGCCTACACAACGTTATGCCGAGAAATGTAATAAAACACTTTTCGAAAAAAAATAGGCTTATAAATAAAATTATAAAAATGAACCCCACTCTGCCCCCTTGGAGTCGCCCGACGCTGCCCTGTCAGATTATTATATAATAAAGTTAGGTTAATACAGGTTAGCGAAGCGAGCGTAGCTGACTCATCACAAGCTTTAACCTCCATTGACTAAAAAATGGATGAAAACCTAGGAAATGAGGAAAATCTAAGGAACATTGTTAATTGTTACATTGTTACCTTTGTAGGCTAACCTACATTGTTGGTCAATATACATTAGGTCTGTTCGTTGACCCTGCCAAAAGCTACAGCAAACTGCCATAAGCACACATCATCCAATCAGATCCTTCCTCTGTAGCTTGTGGCAGTTTGCTGTAGCTTTTGGCAGGGTAAACGAACAGACCTATTGACAAAAAAATGGACGAAAACCTAGAAAATGATGAAAATCTAAGGAACATTGTTAATTGTGACATTGTTACCTTTGTAGGCTAACCTACATTGTTGGTCAATATACATTGACAAAAAAATGGATGAAAATCTATCGGGGGTGGACCCATCAGCTTCTGAATAACATGAACAGTTAATTCCGGCGAATCGGAGAGTCTGACATAAAAAAAGTGTTTCTGCACTTTTTAAGCCTCTCACCATCTACTATATAGAGTAACGTTGTCAACTCTCTTAGAGTAATTGATTCGTCACAAAGTAGGAAACAAATAAAAAAATATCAATATGAGCTACTTCTAAAGTGGCACCCCCCTATTTTTATCGAATTTTCTTGAAGCCTACACAACGTTATGCCGAGAAATGAAATAAAACACTTTTCGAAAATAATAGGCTTAACATTAACATGTAAAAAAAAATCTCCCCTCTGCCTCCTGGAGTCGCCCGACGTTGCCCGGTCAGATAATTTTATAATAAAGTTAGGTTAGGGTAGGTTAGCGAAGTGAGTGAAGCGAGCGTAGCTGACCCTTAACAAGGTTTAACCTACAGTGACAAAAAATTGATGAAAACCTATCAGGATTGTGCCCTTCTGCTTCTGAAGGACATAAACTAAGAAATGGGGCGTATCGGAGCGTCTGACAGAAAAAAGTGTTTCTGCACTTTTTAAGCCTCTCCATCATCTATATGGTGTATCATTTTCAGCTCTCTAAGAGTAATAGATTTGTCACAAAGTAGGAAACAAACAAAACTTTTTCAATATGACCTACTTCTAAAGTGGCACCCCCCTGTTTTTATCGAATTTTCTTGATGCCTACACAACGTTATGCCGAGAAATGTAATAAAACACTTTTCGCAAAAAAATAGGCTTATAAATAAAATTATAAAAATGAACCCCACTCTGCCCCCTTGGAGTCGCCCGACGCTGCCCTGTCAGATTATTATATAATAAAGTTAGGTTAATACAGGTTAGCGAAGCGAGCGTAGCTGACTCATCACAAGCTTTAACCTCCATTGACTAAAAAATGGATGAAAACCTAGGAAATGAGGAAAATCTAAGGAACATTGTTAATTGTTACATTGTTACCTTTGTAGGCTAACCTTCATTGTTGGTCAATATACATTGACAAAAAAATGGACGAAAACCTAGGAAATGATGAAAATCTAAGGAACATTGTTAATTGTGACATTGTTACCTTTGTAGGCTAACCTACATTGTTGGTCAATATACATTGACAAAAAAATGGATGAAAATCTATCGGGGGTGGACCCATCAGCTTCTGAATAACATGAACAGTTAATTCCGGCGAATCGGAGAGTCTGACATAAAAAAGTGTTTCTGCACTTTTTAAGCCTCTCACCATATACTATATAGGGTAACGTTGTCAACTCTCTTAGAGTTATAGATTCGTCACAAAGTAGGAAACAAATAAAAAAATATCAATATGAGCTACTTCTAAAGTGGCACCCTCCTATTTTTATCGAATTTTCTTGAAGCCTACACAACGTTATGCCGAGAAATGAAATAAAACACTTTTCGAAAATAATAGGCTTAACATTAACATGTAAAAAAAAATCTCCCCTCTGCCTCCTGGAGTCGCCCGACGTTGCCCGGTCAGATAATTTTATAATAAAGTTAGGTTAGGGTAGGTTAGCGAAGCGAGCGAAGCGAGCGTAGCTGACCCTTAACAAGCTTTAACCTACAGTGACAAAAAATTGATGAAAACCTATCAGGATTGTGCCCTTCTGCTTCTGAAGGACATAAACTAAGAAATGCGGCGTATCGGAGCGTCTGACAGAAAAAAGTGTTTATGCACTTTTTAAGCCTCTCTCCATCATCTATATGGTGTATCATTTTCAGCTCTCTAAGAGTAATAGATTTGTCACAAAGTAGGAAACAAACAAAACTTTTTCAATATGACCTACTTCTAAAGTGGCACCCCCCTGTTTTTATCGAATTTTCTTGATGCCTACACAACGTTATGCCGAGAAATGTAATAAAACACTTTTCGAAAAAAAATAGGCTTATAAATAAAATTATAAAAATGAACCCCACTCTGCCCCCTTGGAGTCGCCCGACGCTGCCCTGTCAGATTATTATATAATAAAGTTAGGTTAATACAGGTTAGCGAAGCGAGCGTAGCTGACTCATCACAAGCTTTAACCTCCATTGACTAAAAAATGGATGAAAACCAAGGAAATGAGGAAAATCTAAGGAACATTGTTAATTGTTACATTGTTACCTTTGTAGGCTAACCTACATTGTTGGTCAATATACATTGACAAAAAAATGGACGAAAACCTAGGAAATGATGAAAATCTAAGGAACATTGTTAATTGTGACATTGTTACCTTTGTAGGCTAACCTACATTGTTGGTCAATATACATTGACAAAAAAATGGATGAAAATCTATCGGGGGTGGACCCATCAGCTTCTGAATAACATGAACAGTTAATTCCGGCGAATCGGAGAGTCTGACATAAAAAAAGTGTTTCTGCACTTTTTAAGCCTCTCACCATCTACTATATAGGGTAACGTTGTCAACTCTCTTAGAGTAATTGATTCGTCACAAAGTAGGAAACAAATAAAAAAATATCAATATGAGCTACTTCTAAAGTGGCACCCCCCTATTTTTATCGAATTTTCTTGAAGCCTACACAACGTTATGCCGAGAAATGAAATAAAACACTTTTCGAAAATAATAGGCTTAACATTAACATGTAAAAAAAAATCTCCCCTCTGCCTCCTGGAGTCGCCCGACGTTGCCCGGTCAGATAATTTTATAATAAAGTTAGGTTAGGGTAGGTTAGCGAAGCGAGCGAAGCGAGCGTAGCTGACCCTTAACAAGCTTTAACCTACAGTGACAAAAAATTGATGAAAACCTATCAGGATTGTGCCCTTCTGCTTCTGAAGGACATAAACTAAGAAATGCGGCGTATCGGAGCGTCTGACAGAAAAAAGTGTTTCTGCACTTTTTAAGCCTCTCTCCATCATCTATATGGTGTATCATTTTTAGCTCTCTAAGAGTAATAGATTTGTCACAAAGTAGGAAACAAACAAAACTTTTTCAATATGACCTACTTCTTAAGTGGCACCCCCCTGTTTTTATCGAATTTTCTTGATGCCTACACAACGTTATGCCGAGAAATGTAATAAAACACTTTTCGCAAAAAAATAGGCTTATAAATAAAATTATAAAAATGAACCCCACTCTGCCCCCTTGGAGTCGCCCGACGCTGCCCTGTCAGATTATTATATAATAAAGTTAGGTTAATACAGGTTAGCGAAGCGAGCGTAGCTGACTCATCACAAGCTTTAACCTCCATTGACTAAAAAATGGATGAAAACCTAGGAAATGAGGAAAATCTAAGGAACATTGTTAATTGTTACATTGTTACCTTTGTAGGCTAACCTTCATTGTTGGTCAATATACATTGACAAAAAAATGGACGAAAACCTAGGAAATGATGAAAATCTAAGGAACATTGTTAATTGTGACATTGTTACCTTTGTAGGCTAACCTACATTGTTGGTCAATATACATTGACAAAAAAATGGATGAAAATCTATCGGTGGTGGACCCATCAGCTTCTGAATAACATGAACAGTTAATTCCGGCGAATCGGAGAGTCTGACATAAAAAAAGTGTTTCTGCACTTTTTAAGCCTCTCACCATCTACTATATAGGGTAACGTTGTCAACTCTCTTAGAGTAATTGATTCGTCACAAAGTAGGAAACAAATAAAAAAATATCAATATGAGCTACTTCTAAAGTGGCACCCCCCTATTTTTATCGAATTTTCTTGAAGCCTACACAACGTTATGCCGAGAAATGAAATAAAACTCTTTTCGAAAATAATAGGCTTAACATTAACATGTAAAAAAAAATCTCCCCTCTGCCTCCTGGAGTCGCCCGACGTTGCCCGGTCAGATAATTTTATAATAAAGTTAGGTTAGGGTAGGTTAGCGAAGCGAGCGAAGCGAGCGTAGCTGACCCTTAACAAGCTTTAACCTACAGTGACAAAAAATTGATGAAAACCTATCAGGATTGTGCCCTTCTGCTTCTGAAGGACATAAACTAAGAAATGCGGCGTATCGGAGCGTCTGACAGAAAAAAGTGTTTCTGCACTTTTTAAGCCTCTCTCCATCATCTATATGGTGTATCATTTTTAGCTCTCTAAGAGTAATAGATTTGTCACAAAGTAGGAAACAAACAAAACTTTTTCAATATGACCTACTTCTAAAGTAGCACCCCCCTGTTTTTATCGAATTTTCTTGATGCCTACACAACGTTATGCCGAGAAATGTAATAAAACACTTTTCGAAAAAAAATAGGCTTATAAAT
The DNA here is from genome assembly GCA_934045905.1 of Leuctra nigra. Classification (NCBI taxonomy): domain Eukaryota; kingdom Metazoa; phylum Arthropoda; class Insecta; order Plecoptera; family Leuctridae; genus Leuctra; species Leuctra nigra. The sequence continues at coordinate 574,976 of OW203765.1, read as the reverse complement.
AAAATTATAAAAATGAACCCCACTCTGCCCCCTTGGAGTCGCCCGACGCTGCCCTGTCAGATTATTATATAATAAAGTAAGGTTAATACAGGTTAGCGAAGCGAGCGTAGCTGACTCATCACAAGCTTTAACCTCCATTGACTAAAAAATAGATGAAAACCTAGGAAATGAGGAAAATCTAAGGAACATTGTTAATTGTTACATTGTTACCTTTGTAGGCTAACCTACATTGTTGGTCAATATACATTGACAAAAAAATGGACGAAAACCTAGGAAATGATGAAAATCTAAGGAACATTGTTAATTGTGACATTGTTACCTTTGTAGGCTAACCTACATTGTTGGTCAATATACATTGACAAAAAAATGGATGAAAATCTATCGGGGGTGGACCCATCAGCTTCTGAATAACATGAACAGTTAATTCCGGCGAATCGGAGAGTCTGACATAAAAAAAGTGTTTCTGCACTTTTTAAGCCTCTCACCATCTACTATATAGGGTAACGTTGTCAACTCTCTTAGAGTAATTGATTAGTCACAAAGTAGGAAACAAATAAAAAAATATCAATATGAGCTACTTCTAAAGTGGCACCCTCCTATTTTTATCGAATTTTCTTGAAGCCTACACAACGTTATGCCGAGAAATGAAATAAAACACTTTTCGAAAATAATAGGCTTAACATTAACATGTAAAAAAAATCTCCCCTCTGCCTCCTGGAGTCGCCCGACGTTGCCCGGTCAGATAATTTTATAATAAAGTTAGGTTAGGGTAGGTTAGCGAAGCGAGCGAAGCGAGCGTAGCTGACCCTTAACAAGCTTTAACCTACAGTGACAAAAAATTGATGAAAACCTATCAGGATTGTGCCCTTCTGCTTCTGAAGGACATAAACTAAGAAATGCGGCGTATCGGAGCGTCTGACAGAAAAAAGTGTTTCTGCACTTTTTAAGCCTCTCTCCATCATCTATATGGTGTATCATTTTCAGCTCTCTAAGAGTAATAGATTTGTCACAAAGTAGGAAACAAACAAAACTTTTTCAATATGACCTACTTCTAAAGTGGCACCCCCCTGTTTTTATCGAATTTTCTTGATGCCTACACAACGTTATGCCGAGAAATGTAATAAAACACTTTTCGAAAAAAAATAGGCTTATAAATAAAATTATAAAAATGAACCCCACTCTGCCCCCTTGGAGTCGCCCGACGCTGCCCTGTCAGATTATTATATAATAAAGTTAGGTTAATACAGGTTAGCGAAGCGAGCGTAGCTGACTCATCACAAGCTTTAACCTCCATTGACTAAAAAATGGATGAAAACCAAGGAAATGAGGAAAATCTAAGGAACATTGTTAATTGTTACATTGTTACCTTTGTAGGCTAACCTACATTGTTGGTCAATATACATTGACAAAAAAATGGACGAAAACCTAGGAAATGATGAAAATCTAAGGAACATTGTTAATTGTGACATTGTTACCTTTGTAGGCTAACCTACATTGTTGGTCAATATACATTGACAAAAAAATGGATGAAAATCTATCGGGGGTGGACCCATCAGCTTCTGAATAACATGAACAGTTAATTCCGGCGAATCGGAGAGTCTGACATAAAAAAAGTGTTTCTGCACTTTTTAAGCCTCTCACCATCTACTATATAGGGTAACGTTGTCAACTCTCTTAGAGTAATTGATTCGTCACAAAGTAGGAAACAAATAAAAAAATATCAATATGAGCTACTTCTAAAGTGGCACCCCCCTATTTTTATCGAATTTTCTTGAAGCCTACACAACGTTATGCCGAGAAATGAAATAAAACACTTTTCGAAAATAATAGGCTTAACATTAACATGTAAAAAAAAATCTCCCCTCTGCCTCCTGGAGTCGCCCGACGTTGCCCGGTCAGATAATTTTATAATAAAGTTAGGTTAGGGTAGGTTAGCGAAGCGAGCGAAGCGAGCGTAGCTGACCCTTAACAAGCTTTAACCTACAGTGACAAAAAATTGATGAAAACCTATCAGGATTGTGCCCTTCTGCTTCTGAAGGACATAAACTAAGAAATGCGGCGTATCGGAGCGTCTGACAGAAAAAAGTGTTTCTGCACTTTTTAAGCCTCTCTCCATCATCTATATGGTGTATCATTTTTAGCTCTCTAAGAGTAATAGATTTGTCACAAAGTAGGAAACAAACAAAACTTTTTCAATATGACCTACTTCTTAAGTGGCACCCCCCTGTTTTTATCGAATTTTCTTGATGCCTACACAACGTTATGCCGAGAAATGTAATAAAACACTTTTCGCAAAAAAATAGGCTTATAAATAAAATTATAAAAATGAACCCCACTCTGCCCCCTTGGAGTCGCCCGACGCTGCCCTGTCAGATTATTATATAATAAAGTTAGGTTAATACAGGTTAGCGAAGCGAGCGTAGCTGACTCATCACAAGCTTTAACCTCCATTGACTAAAAAATGGATGAAAACCTAGGAAATGAGGAAAATCTAAGGAACATTGTTAATTGTTACATTGTTACCTTTGTAGGCTAACCTTCATTGTTGGTCAATATACATTGACAAAAAAATGGACGAAAACCTAGGAAATGATGAAAATCTAAGGAACATTGTTAATTGTGACATTGTTACCTTTGTAGGCTAACCTACATTGTTGGTCAATATACATTGACAAAAAAATGGATGAAAATCTATCGGTGGTGGACCCATCAGCTTCTGAATAACATGAACAGTTAATTCCGGCGAATCGGAGAGTCTGACATAAAAAAAGTGTTTCTGCACTTTTTAAGCCTCTCACCATCTACTATATAGGGTAACGTTGTCAACTCTCTTAGAGTAATTGATTCGTCACAAAGTAGGAAACAAATAAAAAAATATCAATATGAGCTATTTCTAAAGTGGCACCCCCCTATTTTTATCGAATTTTCTTGAAGCCTACACAACGTTATGCCGAGAAATGAAATAAAACACTTTTCGAAAATAATAGGCTTAACATTAACATGTAAAAAAAAATCTCCCCTCTGCCTCCTGGAGTCGCCCGACGTTGCCCGGTCAGATAATTTTATAATAAAGTTAGGTTAGGGTAGGTTAGCGAAGCGAGCGAAGCGAGCGTAGCTGACCCTTAACAAGCTTTAACCTACAGTGACAAAAAATTGATGAAAACCTATCAGGATTGTGCCCTTCTGCTTCTGAAGGACATAAACTAAGAAATGCGGCGTATCGGAGCGTCTGACAGAAAAAAGTGTTTCTGCACTTTTTAAGCCTCTCTCCATCATTTATATGGTGTATCATTTTTAGCTCTCTAAGAGTAATAGATTTGTCACAAAGTAGGAAACAAACAAAACTTTTTCAATATGACCTACTTCTAAAGTGGCACCCCCCAGTTTTTATCGAATTTTCTTGATGCCTACACAACGTTATGCCGAGAAATGTAATAAAACACTTTTCGAAAAAAAATAGGCTTATAAATAAAATTATAAAAATGAACCCCACTCTGCCCCCTTGGAGTCGCCCGACGCTGCCCTGTCAGATTATTATATAATAAAGTTAGGTTAATACAGGTTAGCGAAGCGAGCGTAGCTGACTCATCACAAGCTTCAACCTCCATTGACTTAAAAATAGATGAAAACCTAGGAAATGAGGAAAATCTAAGGAACATTGTTAATTGTTACATTGTTACCTTTGTAGGCTAACCTACATTGTTGGTCAATATACATTGACAAAAAAATGGACGAAAACCTAGGAAATGATGAAAATCTAAGGAACATTGTTAATTGTGACATTGTTACCTTTGTAGGCTAACCTTCATTGTTGGTCAATATACATTGACAAAAAAATGGATGAAAATCTATCGGGGGTGGACCCATCAGCTTCTGAATAACATGAACAGTTAATTCCGGCGAATCGGAGAGTCTGACATAAAAAAAGCATTTCTGCACTTTTTAAGCCTCTCACCATCTACTATATAGGGTAACGTTGTCAACTCTCTTAGAGTAATTGATTAGTCACAAAGTAGGAAACAAATAAAAAAATATCAATATGAGCTACTTCTAAAGTGGCACCCTCCTATTTTTATCGAATTTTCTTGAAGCCTACACAACGTTATGCCGAGAAATGAAATAAAACACTTTTCGAAAATAATAGGCTTAACATTAACATGTAAAAAAAAATCTCCCCTCTGCCTCCTGGAGTCGCCCGACGTTGCCCGGTCAGATAATTTTATAATAAAGTTAGGTTAGGGTAGGTTAGCGAAGCGAGCGAAGCGAGCGTAGCTGACCCTTAACAAGCTTTAACCTACAGTGACAAAAAATTGATGAAAACCTATCGGGATTGTGCCCTTCTGCTTCTGAAGGACATAAACTAAGAAATGCGGCGTATCGGAGCGTCTGACAGAAAAAAGTGTTTCTGCACTTTTTAAGCCTCTCTCCATCATCTATATGGTGTATCATTTTCAGCTCTCTAAGAGTAATAGATTTGTCACAAAGTAGGAAACAAACAAAACTTTTTCAATATGACCTACTTCTAAAGTGGCACCCCCCTGTTTTTATCGAATTTTCTTGATGCCTACACAACGTTATGCCGAGAAATGTAATAAAACACTTTTCGAAAAAAAATAGGCTTATAAATAAAATTATAAAAATGAACCCCACTCTGCCCCCTTGGAGTCGCCCGACGCTGCCCTGTCAGATTATTATATAATAAAGTTAGGTTAATACAGGTTAGCGAAGCGAGCGTAGCTGACTCATCACAAGCTTTAACCTCCATTGACTAAAAAATGGATGAAAACCTAGGAAATGAGGAAAATCTAAGGAACATTGTTAATTGTTACATTGTTACCTTTGTAGGCTAACCTACATTGTTGGTCAATATACATTGACAAAAAAATGGACGAAAACCTAGGAAATGATGAAAATCTAAGGAACATTGTTAATTGTGACATTGTTACCTTTGTAGGCTAACCTACATTGTTGGTCAATATACATTGACAAAAAAATGGATGAAAATCTATCGGGGGTGGACCCATCAGCTTCTGAATAACATGAACAGTTAATTCCGGCGAATCGGAGAGTCTGACATAAAAAAAGTGTTTCTGCACTTTTTAAGCCTCTCACCATCTACTATATAGGGTAACGTTGTCAACTCTCTTAGAGTAATTGATTCGTCACAAAGTAGGAAACAAATAAAAAAATATCAATATGAGCTACTTCTAAAGTGGCACCCCCCTATTTTTATCGAATTTTCTTGAAGCCTACACAACGTTATGCCGAGAAATGAAATAAAACACTTTTCGAAAATAATAGGCTTAACATTAACATGTAAAAAAAAATCTCCCCTCTGCCTCCTGGAGTCGCCCGACGTTGCCCGGTCAGATAATTTTATAATAAAGTTAGGTTAGGGTAGGTTAGCGAAGCGAGCGAAGCGAGCGTAGCTGACCCTTAACAAGCTTTAACCTACAGTGACAAAAAATTGATGAAAACCTATCAGGATTGTGCCCTTCTGCTTCTGAAGGACATAAACTAAGAAATGCGGCGTATCGGAGCGTCTGACAGAAAAAAGTGTTTCTGCACTTTTTAAGCCTCTCTCCATCATCTATATGGTGTATCATTTTTAGCTCTCTAAGAGTAATAGATTTGTCACAAAGTAGGAAACAAACAAAACTTTTTCAATATGACCTACTTCTAAAGTGGCACCCCCCTGTTTTTATCGAATTTTCTTGATGCCTACACAACGTTATGCCGAGAAATGTAATAAAACACTTTTCGAAAAAAAATAGGCTTATAAATAAAATTATAAAAATGAACCCCACTCTGCCCCCTTGGAGTCGCCCGACGCTGCCCTGTCAGATTATTATATAATAAAGTTAGGTTAATACAGGTTAGCGAAGCGAGCGTAGCTGACTCATCACAAGCTTTAACCTCCATTGACTAAAAAATAGATGAAAACCTAGGAAATGAGGAAAATCTAAGGAACATTGTTAATTGTTACATTGTTACCTTTGTAGGCTAACCTACATTGTTGGTCAATATACATTGACAAAAAAATGGACGAAAACCTAGGAAAGATGAAAATCTAAGGAACATTGTTAATTGTGACATTGTTACCTTTGTAGGCTAACCTACATTGTTGGTCAATATACATTGACAAAAAAATGGATGAAAATCTATCGGGGGTGGACCCATCAGCTTCTGAATAACATGAACAGTTAATTCCGGCGAATCGGAGAGTCTGACATAAAAAAAGTGTTTCTGCACTTTTTAAGCCTCTCACCATCTACTATATAGGGTAACGTTGTCAACTCTCTTTGAGTAATTGATTCGTCACAAAGTAGGAAACAAATAAAAAAATATCAATATGAGCTACTTCTAAAGTGGCACCCCCCTATTTTTATCGAATTTTCTTGAAGCCTACACAACGTTATGCCGAGAAATGAAATAAAACACTTTTCGAAAATAATAGGCTTAACATTAACATGTAAAAAAAAATCTCCCCTCTGCCTCCTGGAGTCGCCCGACGTTGCCCGGTCAGATAATTTTATAATAAAGTTAGGTTAGGGTAGGTTAGCGAAGCGAGCGAAGCGAGCGTAGCTGACCCTTAACAAGCTTTAACCTACAGTGACAAAAAATTGATGAAAACCTATCAGGATTGTGCCCTTCTGCTTCTGAAGGACATAAACTAAGAAATGCGGCGTATCGGAGCGTCTGACAGAAAAAAGTGTTTCTGCACTTTTTAAGCCTCTCTCCATCATCTATATGGTGTATCATTTTCAGCTCTCTAAGAGTAATAGATTTGTCACAAAGTAGGAAACAAACAAAACTTTTTCAATATGACCTACTTCTAAAGTGGCACCCCCCTGTTTTTATCGAATTTTCTTGATGCCTACACAACGTTATGCCGAGAAATGTAATAAAACACTTTTCGAAAAAAATAGGCTTATAAATAAATTATAAAAATGAACCCCACTCTGCCCCCTTAGAGTCGCCCGACGCTGCCCTGTCAGATTATTATATAATAAAGTTAGGTTAATACAGGTTAGCGAAGCGAGCGTAGCTGACTCATCACAAGCTTTAACCTCCATTGACTAAAAAATGGATGAAAACCTAGGAAATGAGGAAAATCTAAGGAACATTGTTAATTGTTACATTGTTACCTTTGTAGGCTAACCTACATTGTTGGTCAATATACATTGACAAAAAAATGGACGAAAACCTAGGAAATGATGAAAATCTAAGGAACATTGTTAATTGTGACATTGTTACCTTTGTAGGCTAACCTACATTGTTGGTCAATATACATTGACAAAAAAATGGATGAAAATCTATCGGGGGTGGACCCATCAGCTTCTGAATAACATGAACAGTTAATTCCGGCGAATCGGAGAGTCTGACATAAAAAAAGTGTTTCTGCACTTTTTAAGCCTCTCACCATCTACTATATAGGGTAACGTTGTCAACTCTCTTAGAGTAATTGATTAGTCACAAAGTAGGAAACAAATAAAAAAATATCAATATGAGCTACTTCTAAAGTGGCACCCTCCTATTTTTATCGAATTTTCTTGAAGCCTACACAACGTTATGCCGAGAAATGAAATAAAACACTTTTCAAAATAATAGGCTTAACATTAACATGTAAAAAAAAATCTCCCCTCTGCCTCCTGGAGTCGCCCGACGTTGCCCGGTCAGATAATTTTATAATAAAGTTAGGTTAGGGTAGGTTAGCGAAGCGAGTGAAGCTAGCGTAGCTGACCCTTAACAAGCTTTAACCTACAGTGACAAAAAATTGATGAAAACCTATCAGGATTGTGCCCTTCTGCTTCTGAAGGACATAAACTAAGAAATGCGGCGTATCGGAGCGTCTGACAGAAAAAAGTGTTTCTGCACTTTTTAAGCCTCTCCATCATCTATATGGTGTATCATTTTCAGCTCTCTAAGAGTAATAGATTTGTCACAAAGTAGGAAACAAACAAAACTTTTTCAATATGACCTACTTCTAAAGTGGCACCCCCCTGTTTTTATCGAATTTTCTTGATGCCTACACAACGTTATGCCGAGAAATGTAATAAAACACTTTTCGCAAAAAAATAGGCTTATAAATAAAATTATAAAAATGAACCCCACTCTGCCCCCTTGGAGTCGCCCGACGCTGCCCTGTCAGATTATTATATAATAAAGTTAGGTTAATACAGGTTAGCGAAGCGAGCGTAGCTGACTCATCACAAGCTTTAACCTCCATTGACTAAAAAATGGATGAAAACCTAGGAAATGAGGAAAATCTAAGGAACATTGTTAATTGTTACATTGTTACCTTTGTAGGCTAACCTTCATTGTTGGTCAATATACATTGACAAAAAAATGGACGAAAACCTAGGAAATGATGAAAATCTAAGGAACATTGTTAATTGTGACATTGTTACCTTTGTAGGCTAACCTACATTGTTGGTCAATATACATTGACAAAAAAATGGATGAAAATCTATCGGTGGTGGACCCATCAGCTTCTGAATAACATGAACAGTTAATTCCGGCGAATCGGAGAGTCTGACATAAAAAAAGTGTTTCTGCACTTTTTAAGCCTCTCACCATCTACTATATAGGGTAACGTTGTCAACTCTCTTAGAGTAATTGATTCGTCACAAAGTAGGAAACAAATAAAAAAATATCAATATGAGCTACTTCTAAAGTGGCACCCCCCTATTTTTATCGAATTTTCTTGAAGCCTACACAACGTTATGCCGAGAAATGAAATAAAACACTTTTCGAAAATAATAGGCTTAACATTAACATGTAAAAAAAAATCTCCCCTCTGCCTCCTGGAGTCGCTTGACGTTGCCCGGTCAGATAATTTTATAATAAAGTTAGGTTAGGGTAGGTTAGCGAAGCGAGCGAAGCGAGCGTAGCTGACCCTTAACAAGCTTTAACCTACAGTGACAAAAAATTGATGAAAACCTATCAGGATTGTGCCCTTCTGCTTCTGAAGGACATAAACTAAGAAATGCGGCGTATCGGAGCGTCTGACAGAAAAAAGTGTTTCTGCACTTTTTAAGCCTCTCTCCATCATCTATATGGTGTATCATTTTCAGCTCTCTAAGAGTAATAGATTTGTCACAAAGTAGGAAACAAACAAAACTTTTTCAATATGACCTACTTCTAAAGTGGCACCCCCCTGTTTTTATCGAATTTTCTTGATGCCTACACAACGTTATGCCGAGAAATGTAATAAAACATTTTTCGAAAAAAAATAGGCTTATAAATAAAATTATAAAAATGAACCCCACTCTGCCCCCTTGGAGTCGCCCGACGCTGCCCTGTCAGATTATTATATAATAAAGTTAGGTTAATACAGGTTAGCGAAGCGAGCGTAGCTGACTCATCACAAGCTTTAACCTCCATTGACTAAAAAATGGATGAAAACCTAGGAAATGAGGAAAATCTAAGGAACATTGTTAATTGTTACATTGTTACCTTTGTAGGCTAACCTACATTGTTGGTCAATATACATTGACAAAAAAATGGACGAAAACCTAGGAAATGATGAAAATCTAAGGAACATTGTTAATTGTGACATTGTTACCTTTGTAGGCTAACCTACATTGTTGGTCAATATACATTGACAAAAAAATGGATGATAATCTATCGGGGGTGGACCCATCAGCTTCTGAATAACATGAACAGTTAATTCCGGCGAATCGGAGAGTCTGACATAAAAAAAGTGTTTCTGCACTTTTTAAGCCTCTCACCATCTACTATATAGGGTAACGTTGTCAACTCTCTTAGAGTAATTGATTAGTCACAAAGTAGGAAACAAATAAAAAAATATCAATATGAGCTACTTCTAAAGTGGCACCCTCCTATTTTTATCGAATTTTCTTGAAGCCTACACAACGTTATGCCGAGAAATGAAATAAAACACTTTTCGAAAATAATAGGCTTAACATTAACATGTAAAAAAAAATCTCCCCTCTGCCTCCTGGAGTCGCCCGACGTTGCCTGGTCAGATAATTTTATAATAAAGTTAGGTTAGGGTAGGTTAGCGAAGCGAGCGAAGCGAGCGTAGCTGACCCTTAACAAGCTTTAACCTACAGTGACAAAAAATTGATGAAAACCTATCAGGATTGTGCCCTTCTGCTTCTGAAGGACATAAACTAAGAAATGCGGCGTATCGGAGCGTCTGACAGAAAAAAGTGTTTCTGCACTTTTTAAGCCTCTCCATCATCTATATGGTGTATCATTTTCAGCTCTCTAAGAGTAATAGATTTGTCACAAAGTAGGAAACAAACAAAACTTTTTCAATATGACCTACTTCTAAAGTGGCACCCCCCTGTTTTTATCGAATTTTCTTGATGCCTACACAACGTTATGCCGAGAAATGTAGTAAAACACTTTTCGCAAAAAAATAGGCTTATAAATAAAATTATAAAAATGAACCCCACTCTGCCCCCTTGGAGTCGCCCGACGCTGCCCTGTCAGATTATTATATAATAAAGTTAGGTTAATACAGGTTAGCGAAGCGAGCGTAGCTGACTCATCACAAGCTTTAACCTCCATTGACTAAAAAATGGATGAAAACCTAGGAAATGAGGAAAATCTAAGGAACATTGTTAATTGTTACATTGTTACCTTTGTAGGCTAACCTTCATTGTTGGTCAATATACATTGACAAAAAAATGGACGAAAACCTAATAAATGATGAAAATCTAAGGAACATTGTTAATTGTGACATTGTTACCTTTGTAGGCTAACCTACATTGTTGGTCAATATACATTGACAAAAAAATGGATGAAAATCTATCGGTGGTGGACCCATCAGCTTCTGAATAACATGAACAGTTAATTCCGGCGAATCGGAGAGTCTGACATAAAAAAAGTGTTTCTGCACTTTTTAAGCCTCTCACCATCTACTATATAGGGTAACGTTGTCAACTCTCTTAGAGTAATTGATTCGTCACAAAGTAGGAAACAAATAAAAAAATATCAATATGAGCTACTTCTAAAGTGGCACCCCCCTATTTTTATCGAATTTTCTTGAAGCCTACACAACGTTATGCCGAGAAATGAAATAAAACACTTTTCGAAAATAATAGGCTTAACATTAACATGTAAAAAAAAATCTCCCCTCTGCCTCCTGGAGTCGCCCGACGTTGCCCGGTCAGATAATTTTATAATAAAGTTAGGTTAGGGTAGGTTAGCGAAGTGAGTGAAGCGAGCGTAGCTGACCCTTAACAAGCTTTAACCTACAGTGACAAAAAATTGATGAAAACCTATCAGGATTGTGCCCTTCTGCTTCTGAAGGACATAAACTAAGAAATGCGGCGTATCGGAGCGTCTGACAGAAAAAAGTGTTTCTGCACTTGTTAAGCCTCTCCATCATCTATATGGTGTATCATTTTCAGCTCTCTAAGAGTAATAGATTTGTCACAAAGTAGGAAACAAACAAAACTTTTTCAATATGACCTACTTCTTAAGTGGCACCCCCCTGTTTTTATCGAATTTTCTTGATGCCTACACAACGTTATGCCGAGAAATGTAATAAAACACTTTTCGCAAAAAAATAGGCTTATAAATAAAATTATAAAAATGAACCCCACTCTGCCCCCTTGGAGTCGCCCGACGCTGCCCTGTCAGATTATTATATAATAAAGTTAGGTTAATACAGGTTAGCGAAGCGAGCGTAGCTGACTCATCACAAGCTTTAACCTCCATAGACTAAAAAATGGATGAAAACCTAGGAAATAAGGAAAATCTAAGGAACATTGTTAATTGTTACATTGTTACCTTTGTAGGCTAACCTTCATTGTTGGTCAATATACATTAACAAAAAAATGGATGAAAACCTAGGAAATGATGAAAATCTAAGGAACATTGTTAATTGTGACATTGTTACCTTTGTAGGCTAACCTTCATTGTTGGTCAATATACATTGACAAAAAAATGGATGAAAATCTATCGGGGGTGGACCCATCAGCTTCTGAATAACATGAACAGTTAATTCCGGCGAATCGGAGAGTCTGACATAAAAAAAGCATTTCTGCACTTTTTAAGCCTCTCACCATCTACTATATAGGGTAACGTTGTCAACTCTCTTAGAGTAATTGATTAGTCACAAAGTAGGAAACAAATAAAAAAATATCAATATGAGCTACTTCTAAAGTGGCACCCCCCTATTTTTATCGAATTTTCTTGAAGCCTACACAACGTTATGCCGAGAAATGAAATAAAACACTTTTCGAAAATAATAGGCTTAACATTAACATGTAAAAAAAAATCTCCCCTCTGCCTCCTGGAGTCGCCCGACGTTGCCCGGTCAGATAATTTTATAATAAAGTTAGGTTAGGGTAGGTTAGCGAAGTGAGTGAAGCGAGCGTAGCTGACCCTTAACAAGCTTTAACCTACAGTGACAAAAAATTGATGAAAACCTATCAGGATTGTGCCCTTCTGCTTCTGAAGGACATAAACTAAGAAATGCGGCGTATCGGAGCGTCTGACAGAAAAAAGTGTTTCTGCACTTGTTAAGCCTCTCCATCATCTATATGGTGTATCATTTTCAGCTCTCTAAGAGTAATAGATTTGTCACAAAGTAGGAAACAAACAAAACTTTTTCAATATGACCTACTTCTTAAGTGGCACCCCCCTGTTTTTATCGAATTTTCTTGATGCCTACACAACGTTATGCCGAGAAATGTAATAAAACACTTTTCGCAAAAAAATAGGCTTATAAATAAAATTATAAAAATGAACCCCACTCTGCCCCCTTGGAGTCGCCCGACGCTGCCCTGTCAGATTATTATATAATAAAGTTAGGTTAATACAGGTTAGCGAAGCGAGCGTAGCTGACTCATCACAAGCTTTAACCTCCATAGACTAAAAAATGGATGAAAACCTAGGAAATAAGGAAAATCTAAGGAACATTGTTAATTGTTACATTGTTACCTTTGTAGGCTAACCTTCATTGTTGGTCAATATACATTAACAAAAAAATGGATGAAAACCTAGGAAATGATGAAAATCTAAGGAACATTGTTAATTGTGACATTGTTACCTTTGTAGGCTAACCTTCATTGTTGGTCAATATACATTGACAAAAAAATGGATGAAAATCTATCGGGGGTGGACCCATCAGCTTCTGAATAACATGAACAGTTAATTCCGGCGAATCGGAGAGTCTGACATAAAAAAAGCATTTCTGCACTTTTTAAGCCTCTCACCATCTACTATATAGGGTAACGTTGTCAACTCTCTTAGAGTAATTGATTAGTCACAAAGTAGGAAACAAATAAAAAAATATCAATATGAGCTACTTCTAAAGTGGCACCCTCCTATTTTTATCGAATTTTCTTGAAGCCTACACAACGTTATGCCGAGAAATGAAATAAAACACTTTTCGAAAATAATAGGCTTAACATTAACATGTAAAAAAAAATCTCCCCTCTGCCTCCTGGAGTCGCCCGACGTTGCCCGGTCAGATAATTTTATAATAAAGTTAGGTTAGGGTAGGTTAGCGAAGCGAGCGAAGCGAGCGTAGCTGACCCTTAACAAGCTTTAACCTACAGTGACAAAAAATTGATGAAAACCTATCGGGATTGTGCCCTTCTGCTTCTGAAGGACATAAACTAAGAAATGCGGCGTATCGGAGCGTCTGACAGAAAAAAGTGTTTCTGCACTTTTTAAGCCTCTCTCCATCATCTATATGGTGTATCATTTTCAGCTCTCTAAGAGTAATAGATTTGTCACAAAGTAGGAAACAAACAAAACTTTTTCAATATGACCTACTTCTAAAGTGGCACCCCCCTGTTTTTATCGAATTTTCTTGATGCCTACACAACGTTATGCCGAGAAATGTAATAAAACACTTTTCGAAAAAAAATAGGCTTATAAATAAAATTATAAAAATGAACCCCACTCTGCCCCCTTGGAGTCGCCCGACGCTGCCCTGTCAGATTATTATATAATAAAGTTAGGTTAATACAGGTTAGCGAAGCGAGCGTAGCTGACTCATCACAAGCTTTAACCTCCATTGACTAAAAAATGGATGAAAACCTAGGAAATGAGGAAAATCTAAGGAACATTGTTAATTGTTACATTGTTACCTTTGTAGGCTAACCTACATTGTTGGTCAATATACATTGACAAAAAAATGGACGAAAACCTAGGAAATGATGAAAATCTAAGGAACATTGTTAATTGTGACATTGTTACCTTTGTAGGCTAACCTACATTGTTGGTCAATATACATTGACAAAAAAATGGATGAAAATCTATCGGGGGTGGACCCATCAGCTTCTGAATAACATGAACAGTTAATTCCGGCGAATCGGAGAGTCTGACATAAAAAAAGTGTTTCTGCACTTTTTAAGCCTCTCACCATCTACTATATAGGGTAACGTTGTCAACTCTCTTAGAGTAATTGATTCGTCACAAAGTAGGAAACAAATAAAAAAATATCAATATGAGCTACTTCTAAAGTGGCACCCCCCTATTTTTATCGAATTTTCTTGAAGCCTACACAACGTTATGCCGAGAAATGAAATAAAACACTTTTCGAAAATAATAGGCTTAACATTAACATGTAAAAAAAAATCTCCCCTCTGCCTCCTGGAGTCGCCCGACGTTGCCCGGTCAGATAATTTTATAATAAAGTTAGGTTAGGGTAGGTTAGCGAAGCGAGCGAAGCGAGCGTAGCTGACCCTTAACAAGCTTTAACCTACAGTGACAAAAAATTGATGAAAACCTATCAGGATTGTGCCCTTCTGCTTCTGAAGGACATAAACTAAGAAATGCGGCGTATCGGAGCGTCTGACAGAAAAAAGTGTTTCTGCACTTTTTAAGCCTCTCTCCATCATCTATATGGTGTATCATTTTTAGCTCTCTAAGAGTAATAGATTTGTCACAAAGTAGGAAACAAACAAAACTTTTTCAATATGACCTACTTCTAAAGTGGCACCCCCCTGTTTTTATCGAATTTTCTTGATGCCTACACAACGTTATGCCGAGAAATGTAATAAAACACTTTTCGAAAAAAAATAGGCTTATAAATAAAATTATAAAAATGAACCCCACTCTGCCCCCTTGGAGTCGCCCGACGCTGCCCTGTCAGATTATTATATAATAAAGTTAGGTTAATACAGGTTAGCGAAGCGAGCGTAGCTGACTCATCACAAGCTTTAACCTCCATTGACTAAAAAATAGATGAAAACCTAGGAAATGAGGAAAATCTAAGGAACATTGTTAATTGTTACATTGTTACCTTTGTAGGCTAACCTACATTGTTGGTCAATATACATTGACAAAAAAATGGACGAAAACCTAGGAAATGATGAAAATCTAAGGAACATTGTTAATTGTGACATTGTTACCTTTGTAGGCTAACCTACATTGTTGGTCAATATACATTGACAAAAAAATGGATGAAAATCTATCGGGGGTGGACCCATCAGCTTCTGAATAACATGAACAGTTAATTCCGGCGAATCGGAGAGTCTGACATAAAAAAAGTGTTTCTGCACTTTTTAAGCCTCTCACCATCTACTATATAGGGTAACGTTGTCAACTCTCTTTGAGTAATTGATTCGTCACAAAGTAGGAAACAAATAAAAAAATATCAATATGAGCTACTTCTAAAGTGGCACCCCCCTATTTTTATCGAATTTTCTTGAAGCCTACACAACGTTATGCCGAGAAATGAAATAAAACACTTTTCGAAAATAATAGGCTTAACATTAACATGTAAAAAAAAATCTCCCCTCTGCCTCCTGGAGTCGCCCGACGTTGCCCGGTCAGATAATTTTATAATAAAGTTAGGTTAGGGTAGGTTAGCGAAGCGAGCGAAGCGAGCGTAGCTGACCCTTAACAAGCTTTAACCTACAGTGACAAAAAATTGATGAAAACCTATCGGGATTGTGCCCTTCTGCTTCTGAAGGACATAAACTAAGAAATGCGGCGTATCGGAGCGTCTGACAGAAAAAAGTGTTTCTGCACTTTTTAAGCCTCTCTCCATCATCTATATGGTGTATCATTTTCAGCTCTCTAAGAGTAATAGATTTGTCACAAAGTAGGAAACAAACAAAACTTTTTCAATATGACCTACTTCTAAAGTGGCACCCCCCTGTTTTTATCGAATTTTCTTGATGCCTACACAACGTTATGCCGAGAAATGTAATAAAACACTTTTCGAAAAAAAATAGGCTTATAAATAAATTATAAAAATGAACCCCACTCTGCCCCCTTAGAGTCGCCCGACGCTGCCCTGTCAGATTATTATATCATAAAGTTAGGTTAATACAGGTTAGCGAAGCGAGCGTAGCTGACTCATCACAAGCTTTAACCTCCATTGACTAAAAAATGGATGAAAACCTAGGAAATGAGGAAAATCTAAGGAACATTGTTAATTGTTACATTGTTACCTTTGTAGGCTAACCTACATTGTTGGTCAATATACATTGACAAAAAAATGGACGAAAACCTAGGAAATGATGAAAATCTAAGGAACATTGTTAATTGTGACATTGTTACCTTTGTAGGCTAACCTACATTGTTGGTCAATATACATTGACAAAAAAATGGATGAAAATCTATCGGGGGTGGACCCATCAGCTTCTGAATAACATGAACAGTTAATTCCGGCGAATCGGAGAGTCTGACATAAAAAAAGTGTTTCTGCACTTTTTAAGCCTCTCACCATCTACTATATAGGGTAACGTTGTCAACTCTCTTAGAGTAATTGATTAGTCACAAAGTAGGAAACAAATAAAAAAATATCAATATGAGCTACTTCTAAAGTGGCACCCTCCTATTTTTATCGAATTTTCTTGAAGCCTACACAACGTTATGCCGAGAAATGAAATAAAACACTTTTCGAAAATAATAGGCTTAACATTAACATGTAAAAAAAAATCTCCCCTCTGCCTCCTGGAGTCGCCCGACGTTGCCCGGTCAGATAATTTTATAATAAAGTTAGGTTAGGGTAGGTTAGCGAAGCGAGTGAAGCGAGCGTAGCTGACCCTTAACAAGCTTTAACCTACAGTGACAAAAAATTGATGAAAACCTATCAGGATTGTGCCCTTCTGCTTCTGAAGGACATAAACTAAGAAATGCGGCGTATCGGAGCGTCTGACAGAAAAAAGTGTTTCTGCACTTTTTAAGCCTCTCCATCATCTATATGGTGTATCATTTTCAGCTCTCTAAGAGTAATAGATTTGTCACAAAGTAGGAAACAAACAAAACTTTTTCAATATGACCTACTTCTAAAGTGGCACCCCCCTGTTTTTATCGAATTTTCTTGATGCCTACACAACGTTATGCCGAGAAATGTAATAAAACACTTTTCGCAAAAAAATAGGCTTATAAATAAAATTATAAAAATGAACCCCACTCTGCCCCCTTGGAGTCGCCCGACGCTGCCCTGTCAGATTATTATATAATAAAGTTAGGTTAATACAGGTTAGCGAAGCGAGCGTAGCTGACTCATCACAAGCTTTAACCTCCATTGACTAAAAAATGGATGAAAACCTAGGAAATGAGGAAAATCTAAGGAACATTGTTAATTGTTACATTGTTACCTTTGTAGGCTAACCTTCATTGTTGGTCAATATACATTGACAAAAAAATGGACGAAAACCTAGGAAATGATGAAAATCTAAGGAACATTGTTAATTGTGACATTGTTACCTTTGTAGGCTAACCTACATTGTTGGTCAATATACATTGACAAAAAAATGGATGAAAATCTATCGGTGGTGGACCCATCAGCTTCTGAATAACATGAACAGTTAATTCCGGCGAATCGGAGAGTCTGACATAAAAAAAGTGTTTCTGCACTTTTTAAGCCTCTCACCATCTACTATATAGGGTAACGTTGTCAACTCTCTTAGAGTAATTGATTCGTCACAAAGTAGGAAACAAATAAAAAAATATCAATATGAGCTACTTCTAAAGTGGCACCCCCCTATTTTTATCGAATTTTCTTGAAGCCTACACAACGTTATGCCGAGAAATGAAATAAAACACTTTTCGAAAATAATAGGCTTAACATTAACATGTAAAAAAAAATCTCCCCTCTGCCTCCTGGAGTCGCCCGACGTTGCCCGGTCAGATAATTTTATAATAAAGTTAGGTTAGGGTAGGTTAGCGAAGCGAGCGAAGCGAGCGTAGCTGACCCTTAACAAGCTTTAACCTACAGTGACAAAAAATTGATGAAAACCTATCAGGATTGTGCCCTTCTGCTTCTGAAGGACATAAACTAAGAAATGCGGCGTATCGGAGCGTCTGACAGAAAAAAGTGTTTCTGCACTTTTTAAGCCTCTCTCCATCATCTATATGGTGTATCATTTTCAGCTCTCTAAGAGTAATAGATTTGTCACAAAGTAGGAAACAAACAAAACTTTTTCAATATGACCTACTTCTAAAGTGGCACCCCCCTGTTTTTATCGAATTTTCTTGATGCCTACACAACGTTATGCCGAGAAATGTAATAAAACATTTTTCGAAAAAAAATAGGCTTATAAATAAAATTATAAAAATGAACCCCACTCTGCCCCCTTGGAGTCGCCCGACGCTGCCCTGTCAGATTATTATATAATAAAGTTAGGTTAATACAGGTTAGCGAAGCGAGCGTAGCTGACTCATCACAAGCTTTAACCTCCATTGACTAAAAAATGGATGAAAACCTAGGAAATGAGGAAAATCTAAGGAACATTGTTAATTGTTACATTGTTACCTTTGTAGGCTAACCTACATTGTTGGTCAATATACATTGACAAAAAAATGGACGAAAACCTAGGAAATGATGAAAATCTAAGGAACATTGTTAATTGTGACATTGTTACCTTTGTAGGCTAACCTACATTGTTGGTCAATATACATTGACAAAAAAATGGATGATAATCTATCGGGGGTGGACCCATCAGCTTCTGAATAACATGAACAGTTAATTCCGGCGAATCGGAGAGTCTGACATAAAAAAAGTGTTTCTGCACTTTTTAAGCCTCTCACCATCTACTATATAGGGTAACGTTGTCAACTCTCTTAGAGTAATTGATTAGTCACAAAGTAGGAAACAAATAAAAAAATATCAATATGAGCTACTTCTAAAGTGGCACCCTCCTATTTTTATCGAATTTTCTTGAAGCCTACACAACGTTATGCCGAGAAATGAAATAAAACACTTTTCGAAAATAATAGGCTTAACATTAACATGTAAAAAAAAATCTCCCCTCTGCCTCCTGGAGTCGCCCGACGTTGCCTGGTCAGATAATTTTATAATAAAGTTAGGTTAGGGTAGGTTAGCGAAGCGAGCGAAGCGAGCGTAGCTGACCCTTAACAAGCTTTAACCTACAGTGACAAAAAATTGATGAAAACCTATCAGGATTGTGCCCTTCTGCTTCTGAAGGACATAAACTAAGAAATGCGGCGTATCGGAGCGTCTGACAGAAAAAAGTGTTTCTGCACTTTTTAAGCCTCTCCATCATCTATATGGTGTATCATTTTCAGCTCTCTAAGAGTAATAGATTTGTCACAAAGTAGGAAACAAACAAAACTTTTTCAATATGACCTACTTCTAAAGTGGCACCCCCCTGTTTTTATCGAATTTTCTTGATGCCTACACAACGTTATGCCGAGAAATGTAGTAAAACACTTTTCGCAAAAAAATAGGCTTATAAATAAAATTATAAAAATGAACCCCACTCTGCCCCCTTGGAGTCGCCCGACGCTGCCCTGTCAGATTATTATATAATAAAGTTAGGTTAATACAGGTTAGCGAAGCGAGCGTAGCTGACTCATCACAAGCTTTAACCTCCATTGACTAAAAAATGGATGAAAACCTAGGAAATGAGGAAAATCTAAGGAACATTGTTAATTGTTACATTGTTACCTTTGTAGGCTAACCTTCATTGTTGGTCAATATACATTGACAAAAAAATGGACGAAAACCTAATAAATGATGAAAATCTAAGGAACATTGTTAATTGTGACATTGTTACCTTTGTAGGCTAACCTACATTGTTGGTCAATATACATTGACAAAAAAATGGATGAAAATCTATCGGTGGTGGACCCATCAGCTTCTGAATAACATGAACAGTTAATTCCGGCGAATCGGAGAGTCTGACATAAAAAAAGTGTTTCTGCACTTTTTAAGCCTCTCACCATCTACTATATAGGGTAACGTTGTCAACTCTCTTAGAGTAATTGATTCGTCACAAAGTAGGAAACAAATAAAAAAATATCAATATGAGCTACTTCTAAAGTGGCACCCCCCTATTTTTATCGAATTTTCTTGAAGCCTACACAACGTTATGCCGAGAAATGAAATAAAACACTTTTCGAAAATAATAGGCTTAACATTAACATGTAAAAAAAAATCTCCCCTCTGCCTCCTGGAGTCGCCCGACGTTGCCCGGTCAGATAATTTTATAATAAAGTTAGGTTAGGGTAGGTTAGCGAAGTGAGTGAAGCGAGCGTAGCTGACCCTTAACAAGCTTTAACCTACAGTGACAAAAAATTGATGAAAACCTATCAGGATTGTGCCCTTCTGCTTCTGAAGGACATAAACTAAGAAATGCGGCGTATCGGAGCGTCTGACAGAAAAAAGTGTTTCTGCACTTGTTAAGCCTCTCCATCATCTATATGGTGTATCATTTTCAGCTCTCTAAGAGTAATAGATTTGTCACAAAGTAGGAAACAAACAAAACTTTTTCAATATGACCTACTTCTTAAGTGGCACCCCCCTGTTTTTATCGAATTTTCTTGATGCCTACACAACGTTATGCCGAGAAATGTAATAAAACACTTTTCGCAAAAAAATAGGCTTATAAATAAAATTATAAAAATGAACCCCACTCTGCCCCCTTGGAGTCGCCCGACGCTGCCCTGTCAGATTATTATATAATAAAGTTAGGTTAATACAGGTTAGCGAAGCGAGCGTAGCTGACTCATCACAAGCTTTAACCTCCATAGACTAAAAAATGGATGAAAACCTAGGAAATGAGGAAAATCTAAGGAACATTGTTAATTGTTACATTGTTACCTTTGTAGGCTAACCTTCATTGTTGGTCAATATACATTAACAAAAAAATGGATGAAAACCTAGGAAATGATGAAAATCTAAGGAACATTGTTAATTGTGACATTGTTACCTTTGTAGGCTAACCTTCATTGTTGGTCAATATACATTGACAAAAAAATGGATGAAAATCTATCGGGGGTGGACCCATCAGCTTCTGAATAACATGAACAGTTAATTCCGGCGAATCGGAGAGTCTGACATAAAAAAAGCATTTCTGCACTTTTTAAGCCTCTCACCATCTACTATATAGGGTAACGTTGTCAACTCTCTTAGAGTAATTGATTAGTCACAAAGTAGGAAACAAATAAAAAAATATCAATATGAGCTACTTCTAAAGTGGCACCCTCCTATTTTTATCGAATTTTCTTGAAGCCTACACAACGTTATGCCGAGAAATGAAATAAAACACTTTTCGAAAATAATAGGCTTAACATTAACATGTAAAAAAAAATCTCCCCTCTGCCTCCTGGAGTCGCCCGACGTTGCCCGGTCAGATAATTTTATAATAAAGTTAGGTTAGGGTAGGTTAGCGAAGCGAGCGAAGCGAGCGTAGCTGACCCTTAACAAGCTTTAACCTACAGTGACAAAAAATTGATGAAAACCTATCGGGATTGTGCCCTTCTGCTTCTGAAGGACATAAACTAAGAAATGCGGCGTATCGGAGCGTCTGACAGAAAAAAGTGTTTCTGCACTTTTTAAGCCTCTCTCCATCATCTATATGGTGTATCATTTTCAGCTCTCTAAGAGTAATAGATTTGTCACAAAGTAGGAAACAAACAAAACTTTTTCAATATGACCTACTTCTAAAGTGGCACCCCCCTGTTTTTATCGAATTTTCTTGATGCCTACACAACGTTATGCCGAGAAATGTAATAAAACACTTTTCGAAAAAAAATAGGCTTATAAATAAAATTATAAAAATGAACCCCACTCTGCCCCCTTGGAGTCGCCCGACGCTGCCCTGTCAGATTATTATATAATAAAGTTAGGTTAATACAGGTTAGCGAAGCGAGCGTAGCTGACTCATCACAAGCTTTAACCTCCATTGACTAAAAAATGGATGAAAACCTAGGAAATGAGGAAAATCTAAGGAACATTGTTAATTGTTACATTGTTACCTTTGTAGGCTAACCTACATTGTTGGTCAATATACATTGACAAAAAAATGGACGAAAACCTAGGAAATGATGAAAATCTAAGGAACATTGTTAATTGTGACATTGTTACCTTTGTAGGCTAACCTACATTGTTGGTCAATATACATTGACAAAAAAATGGATGAAAATCTATCGGGGGTGGACCCATCAGCTTCTGAATAACATGAACAGTTAATTCCGGCGAATCGGAGAGTCTGACATAAAAAAAGTGTTTCTGCACTTTTTAAGCCTCTCACCATCTACTATATAGGGTAACGTTGTCAACTCTCTTAGAGTAATTGATTCGTCACAAAGTAGGAAACAAATAAAAAAATATCAATATGAGCTACTTCTAAAGTGGCACCCCCCTATTTTTATCGAATTTTCTTAAAGCCTACACAACGTTATGCCGAGAAATGAAATAAAACACTTTTCGAAAATAATAGGCTTAACATTAACATGTAAAAAAAAATCTCCCCTCTGCCTCCTGGAGTCGCCCGACGTTGCCCGGTCAGATAATTTTATAATAAAGTTAGGTTAGGGTAGGTTAGCGAAGCGAGCGAAGCGAGCGTAGCTGACCCTTAACAAGCTTTAACCTACAGTGACAAAAAATTGATGAAAACCTATCAGGATTGTGCCCTTCTGCTTCTGAAGGACATAAACTAAGAAATGCGGCGTATCGGAGCGTCTGACAGAAAAAAGTGTTTCTGCACTTTTTAAGCCTCTCTCCATCATCTATATGGTGTATCATTTTTAGCTCTCTAAGAGTAATAGATTTGTCACAAAGTAGGAAACAAACAAAACTTTTTCAATATGACCTACTTCTAAAGTGGCACCCCCCTGTTTTTATCGAATTTTCTTGATGCCTACACAACGTTATGCCGAGAAATGTAATAAAACACTTTTCGAAAAAAAATAGGCTTATAAATAAAATTATAAAAATGAACCCCACTCTGCCCCCTTGGAGTCGCCCGACGCTGCCCTGTCAGATTATTATATAATAAAGTTAGGTTAATACAGGTTAGCGAAGCGAGCGTAGCTGACTCATCACAAGCTTTAACCTCCATTGACTAAAAAATAGATGAAAACCTAGGAAATGAGGAAAATCTAAGGAACATTGTTAATTGTTACATTGTTACCTTTGTAGGCTAACCTACATTGTTGGTCAATATACATTGACAAAAAAATGGACGAAAACCTAGGAAATGATGAAAATCTAAGGAACATTGTTAATTGTGACATTGTTACCTTTGTAGGCTAACCTACATTGTTGGTCAATATACATTGACAAAAAAATGGATGAAAATCTATCGGGGGTGGACCCATCAGCTTCTGAATAACATGAACAGTTAATTCCGGCGAATCGGAGAGTCTGACATAAAAAAAGTGTTTCTGCACTTTTTAAGCCTCTCACCATCTACTATATAGGGTAACGTTGTCAACTCTCTTTGAGTAATTGATTCGTCACAAAGTAGGAAACAAATAAAAAAATATCAATATGAGCTACTTCTAAAGTGGCACCCCCCTATTTTTATCGAATTTTCTTGAAGCCTACACAACGTTATGCCGAGAAATGAAATAAAACACTTTTCGAAAATAATAGGCTTAACATTAACATGTAAAAAAAATCTCCCCTCTGCCTCCTGGAGTCGCCCGACGTTGCCCGGTCAGATAATTTTATAATAAAGTTAGGTTAGGGTAGGTTAGCGAAGCGAGCGAAGCGAGCGTAGCTGACCCTTAACAAGCTTTAACCTACAGTGACAAAAAATTGATGAAAACCTATCAGGATTGTGCCCTTCTGCTTCTGAAGGACATAAACTAAGAAATGCGGCGTATCGGAGCGTCTGACAGAAAAAAGTGTTTCTGCACTTTTTAAGCCTCTCTCCATCATCTATATGGTGTATCATTTTCAGCTCTCTAAGAGTAATAGATTTGTCACAAAGTAGGAAACAAACAAAACTTTTTCAATATGACCTACTTCTAAAGTGGCACCCCCCTGTTTTTATCGAATTTTCTTGATGCCTACACAACGTTATGCCGAGAAATGTAATAAAACACTTTTCGCAAAAAAATAGGCTTATAAATAAAATTATAAAAATGAACCCCACTCTGCCCCCTTGGAGTCGCCCGACGCTGCCCTGTCAGATTATTATATAATAAAGTTAGGTTAATACAGGTTAGCGAAGCGAGCGTAGCTGACTCATCACAAGCTTTAACCTCCATTGACTAAAAAATGGATGAAAACCTAGGAAATGAGGAAAATCTAAGGAACATTGTTAATTGTTACATTGTTACCTTTGTAGGCTAACCTACATTGTTGGTCAATATACATTGACAAAAAAATGGACGAAAACCTAGGAAATGATGAAAATCTAAGGAACATTGTTAATTGTGACATTGTTACCTTTGTAGGCTAACCTACATTGTTGGTCAATATACATTGACAAAAAAATGGATGATAATCTATCGGGGGTGGACCCATCAGCTTCTGAATAACATGAACAGTTAATTCCGGCGAATCGGAGAGTCTGACATAAAAAAAGTGTTTCTGCACTTTTTAAGCCTCTCACCATCTACTATATAGGGTAACGTTGTCAACTCTCTTAGAGTAATTGATTAGTCACAAAGTAGGAAACAAATAAAAAAATATCAATATGAGCTACTTCTAAAGTGGCACCCTCCTATTTTTATCGAATTTTCTTGAAGCCTACACAACGTTATGCCGAGAAATGAAATAAAACACTTTTCGAAAATAATAGGCTTAACATTAACATGTAAAAAAAAATCTCCCCTCTGCCTCCTGGAGTCGCCCGACGTTGCCTGGTCAGATAATTTTATAATAAAGTTAGGTTAGGGTAGGTTAGCGAAGCGAGCGAAGCGAGCGTAGCTGACCCTTAACAAGCTTTAACCTACAGTGACAAAAAATTGATGAAAACCTATCAGGATTGTGCCCTTCTGCTTCTGAAGGACATAAACTAAGAAATGCGGCGTATCGGAGCGTCTGACAGAAAAAAGTGTTTCTGCACTTTTTAAGCCTCTCCATCATCTATATGGTGTATCATTTTCAGCTCTCTAAGAGTAATAGATTTGTCACAAAGTAGGAAACAAACAAAACTTTTTCAATATGACCTACTTCTAAAGTGGCACCCCCCTGTTTTTATCGAATTTTCTTGATGCCTACACAACGTTATGCCGAGAAATGTAGTAAAACACTTTTCGCAAAAAAATAGGCTTATAAATAAAATTATAAAAATGAACCCCACTCTGCCCCCTTGGAGTCGCCCGACGCTGCCCTGTCAGATTATTATATAATAAAGTTAGGTTAATACAGGTTAGCGAAGCGAGCGTAGCTGACTCATCACAAGCTTTAACCTCCATTGACTAAAAAATGGATGAAAACCTAGGAAATGAGGAAAATCTAAGGAACATTGTTAATTGTTACATTGTTACCTTTGTAGGCTAACCTTCATTGTTGGTCAATATACATTGACAAAAAAATGGACGAAAACCTAATAAATGATGAAAATCTAAGGAACATTGTTAATTGTGACATTGTTACCTTTGTAGGCTAACCTACATTGTTGGTCAATATACATTGACAAAAAAATGGATGAAAATCTATCGGTGGTGGACCCATCAGCTTCTGAATAACATGAACAGTTAATTCCGGCGAATCGGAGAGTCTGACATAAAAAAAGTGTTTCTGCACTTTTTAAGCCTCTCACCATCTACTATATAGGGTAACGTTGTCAACTCTCTTAGAGTAATTGATTCGTCACAAAGTAGGAAACAAATAAAAAAATATCAATATGAGCTACTTCTAAAGTGGCACCCCCCTATTTTTATCGAATTTTCTTGAAGCCTACACAACGTTATGCCGAGAAATGAAATAAAACACTTTTCGAAAATAATAGGCTTAACATTAACATGTAAAAAAAAATCTCCCCTCTGCCTCCTGGAGTCGCCCGACGTTGCCCGGTCAGATAATTTTATAATAAAGTTAGGTTAGGGTAGGTTAGCGAAGTGAGTGAAGCGAGCGTAGCTGACCCTTAACAAGCTTTAACCTACAGTGACAAAAAATTGATGAAAACCTATCAGGATTGTGCCCTTCTGCTTCTGAAGGACATAAACTAAGAAATGCGGCGTATCGGAGCGTCTGACAGAAAAAAGTGTTTCTGCACTTGTTAAGCCTCTCCATCATCTATATGGTGTATCATTTTCAGCTCTCTAAGAGTAATAGATTTGTCACAAAGTAGGAAACAAACAAAACTTTTTCAATATGACCTACTTCTTAAGTGGCACCCCCCTGTTTTTATCGAATTTTCTTGATGCCTACACAACGTTATGCCGAGAAATGTAATAAAACACTTTTCGCAAAAAAATAGGCTTATAAATAAAATTATAAAAATGAACCCCACTCTGCCCCCTTGGAGTCGCCCGACGCTGCCCTGTCAGATTATTATATAATAAAGTTAGGTTAATACAGGTTAGCGAAGCGAGCGTAGCTGACTCATCACAAGCTTTAACCTCCATTGACTAAAAAATGGATGAAAACCTAGGAAATGAGGAAAATCTAAGGAACATTGTTAATTGTTACATTGTTACCTTTGTAGGCTAACCTACATTGTTGGTCAATATACATTGACAAAAAAATGGACGAAAACCTAGGAAATGATGAAAATCTAAGGAACATTGTTAATTGTGACATTGTTACCTTTGTAGGCTAACCTACATTGTTGGTCAATATACATTGACAAAAAAATGGATGATAATCTATCGGGGGTGGACCCATCAGCTTCTGAATAACATGAACAGTTAATTCCGGCGAATCGGAGAGTCTGACATAAAAAAAGTGTTTCTGCACTTTTTAAGCCTCTCACCATCTACTATATAGGGTAACGTTGTCAACTCTCTTAGAGTAATTGATTAGTCACAAAGTAGGAAACAAATAAAAAAATATCAATATGAGCTACTTCTAAAGTGGCACCCTCCTATTTTTATCGAATTTTCTTGAAGCCTACACAACGTTATGCCGAGAAATGAAATAAAACACTTTTCGAAAATAATAGGCTTAACATTAACATGTAAAAAAAAATCTCCCCTCTGCCTCCTGGAGTCGCCCGACGTTGCCTGGTCAGATAATTTTATAATAAAGTTAGGTTAGGGTAGGTTAGCGAAGCGAGCGAAGCGAGCGTAGCTGACCCTTAACAAGCTTTAACCTACAGTGACAAAAAATTGATGAAAACCTATCAGGATTGTGCCCTTCTGCTTCTGAAGGACATAAACTAAGAAATGCGGCGTATCGGAGCGTCTGACAGAAAAAAGTGTTTCTGCACTTTTTAAGCCTCTCCATCATCTATATGGTGTATCATTTTCAGCTCTCTAAGAGTAATAGATTTGTCACAAAGTAGGAAACAAACAAAACTTTTTCAATATGACCTACTTCTAAAGTGGCACCCCCCTGTTTTTATCGAATTTTCTTGATGCCTACACAACGTTATGCCGAGAAATGTAGTAAAACACTTTTCGCAAAAAAATAGGCTTATAAATAAAATTATAAAAATGAACCCCACTCTGCCCCCTTGGAGTCGCCCGACGCTGCCCTGTCAGATTATTATATAATAAAGTTAGGTTAATACAGGTTAGCGAAGCGAGCGTAGCTGACTCATCACAAGCTTTAACCTCCATTGACTAAAAAATGGATGAAAACCTAGGAAATGAGGAAAATCTAAGGAACATTGTTAATTGTTACATTGTTACCTTTGTAGGCTAACCTTCATTGTTGGTCAATATACATTGACAAAAAAATGGACGAAAACCTAATAAATGATGAAAATCTAAGGAACATTGTTAATTGTGACATTGTTACCTTTGTAGGCTAACCTACATTGTTGGTCAATATACATTGACAAAAAAATGGATGAAAATCTATCGGTGGTGGACCCATCAGCTTCTGAATAACATGAACAGTTAATTCCGGCGAATCGGAGAGTCTGACATAAAAAAAGTGTTTCTGCACTTTTTAAGCCTCTCACCATCTACTATATAGGGTAACGTTGTCAACTCTCTTAGAGTAATTGATTCGTCACAAAGTAGGAAACAAATAAAAAAATATCAATATGAGCTACTTCTAAAGTGGCACCCCCCTATTTTTATCGAATTTTCTTGAAGCCTACACAACGTTATGCCGAGAAATGAAATAAAACACTTTTCGAAAATAATAGGCTTAACATTAACATGTAAAAAAAAATCTCCCCTCTGCCTCCTGGAGTCGCCCGACGTTGCCCGGTCAGATAATTTTATAATAAAGTTAGGTTAGGGTAGGTTAGCGAAGTGAGTGAAGCGAGCGTAGCTGACCCTTAACAAGCTTTAACCTACAGTGACAAAAAATTGATGAAAACCTATCAGGATTGTGCCCTTCTGCTTCTGAAGGACATAAACTAAGAAATGCGGCGTATCGGAGCGTCTGACAGAAAAAAGTGTTTCTGCACTTGTTAAGCCTCTCCATCATCTATATGGTGTATCATTTTCAGCTCTCTAAGAGTAATAGATTTGTCACAAAGTAGGAAACAAACAAAACTTTTTCAATATGACCTACTTCTTAAGTGGCACCCCCCTGTTTTTATCGAATTTTCTTGATGCCTACACAACGTTATGCCGAGAAATGTAATAAAACACTTTTCGCAAAAAAATAGGCTTATAAATAAAATTATAAAAATGAACCCCACTCTGCCCCCTTGGAGTCGCCCGACGCTGCCCTGTCAGATTATTATATAATAAAGTTAGGTTAATACAGGTTAGCGAAGCGAGCGTAGCTGACTCATCACAAGCTTTAACCTCCATAGACTAAAAAATGGATGAAAACCTAGGAAATGAGGAAAATCTAAGGAACATTGTTAATTGTTACATTGTTACCTTTGTAGGCTAACCTTCATTGTTGGTCAATATACATTAACAAAAAAATGGATGAAAACCTAGGAAATGATGAAAATCTAAGGAACATTGTTAATTGTGACATTGTTACCTTTGTAGGCTAACCTTCATTGTTGGTCAATATACATTGACAAAAAAATGGATGAAAATCTATCGGGGGTGGACCCATCAGCTTCTGAATAACATGAACAGTTAATTCCGGCGAATCGGAGAGTCTGACATAAAAAAAGCATTTCTGCACTTTTTAAGCCTCTCACCATCTACTATATAGGGTAACGTTGTCAACTCTCTTAGAGTAATTGATTAGTCACAAAGTAGGAAACAAATAAAAAAATATCAATATGAGCTACTTCTAAAGTGGCACCCTCCTATTTTTATCGAATTTTCTTGAAGCCTACACAACGTTATGCCGAGAAATGAAATAAAACACTTTTCGAAAATAATAGGCTTAACATTAACATGTAAAAAAAAATCTCCCCTCTGCCTCCTGGAGTCGCCCGACGTTGCCCGGTCAGATAATTTTATAATAAAGTTAGGTTAGGGTAGGTTAGCGAAGCGAGCGAAGCGAGCGTAGCTGACCCTTAACAAGCTTTAACCTACAGTGACAAAAAATTGATGAAAACCTATCGGGATTGTGCCCTTCTGCTTCTGAAGGACATAAACTAAGAAATGCGGCGTATCGGAGCGTCTGACAGAAAAAAGTGTTTCTGCACTTTTTAAGCCTCTCTCCATCATCTATATGGTGTATCATTTTCAGCTCTCTAAGAGTAATAGATTTGTCACAAAGTAGGAAACAAACAAAACTTTTTCAATATGACCTACTTCTAAAGTGGCACCCCCCTGTTTTTATCGAATTTTCTTGATGCCTACACAACGTTATGCCGAGAAATGTAATAAAACACTTTTCGAAAAAAAATAGGCTTATAAATAAAATTATAAAAATGAACCCCACTCTGCCCCCTTGGAGTCGCCCGACGCTGCCCTGTCAGATTATTATATAATAAAGTTAGGTTAATACAGGTTAGCGAAGCGAGCGTAGCTGACTCATCACAAGCTTTAACCTCCATTGACTAAAAAATGGATGAAAACCTAGGAAATGAGGAAAATCTAAGGAACATTGTTAATTGTTACATTGTTACCTTTGTAGGCTAACCTACATTGTTGGTCAATATACATTGACAAAAAAATGGACGAAAACCTAGGAAATGATGAAAATCTAAGGAACATTGTTAATTGTGACATTGTTACCTTTGTAGGCTAACCTACATTGTTGGTCAATATACATTGACAAAAAAATGGATGAAAATCTATCGGGGGTGGACCCATCAGCTTCTGAATAACATGAACAGTTAATTCCGGCGAATCGGAGAGTCTGACATAAAAAAAGTGTTTCTGCACTTTTTAAGCCTCTCACCATCTACTATATAGGGTAACGTTGTCAACTCTCTTAGAGTAATTGATTCGTCACAAAGTAGGAAACAAATAAAAAAATATCAATATGAGCTACTTCTAAAGTGGCACCCCCCTATTTTTATCGAATTTTCTTAAAGCCTACACAACGTTATGCCGAGAAATGAAATAAAACACTTTTCGAAAATAATAGGCTTAACATTAACATGTAAAAAAAAATCTCCCCTCTGCCTCCTGGAGTCGCCCGACGTTGCCCGGTCAGATAATTTTATAATAAAGTTAGGTTAGGGTAGGTTAGCGAAGCGAGCGAAGCGAGCGTAGCTGACCCTTAACAAGCTTTAACCTACAGTGACAAAAAATTGATGAAAACCTATCAGGATTGTGCCCTTCTGCTTCTGAAGGACATAAACTAAGAAATGCGGCGTATCGGAGCGTCTGACAGAAAAAAGTGTTTCTGCACTTTTTAAGCCTCTCTCCATCATCTATATGGTGTATCATTTTTAGCTCTCTAAGAGTAATAGATTTGTCACAAAGTAGGAAACAAACAAAACTTTTTCAATATGACCTACTTCTAAAGTGGCACCCCCCTGTTTTTATCGAATTTTCTTGATGCCTACACAACGTTATGCCGAGAAATGTAATAAAACACTTTTCGAAAAAAAATAGGCTTATAAATAAAATTATAAAAATGAACCCCACTCTGCCCCCTTGGAGTCGCCCGACGCTGCCCTGTCAGATTATTATATAATAAAGTTAGGTTAATACAGGTTAGCGAAGCGAGCGTAGCTGACTCATCACAAGCTTTAACCTCCATTGACTAAAAAATAGATGAAAACCTAGGAAATGAGGAAAATCTAAGGAACATTGTTAATTGTTACATTGTTACCTTTGTAGGCTAACCTACATTGTTGGTCAATATACATTGACAAAAAAATGGACGAAAACCTAGGAAATGATGAAAATCTAAGGAACATTGTTAATTGTGACATTGTTACCTTTGTAGGCTAACCTACATTGTTGGTCAATATACATTGACAAAAAAATGGATGAAAATCTATCGGGGGTGGACCCATCAGCTTCTGAATAACATGAACAGTTAATTCCGGCGAATCGGAGAGTCTGACATAAAAAAAGTGTTTCTGCACTTTTTAAGCCTCTCACCATCTACTATATAGGGTAACGTTGTCAACTCTCTTTGAGTAATTGATTCGTCACAAAGTAGGAAACAAATAAAAAAATATCAATATGAGCTACTTCTAAAGTGGCACCCCCCTATTTTTATCGAATTTTCTTGAAGCCTACACAACGTTATGCCGAGAAATGAAATAAAACACTTTTCGAAAATAATAGGCTTAACATTAACATGTAAAAAAAAATCTCCCCTCTGCCTCCTGGAGTCGCCCGACGTTGCCCGGTCAGATAATTTTATAATAAAGTTAGGTTAGGGTAGGTTAGCGAAGCGAGCGAAGCGAGCGTAGCTGACCCTTAACAAGCTTTAACCTACAGTGACAAAAAATTGATGAAAACCTATCAGGATTGTGCCCTTCTGCTTCTGAAGGACATAAACTAAGAAATGCGGCGTATCGGAGCGTCTGACAGAAAAAAGTGTTTCTGCACTTTTTAAGCCTCTCTCCATCATCTATATGGTGTATCATTTTCAGCTCTCTAAGAGTAATAGATTTGTCACAAAGTAGGAAACAAACAAAACTTTTTCAATATGACCTACTTCTAAAGTGGCACCCCCCTGTTTTTATCGAATTTTCTTGATGCCTACACAACGTTATGCCGAGAAATGTAATAAAACACTTTTCGAAAAAAAATAGGCTTATAAATAAATTATAAAAATGAACCCCACTCTGCCCCCTTAGAGTCGCCCGACGCTGCCCTGTCAGATTATTATATAATAAAGTTAGGTTAATACAGGTTAGCGAAGCGAGCGTAGCTGACTCATCACAAGCTTTAACCTCCATTGACTAAAAAATGGATGAAAACCTAGGAAATGAGGAAAATCTAAGGAACATTGTTAATTGTTACATTGTTACCTTTGTAGGCTAACCTACATTGTTGGTCAATATACATTGACAAAAAAATGGACGAAAACCTAGGAAATGATGAAAATCTAAGGAACATTGTTAATTGTGACATTGTTACCTTTGTAGGCTAACCTACATTGTTGGTCAATATACATTGACAAAAAAATGGATGAAAATCTATCGGGGGTGGACCCATCAGCTTCTGAATAACATGAACAGTTAATTCCGGCGAATCGGAGAGTCTGACATAAAAATAGTGTTTCTGCACTTTTTAAGCCTCTCACCATCTACTATATAGGGTAACGTTGTCAACTCTCTTAGAGTAATTGATTAGTCACAAAGTAGGAAACAAATAAAAAAATATCAATATGAGCTACTTCTAAAGTGGCACCCTCCTATTTTTATCGAATTTTCTTGAAGCCTACACAACGTTATGCCGAGAAATGAAATAAAACACTTTTCGAAAATAATAGGCTTAACATTAACATGTAAAAAAAAATCTCCCCTCTGCCTCCTGGAGTCGCCCGACGTTACCCGGTCAGATAATTTTATAATAAAGTTAGGTTAGGGTAGGTTAGCGAAGCGAGTGAAGCGAGCGTAGCTGACCCTTAACAAGCTTTAACCTACAGTGACAAAAAATTGATGAAAACCTATCAGGATTGTGCCCTTCTGCTTCTGAAGGACATAAACTAAGAAATGCGGCGTATCGGAGCGTCTGACAGAAAAAAGTGTTTCTGCACTTTTTAAGCCTCTCCATCATCTATATGGTGTATCATTTTCAGCTCTCTAAGAGTAATAGATTTGTCACAAAGTAGGAAACAAACAAAACTTTTTCAATATGACCTACTTCTAAAGTGGCACCCCCCTGTTTTTATCGAATTTTCTTGATGCCTACACAACGTTATGCCGAGAAATGTAATAAAACACTTTTCGCAAAAAAATAGGCTTATAAATAAAATTATAAAAATGAACCCCACTCTGCCCCCTTGGAGTCGCCCGACGCTGCCCTGTCAGATTATTATATAATAAAGTTAGGTTAATACAGGTTAGCGAAGCGAGCGTAGCTGACTCATCACAAGCTTTAACCTCCATTGACTAAAAAATGGATGAAAACCTAGGAAATGAGGAAAATCTAAGGAACATTGTTAATTGTTACATTGTTACCTTTGTAGGCTAACCTTCATTGTTGGTCAATATACATTGACAAAAAAATGGACGAAAACCTAGGCAATGATGAAAATCTAAGGAACATTGTTAATTGTGACATTGTTACCTTTGTAGGCTAACCTACATTGTTGGTCAATATACATTGACAAAAAAATGGATGAAAATCTATCGGTGGTGGACCCATCAGCTTCTGAATAACATGAACAGTTAATTCCGGCGAATCGGAGAGTCTGACATAAAAAAAGTGTTTCTGCACTTTTTAAGCCTCTCACCATCTACTATATAGGGTAACGTTGTCAACTCTCTTAGAGTAATTGATTCGTCACAAAGTAGGAAACAAATAAAAAAATATCAATATGAGCTACTTCTAAAGTGGCACCCCCCTATTTTTATCGAATTTTCTTGAAGCCTACACAACGTTATGCCGAGAAATGAAATAAAACACTTTTCGAAAATAATAGGCTTAACATTAACATGTAAAAAAAAATCTCCCCTCTGCCTCCTGGAGTCGCCCGACGTTGCCCGGTCAGATAATTTTATAATAAAGTTAGGTTAGGGTAGGTTAGCGAAGCGAGCGAAGCGAGCGTAGCTGACCCTTAACAAGCTTTAACCTACAGTGACAAAAAATTGATGAAAACCTATCAGGATTGTGCCCTTCTGCTTCTGAAGGACATAAACTAAGAAATGCGGCGTATCGGAGCGTCTGACAGAAAAAAGTGTTTCTGCACTTTTTAAGCCTCTCTCCATCATCTATATGGTGTATCATTTTCAGCTCTCTAAGAGTAATAGATTTGTCACAAAGTAGGAAACAAACAAAACTTTTTCAATATGACCTACTTCTAAAGTGGCACCCCCCTGTTTTTATCGAATTTTCTTGATGCCTACACAACGTTATGCCGAGAAATGTAATAAAACATTTTTCGAAAAAAAATAGGCTTATAAATAAAATTATAAAAATGAACCCCACTCTGCCCCCTTGGAGTCGCCCGACGCTGCCCTGTCAGATTATTATATAATAAAGTTAGGTTAATACAGGTTAGCGAAGCGAGCGTAGCTGACTCATCACAAGCTTTAACCTCCATTGACTAAAAAATGGATGAAAACCTAGGAAATGAGGAAAATCTAAGGAACATTGTTAATTGTTACATTGTTACCTTTGTAGGCTAACCTACATTGTTGGTCAATATACATTGACAAAAAAATGGACGAAAACCTAGGAAATGATGAAAATCTAAGGAACATTGTTAATTGTGACATTGTTACCTTTGTAGGCTAACCTACATTGTTGGTCAATATACATTGACAAAAAAATGGATGAAAATCTATCGGGGGTGGACCCATCAGCTTCTGAATAACATGAACAGTTAATTCCGGCGAATCGGAGAGTCTGACATAAAAAAAGTGTTTCTGCACTTTTTAAGCCTCTCACCATCTACTATATAGGGTAACGTTGTCAACTCTCTTAGAGTAATTGATTAGTCACAAAGTAGGAAACAAATAAAAAAATATCAATATGAGCTACTTCTAAAGTGGCACCCTCCTATTTTTATCGAATTTTCTTGAAGCCTACACAACGTTATGCCGAGAAATGAAATAAAACACTTTTCGAAAATAATAGGCTTAACATTAACATGTAAAAAAAAATCTCCCCTCTGCCTCCTGGAGTCGCCCGACGTTGCCTGGTCAGATAATTTTATAATAAAGTTAGGTTAGGGTAGGTTAGCGAACTGAGCGAAGCGAGCGTAGCTGACCCTTAACAAGCTTTAACCTACAGTGACAAAAAATTGATGAAAACCTATCAGGATTGTGCCCTTCTGCTTCTGAAGGACATAAACTAAGAAATGCGGCGTATCGGAGCGTCTGACAGAAAAAAGTGTTTCTGCACTTTTTAAGCCTCTCCATCATCTATATGGTGTATCATTTTCAGCTCTCTAAGAGTAATAGATTTGTCACAAAGTAGGAAACAAACAAAACTTTTTCAATATGACCTACTTCTAAAGTGGCACCCCCCTGTTTTTATCGAATTTTCTTGATGCCTACACAACGTTATGCCGAGAAATGTAATAAAACACTTTTCGAAAAAAAATAGGCTTATAAATAAAATTATAAAAATGAACCCCACTCTGCCCCCTTGGAGTCGCCCGACGCTGCCCTGTCAGATTATTATATAATAAAGTTAGGTTAATACAGGTTAGCGAAGCGAGCGTAGCTGACTCATCACAAGCTTTAACCTCCATTGACTAAAAAATGGATGAAAACCTAGGAAATGAGGAAAATCTAAGGAACATTGTTAATTGTTACATTGTTACCTTTGTAGGCTAACCTACATTGTTGGTCAATATACATTGACAAAAAAATGGACGAAAACCTAGGAAATGATGAAAATCTAAGGAACATTGTTAATTGTGACATTGTTACCTTTGTAGGCTAACCTACATTGTTGGTCAATATACATTGACAAAAAAATGGATGAAAATCTATCGGGGGTGGACCCATCAGCTTCTGAATAACATGAACAGTTAATTCCGGCGAATCGGAGAGTCTGACATAAAAAAAGTGTTTCTGCACTTTTTAAGCCTCTCACCATCTACTATATAGGGTAACGTTGTCAACTCTCTTAGAGTAATTGATTAGTCACAAAGTAGGAAACAAATAAAAAAATATCAATATGAGCTACTTCTAAAGTGGCACCCTCCTATTTTTATCGAATTTTCTTGAAGCCTACACAACGTTATGCCGAGAAATGAAATAAAACACTTTTCGAAAATAATAGGCTTAACATTAACATGTAAAAAAAAATCTCCCCTCTGCCTCCTGGAGTCGCCCGACGTTGCCCGGTCAGATAATTTTATAATAAAGTTAGGTTAGGGTAGGTTAGCGAAGCGAGCGAAGCGAGCGTAGCTGACCCTTAACAAGCTTTAACCTACAGTGACAAAAAATTGATGAAAACCTATCAGGATTGTGCCCTTCTGCTTCTGAAGGACATAAACTAAGAAATGCGGCGTATCGGAGCGTCTGACAGAAAAAAGTGTTTCCGCACTTTTTAAGCCTCTCCATCATCTATATGGTGTATCATTTTCAGCTCTCTAAGAGTAATAGATTTGTCACAAAGTAGGAAACAAACAAAACTTTTTCAATATGACCTACTTCTAAAGTGGCACCCCCCTGTTTTTATCGAATTTTCTTGATGCCTACACAACGTTATGCCGAGAAATGTAATAAAACACTTTTCGCAAAAAAATAGGCTTATAAATAAAATTATAAAAATGAACCCCACTCTGCCCCCTTGGAGTCGCCCGACGCTGCCCTGTCAGATTATTATATAATAAAGTTAGGTTAATACAGGTTAGCGAAGCGAGCGTAGCTGACTCATCACAAGCTTTAACCTCCATTGACTAAAAAATTGATGAAAACCTAGGAAATGAGGAAAATCTAAGGAACATTGTTAATTGTTACATTGTTACCTTTGTAGGCTAACCTTCATTGTTGGTCAATATACATTGACAAAAAAATGGACGAAAACCTAGGAAATGATGAAAATCTAAGGAACATTGTTAATTGTGACATTGTTACCTTTGTAGGCTAACCTACATTGTTGGTCAATATACATTGACAAAAAAATGGATGAAAATCTATCGGGGGTGGACCCATCAGCTTCTGAATAACATGAACAGTTAATTCCGGCGAATCGGAGAGTCTGACATAAAAAAAGTGTTTCTGCACTTTTTAAGCCTCTCACCATCTACTATATAGGGTAACGTTGTCAACTCTCTTAGAGTAATTGATTAGTCACAAAGTAGGAAACAAATAAAAAAATATCAATATGAGCTACTTCTAAAGTGGCACCCTCCTATTTTTATCGAATTTTCTTGAAGCCTACACAACGTTATGCCGAGAAATGAAATAAAACACTTTTCGAAAATAATAGGCTTAACATTAACATGTAAAAAAAAATCTCCCCTCTGCCTCCTGGAGTCGCCCGACGTTGCCTGGTCAGATAATTTTATAATAAAGTTAGGTTAGGGTAGGTTAGCGAAGCGAGCGAAGCGAGCGTAGCTGACCCTTAACAAGCTTTAACCTACAGTGACAAAAAATTGATGAAAACCTATCAGGATTGTGCCCTTCTGCTTCTGAAGGACATAAACTAAGAAATGCGGCGTATCGGAGCGTCTGACAGAAAAAAGTGTTTCTGCACTTTTTAAGCCTCTCCATCATCTATATGGTGTATCATTTTCAGCTCTCTAAGAGTAATAGATTTGTCACAAAGTAGGAAACAAACAAAACTTTTTCAATATGACCTACTTCTAAAGTGGCACCCCCCTGTTTTTATCGAATTTTCTTGATGCCTACACAACGTTATGCCGAGAAATGTAATAAAACACTTTTCGCAAAAAAATAGGCTTATAAATAAAATTATAAAAATGAACCCCACTCTGCCCCCTTGGAGTCGCCCGACGCTGCCCTGTCAGATTATTATATAATAAAGTTAGGTTAATACAGGTTAGCGAAGCGAGCGTAGCTGACTCATCACAAGCTTTAACCTCCATTGACTAAAAAATGGATGAAAACCTAGGAAATGAGGAAAATCTAAGGAACATTGTTAATTGTTACATTGTTACCTTTGTAGGCTAACCTTCATTGTTGGTCAATATACATTGACAAAAAAATGGACGAAAACCTAATAAATGATGAAAATCTAAGGAACATTGTTAATTGTGACATTGTTACCTTTGTAGGCTAACCTACATTGTTGGTCAATATACATTGACAAAAAAATGGATGAAAATCTATCGGTGGTGGACCCATCAGCTTCTGAATAACATGAACAGTTAATTCCGGCGAATCGGAGAGTCTGACATAAAAAAAGTGTTTCTGCACTTTTTAAGCCTCTCACCATCTACTATATAGGGTAACGTTGTCAACTCTCTTAGAGTAATTGATTCGTCACAAAGTAGGAAACAAATAAAAAAATATCAATATGAGCTACTTCTAAAGTGGCACCCCCCTATTTTTATCGAATTTTCTTGAAGCCTACACAACGTTATGCCGAGAAATGAAATAAAACACTTTTCGAAAATAATAGGCTTAACATTAACATGTAAAAAAAAATCTCCCCTCTGCCTCCTGGAGTCGCCCGACGTTGCCCGGTCAGATAATTTTATAATAAAGTTAGGTTAGGGTAGGTTAGCGAAGTGAGTGAAGCGAGCGTAGCTGACCCTTAACAAGCTTTAACCTACAGTGACAAAAAATTGATGAAAACCTATCAGGATTGTGCCCTTCTGCTTCTGAAGGACATAAACTAAGAAATGCGGCGTATCGGAGCGTCTGACAGAAAAAAGTGTTTCTGCACTTTTTAAGCCTCTCTCCATCATCTATATGGTGTATCATTTTTAGCTCTCTAAGAGTAATAGATTTGTCACAAAGTAGGAAACAAACAAAACTTTTTCAATATGACCTACTTCTAAGGTGGCACCCCCCTGTTTTTATCGAATTTTCTTGATGCCTACACAACGTTATGCCGAGAAATGTAATAAAACATTTTTCGAAAAAAAATAGGCTTATAAATAAAATTATAAAAATGAACCCCACTCTGCCCCCTTGGAGTCGCCCGACGCTGCCCTGTCAGATTATTATATAATAAAGTTAGGTTAATACAGGTTAGCGAAGCGAGCGTAGCTGACTCATCACAAGCTTTAACCTCCATTGACTAAAAAATGGATGAAAACCTAGGAAATGAGGAAAATCTAAGGAACATTGTTAATTGTTACATTGTTACCTTTGTAGGCTAACCTACATTGTTGGTCAATATACATTGACAAAAAAATGGACGAAAACCTAGGAAATGATGAAAATCTAAGGAACATTGTTAATTGTGACATTGTTACCTTTGTAGGCTAACCTACATTGTTGGTCAATATACATTGACAAAAAAATGGATGAAAATCTATCGGGGGTGGACCCATCAGCTTCTGAATAACATGAACAGTTAATTCCGGCGAATCGGAGAGTCTGACATAAAAAAAGTGTTTCTGCACTTTTTAAGCCTCTCACCATCTACTATATAGGGTAACGTTGTCAACTCTCTTAGAGTAATTGATTAGTCACAAAGTAGGAAACAAATAAAAAAATATCAATATGAGCTACTTCTAAAGTGGCACCCTCCTATTTTTATCGAATTTTCTTGAAGCCTACACAACGTTATGCCGAGAAATGAAATAAAACACTTTTCGAAAATAATAGGCTTAACATTAACATGTAAAAAAAAATCTCCCCTCTGCCTCCTGGAGTCGCCCGACGTTGCCTGGTCAGATAATTTTATAATAAAGTTAGGTTAGGGTAGGTTAGCGAAGCGAGCGAAGCGAGCGTAGCTGACCCTTAACAAGCTTTAACCTACAGTGACAAAAAATTGATGAAAACCTATCAGGATTGTGCCCTTCTGCTTCTGAAGGACATAAACTAAGAAATGCGGCGTATCGGAGCGTCTGACAGAAAAAAGTGTTTCTGCACTTTTTAAGCCTCTCCATCATCTATATGGTGTATCATTTTCAGCTCTCTAAGAGTAATAGATTTGTCACAAAGTAGGAAACAAACAAAACTTTTTCAATATGACCTACTTCTAAAGTGGCACCCCCCTGTTTTTATCGAATTTTCTTGATGCCTACACAACGTTATGCCGAGAAATGTAATAAAACACTTTTCGCAAAAAAATAGGCTTATAAATAAAATTATAAAAATGAACCCCACTCTGCCCCCTTGGAGTCGCCCGACGCTGCCCTGTCAGATTATTATATAATAAAGTTAGGTTAATACAGGTTAGCGAAGCGAGCGTAGCTGACTCATCACAAGCTTTAACCTCCATTGACTAAAAAATGGATGAAAACCTAGGAAATGAGGAAAATCTAAGGAACATTGTTAATTGTTACATTGTTACCTTTGTAGGCTAACCTTCATTGTTGGTCAATATACATTGACAAAAAAATGGACGAAAACCTAATAAATGATGAAAATCTAAGGAACATTGTTAATTGTGACATTGTTACCTTTGTAGGCTAACCTACATTGTTGGTCAATATACATTGACAAAAAAATGGATGAAAATCTATCGGTGGTGGACCCATCAGCTTCTGAATAACATGAACAGTTAATTCCGGCGAATCGGAGAGTCTGACATAAAAAAAGTGTTTCTGCACTTTTTAAGCCTCTCACCATCTACTATATAGGGTAACGTTGTCAACTCTCTTAGAGTAATTGATTCGTCACAAAGTAGGAAACAAATAAAAAAATATCAATATGAGCTACTTCTAAAGTGGCACCCCCCTATTTTTATCGAATTTTCTTGAAGCCTACACAACGTTATGCCGAGAAATGAAATAAAACACTTTTCGAAAATAATAGGCTTAACATTAACATGTAAAAAAAAATCTCCCCTCTGCCTCCTGGAGTCGCCCGACGTTGCCCGGTCAGATAATTTTATAATAAAGTTAGGTTAGGGTAGGTTAGCGAAGTGAGTGAAGCGAGCGTAGCTGACCCTTAACAAGCTTTAACCTACAGTGACAAAAAATTGATGAAAACCTATCAGGATTGTGCCCTTCTGCTTCTGAAGGACATAAACTAAGAAATGCGGCGTATCGGAGCGTCTGACAGAAAAAAGTGTTTCTGCACTTTTTAAGCCTCTCTCCATCATCTATATGGTGTATCATTTTTAGCTCTCTAAGAGTAATAGATTTGTCACAAAGTAGGAAACAAACAAAACTTTTTCAATATGACCTACTTCTAAGGTGGCACCCCCCTGTTTTTATCGAATTTTCTTGATGCCTACACAACGTTATGCCGAGAAATGTAATAAAACACTTTTCGAAAAAAAATAGGCTTATAAATAAAATTATAAAAATGAACCCCACTCTGCCCCCTTGGAGTCGCCCGACGCTGCCCTGTCAGATTATTATATAATAAAGTTAGGTTAATACAGGTTAGCGAAGCGAGCGTAGCTGACTCATCACAAGCTTTAACCTCCATTGACTAAAAAATAGATGAAAACCTAGGAAATGAGGAAAATCTAAGGAACATTGTTAATTGTTA
This sequence comes from Leuctra nigra, assembly GCA_934045905.1. Lineage (NCBI taxonomy): Eukaryota > Metazoa > Arthropoda > Insecta > Plecoptera > Leuctridae > Leuctra > Leuctra nigra. Next base: position 533,163 of record OW203765.1, on the reverse strand, counting down.
CATTGTTACCTTTGTAGGCTAACCTACATTGTTGGTCAATATACATTGACAAAAAAATGGACGAAAACCTAGGAAATGATGAAAATCTAAGGAACATTGTTAATTGTGACATTGTTACCTTTGTAGGCTAACCTACATTGTTGGTCAATATACATTGACAAAAAAATGGATGAAAATCTATCGGGGGTGGACCCATCAGCTTCTGAATAACATGAACAGTTAATTCCGGCGAATCGGAGAGTCTGACATAAAAAAAGTGTTTCTGCACTTTTTAAGCCTCTCACCATCTACTATATAGGGTAACGTTGTCAACTCTCTTAGAGTAATTGATTCGTCACAAAGTAGGAAACAAATAAAAAAATATCAATATGAGCTACTTCTAAAGTGGCACCCCCCTATTTTTATCGAATTTTCTTGAAGCCTACACAACGTTATGCCGAGAAATGAAATAAAACACTTTTCGAAAATAATAGGCTTAACATTAACATGTAAGAAAAAATCTCCCCTCTGCCTCCTGGAGTCGCCCGACGTTGCCCGGTCAGATAATTTTATAATAAAGTTAGGTTAGGGTAGGTTAGCGAAGCGAGCGAAGCGAGCGTAGCTGACCCTTAACAAGCTTTAACCTACAGTGACAAAAAATTGATGAAAACCTATCAGGAGTGTGCCCTTCTGCTTCTGAAGGACATAAACTAAGAAATGCGGCGTATCGGAGCGTCTGACAGAAAAAAGTGTTTCTGCACTTTTTAAGCCTCACTCCATCATCTATATGGTGTATCATTTTTAGCTCTCTAAGAGTAATAGATTTGTCACAAAGTAGGAAACAAACAAAACTTTTTCAATATGACCTACTTCTAAAGTGGCACCCCCCTGTTTTTATCGAATTTTCTTGATGCCTACACAACGTTATGCCGAGAAATGTAATAAAACACTTTTCGAAAAAAAATAGGCTTATAAATAAAATTATAAAAATGAACCCCACTCTGCCCCCTTGGAGTCGCCCGACGCTGCCCTGTCAGATTATTATATAATAAAGTTAGGTTAATACAGGTTAGCGAAGCGAGCGTAGCTGACTCATCACAAGCTTTAACCTCCATTGACTAAAAAATGGATGAAAACCTAGGAAATGAGGAAAATCTAAGGAACATTGTTAATTGTTACATTGTTACCTTTGTAGGCTAACCTACATTGTTGGTCAATATACATTGACAAAAAAATGGACGAAAACCTAGGAAATGATGAAAATCTAAGGAACATTGTTAATTGTGACATTGTTACCTTTGTAGGCTAACCTACATTGTTGGTCAATATACATTGACAAAAAAATGGATGAAAATCTATCGGGGGTGGACCCATCAGCTTCTGAATAACATGAACAGTTAATTCCGGCGAATCGGAGAGTCTGACATAAAAAAAGTGTTTCTGCACTTTTTAAGCCTCTCACCATCTACTATATAGGGTAACGTTGTCAACTCTCTTAGAGTAATTGATTCGTCACAAAGTAGGAAACAAATAAAAAAATATCAATATGAGCTACTTCTAAAGTGGCACCCCCCTATTTTTATCGAATTTTCTTGAAGCCTACACAACGTTATGCCGAGAAATGAAATAAAACACTTTTCGAAAATAATAGGCTTAACATTAACATGTAAAAAAAAATCTCCCCTCTGCCTCCTGGAGTCGCCCGACGTTGCCCGGTCAGATAATTTTATAATAAAGTTAGGTTAGGGTAGGTTAGCGAAGCGAGCGAAGCGAGCGTAGCTGACCCTTAACAAGCTTCAACCTACAGTGACAAAAAATTGATGAAAACCTATCAGGATTGTGCCCTTCTGCTTCTGAAGGACATAAACTAAGAAATGCGGCGTATCGGAGCGTCTGACAGAAAAAAGTGTTTCTGCACTTTTTAAGCCTCTCTCCATCATCTATATGGTGTATCATTTTCAGCTCTCTAAGAGTAATAGATTTGTCACAAAGTAGGAAACAAACAAAACTTTTTCAATATGACCTACTTCTAAAGTGGCACCCCCCTGTTTTTATCGAATTTTCTTGATGCCTACACAACGTTATGCCGAGAAATGTAATAAAACACTTTTCGAAAAAAAATAGGCTTATAAATAAAATTATAAAAATGAACCCCACTCTGCCCCCTTGGAGTCGCCCGACGCTGCCCTGTCAGATTATTATATAATAAAGTTAGGTTAATACAGGTTAGCGAAGCGAGCGTAGCTGACTCATCACAAGCTTTAACCTCCATTGACTAAAAAATGGATGAAAACCTAGGAAATGAGGAAAATCTAAGGAACATTGTTAATTGTTACATTGTTACCTTTGTAGGCTAACCTACATTGTTGGTCAATATACATTGACAAAAAAATGGACGAAAACCTAGGAAATGATGAAAATCTAAGGAACATTGTTAATTGTGACATTGTTACCTTTGTAGGCTAACCTACATTGTTGGTCAATATACATTGACAAAAAAATGGATGAAAATCTATCGGGGGTGGACCCATCAGCTTCTGAATAACATGAACAGTTAATTCCGGCGAATCGGAGAGTCTGACATAAAAAAAGTGTTTCTGCACTTTTTAAGCCTCTCACCATCTACTATATAGGGTAACGTTGTCAACTCTCTTAGAGTAATTGATTCGTCACAAAGTAGGAAACAAATAAAAAAATATCAATATGAGCTACTTCTAAAGTGGCACCCCCCTATTTTTATCGAATTTTCTTGAAGCCTACACAACGTTATGCCGAGAAATGAAATAAAACACTTTTCGAAAATAATAGGCTTAACATTAACATGTAAGAAAAAATCTCCCCTCTGCCTCCTGGAGTCGCCCGACGTTGCCCGGTCAGATAATTTTATAATAAAGTTAGGTTAGGGTAGGTTAGCGAAGCGAGCGAAGCGAGCGTAGCTGACCCTTAACAAGCTTTAACCTACAGTGACAAAAAATTGATGAAAACCTATCAGGAGTGTGCCCTTCTGCTTCTGAAGGACATAAACTAAGAAATGCGGCGTATCGGAGCGTCTGACAGAAAAAAGTGTTTCTGCACTTTTTAAGCCTCACTCCATCATCTATATGGTGTATCATTTTTAGCTCTCTAAGAGTAATAGATTTGTCACAAAGTAGGAAACAAACAAAACTTTTTCAATATGACCTACTTCTAAAGTGGCACCCCCCTGTTTTTATCGAATTTTCTTGATGCCTACACAACGTTATGCCGAGAAATGTAATAAAACACTTTTCGAAAAAAAATAGGCTTATAAATAAAATTATAAAAATGAACCCCACTCTGCCCCCTTGGAGTCGCCCGACGCTGCCCTGTCAGATTATTATATAATAAAGTTAGGTTAATACAGGTTAGCGAAGCGAGCGTAGCTGACTCATCACAAGCTTTAACCTCCATTGACTAAAAAATGGATGAAAACCTAGGAAATGAGGAAAATCTAAGGAACATTGTTAATTGTTACATTGTTACCTTTGTAGGCTAACCTACATTGTTGGTCAATATACATTGACAAAAAAATGGACGAAAACCTAGGAAATGATGAAAATCTAAGGAACATTGTTAATTGTGACATTGTTACCTTTGTAGGCTAACCTACATTGTTGGTCAATATACATTGACAAAAAAATGGATGAAAATCTATCGGGGGTGGACCCATCAGCTTCTGAATAACATGAACAGTTAATTCCGGCGAATCGGAGAGTCTGACATAAAAAAAGTGTTTCTGCACTTTTTAAGCCTCTCACCATCTACTATATAGGGTAACGTTGTCAACTCTCTTAGAGTAATTGATTCGTCACAAAGTAGGAAACAAATAAAAAAATATCAATATGAGCTACTTCTAAAGTGGCACCCCCCTATTTTTATCGAATTTTCTTGAAGCCTACACAACGTTATGCCGAGAAATGAAATAAAACACTTTTCGAAAATAATAGGCTTAACATTAACATGTAAAAAAAAATCTCCCCTCTGCCTCCTGGAGTCGCCCGACGTTGCCCGGTCAGATAATTTTATAATAAAGTTAGGTTAGGGTAGGTTAGCGAAGCGAGCGAAGCGAGCGTAGCTGACCCTTAACAAGCTTTAACCTACAGTGACAAAAAATTGATGAAAACCTATCAGGATTGTGCCCTTCTGCTTCTGAAGGACATAAACTAAGAAATGCGGCGTATCGGAGCGTCTGACAGAAAAAAGTGTTTCTGCACTTTTTAAGCCTCTCCATCATCTATATGGTGTATCATTTTCAGCTCTCTAAGAGTAATAGATTTGTCACAAAGTAGGAAACAAACAAAACTTTTTCAATATGACCTACTTCTAAAGTGGCACCCCCCTGTTTTTATCGAATTTTCTTGATGCCTACACAACGTTATGCCGAGAAATGTAATAAAACACTTTTCGCAAAAAAATAGGCTTATAAATAAAATTATAAAAATGAACCCCACTCTGCCCCCTTGGAGTCGCCCGACGCTGCCCTGTCAGATTATTATATAATAAAGTTAGGTTAATACAGGTTAGCGAAGCGAGCGTAGCTGACTCATCACAAGCTTTAACCTCCATTGACTAAAAAATGGATGAAAACCTAGGAAATGAGGAAAATCTAAGGAACATTGTTAATTGTTACATTGTTACCTTTGTAGGCTAACCTTCATTGTTGGTCAATATACATTGACAAAAAAATGGACGAAAACCTAGGAAATGATGAAAATCTAAGGAACATTGTTAATTGTGACATTGTTACCTTTGTAGGCTAACCTACATTGTTGGTCAATATACATTGACAAAAAAATGGATGAAAATCTATCGGTGGTGGACCCATCAGCTTCTGAATAACATGAACAGTTAATTCCGGCGAATCGGAGAGTCTGACATAAAAAAAGTGTTTCTGCACTTTTTAAGCCTCTCACCATCTACTATATAGGGTAACGTTGTCAACTCTCTTAGAGTAATTGATTCGTCACAAAGTAGGAAACAAATAAAAAAATATCAATATGAGCTACTTCTAAAGTGGCACCCCCCTATTTTTATCGAATTTTCTTGAAGCCTACACAACGTTATGCCGAGAAATGAAATAAAACACTTTTCGAAAATAATAGGCTTAACATTAACATGTAAAAAAAAATCTCCCCTCTGCCTCCTGGAGTAGCCCGACGTTGCCCGGTCAGATAATTTTATAATAAAGTTAGGTTAGGGTAGGTTAGCGAAGCGAGCGAAGCGAGCGTAGCTGACCCTTAACAAGCTTTAACCTACAGTGACAAAAAATTGATGAAAACCTATCAGGATTGTGCCCTTCTGCTTCTGAAGGACATAAACTAAGAAATGCGGCGTATCGGAGCGTCTGACAGAAAAAAGTGTTTCTGCACTTTTTAAGCCTCTCTCCATCATCTATATGGTGTATCATTTTTAGCTCTCTAAGAGTAATAGTTTTGTCACAAAGTAGGAAACAAACAAAACTTTTTCAATATGACCTACTTCTAAAGTGGCACCCCCCTGTTTTTATCGAATTTTCTTGATGCCTACACAACGTTATGCCGAGAAATGTAATAAAACACTTTTCGAAAAAAAATAGGCTTATAAATAAAATTATAAAAATGAACCCCACTCTGCCCCCTTGGAGTCGCCCGACGCTGCCCTGTCAGATTATTATATAATAAAGTTAGGTTAATACAGGTTAGCGAAGCGAGCGTAGCTGATTCATCACAAGCTTTAACCTCCATTGACTAAAAAATAGATGAAAACCTAGGAAATGAGGAAAATCTAAGGAACATTGTTAATTGTTACATTGTTACCTTTGTAGGCTAACCTACATTGTTGGTCAATATACATTGACAAAAAAATGGACGAAAACCTAGGAAATGATGAAAATCTAAGGAACATTGTTAATTGTGACATTGTTACCTTTGTAGGCTAACCTACATTGTTGGTCAATATACATTGACAAAAAAATGGATGAAAATCTATCGGGGGTGGACCCATCAGCTTCTGAATAACATGAACAGTTAATTCCGGCGAATCGGAGAGTCTGACATAAAAAAAGTGTTTCTGCACTTTTTAAGCCTCTCACCATCTACTATATAGGGTAACGTTGTCAACTCTCTTAGAGTAATTGATTCGTCACAAAGTAGGAAACAAATAAAAAAATATCAATATGAGCTACTTCTAAAGTGGCACCTCCCTATTTTTATCGAATTTTCTTGAAGCCTACACAACGTTATGCCGAGAAATGAAATAAAACACTTTTCGAAAATAATAGGCTTAACATTAACATGTAAAAAAAAATCTCCCCTCTGCCTCCTGGAGTCGCCCGACGTTGCCCGGTCAGATAATTTTATAATAAAGTTAGGTTAGGGTAGGTTAGCGAAGCGAGCGAAGCGAGCGTAGCTGACCCTTAACAAGCTTTAACCTACAGTGACAAAAAATTGATGAAAACCTATCAGGATTGTGCCCTTCTGCTTCTGAAGGACATAAACTAAGAAATGCGGCGTATCGGAGCGTCTGACAGAAAAAAGTGTTTCTGCACTTTTTAAGCCTCTCTCCATCATCTATATGGTGTATCATTTTCAGCTCTCTAAGAGTAATAGATTTGTCACAAAGTAGGAAACAAACAAAACTTTTTCAATATGACCTACTTCTAAAGTGGCACCCCCCTGTTTTTATCGAATTTTCTTGATGCCTACACAACGTTATGCCGAGAAATGTAATAAAACACTTTTCGAAAAAAAATAGGCTTATAAATAAAATTATAAAAATGAACCCCACTCTGCCCCCTTGGAGTCGCCCGACGCTGCCCTGTCAGATTATTATATAATAAAGTTAGGTTAATACAGGTTAGCGAAGCGAGCGTAGCTGACTCATCACAAGCTTTAACCTCCATTGACTAAAAAATGGATGAAAACCTAGGAAATGAGGAAAATCTAAGGAACATTGTTAATTGTTACATTGTTACCTTTGTAGGCTAACCTACATTGTTGGTCAATATACATTGACAAAAAAATGGACGAAAACCTAGGAAATGATGAAAATCTAAGGAACATTGTTAATTGTGACATTGTTACCTTTGTAGGCTAACCTTCATTGTTGGTCAATATACATTGACAAAAAAATGGTTGAAAATCTATCGGGGGTGGACCCATCAGCTTCTGAATAACATGAACAGTTAATTCCGGCGAATCGGAGAGTCTGACATAAAAAAAGTGTTTCTGCACTTTTTAAGCCTCTCACCATCTACTATATAGGGTAACGTTGTCAACTCTCTTAGAGTAATTGATTCGTCACAAAGTAGGAAACAAATAAAAAAATATCAATATGAGCTACTTCTAAAGTGGCACCCCCCTATTTTTATCGAATTTTCTTGAAGCCTACACAACGTTATGCCGAGAAATGAAATAAAACACTTTTCGAAAATAATAGGCTTAACATTAACATGTAAAAAAAAATCTCCCCTCTGCCTCCTGGAGTCGCCCAACGTTGCCCGGTCAGATAATTTTATAATAAAGTTAGGTTAGGGTAGGTTAGCGAAGCGAGCGAAGCGAGCGTAGCTGACCCTTAACAAGCTTTAACCTACAGTGACAAAAAATTGATGAAAACCTATCAGGATTGTGCCCTTCTGCTTCTGAAGGACATAAACTAAGAAATGCGGCGTATCGGAGCGTCTGACAGAAAAAAGTGTTTCTGCACTTTTTAAGCCTCTCTCCATCATCTATATGGTGTATCATTTTCAGCTCTCTAAGAGTAATAGATTTGTCACAAAGTAGGAAACAAACAAAACTTTTTCAATATGACCTACTTCTAAAGTGGCACCCCCCTGTTTTTATCGAATTTTCTTGATGCCTACACAACGTTATGCCGAGAAATGTAATAAAACACTTTTCGAAAAAAAATAGGCTTATAAATAAAATTATAAAAATGAACCCCACTCTGCCCCCTTGGAGTCGCCCGACGCTGCCCTGTCAGATTATTATATAATAAAGTTAGGTTAATACAGGTTAGCGAAGCGAGCGTAGCTGACTCATCACAAGCTTTAACCTCCATTGACTAAAAAATAGATGAAAACCTAGGAAATGAGGAAAATCTAAGGAACATTGTTAATTGTTACATTGTTACCTTTGTAGGCTAACCTACATTGTTGGTCAATATACATTGACAAAAAAATGGACGAAAACCTAGGAAATGATGAAAATCTAAGGAACATTGTTAATTGTGACATTGTTACCTTTGTAGGCTAACCTACATTGTTGGTCAATATACATTGACAAAAAAATGGATGAAAATCTATCGGGGGTGGACCCATCAGCTTCTGAATAACATGAACAGTTAATTCCGGCGAATCGGAGAGTCTGACATAAAAAAAGTGTTTCTGCACTTTTTAAGCCTCTCACCATCTACTATATAGGGTAACGTTGTCAACTCTCTTAGAGTAATTGATTAGTCACAAAGTAGGAAACAAATAAAAAAATATCAATATGAGCTACTTCTAAAGTGGCACCCTCCTATTTTTATCGAATTTTCTTGAAGCCTACACAACGTTATGCCGAGAAATGAAATAAAACACTTTTCGAAAATAATAGGCTTAACATTAACATGTAAAAAAAAAACTCCCCTCTGCCTCCTGGAGTCGCCCGACGTTGCCCGGTCAGATAATTTTATAATAAAGTTAGGTTAGGGTAGGTTAGCGAAGCGAGCGAAGCGAGCGTAGCTGACCCTTAACAAGCTTTAACCTACAGTGACAAAAAATTGATGAAAACCTATCAGGATTGTGCCCTTCTGCTTCTGAAGGACATAAACTAAGAAATGCGGCGTATCGGAGCGTCTGACAGAAAAAAGTGTTTCTGCACTTTTTAAGCCTCTCTCCATCATCTATATGGTGTATCATTTTCAGCTCTCTAAGAGTAATAGATTTGTCACAAAGTAGGAAACAAACAAAACTTTTTCAATATGACCTACTTCTAAAGTGGCACCCCCCTGTTTTTATCGAATTTTCTTGATGCCTACACAACGTTATGCCGAGAAATGTAATAAAACACTTTTCGAAAAAAAATAGGCTTATAAATAAAATTATAAAAATGAACCCCACTCTGCCCCCTTGGAGTCGCCCGACGCTGCCCTGTCAGATTATTATATAATAAAGTTAGGTTAATACAGGTAAGCGAAGCGAGCGTAGCTGACTCATCACAAGCTTTAACCTCTATTGACTAAAAAATGGATGAAAACCTAGGAAATGAGGAAAATCTAAGGAACATTGTTAATTGTTACATTGTTACCTTTGTAGGCTAACCTACATTGTTGGTCAATATACATTGACAAAAAAATGGACGAAAACCTAGGAAATGATGAAAATCTAAGGAACATTGTTAATTGTGACATTGTTACCTTTGTAGGCTAACCTACATTCTTGGTCAATATACATTGACAAAAAAATGGATGAAAATCTATCGGGGGTGGACCCATCAGCTTCTGAATAACATGAACAGTTAATTCCGGCGAATCGGAGAGTCTGACATAAAAAAAGTGTTTCTGCACTTTTTAAGCCTCTCACCATCTACTATATAGGGTAACGTTGTCAACTCTCTTAGAGTAATTGATTCGTCACAAAGTAGGAAACAAATAAAAAAATATCAATATGAGCTACTTCTAAAGTGGCACCCCCCTATTTTTATCGAATTTTCTTGAAGCCTACACAACGTTATGCCGAGAAATGAAATAAAACACTTTTCGAAAATAATAGGCTTAACATTAACATGTAAAAAAAAATCTCCCCTCTGCCTCCTGGAGTCGCCCGACGTTGCCCGGTCAGATAATTTTATAATAAAGTTAGGTTAGGGTAGGTTAGCGAAGCGAGCGTAGCTGACCCTTAACAAGCTTTAACCTACAGTGACAAAAAATTGATGAAAACCTATCAGGATTGTGCCCTTCTGCTTCTGAAGGACATAAACTAAGAAATGCGGCGTATCGGAGCGTCTGACAGAAAAATGTGTTTCTGCACTTTTTAAGCCTCTCTCCATCATCTATATGGTGTATCATTTTTAGCTCTCTAAGAGTAATAGATTTGTCACAAAGTAGGAAACAAACAAAACTTTTTCAATATGACCTACTTCTAAAGTGGCACCCCCCTGTTTTTATCGAATTTTCTTGATGCCTACACAACGTTATGCCGAGAAATGTAATAAAACACTTTTCGCAAAAAAATAGGCTTATAAATAAAATTATAAAAATGAACCCCACTCTGCCCCCTTGGAGTCGCCCGACGCTGCCCTGTCAGATTATTATATAATAAAGTTAGGTTAATACAGGTTAGCGAAGCGAGCGTAGCTGACTCATCACAAGCTTTAACCTCCATTGACTAAAAAATAGATGAAAACCTAGGAAATGAGGAAAATCTAAGGAACATTGTTAATTGTTACATTGTTACCTTTGTAGGCTAACCTACATTGTTGGTCAATATACATTGACAAAAAAATGGACGAAAACCTAGGAAATGATGAAAATCTAAGGAACATTGTTAATTGTGACATTGTTACCTTTGTAGGCTAACCTACATTGTTGGTCAATATACATTGACAAAAAAATGGATGAAAATCTATCGGGGGTGGACCCATCAGCTTCTGAATAACATGAACAGTTAATTCCGGCGAATCGGAGAGTCTGACATAAAAAAAGTGTTTCTGCACTTTTTAAGCCTCTCACCATCTACTATATAGGGTAACGTTGTCAACTCTCTTAGAGTAATTGATTAGTCACAAAGTAGGAAACAAATAAAAAAATATCAATATGAGCTACTTCTAAAGTGGCACCCTCCTATTTTTATCGAATTTTCTTGAAGCCTACACAACGTTATGCCGAGAAATGAAATAAAACACTTTTCGAAAATAATAGGCTTAACATTAACATGTAAAAAAAAAACTCCCCTCTGCCTCCTGGAGTCGCCCGACGTTGCCCGGTCAGATAATTTTATAATAAAGTTAGGTTAGGGTAGGTTAGCGAAGCGAGCGAAGCGAGCGTAGCTGACCCTTAACAAGCTTTAACCTACAGTGACAAAAAATTGATGAAAACCTATCAGGATTGTGCCCTTCTGCTTCTGAAGGACATAAACTAAGAAATGCGGCGTATCGGAGCGTCTGACAGAAAAAAGTGTTTCTGCACTTTTTCAGCCTCTCTCCATCATCTATATGGTGTATCATTTTCAGCTCTCTAAGAGTAATAGATTTGTCACAAAGTAGGAAACAAACAAAACTTTTTCAATATGACCTACTTCTAAAGTGGCACCCCCCTGTTTTTATCGAATTTTCTTGATGCCTACACAACGTTATGCCGAGAAATGTAATAAAACACTTTTCGCAAAAAAATAGGCTTATAAATAAAATTATAAAAATGAACCCCACTCTGCCCCCTTGGAGTCGCCCGACGCTGCCCTGTCAGATTATTATATAATAAAGTTAGGTTAATACAGGTTAGCGAAGCGAGCGTAGCTGACTCATCACAAGCTTTAACCTCCATTGACTAAAAAATAGATGAAAACCTAGGAAATGAGGAAAATCTAAGGAACATTGTTAATTGTTACATTGTTACCTTTGTAGGCTAACCTACATTGTTGGTCAATATACATTGACAAAAAAATGGACGAAAACCTAGGAAATGATGAAAATCTAAGGAACATTGTTAATTGTGACATTGTTACCTTTGTAGGCTAACCTACATTGTTGGTCAATATACATTGACAAAAAAATGGATGAAAATCTATCGGGGGTGGACCCATCAGCTTCTGAATAACATGAACAGTTAATTCCGGCGAATCGGAGAGTCTGACATAAAAAAAGTGTTTCTGCACTTTTTAAGCCTCTCACCATCTACTATATAGGGTAACGTTGTCAACTCTCTTAGAGTAATTGATTAGTCACAAAGTAGGAAACAAATAAAAAAATATCAATATGAGCTACTTCTAAAGTGGCACCCTCCTATTTTTATCGAATTTTCTTGAAGCCTACACAACGTTATGCCGAGAAATGAAATAAAACACTTTTCGAAAATAATAGGCTTAACATTAACATGTAAAAAAAAATCTCCCCTCTGCCTCCTGGAGTCGCCCGACGTTGCCCGGTCAGATAATTTTATAATAAAGTTAGGTTAGGGTAGGTTAGCGAAGCGAGCGAAGCGAGCGTAGCTGACCCTTAACAAGCTTTAACCTACAGTGACAAAAAATTGATGAAAACCTATCAGGATTGTGCCCTTCTGCTTCTGAAGGACATAAACTAAGAAATGCGGCGTATCGGAGCGTCTGACAGAAAAAAGTGTTTCTGCACTTTTTAAGCCTCTCTCCATCATCTATATGGTGTATCATTTTCAGCTCTCTAAGAGTAATAGATTTGTCACAAAGTAGGAAACAAACAAAACTTTTTCAATATGACCTACTTCTAAAGTGGCACCCCCCTGTTTTTATCGAATTTTCTTGATGCCTACACAACGTTATGCCGAGAAATGTAATAAAACACTTTTCGAAAAAAAATAGGCTTATAAATAAAATTATAAAAATGAACCCCACTCTGCCCCCTTGGAGTCGCCCGACGCTGCCCTGTCAGATTATTATATAATAAAGTTAGGTTAATACAGGTTAGCGAAGCGAGCGTAGCTGACTCATCACAAGCTTTAACCTCCATTGACTAAAAAATGGATGAAAACCTAGGAAATGAGGAAAATCTAAGGAACATTGTTAATTGTTACATTGTTACCTTTGTAGGCTAACCTACATTGTTGGTCAATATACATTGACAAAAAAATGGACGAAAACCTAGGAAACGATGAAAATCTAAGGAACATTGTTAATTGTGACATTGTTACCTTTGTAGGCTAACCTACATTGTTGGTCAATATACATTGACAAAAAAATGGATGAAAATCTATCGGGGGTGGACCCATCAGCTTCTGAATAACATGAACAGTTAATTCCGGCGAATCGGAGAGTCTGACATAAAAAAAGTGTTTCTGCACTTTTTAAGCCTCTCACCATCTACTATATAGGGTAACGTTGTCAACTCTCTTAGAGTAATTGATTCGTCACAAAGTAGGAAACAAATAAAAAAATATCAATATGAGCTACTTCTAAAGTGGCACCCCCCTATTTTTATCGAATTTTCTTGAAGCCTACACAACGTTATGCCGAGAAATGAAATAAAACACTTTTCGAAAATAATAGGCTTAACATTAACATGTAAAAAAAAATCTCCCCTCTGCCTCCTGGAGTCGCCCGACGTTGCCCGGTCAGATAATTTTATAATAAAGTTAGGTTAGGGTAGGTTAGCGAAGCGAGCGTAGCTGACCCTTAACAAGCTTTAACCTACAGTGACAAAAATTGATGAAAACCTATCAGGATTGTGCCCTTCTGCTTCTGAAGGACATAAACTAAGAAATGCGGCGTATCGGAGCGTCTGACAGAAAAATGTGTTTCTGCACTTTTTAAGCCTCTCTCCATCATCTATATGGTGTATCATTTTTAGCTCTCTAAGAGTAATAGATTTGTCACAAAGTAGGAAACAAACAAAACTTTTTCAATATGACCTACTTCTAAAGTGGCACCCCCCTGTTTTTATCGAATTTTCTTGATGCCTACACAACGTTATGCCGAGAAATGTAATAAAACACTTTTCGCAAAAAAATAGGCTTATAAATAAAATTATAAAAATGAACCCCACTCTGCCCCCTTGGAGTCGCCCGACGCTGCCCTGTCAGATTATTATATAATAAAGTTAGGTTAATACAGGTTAGCGAAGCGAGCGTAGCTGACTCATCACAAGCTTTAACCTCCATTGACTAAAAAATAGATGAAAACCTAGGAAATGAGGAAAATCTAAGGAACATTGTTAATTGTTACATTGTTACCTTTGTAGGCTAACCTACATTGTTGGTCAATATACATTGACAAAAAAATGGACGAAAACCTAGGAAATGATGAAAATCTAAGGAACATTGTTAATTGTGACATTGTTACCTTTGTAGGCTAACCTACATTGTTGGTCAATATACATTGACAAAAAAATGGATGAAAATCTATCGGGGGTGGACCCATCAGCTTCTGAATAACATGAACAGTTAATTCCGGCGAATCGGAGAGTCTGACATAAAAAAAGTGTTTCTGCACTTTTTAAGCCTCTCACCATCTACTATATAGGGTAACGTTGTCAACTCTCTTAGAGTAATTGATTAGTCACAAAGTAGGAAACAAATAAAAAAATATCAATATGAGCTACTTCTAAAGTGGCACCCTCCTATTTTTATCGAATTTTCTTGAAGCCTACACAACGTTATGCCGAGAAATGAAATAAAACACTTTTCGAAAATAATAGGCTTAACATTAACATGTAAAAAAAAACTCCCCTCTGCCTCCTGGAGTCGCCCGACGTTGCCCGGTCAGATAATTTTATAATAAAGTTAGGTTAGGGTAGGTTAGCGAAGCGAGCGAAGCGAGCGTAGCTGACCCTTAACAAGCTTTAACCTACAGTGACAAAAAATTGATGAAAACCTATCAGGATTGTGCCCTTCTGCTTCTGAAGAACATAAACTAAGAAATGCGGCGTATCGGAGCGTCTGACAGAAAAAAGTGTTTCTGCACTTTTTAAGCCTCTCTCCATCATCTATATGGTGTATCATTTTCAGCTCTCTAAGAGTAATAGATTTGTCACAAAGTAGGAAACAAACAAAACTTTTTCAATATGACCTACTTCTAAAGTGGCACCCCCCTGTTTTTATCGAATTTTCTTGATGCCTACACAACGTTATGCCGAGAAATGTAATAAAACACTTTTCGCAAAAAAATAGGCTTATAAATAAAATTATAAAAATGAACCCCACTCTGCCCCCTTGGAGTCGCCCGACGCTGCCCTGTCAGATTATTATATAATAAAGTTAGGTTAATACAGGTTAGCGAAGCGAGCGTAGCTGACTCATCACAAGCTTTAACCTCCATTGACTAAAAAATAGATGAAAACCTAGGAAATGAGGAAAATCTAAGGAACATTGTTAATTGTTACATTGTTACCTTTGTAGGCTAACCTACATTGTTGGTCAATATACATTGACAAAAAAATGGACGAAAACCTAGGAAATGATGAAAATCTAAGGAACATTGTTAATTGTGACATTGTTACCTTTGTAGGCTAACCTACATTGTTGGTCAATATACATTGACAAAAAAATGGATGAAAATCTATCGGGGGTGGACCCATCAGCTTCTGAATAACATGAACAGTTAATTCCGGCGAATCGGAGAGTCTGACATAAAAAAAGTGTTTCTGCACTTTTTAAGCCTCTCACCATCTACTATATAGGGTAACGTTGTCAACTCTCTTAGAGTAATTGATTAGTCACAAAGTAGGAAACAAATAAAAAAATATCAATATGAGCTACTTCTAAAGTGGCACCCTCCTATTTTTATCGAATTTTCTTGAAGCCTACACAACGTTATGCCGAGAAATGAAATAAAACACTTTTCGAAAATAATAGGCTTAACATTAACATGTAAAAAAAAATCTCCCCTCTGCCTCCTGGAGTCGCCCGACGTTGCCCGGTCAGATAATTTTATAATAAAGTTAGGTTAGGGTAGGTTAGCGAAGCGAGCGAAGCGAGCGTAGCTGACCCTTAACAAGCTTTAACCTACAGTGACAAAAAATTGATGAAAACCTATCAGGATTGTGCCCTTCTGCTTCTGAAGGACATAAACTAAGAAATGCGGCGTATCGGAGCGTCTGACAGAAAAAAGTGTTTCTGCACTTTTTAAGCCTCTCTCCATCATCTATATGGTGTATCATTTTCAGCTCTCTAAGAGTAATAGATTTGTCACAAAGTAGGAAACAAACAAAACTTTTTCAATATGACCTACTTCTAAAGTGGCACCCCCCTGTTTTTATCGAATTTTCTTGATGCCTACACAACGTTATGCCGAGAAATGTAATAAAACACTTTTCGAAAAAAAATAGGCTTATAAATAAAATTATAAAAATGAACCCCACTCTGCCCCCTTGGAGTCGCCCGACGCTGCCCTGTCAGATTATTATATAATAAAGTTAGGTTAATACAGGTTAGCGAAGCGAGCGTAGCTGACTCATCACAAGCTTTAACCTCCATTGACTAAAAAATGGATGAAAACCTAGGAAATGAGGAAAATCTAAGGAACATTGTTAATTGTTACATTGTTACCTTTGTAGGCTAACCTACATTGTTGGTCAATATACATTGACAAAAAAATGGACGAAAACCTAGGAAACGATGAAAATCTAAGGAACATTGTTAATTGTGACATTGTTACCTTTGTAGGCTAACCTACATTGTTGGTCAATATACATTGACAAAAAAATGGATGAAAATCTATCGGGGGTGGACCCATCAGCTTCTGAATAACATGAACAGTTAATTCCGGCGAATCGGAGAGTCTGACATAAAAAAAGTGTTTCTGCACTTTTTAAGCCTCTCACCATCTACTATATAGGGTAACGTTGTCAACTCTCTTAGAGTAATTGATTCGTCACAAAGTAGGAAACAAATAAAAAAATATCAATATGAGCTACTTCTAAAGTGGCACCCCCCTATTTTTATCGAATTTTCTTGAAGCCTACACAACGTTATGCCGAGAAATGAAATAAAACACTTTTCGAAAATAATAGGCTTAACATTAACATGTAAAAAAAAATCTCCCCTCTGCCTCCTGGAGTCGCCCGACGTTGCCCGGTCAGATAATTTTATAATAAAGTTAGGTTAGGGTAGGTTAGCGAAGCGAGCGTAGCTGACCCTTAACAAGCTTTAACCTACAGTGACAAAAATTGATGAAAACCTATCAGGATTGTGCCCTTCTGCTTCTGAAGGACATAAACTAAGAAATGCGGCGTATCGGAGCGTCTGACAGAAAAATGTGTTTCTGCACTTTTTAAGCCTCTCTCCATCATCTATATGGTGTATCATTTTTAGCTCTCTAAGAGTAATAGATTTGTCACAAAGTAGGAAACAAACAAAACTTTTTCAATATGACCTACTTCTAAAGTGGCACCCCCCTGTTTTTATCGAATTTTCTTGATGCCTACACAACGTTATGCCGAGAAATGTAATAAAACACTTTTCGCAAAAAAATAGGCTTATAAATAAAATTATAAAAATGAACCCCACTCTGCCCCCTTGGAGTCGCCCGACGCTGCCCTGTCAGATTATTATATAATAAAGTTAGGTTAATACAGGTTAGCGAAGCGAGCGTAGCTGACTCATCACAAGCTTTAACCTCCATTGACTAAAAAATAGATGAAAACCTAGGAAATGAGGAAAATCTAAGGAACATTGTTAATTGTTACATTGTTACCTTTGTAGGCTAACCTACATTGTTGGTCAATATACATTGACAAAAAAATGGACGAAAACCTAGGAAATGATGAAAATCTAAGGAACATTGTTAATTGTGACATTGTTACCTTTGTAGGCTAACCTACATTGTTGGTCAATATACATTGACAAAAAAATGGATGAAAATCTATCGGGGGTGGACCCATCAGCTTCTGAATAACATGAACAGTTAATTCCGGCGAATCGGAGAGTCTGACATAAAAAAAGTGTTTCTGCACTTTTTAAGCCTCTCACCATCTACTATATAGGGTAACGTTGTCAACTCTCTTAGAGTAATTGATTAGTCACAAAGTAGGAAACAAATAAAAAAATATCAATATGAGCTACTTCTAAAGTGGCACCCTCCTATTTTTATCGAATTTTCTTGAAGCCTACACAACGTTATGCCGAGAAATGAAATAAAACACTTTTCGAAAATAATAGGCTTAACATTAACATGTAAAAAAAAACTCCCCTCTGCCTCCTGGAGTCGCCCGACGTTGCCCGGTCAGATAATTTTATAATAAAGTTAGGTTAGGGTAGGTTAGCGAAGCGAGCGAAGCGAGCGTAGCTGACCCTTAACAAGCTTTAACCTACAGTGACAAAAAATTGATGAAAACCTATCAGGATTGTGCCCTTCTGCTTCTGAAGAACATAAACTAAGAAATGCGGCGTATCGGAGCGTCTGACAGAAAAAAGTGTTTCTGCACTTTTTAAGCCTCTCTCCATCATCTATATGGTGTATCATTTTCAGCTCTCTAAGAGTAATAGATTTGTCACAAAGTAGGAAACAAACAAAACTTTTTCAATATGACCTACTTCTAAAGTGGCACCCCCCTGTTTTTATCGAATTTTCTTGATGCCTACACAACGTTATGCCGAGAAATGTAATAAAACACTTTTCGCAAAAAAATAGGCTTATAAATAAAATTATAAAAATGAACCCCACTCTGCCCCCTTGGAGTCGCCCGACGCTGCCCTGTCAGATTATTATATAATAAAGTTAGGTTAATACAGGTTAGCGAAGCGAGCGTAGCTGACTCATCACAAGCTTTAACCTCCATTGACTAAAAAATAGATGAAAACCTAGGAAATGAGGAAAATCTAAGGAACATTGTTAATTGTTACATTGTTACCTTTGTAGGCTAACCTACATTGTTGGTCAATATACATTGACAAAAAAATGGACGAAAACCTAGGAAATGATGAAAATCTAAGGAACATTGTTAATTGTGACATTGTTACCTTTGTAGGCTAACCTACATTGTTGGTCAATATACATTGACAAAAAAATGGATGAAAATCTATCGGGGGTGGACCCATCAGCTTCTGAATAACATGAACAGTTAATTCCGGCGAATCGGAGAGTCTGACATAAAAAAAGTGTTTCTGCACTTTTTAAGCCTCTCACCATCTACTATATAGGGTAACGTTGTCAACTCTCTTAGAGTAATTGATTAGTCACAAAGTAGGAAACAAATAAAAAAATATCAATATGAGCTACTTCTAAAGTGGCACCCTCCTATTTTTATCGAATTTTCTTGAAGCCTACACAACGTTATGCCGAGAAATGAAATAAAACACTTTTCGAAAATAATAGGCTTAACATTAACATGTAAAAAAAAATCTCCCCTCTGCCTCCTGGAGTCGCCCGACGTTGCCCGGTCAGATAATTTTATAATAAAGTTAGGTTAGGGTAGGTTAGCGAAGCGAGCGAAGCGAGCGTAGCTGACCCTTAACAAGCTTTAACCTACAGTGACAAAAAATTGATGAAAACCTATCAGGATTGTGCCCTTCTGCTTCTGAAGGACATAAACTAAGAAATGCGGCGTATCGGAGCGTCTGACAGAAAAAAGTGTTTCTGCACTTTTTAAGCCTCTCTCCATCATCTATATGGTGTATCATTTTCAGCTCTCTAAGAGTAATAGATTTGTCACAAAGTAGGAAACAAACAAAACTTTTTCAATATGACCTACTTCTAAAGTGGCACCCCCCTGTTTTTATCGAATTTTCTTGATGCCTACACAACGTTATGCCGAGAAATGTAATAAAACACTTTTCGAAAAAAAATAGGCTTATAAATAAAATTATAAAAATGAACCCCACTCTGCCCCCTTGGAGTCGCCCGACGCTGCCCTGTCAGATTATTATATAATAAAGTTAGGTTAATACAGGTTAGCGAAGCGAGCGTAGCTGACTCATCACAAGCTTTAACCTCCATTGACTAAAAAATGGATGAAAACCTAGGAAATGAGGAAAATCTAAGGAACATTGTTAATTGTTACATTGTTACCTTTGTAGGCTAACCTACATTGTTGGTCAATATACATTGACAAAAAAATGGACGAAAACCTAGGAAACGATGAAAATCTAAGGAACATTGTTAATTGTGACATTGTTACCTTTGTAGGCTAACCTACATTGTTGGTCAATATACATTGACAAAAAAATGGATGAAAATCTATCGGGGGTGGACCCATCAGCTTCTGAATAACATGAACAGTTAATTCCGGCGAATCGGAGAGTCTGACATAAAAAAAGTGTTTCTGCACTTTTTAAGCCTCTCACCATCTACTATATAGGGTAACGTTGTCAACTCTCTTAGAGTAATTGATTCGTCACAAAGTAGGAAACAAATAAAAAAATATCAATATGAGCTACTTCTAAAGTGGCACCCCCCTATTTTTATCGAATTTTCTTGAAGCCTACACAACGTTATGCCGAGAAATGAAATAAAACACTTTTCGAAAATAATAGGCTTAACATTAACATGTAAAAAAAAATCTCCCCTCTGCCTCCTGGAGTCGCCCGACGTTGCCCGGTCAGATAATTTTATAATAAAGTTAGGTTAGGGTAGGTTAGCGAAGCGAGCGTAGCTGACCCTTAACAAGCTTTAACCTACAGTGACAAAAATTGATGAAAACCTATCAGGATTGTGCCCTTCTGCTTCTGAAGGACATAAACTAAGAAATGCGGCGTATCGGAGCGTCTGACAGAAAAATGTGTTTCTGCACTTTTTAAGCCTCTCTCCATCATCTATATGGTGTATCATTTTTAGCTCTCTAAGAGTAATAGATTTGTCACAAAGTAGGAAACAAACAAAACTTTTTCAATATGACCTACTTCTAAAGTGGCACCCCCCTGTTTTTATCGAATTTTCTTGATGCCTACACAACGTTATGCCGAGAAATGTAATAAAACACTTTTCGCAAAAAAATAGGCTTATAAATAAAATTATAAAAATGAACCCCACTCTGCCCCCTTGGAGTCGCCCGACGCTGCCCTGTCAGATTATTATATAATAAAGTTAGGTTAATACAGGTTAGCGAAGCGAGCGTAGCTGACTCATCACAAGCTTTAACCTCCATTGACTAAAAAATAGATGAAAACCTAGGAAATGAGGAAAATCTAAGGAACATTGTTAATTGTTACATTGTTACCTTTGTAGGCTAACCTACATTGTTGGTCAATATACATTGACAAAAAAATGGACGAAAACCTAGGAAATGATGAAAATCTAAGGAACATTGTTAATTGTGACATTGTTACCTTTGTAGGCTAACCTACATTGTTGGTCAATATACATTGACAAAAAAATGGATGAAAATCTATCGGTGGTGGACCCATCAGCTTCTGAATAACATGAACAGTTAATTCCGGCGAATCGGAGAGTCTGACATAAAAAAAGTGTTTCTGCACTTTTTAAGCCTCTCACCATCTACTATATAGGGTAACGTTGTCAACTCTCTTAGAGTAATTGATTCGTCACAAAGTAGGAAACAAATAAAAAAATATCAATATGAGCTACTTCTAAAGTGGCACCCCCCTATTTTTATCGAATTTTCTTGAAGCCTACACAACGTTATGCCGAGAAATGAAATAAAACACTTTTCGAAAATAATAGGCTTAACATTAACATGTAAAAAAAAATCTCCCCTCTGCCTCCTGGAGTCGCCCGACGTTGCCCGGTCAGATAATTTTATAATAAAGTTAGGTTAGGGTAGGTTAGCGAAGCGAGCGAAGCGAGCGTAGCTGACCCTTAACAAGCTTTAACCTACAGTGACAAAAAATTGATGAAAACCTATCAGGATTGTGCCCTTCTGCTTCTGAAGGACATAAACTAAGAAATGCGGCGTATCGGAGCGTCTGACAGAAAAAAGTGTTTCTGCACTTTTTAAGCCTCTCTCCATCATCTATATGGTGTATCATTTTCAGCTCTCTAAGAGTAATAGATTTGTCACAAAGTAGGAAACAAACAAAACTTTTTCAATATGACCTACTTCTAAAGTGGCACCCCCCTGTTTTTATCGAATTTTCTTGATGCCTACACAACGTTATGCCGAGAAATGTAATAAAACACTTTTCGAAAAAAAATAGGCTTATAAATAAAATTATAAAAATGAACCCCACTCTGCCCCCTTGGAGTCGCCCGACGCTGCCCTGTCAGATTATTATATAATAAAGTTAGGTTAATACAGGTTAGCGAAGCGAGCGTAGCTGACTCATCACAAGCTTTAACCTCCATTGACTAAAAAATGGATGAAAACCTAGGAAATGAGGAAAATCTAAGGAACATTGTTAATTGTTACATTGTTACCTTTGTAGGCTAACCTACATTGTTGGTCAATATACATTGACAAAAAAATGGACGAAAACCTAGGAAATGATGAAAATCTAAGGAACATTGTTAATTGTGACATTGTTACCTTTGTAGGCTAACCTACATTGTTGGTCAATATACATTGACAAAAAAATGGATGAAAATCTATCGGGGGTGGACCCATCAGCTTCTGAATAACATGAACAGTTAATTCCGGCGAATCGGAGAGTCTGACATAAAAAAAGTGTTTCTGCACTTTTTAAGCCTCTCACCATCTACTATATAGGGTAACGTTGTCAACTCTCTTAGAGTAATTGATTAGTCACAAAGTAGGAAACAAATAAAAAAATATCAATATGAGCTACTTCTAAAGTGGCACCCTCCTATTTTTATCGAATTTTCTTGAAGCCTACACAACGTTATGCCGAGAAATGAAATAAAACACTTTTCGAAAATAATAGGCTTAACATTAACATGTAAAAAAAAATCTCCCCTCTGCCTCCTGGAGTCGCCCGACGTTGCCCGGTCAGATAATTTTATAATAAAGTTAGGTTAGGGTAGGTTAGCGAAGCGAGCGAAGCGAGCGTAGCTGACCCTTAACAAGCTTTAACCTACAGTGACAAAAAATTGATGAAAACCTATCAGGATTGTGCCCTTCTGCTTCTGAAGGACATAAACTAAGAAATGCGGCGTATCGGAGCGTCTGACAGAAAAAAGTGTTTCCGCACTTTTTAAGCCTCTCCATCATCTATATGGTGTATCATTTTCAGCTCTCTAAGAGTAATAGATTTGTCACAAAGTAGGAAACAAACAAAACTTTTTCAATATGACCTACTTCTAAAGTGGCACCCCCCTGTTTTTATCGAATTTTCTTGATGCCTACACAACGTTATGCCGAGAAATGTAATAAAACACTTTTCGAAAAAAAATAGGCTTATAAATAAAATTATAAAAAAGAACCCCACTCTGCCCCCTTGGAGTCGCCCGACGCTGCCCTGTCAGATTATTATATAATAAAGTTAGGTTAATACAGGTTAGCGAAGCGAGCGTAGCTGACTCATCACAAGCTTTAACCTCCATTGACTAAAAAATGGATGAAAACCTAGGAAATGAGGAAAATCTAAGGAACATTGTTAATTGTTACATTGTTACCTTTGTAGGCTAACCTACATTGTTGGTCAATATACATTGACAAAAAAATGGATGAAAACCTAGGAAATGATGAAAATCTAAGGAACATTGTTAATTGTGACATTGTTACCTTTGTAGGCTAACCTACATTGTTGGTCAATATACATTGACAAAAAAATGGATGAAAATCTATCGGGGGTCGACCCATCAGCTTCTGAATAACATGAACAGTTAATTCCGGCGAATCGGAGAGTCTGACATAAAAAAGTGTTTCTGCACTTTTTAAGCCTCTCACCATCTACTATATAGGGTAACGTTGTCAACTCTCTTAGAGTAATAGATTCGTCACAAAGTAGGAAACAAATAAAAAAATATCAATATGAGCTACTTCTAAAGTGGCACCCCCCTATTTTTATCGAATTTTCTTGAAGCCTACACAACGTTATGCCGAGAAATGAAATAAAACACTTTTCGAAAATAATAGGCTTAACATTAACATGTAAAAAAAAATCTCCCCTCTGCCTCCTGGAGTCGCCCGACGTTGCCCGGTCAGATAATTTTATAATAAAGTTAGGTTAGGGTAGGTTAGCGAAGCGAGCGAAGCGAGCGTAGCTGACCCTTAACAAGCTTTAACCTACAGTGACAAAAAATTGATGAAAACCTATCAGGATTGTGCCCTTCTGCTTCTGAAGGACATAAACTAAGAAATGCGGCGTATCGGAGCGTCTGACAGAAAAAAGTGTTTCTGCACTTTTTAAGCCTCTCTCCATCATCTATATGGTGTATCATTTTCAGCTCTCTAAGAGTAATAGATTTGTCACAAAGTAGGAAACAAACAAAACTTTTTCAATATGACCTACTTCTAAAGTGGCACCCCCCTGTTTTTATCGAATTTTTTTGATGCCTACACAACGTTATGCCGAGAAATGTAATAAAACACTTTTCGAAAAAAAATAGGCTTATAAATAAAATTATAAAAATGAACCCCACTCTGCCCCCTTGGAGTCGCCCGACGCTGCCCTGTCAGATTATTATATAATAAAGTTAGGTTAATACAGGTAAGCGAAGCGAGCGTAGCTGACTCATCACAAGCTTTAACCTCCATTGACTAAAAAATGGATGAAAACCTAGGAAATGAGGAAAATCTAAGGAACATTGTTAATTGTTACATTGTTACCTTTGTAGGCTAACCTACATTGTTGGTCAATATACATTGACAAAAAAATGGACGAAAACCTAGGAAATGATGAAAATCTAAGGAACATTGTTAATTGTGACATTGTTACCTTTGTAGGCTAACCTACATTGTTGGTCAATATACATTGACAAAAAAATGGTTGAAAATCTATCGGGGGTGGACCCATCAGCTTCTGAATAACATGAACAGTTAATTCCGGCGAATCGGAGAGTCTGACATAAAAAAAGTGTTTCTGCACTTTTTAAGCCTCTCACCATCTACTATATAGGGTAACGTTGTCAACTCTCTTAGAGTAATTGATTAGTCACAAAGTAGGAAACAAATAAAAAAATATCAATATGAGCTACTTCTAAAGTGGCACCCTCCTATTTTTATCGAATTTTCTTGAAGCCTACACAACGTTATGCCGAGAAATGAAATAAAACACTTTTCGAAAATAATAGGCTTAACATTAACATGTAAAAAAAAATCTCCCCTCTGCCTCCTGGAGTCGCCCGACGTTGCCCGGTCAGATAATTTTATAATAAAGTTAGGTTAGGGTAGGTTAGCGAAGCGAGCGAAGCGAGCGTAGCTGACCCTTAACAAGCTTTAACCTACAGTGACAAAAAATTGATGAAAACCTATCAGGATTGTGCCCTTCTGCTTCTGAAGGACATAAACTAAGAAATGCGGCGTATCGGAGCGTCTGACAGAAAAAAGTGTTTTCTGCACTTTTTAAGCCTCTCCATCATCTATATGGTGTATCATTTTCAGCTCTCTAAGAGTAATAGATTTGTCACAAAGTAGGAAACAAACAAAACTTTTTCAATATGACCTACTTCTAAAGTGGCACCCCCCTGTTTTTATCGAATTTTCTTGATGCCTACACAACGTTATGCCGAGAAATGTAATAAAACACTTTTCGCAAAAAAATAGGCTTATAAATAAAATTATAAAAATGAACCCCACTCTGCCCCCTTGGAGTCGCCCGACGCTGCCCTGTCAGATTATTATATAATAAAGTTAGGTTAATACAGGTTAGCGAAGCGAGCGTAGCTGACTCATCACAAGCTTTAACCTCCATTGACTAAAAAATGGATGAAAACCTAGGAAATGAGGAAAATCTAAGGAACATTGTTAATTGTTACATTGTTACCTTTGTAGGCTAACCTTCATTGTTGGTCAATATACATTGACAAAAAAATGGACGAAAACCTAGGAAATGATGAAAATCTAAGGAACATTGTTAATTGTGACATTGTTACCTTTGTAGGCTAACCTACATTGTTGGTCAATATACATTGACAAAAAAATGGATGAAAATCTATCGGTGGTGGACCCATCAGCTTCTGAATAACATGAACAGTTAATTCCGGCGAATCGGAGAGTCTGACATAAAAAAAGTGTTTCTGCACTTTTTAAGCCTCTCACCATCTACTATATAGGGTAACGTTGTCAACTCTCTTAGAGTAATTGATTCGTCACAAAGTAGGAAACAAATCAAAAAATATCAATATGAGCTACTTCTAAAGTGGCACCCCCCTATTTTTATCGAATTTTCTTGAAGCCTACACAACGTTATGCCGAGAAATGAAATAAAACACTTTTCGAAAATAATAGGCTTAACATTAACATGTAAAAAAAAATCTCCCCCTCTGCCTCCTGGAGTCGCCCGACGTTGCCCGGTCAGATAATTTTATAATAAAGTTAGGTTAGGGTAGGTTAGCGAAGCGAGCGAAGCGAGCGTAGCTGACCCTTAACAAGCTTTAACCTACAGTGACAAAAAATTGATGAAAACCTATTCAGGATTGTGCCCTTCTGCTTCTGAAGGACATAAACTAAGAAATGCGGCGTATCGGAGCGTCTGACAGAAAAAAGTGTTTCTGCACTTTTTAAGACTCTCTCCATCATCTATATGGTGTATCATTATTAGCTCTCTAGGAGTAATAGATTTGTCACAAAGTAGGAAACAAACAAAACTTTTTCAATATGACCTACTTCTAAAGTGGCACCCCCCTGTTTTTATCGAATTTTCTTGATGCCTACACAACGTTATGCCGAGAAATGTAATAAAACACTTTTCGAAAAAAAATAGGCTTATAAATAAAATTAGAAAAATGAACCCCACTCTGCCCCCTTGGAGTCGCCCGACGCTGCCCTGTCAGATTATTATATAATAAAGTTAGGTTAATACAGGTTAGCGAAGCGAGCGTAGCTGACTCATCACAAGCTTTAACCTCCATTGACTAAAAAATAGATGAAAACCTAGGAAATGAGGAAAATCTAAGGAACATTGTTAATTGTTACATTGTTACCTTTGTAGGCTAACCTACATTGTTGGTCAATATACATTGACAAAAAAATGGATGAAAATCTATCGGTGGTGGACCCATCAGCTTCTGAATAACATGAACAGTTAATTCCGGCGAATCGGAGAGTCTGACATAAAAAAAGTGTTTCTGCACTTTTTAAGCCTCTCACCATCTACTATATAGGGTAACGTTGTCAACTCTCTTAGAGTAATTGATTCGTCACAAAGTAGGAAACAAATAAAAAAATATCAATATGAGCTACTTCTAAAGTGGCACCCCCCTATTTTTATCGAATTTTCTTGAAGCCTACACAACGTTATGCCGAGAAATGAAATAAAACACTTTTCGAAAATAATAGGCTTAACATTAACATGTAAAAAAAAATCTCCCCTCTGCCTCCTGGAGTCGCCCGACGTTGCCCGGTCAGATAATTTTATAATAAAGTTAGGTTAGGGTAGGTTAGCGAAGCGAGCGAAGCGAGCGTAGCTGACCCTTAACAAGCTTTAACCTACAGTGACAAAAAATTGATGAAAACCTATCAGGATTGTGCCCTTCTGCTTCTGAAGGACATAAACTAAGAAATGCGGCGTATCGGAGCGTCTGACAGAAAAAAGTGTTTCTGCACTTTTTAAGCCTCTCTCCATCATCTATATGGTGTATCATTTTTAGCTCTCTAAGAGTAATAGATTTGTCACAAAGTAGGAAACAAACAAAACTTTTTCAATATGACCTACTTCTTAAGTGGCACCCCCCTGTTTTTATCGAATTTTCTTGATGCCTACACAACGTTATGCCGAGAAATGTAATAAAACACTTTTCGAAAAAAAATAGGCTTATAAATAAAATTATAAAAAGAACCCCACTCTGCCCCCTTGGAGTCGCCCGACGCTGCCCTGTCAGATTATTATATAATAAAGTTAGGTTAATACAGGTTAGCGAAGCGAGCGTAGCTTACTCATCACAAGCTTTAACCTCCATTGACTAAAAAATGGATGAAAACCTAGGAAATGAGGAAAATCTAAGGAACATTGTTAATTGTTACATTGTTACCTTTGTAGGCTAACCTACATTGTTGGTCAATATACATTGACAAAAAAATGGACGAAAACCTAGGAAATGATGAAAATCTAAGGAACATTGTTAATTGTGACATTGTTACCTTTGTAGGCTAACCTACATTGTTGGTCAATATACATTGACAAAAAAATGGATGAAAATCTATCGGGGGTGGACCCATCAGCTTCTGAATAACATGAACAGTTAATTCCGGCGAATCGGAGAGTCTGACATAAAAAAAGTGTTTCTGCACTTTTTAAGCCTCTCACCATCTACTATATAGGGTAACGTTGTCAACTCTCTTAGAGTAATTGATTAGTCACAAAGTAGGAAACAAATAAAAAAATATCAATATGAGCTACTTCTAAAGTGGCACCCTCCTATTTTTATCGAATTTTCTTGAAGCCTACACAACGTTATGCCGAGAAATGAAATAAAACACTTTTCGAAAATAATAGGCTTAACATTAACATGTAAAAAAAAATCTCCCCTCTGCCTCCTGGAGTCGCCCGACGTTGCCCGGTCAGATAATTTTATAATAAAGTTAGGTTAGGGTAGGTTAGCGAAGCGAGCGAAGCGAGCGTAGCTGACCCTTAACAAGCTTTAACCTACAGTGACAAAAAATTGATGAAAACCTATCAGGATTGTGCCCTTCTGCTTCTGAAGGACATAAACTAAGAAATGCGGCGTATCGGAGCGTCTGACAGAAAAAAGTGTTTCTGCACTTTTTAAGCCTCTCCATCATCTATATGGTGTATCATTTTCAGCTCTCTAAGAGTAATAGATTTGTCACAAAGTAGGAAACAAACAAAACTTTTTCAATATGACCTACTTCTAAAGTGGCACCCCCCTGTTTTTATCGAATTTTCTTGATGCCTACACAACGTTATGCCGAGAAATGTAATAAAACACTTTTCGCAAAAAAATAGGCTTATAAATAAAATTATAAAAATGAACCCCACTCTGCCCCCTTGGAGTCGCCCGACGCTGCCCTGTCAGATTATTATATAATAAAGTTAGGTTAATACAGGTTAGCGAAGCGAGCGTAGCTGACTCATCACAAGCTTTAACCTCCATTGACTAAAAAATGGATGAAAACCTAGGAAATGAGGAAAATCTAAGGAACATTGTTAATTGTTACATTGTTACCTTTGTAGGCTAACCTTCATTGTTGGTCAATATACATTGACAAAAAAATGGACGAAAACCTAGGAAATGATGAAAATCTAAGGAACATTGTTAATTGTGACATTGTTACCTTTGTAGGCTAACCTACATTGTTGGTCAATATACATTGACAAAAAAATGGATGAAAATCTATCGGTGGTGGACCCATCAGCTTCTGAATAACATGAACAGTTAATTCCGGCGAATCGGAGAGTCTGACATAAAAAAAGTGTTTCTGCACTTTTTAAGCCTCTCACCATCTACTATATAGGGTAACGTTGTCAACTCTCTTAGAGTAATTGATTCGTCACAAAGTAGGAAACAAATCAAAAAATATCAATATGAGCTACTTCTAAAGTGGCACCCCCCTATTTTTATCGAATTTTCTTGAAGCCTACACAACGTTATGCCGAGAAATGAAATAAAACACTTTTCGAAAATAATAGGCTTAACATTAACATGTAAAAAAAAATCTCCCCTCTGCCTCCTGGAGTCGCCCGACGTTGCCCGGTCAGATAATTTTATAATAAAGTTAGGTTAGGGTAGGTTAGCGAAGCGAGCGAAGCGAGCGTAGCTGACCCTTAACAAGCTTTAACCTACAGTGACAAAAAATTGATGAAAACCTATCAGGATTGTGCCCTTCTGCTTCTGAAGGACATAAACTAAGAAATGCGGCGTATCGGAGCGTCTGACAGAAAAAAGTGTTTCTGCACTTTTTAAGCCTCTCTCCATCATCTATATGGTGTATCATTTTCAGCTCTCTAAGAGTAATAGATTTGTCACAAAGTAGGAAACAAACAAAACTTTTTCAATATGACCTACTTCTAAAGTGGCACCTCCCTGTTTTTATCGAATTTTCTTGATGCCTACACAACGTTATCCTGAGAAATGTAATAAAACACTTTTCGAAAAAAAATAGGCTTATAAATAAAATTATAAAAATGAACCCCACTCTGCCCCCTTGGAGTCGCCCGACGCTGCCCTGTCAGATTATTATATAATAAAGTTAGGTTAATACAGGTTAGCGAAGCGAGCGTAGCTGACTCATCACAAGCTTTAACCTCCATTGACTAAAAAATAGATGAAAACCTAGGAAATGAGGAAAATCTAAGGAACATTGTTAATTGTTACATTGTTACCTTTGTAGGCTAACCTACATTGTTGGTCAATATACATTGACAAAAAAATGGACGAAAACCTAGGAAATGATGAAAATCTAAGGAACATTGTTAATTGTGACATTGTTACCTTTGTAGGCTAACCTACATTGTTGGTCAATATACATTGACAAAAAAATGGATGAAAATCTATCGGGGGTGGACCCATCAGCTTCTGAATAACATGAACAGTTAATTCCGGCGAATCGGAGAGTCTGACATAAAAAAAGTGTTTCTGCACTTTTTAAGCCTCTCACCATCTACTATATAGGGTAACGTTGTCAACTCTCTTAGAGTAATTGATTAGTCACAAAGTAGGAAACAAATAAAAAAATATCAATATGAGCTACTTCTAAAGTGGCACCCTCCTATTTTTATCGAATTTTCTTGAAGCCTACACAACGTTATGCCGAGAAATGAAATAAAACACTTTTCGAAAATAATAGGCTTAACATTAACATGTAAAAAAAAATCTCCCCTCTGCCTCCTGGAGTCGCCCGACGTTGCCCGGTCAGATAATTTTATAATAAAGTTAGGTTAGGGTAGGTTAGCGAAGCGAGCGAAGCGAGCGTAGCTGACCCTTAACAAGCTTTAACCTACAGTGACAAAAAATTGATGAAAACCTATCAGGATTGTGCCCTTCTGCTTCTGAAGGACATAAACTAAGAAATGCGGCGTATCGGAGCGTCTGACAGAAAAAAGTGTTTCTGCACTTTTTAAGCCTCTCCATCATCTATATGGTGTATCATTTTCAGCTCTCTAAGAGTAATAGATTTGTCACAAAGTAGGAAACAAACAAAACTTTTTCAATATGACCTACTTCTAAAGTGGCACCCCCCTGTTTTTATCGAATTTTCTTGATGCCTACACAACGTTATGCCGAGAAATGTAATAAAACACTTTTCGCAAAAAAATAGGCTTATAAATAAAATTATAAAAATGAACCCCACTCTGCCCCCTTGGAGTCGCCCGACGCTGCCCTGTCAGATTATTATATAATAAAGTTAGGTTAATACAGGTTAGCGAAGCGAGCGTAGCTGACTCATCACAAGCTTTAACCTCCTTTGACTAAAAAATGGATGAAAACCTAGGAAATGAGGAAAATCTAAGGAACATTGTTAATTGTTACATTGTTACCTTTGTAGGCTAACCTTCATTGTTGGTCAATATACATTGACAAAAAAATGGACGAAAACCTAGGAAATGATGAAAATCTAAGGAACATTGTTAATTGTGACATTGTTACCTTTGTAGGCTAACCTACATTGTTGGTCAATATACATTGACAAAAAAATGGATGAAAATCTATCGGTGGTGGACCCATCAGCTTCTGAATAACATGAACAGTTTATTCCGGCGAATCGGAGAGTCTGACATAAAAAAAGTGTTTCTGCACTTTTTAAGCCTCTCACCATCTACTATATAGGGTAACGTTGTCAACTCTCTTAGAGTAATTGATTCGTCACAAAGTAGGAAACAAATCAAAAAATATCAATATGAGCTACTTCTAAAGTGGCACCCCCCTATTTTTATCGAATTTTCTTGAAGCCTACACAACGTTATGCCGAGAAATGAAATAAAACACTTTTCGAAAATAATAGGCTTAACATTAACATGTAAAAAAAAATCTCCCCTCTGCCTCCTGGAGTCGCCCGACGTTGCCCGGTCAGATAATTTTATAATAAAGTTAGGTTAGGGTAGGTTAGCGAAGCGAGCGAAGCGAGCGTAGCTGACCCTTAACAAGCTTTAACCTACAGTGACAAAAAATTGATGAAAACCTATCAGGATTGTGCCCTTCTGCTTCTGAAGGACATAAACTAAGAAATGCGGCGTATCGGAGCGTCTGACAGAAAAAAGTGTTTCTGCACTTTTTAAGCCTCTCTCCATCATCTATATGGTGTATCATTTTTAGCTCTCTAGGAGTAATAGATTTGTCACAAAGTAGGAAACAAACAAAACTTTTTCAATATGACCTACTTCTAAAGTGGCACCCCCCTGTTTTTATCGAATTTTCTTGATGCCTACACAACGTTATGCCGAGAAATGTAATAAAACACTTTTCGAAAAAAAATAGGCTTATAAATAAAATTAGAAAAATGAACCCCACTCTGCCCCCTTGGAGTCGCCCGACGCTGCCCTGTCAGATTATTATATAATAAAGTTAGGTTAATACAGGTTAGCGAAGCGAGCGTAGCTGACTCATCACAAGCTTTAACCTCCATTGACTAAAAATTAGATGAAAACCTAGGAAATGAGGAAAATCTAAGGAACATTGTTAATTGTTACATTGTTACCTTTGTAGGCTAACCTACATTGTTGGTCAATATACATTGACAAAAAAATGGATGAAAATCTATCGGTGGTGGACCCATCAGCTTCTGAATAACATGAACAGTTAATTCCGGCGAATCGGAGAGTCTGACATAAAAAAAGTGTTTCTGCACTTTTTAAGCCTCTCACCATCTACTATATAGGGTAACGTTGTCAACTCTCTTAGAGTAATTGATTCGTCACAAAGTAGGAAACAAATAAAAAAATATCAATATGAGCTACTTCTAAAGTGGCACCCCCCTATTTTTATCGAATTTTTTTGAAGCCTACACAACGTTATGCCGAGAAATGAAATAAAACACTTTTCGAAAATAATAGGCTTAACATTAACATGTAAAAAAAAATCTCCCCTCTGCCTCCTGGAGTCGCCCGACGTAGCCCGGTCAGATAATTTTATAATAAAGTTAGGTTAGGGTAGGTTAGCGAAGCGAGCGAAGCGAGCGTAGCTGACCCTTAACAAGCTTTAACCTACAGTGACAAAAAATTGATGAAAACCTATCAGGATTGTGCCCTTCTGCTTCTGAAGGACATAAACTAAGAAATGCGGCGTATCGGAGCGTCTGACAGAAAAAAGTGTTTCTGCACTTTTTAAGCCTCTCTCCATCATCTATATGGTGTATCATTTTTAGCTCTCTAAGAGTAATAGATTTGTCACAAAGTAGGAAACAAACAAAACTTTTTCAATATGACCTACTTCTAAAGTGGCACCCCCCTGTTTTTATCGAATTTTCTTGATGCCTACACAACGTTATGCCGAGAAATGTAATAAAACACTTTTCGAAAAAAAATAGGCTTATAAATAAAATTATAAAAAGAACCCCACTCTGCCCCCTTGGAGTCGCCCGACGCTGCCCTGTCAGATTATTATATAATAAAGTTAGGTTAATACAGGTTAGCGAAGCGAGCGTAGCTTACTCATCACAAGCTTTAACCTCCATTGACTAAAAAATGGATGAAAACCTAGGAAATGAGGAAAATCTAAGGAACATTGTTAATTGTTACATTGTTACCTTTGTAGGCTAACCTACATTGTTGGTCAATATACATTGACAAAAAAATGGACGAAAACCTAGGAAATGATGAAAATCTAAGGAACATTGTTAATTGTGACATTGTTACCTTTGTAGGCTAACCTACATTGTTGGTCAATATACATTGACAAAAAAATGGATGAAAATCTATCGGGGGTGGACCCATCAGCTTCTGAATAACATGAACAGTTAATTCCGGCGAATCGGAGAGTCTGACATAAAAAAAGTGTTTCTGCACTTTTTAAGCCTCTCACCATCTACTATATAGGGTAACGTTGTCAACTCTCTTAGAGTAATTGATTAGTCACAAAGTAGGAAACAAATAAAAAAATATCAATATGAGCTACTTCTTAAGTGGCACCCTCCTATTTTTATCGAATTTTCTTGAAGCCTACACAACGTTATGCCGAGAAATGAAATAAAACACTTTTCGAAAATAATAGGCTTAACATTAACATGTAAAAAAAAATCTCCCCTCTGCCTCCTGGAGTCGCCCGACGTTGCCCGGTCAGATAATTTTATAATAAAGTTAGGTTAGGGTAGGTTAGCGAAGCGAGCGAAGCGAGCGTAGCTGACCCTTAACAAGCTTTAACCTACAGTGACAAAAAATTGATGAAAACCTATCAGGATTGTGCCCTTCTGCTTCTGAAGGACATAAACTAAGAAATGCGGCGTATCGGAGCGTCTGACAGAAAAAAGTGTTTCTGCACTTTTTAAGCCTCTCTCCATCATCTATATGGTGTATCATTTTCAGCTCTCTAAGAGTAATAGATTTGTCACAAAGTAGGAAACAAACAAAACTTTTTCAATATGACCTACTTCTAAAGTGGCACCTCCCTGTTTTTATCGAATTTTCTTGATGCCTACACAACGTTATCCTGAGAAATGTAATAAAACACTTTTCGAAAAAAAATAGGCTTATAAATAAAATTATAAAAATGAACCCCACTCTGCCCCCTTGGAGTCGCCCGACGCTGCCCTGTCAGATTATTATATAATAAAGTTAGGTTAATACAGGTTAGCGAAGCGAGCGTAGCTGACTCATCACAAGCTTTAACCTCCATTGACTAAAAAATGGATGAAAACCTAGGAAATGAGGAAAATCTAAGGAACATTGTTAATTGTTACATTGTTACCTTTGTAGGCTAACCTACATTGTTGGTCAATATACATTGACAAAAAAATGGACTAAAACCTAGGAAATGATGAAAATCTAAGGAACATTGTTAATTGTGACATTGTTACCTTTGTAGGCTAACCTACATTGTTGGTCAATATACATTGACAAAAAAATGGATGAAAATCTATCGGGGGTGGACCCATCAGCTTCTGAATAACATGAACAGTTAATTCCGGCGAATCGGAGAGTCTGACATAAAAAAAGTGTTTCTGCACTTTTTAAGCCTCTCACCATCTACTATATAGGGTAACGTTGTCAACTCTCTTAGAGTAATTGATTCGTCACAAAGTAGGAAACAAATAAAAAAATATCAATATGAGCTACTTCTAAAGTGGCACCCCCCTATTTTTATCGAATTTTCTTGAAGCCTACACAACGTTATGCCGAGAAATGAAATAAAACACTTTTCGAAAATAATAGGCTTAACATTAACATGTAAAAAAAAATCTCCCCTCTGCCTCCTGGAGTCGCCCGACGTTGCCCGGTCAGATAATTTTATAATAAAGTTAGGTTAGGGTAGGTTAGCGAAGCGAGCGAAGCGAGCGTAGCTGACCCTTAACAAGCTTTAACCTACAGTGACAAAAAATTGATGAAAACCTATCAGGATTGTGCCCTTCTGCTTCTGAAGGACATAAACTAAGAAATGCGGCGTATCGGAGCGTCTGACAGAAAAAAGTGTTTCTGCACTTTTTAAGCCTCTCCATCATCTATATGGTGTATCATTTTCAGCTCTCTAAGAGTAATAGATTTGTCACAAAGTAGGAAACAAACAAAACTTTTTCAATATGACCTACTTCTAAAGTGGCACCCCCCTGTTTTTATCGAATTTTCTTGATGCCTACACAACGTTATGCCGAGAAATGTAATAAAACACTTTTCGCAAAAAAATAGGCTTATAAATAAAATTATAAAAATGAACCCCACTCTGCCCCCTTGGAGTCGCCCGACGCTGCCCTGTCAGATTATTATATAATAAAGTTAGGTTAATACAGGTTAGCGAAGCGAGCGTAGCTGACTCATCACAAGCTTTAACCTCCATTGACTAAAAAATGGATGAAAACCTAGGAAATGAGGAAAATCTAAGGAACATTGTTAATTGTTACATTGTTACCTTTGTAGGCTAACCTTCATTGTTGGTCAATATACATTGACAAAAAAATGGACGAAAACCTAGGAAATGATGAAAATCTAAGGAACATTGTTAATTGTGACATTGTTACCTTTGTAGGCTAACCTACATTGTTGGTCAATATACATTGACAAAAAAATGGATGAAAATCTATCGGTGGTGGACCCATCAGCTTCTGAATAACATGAACAGTTTATTCCGGCGAATCGGAGAGTCTGACATAAAAAAAGTGTTTCTGCACTTTTTAAGCCTCTCACCATCTACTATATAGGGTAACGTTGTCAACTCTCTTAGAGTAATTGATTCGTCACAAAGTAGGAAACAAATCAAAAAATATCAATATGAGCTACTTCTAAAGTGGCACCCCCCTATTTTTATCGAATTTTCTTGAAGCCTACACAACGTTATGCCGAGAAATGAAATAAAACACTTTTCGAAAATAATAGGCTTAACATTAACATGTAAAAAAAAATCTCCCCTCTGCCTCCTGGAGTCGCCCGACGTTGCCCGGTCAGATAATTTTATAATAAAGTTAGGTTAGGGTAGGTTAGCGAAGCGAGCGAAGCGAGCGTAGCTGACCCTTAACAAGCTTTAACCTACAGTGACAAAAAATTGATGAAAACCTATCAGGATTGTGCCCTTCTGCTTCTGAAGGACATAAACTAAGAAATGCGGCGTATCGGAGCGTCTGACAGAAAAAAGTGTTTCTGCACTTTTTAAGCCTCTCTCCATCATCTATATGGTGTATCATTTTTAGCTCTCTAGGAGTAATAGATTTGTCACAAAGTAGGAAACAAACAAAACTTTTTCAATATGACCTACTTCTAAAGTGGCACCCCCCTGTTTTTATCGAATTTTCTTGATGCCTACACAACGTTATGCCGAGAAATGTAATAAAACACTTTTCGAAAAAAAATAGGCTTATAAATAAAATTAGAAAAATGAACCCCACTCTGCCCCCTTGGAGTCGCCCGACGCTGCCCTGTCAGATTATTATATAATAAAGTTAGGTTAATACAGGTTAGCGAAGCGAGCGTAGCTGACTCATCACAAGCTTTAACCTCCATTGACTAAAAATTAGATGAAAACCTAGGAAATGAGGAAAATCTAAGGAACATTGTTAATTGTTACATTGTTACCTTTGTAGGCTAACCTACATTGTTGGTCAATATACATTGACAAAAAAATGGATGAAAATCTATCGGTGGTGGACCCATCAGCTTCTGAATAACATGAACAGTTAATTCCGGCGAATCGGAGAGTCTGACATAAAAAAAGTGTTTCTGCACTTTTTAAGCCTCTCACCATCTACTATATAGGGTAACGTTGTCAACTCTCTTAGAGTAATTGATTCGTCACAAAGTAGGAAACAAATAAAAAAATATCAATATGAGCTACTTCTAAAGTGGCACCCCCCTATTTTTATCGAATTTTCTTGAAGCCTACACAACGTTATGCCGAGAAATGAAATAAAACACTTTTCGAAAATAATAGGCTTAACATTAACATGTAAAAAAAAATCTCCCCTCTGCCTCCTGGAGTCGCCCGACGTAGCCCGGTCAGATAATTTTATAATAAAGTTAGGTTAGGGTAGGTTAGCGAAGCGAGCGAAGCGAGCGTAGCTGACCCTTAACAAGCTTTAACCTACAGTGACAAAAAATTGATGAAAACCTATCAGGATTGTGCCCTTCTGCTTCTGAAGGACATAAACTAAGAAATGCGGCGTATCGGAGCGTCTGACAGAAAAAAGTGTTTCTGCACTTTTTAAGCCTCTCTCCATCATCTATATGGTGTATCATTTTTAGCTCTCTAAGAGTAATAGATTTGTCACAAAGTAGGAAACAAACAAAACTTTTTCAATATGACCTACTTCTAAAGTGGCACCCCCCTGTTTTTATCGAATTTTCTTGATGCCTACACAACGTTATGCCGAGAAATGTAATAAAACACTTTTCGAAAAAAAATAGGCTTATAAATAAAATTATAAAAAGAACCCCACTCTGCCCCCTTGGAGTCGCCCGACGCTGCCCTGTCAGATTATTATATAATAAAGTTAGGTTAATACAGGTTAGCGAAGCGAGCGTAGCTTACTCATCACAAGCTTTAACCTCCATTGACTAAAAAATGGATGAAAACCTAGGAAATGAGGAAAATCTAAGGAACATTGTTAATTGTTACATTGTTACCTTTGTAGGCTAACCTACATTGTTGGTCAATATACATTGACAAAAAAATGGACGAAAACCTAGGAAATGATGAAAATCTAAGGAACATTGTTAATTGTGACATTGTTACCTTTGTAGGCTAACCTACATTGTTGGTCAATATACATTGACAAAAAAATGGATGAAAATCTATCGGGGGTGGACCCATCAGCTTCTGAATAACATGAACAGTTAATTCCGGCGAATCGGAGAGTCTGACATAAAAAAAGTGTTTCTGCACTTTTTAAGCCTCTCACCATCTACTATATAGGGTAACGTTGTCAACTCTCTTAGAGTAATTGATTAGTCACAAAGTAGGAAACAAATAAAAAAATATCAATATGAGCTACTTCTTAAGTGGCACCCTCCTATTTTTATCGAATTTTCTTGAAGCCTACACAACGTTATGCCGAGAAATGAAATAAAACACTTTTCGAAAATAATAGGCTTAACATTAACATGTAAAAAAAAATCTCCCCTCTGCCTCCTGGAGTCGCCCGACGTTGCCCGGTCAGATAATTTTATAATAAAGTTAGGTTAGGGTAGGTTAGCGAAGCGAGCGAAGCGAGCGTAGCTGACCCTTAACAAGCTTTAACCTACAGTGACAAAAAATTGATGAAAACCTATCAGGATTGTGCCCTTCTGCTTCTGAAGGACATAAACTAAGAAATGCGGCGTATCGGAGCGTCTGACAGAAAAAAGTGTTTCTGCACTTTTTAAGCCTCTCTCCATCATCTATATGGTGTATCATTTTCAGCTCTCTAAGAGTAATAGATTTGTCACAAAGTAGGAAACAAACAAAACTTTTTCAATATGACCTACTTCTAAAGTGGCACCTCCCTGTTTTTATCGAATTTTCTTGATGCCTACACAACGTTATCCTGAGAAATGTAATAAAACACTTTTCGAAAAAAAATAGGCTTATAAATAAAATTATAAAAATGAACCCCACTCTGCCCC
Source organism: Leuctra nigra (assembly GCA_934045905.1). NCBI lineage: Eukaryota > Metazoa > Arthropoda > Insecta > Plecoptera > Leuctridae > Leuctra > Leuctra nigra. The sequence goes on along the minus strand of OW203765.1, from coordinate 494,376 downwards.
CTTGGAGTCGCCCGACGCTGCCCTGTCAGATTATTATATAATAAAGTTAGGTTAATACAGGTTAGCGAAGCGAGCGTAGCTGACTCATCACAAGCTTTAACCTCCATTGACTAAAAAATGGATGAAAACCTAGGAAATGAGGAAAATCTAAGGAACATTGTTAATTGTTACATTGTTACCTTTGTAGGCTAACCTACATTGTTGGTCAATATACATTGACAAAAAAATGGACTAAAACCTAGGAAATGATGAAAATCTAAGGAACATTGTTAATTGTGACATTGTTACCTTTGTAGGCTAACCTACATTGTTGGTCAATATACATTGACAAAAAAATGGATGAAAATCTATCGGGGGTGGACCCATCAGCTTCTGAATAACATGAACAGTTAATTCCGGCGAATCGGAGAGTCTGACATAAAAAAAGTGTTTCTGCACTTTTTAAGCCTCTCACCATCTACTATATAGGGTAACGTTGTCAACTCTCTTAGAGTAATTGATTCGTCACAAAGTAGGAAACAAATAAAAAAATATCAATATGAGCTACTTCTAAAGTGGCACCCCCCTATTTTTATCGAATTTTCTTGAAGCCTACACAACGTTATGCCGAGAAATGAAATAAAACACTTTTCGAAAATAATAGGCTTAACATTAACATGTAAAAAAAAATCTCCCCTCTGCCTCCTGGAGTCGCCCGACGTTGCCCGGTCAGATAATTTTATAATAAAGTTAGGTTAGGGTAGGTTAGCGAAGCGAGCGAAGCGAGCGTAGCTGACCCTTAACAAGCTTTAACCTACAGTGACAAAAAATTGATGAAAACCTATCAGGATTGTGCCCTTCTGCTTCTGAAGGACATAAACTAAGAAATGCGGCGTATCGGAGCGTCTGACAGAAAAAAGTGTTTCTGCACTTTTTAAGCCTCTCCATCATCTATATGGTGTATCATTTTCAGCTCTCTAAGAGTAATAGATTTGTCACAAAGTAGGAAACAAACAAAACTTTTTCAATATGACCTACTTCTAAAGTGGCACCCCCCTGTTTTTATCGAATTTTCTTGATGCCTACACAACGTTATGCCGAGAAATGTAATAAAACACTTTTCGCAAAAAAATAGGCTTATAAATAAAATTATAAAAATGAACCCCACTCTGCCCCCTTGGAGTCGCCCGACGCTGCCCTGTCAGATTATTATATAATAAAGTTAGGTTAATACAGGTTAGCGAAGCGAGCGTAGCTGACTCATCACAAGCTTTAACCTCCATTGACTAAAAAATGGATGAAAACCTAGGAAATGAGGAAAATCTAAGGAACATTGTTAATTGTTACATTGTTACCTTTGTAGGCTAACCTTCATTGTTGGTCAATATACATTGACAAAAAAATGGACGAAAACCTAGGAAATGATGAAAATCTAAGGAACATTGTTAATTGTGACATTGTTACCTTTGTAGGCTAACCTACATTGTTGGTCAATATACATTGACAAAAAAATGGATGAAAATCTATCGGTGGTGGACCCATCAGCTTCTGAATAACATGAACAGTTTATTCCGGCGAATCGGAGAGTCTGACATAAAAAAAGTGTTTCTGCACTTTTTAAGCCTCTCACCATCTACTATATAGGGTAACGTTGTCAACTCTCTTAGAGTAATTGATTCGTCACAAAGTAGGAAACAAATCAAAAAATATCAATATGAGCTACTTCTAAAGTGGCACCCCCCTATTTTTATCGAATTTTCTTGAAGCCTACACAACGTTATGCCGAGAAATGAAATAAAACACTTTTCGAAAATAATAGGCTTAACATTAACATGTAAAAAAAAATCTCCCCTCTGCCTCCTGGAGTCGCCCGACGTTGCCCGGTCAGATAATTTTATAATAAAGTTAGGTTAGGGTAGGTTAGCGAAGCGAGCGAAGCGAGCGTAGCTGACCCTTAACAAGGTTTAACCTACAGTGACAAAAAATTGATGAAAACCTATCAGGATTGTGCCCTTCTGCTTCTGAAGGACATAAACTAAG